>OZ037787.1:5056036-5251036 GCA_964035525.1 Porites cylindrica | reverse complement strand
AAATTGTTTATTTATTTATTTTTCTGGGAAATTCAGTGTTTTGTGCTGTAGTGAGCGACCTAAATTGTTCCCAGGTTATGTGTTCTGAAGAGTTAAATGCGTAAATGAAAGTGACTGTATATATTAATATTAATATTAGTATTTTAAAAAAAAGATATAAATCTTATGAATGGTTTATATAATTGTCCAATAATTTTTTTTCTCGAGAGGCAAGAGTAGATTCCATACTGTATGGTTCTTAATAAGCAGTCATAATAAATTATGGGCCACAACATTATCCTAGCATTTCAAAAAAATTAACCTTTACAAAGTCTTATCAGAAGCTCCGCTTTGTATTTTGCCCTCGGATTATGCAACTTTTATTGTTACTGATTTTATTCTTAATGGATTATGTGATTGAAAACGATTTGAGATCAATATATTATACATGTGCAAAATCACAACATCGCACAATAATAATATTTTATGGCTCTAAGCATGCAGCAGCTGGGTAGTTCCTGTTATTCATGGTCTTCTTCAAAGCAGTCCAGTTTTCTTCTGTTTTATTCATGAATTATTAAGGCTGGAGTTTAAGTACTGAACTGAGGTCTGCATTTGCCTACTTCCCTATAGTGTTGCAGCACTGGAGTGGTGTGCCTTCCAAATTTATGTCAAATGCTACAGTGAAAAGAAATGGCTAGTGGCTAAGTTTCGAGAAAGCACTTTTAAAGTGAAACGTTTATTCAGATATTTATGTTGTATGTGTCAGCCAGCAACTATAATTTAACCCAGTATGATGTAATTTATCCAAGGAAAATAGGTCTAGGATGGCTTTTTAGAGACTACTGTAGAGTGCTACATTTCTCATAAACAAAATCATTAGTATTTCACTTTACAAAATGTCGACGTAACCAACTCCATTCTTCACATTCTTTACCATCTTTGTTACTGATAGAAACCCTTTCGGGATAATGTTAGTTTACATACAAGTTCTTATATAATGACAGCTCCACACCTAAATGTTCTGGGGGACACCCAGCAGGGGACCCTTTTCATCCTTTGGATACAAGCAATTACTGAATGAAGCTGTCATCTTTGATTTTGATGGCAGGGGAAGACTGATGGTACAATCTCTATGTGAAGCTGAGTGAACTTAAGTCGATACCATTGAGGGAGAGGGGGTGGAGTGGATAGGAAATTCAATGGTGACACATAACCCAAAAATTTACCCACACACTTATCTAGGGAGTTTTCTTGGGATAACTTCGTCTGATAAAGGCCAATGGGCTTATATATTCTGCAATTTCCTCACTGTTATATCCGGGATCCTAAGTCTTATGCCATGTCAGTGCGCATGCGTAGCATGAGCCAATTGAGAGGATTAAGAATACACGCTGTCTTTGCAATACAGCTTAATTTGTTCTACATGTTATCTTACATTATTGACTAGTTATAACACTCACCACCTGAATTATAACTTTGTACATACCCTTTACTGTGTAAACATTAGATGGTCAGTCCCTCCCAGCCCCCATGGCAAGTTGCCATTGACCTTTTTGTTCTCCGGCGACAGATTTTCCCCTTTTCCGCTCCCTATTGAATGTCTGCCTATACTGGCTTATTGACCTTCTGTTGTGTGGGAAATTGATGTTTCCTGAAAATGTCCTCTCTATGTGAATGTGTTTCAAGCACGTAAATGTGTTGCAAAGCATGTGAAAACTGTGTTGTGTAACTAGGTGAAGCCCTCGTATAAGCACAAGTTCTTTCTTTTATGGTGTTGTTAAACCCATTGTTGGTTACCTTTCCAATCTTTTGTATGACATCATGTGGTGATAGTGCAACCTGCAGACCGCAGCACCTACAGGGAAGTGAATTGTGCCAACCTTGTTCCCAGGATCTCTCCTCTTCTCTTTCATTCCAGGGGGAGGAAGGAAGAGAGACCCCGGGACTGAGGTTGAAATTGAGCTCGTTCTTGCTTGTTGCAGTAAAACTGACATAATGCACAATAGACCTTTTTGGCTTTTATGGTTTTTCCATTGCAGACCTCGTGATGGTACCCCAGAGAATTCCCTGGAGAACATCACGTGGTCTGATTGGGAAAACAAAACATACAAGCTAAAAGGTCTATTATAGCAAGCTTAAGCATGGCTCTTGTAACACGACTCTACTAAGTTCGCCAAGTTGCATACAAAGTTGCCACCACAAGGAGTGCCCAAATCTAATGTCACTGCGCTTTTAAATGCGATCTAAATCATGTCTATTCTTCTACTCAGTCTTAAGCTTTGTTTCCATATTTTCGTCCAGACTGTCGTTCAGCATCAATTTGTGACATTTCTGAGGCGGCTGGGACAATCGAAACGATTATATAGCGTTTTCACTCACGTGGCCAGCATCTATGCTTATTTATTGGAACAAAAGAAAGTTTTTACATAACAAAAGAGTTCAATTCCCACAAGGTTGTCTTGGTACACCAACATGGCGATTGGCCGCCGTTTCATTGGTTTGTAACACCAATATGGCCGCTGTGACGTCATGTGAAAACGCTCTATATGCAAATCAGTTTATAGACAGACCTCACTTCTACCCAGGAGATTGCGTCCGGGATAGAAGACTCTCATTTTATAGAGACATGGATGCTCGTCAGGTAATGAGAATTAAACCCCTAAAAAAATAACAGTAATGGCGTCGGTCAGGTGTTCTTTGACCCCTATAAAAGAAGACTATACTTCAACACAGTATGACTGCGTTTGGTTTTTACTTAAAACATACGTATCCCCTCTTGCCTTAAGCGATACCTTTGTGGGTAAAAATATTGGATCCAAATCCGCAATTACTAAACCTAAGTGGGACGACGAGCATCCCCTTTACATATATGTGTGAGTTTCCCGCCGGGTGATGGGGTCATAGATGCTTTTGTTGTGAGATGACTCAGACGATCCAGATGCATTGTACTGTAACCAGCCGTAACATGAAATGCGCGTATTATTTTTTCAGCTTCTTATGAAGTGTGACAAAATGGAAGACAAAGGACATTCGACATCAGAACTCAAAACAGAGGCCTTTAAACAGTTATTTGACATTAGGATGGAAAAACTCAAGCAAAGATTGGAGGCTAATAACCACCCATTTAGAACCACTCAGCCTACTGTGTTGTCAGAAGAACTTCTCAGTGACTTTGAGTGGTCTCCAACAGCACGAATCTACCTTCAAGCTTTCAGACTCTTAAAACAGGGACTTGAAATTCTTTTTAAGAGCAACTTTGCTGATGAAAGAGGAATTTCTTTTATTGCTCGTGGGTACTTGACTGAAAACACTATACTACAGTCTTTTTCTCATATAACGCTTCTGTTGCCCGAAATTTTTCAACTTTGTGAGAAAAGTCTGCAGAATAATCCAAGTTTTTTCGAAGGTGTCGTCATAGCTTTTGCCTTTCCGGGTTATTGCGGATTGAAAGAGTCAAATGAGACAAAGAAAATTGACTTTAAAAAAGTAATGTGCATAAGAAATTTGATTAATTTCATCCAAAAAGCTGAACGTAACGGCCCTCCAGCTGACAATGCTTTTCGATTTGACCAGTGCTACAGCAGCTGGCTTCATGTTTTACATGACCACTTGGCAGGACATTATATCATTGACGAAAACTATGAAGAAGCAGCAGAAGCTTTTGAAAAGTCCCTGAAGTGCTGTCCAACCCACTTTCCCTCCAAAAGGGGCCTTGGGTATTGTTTGTTGTCTCTGTATCAACTTAGAGTTTACTCTGAAAAAGAGGACTCCGCACCCTCAGAATTGCGCAAGGCTTTTCGGAATGAAAAACAAATCGCAGAGAACAGGGAAGTTTCTAAATACCGATCCTGGACAACTGAGGAGTTAGGAAAGGCTGCGAAGAAAACTTTGGAGGAGTTTCTGACAGAAGCTCCTCAGTGTTGGAAAACATACCCAAATGTTTGTTATTATCTTGCTAGGCTTGCTTTTGTGAAGGGCGACATGAAGGAGGTAAAAAAGTATTATGAACTTGGTCAAGATGCTGAAGAAAAAAGGCTGCCTTTTTTCAGCCCCGTAAATCTGCCCGATAAGGAAATGCTGTCACCTGTCTATCACGCTTTTACCAGTTCACTAGCACCCGCCAAGTGTGGCAATAAAGCTTGCACTAAAAAGGTCAAGGAAACTGATCTCAAAGCCTGTGGTGGATGTAGAACCAAAAAATACTGCAGCAAGTGAGTAATTAGAATTTGATTAACACTTTTAATAACTTAGTAATAGACCATTTTTACAGTTGTGTGCTCAGTGCCCTGGCCTGGAATAGAAACCTTCTTGGTTTTCATATTATGTACATGACCATGTTCACGGGCTTGTTAGCATGAGAATACCACGATTTGCACATGAAAAGCAGGAAGGTTTGTAACAAAACAAGGTCACCGCCAGCCTCGCTTCTCTTCAAAGGGCAGGGCACTGGGCACACAACTGCAAAATGGCCCATTTATAGGCGAATCTTTGTTTACAGTTTTAGCCTCATTAACATATGTTCATCATTATCTGACGAAGCTAATAAAATATAACCTCTGAATATTGAAAGAGCATAACAATTTCAGTTACCTTTGAAAACTTGAGCCCAATGTACCGAATGGTTTCGGAGAAATTCAATTTTAAAAACTCGAAAGTTTACGAAGAATGTATGGCTCATTACCTTTTTTGCCACCCGGCAGTTTCGAAATTTTCGATGGCTGATATTTCCTTCAATATTGCTTGCAAAGAGGTGAAAATTGCACAAATTGCGCAAGTTAATCAGCTCTTTCAACTTTTGAATTGATTTCGTACATATAGCCTGCGAAAACATCCGTTTCTCCTCGCTCTTCGTCGATGGGGACGTTTCGCGCGAAACGTCCCCGGCGGCGAAGAGCGAGGAGAAACGGATGTTCTCGCAGGCTATATGTACATACGGCCACGGATTTTATGTGTTAAGTCGTATGCTAATGAGGAAAAATGTAGACAATGACGTCAACAAAGATTCGCCAATACCTGACGCGCGAAATCTCTTCAATCTCTAAGCTGCTTGCGATTGTATAGCTATACAAGATGTCCACGAGAACAAACAGACTAGTCAATTTATAAGTGAGTACCCTCCGCCCCAACCTCGGTCTGAACTAACCTCAGCTTCCAGTGCAAGCTATCAATCAAATGAAATTTACCTCCCAAAAGAATGTACACGAAACTTACACAGTGTGACACAAGAGTTCGGATCCGACTTGGGGAAACTGGACCCGGTTTCCCAGAAACAATTAAACATCGAGTTAAAATAAGCACAGTTCAGTAACTCAAAACGTGAATGGGATAAAGGGAACCTAGAGGAGAGGGATTTTCTCTTTCTATAGGTACGTCGCATTTTTCGTCTTCCCTCCCTTCCCCTTGGCCGTTTTTTTAGCAAACTACTGAAGGACAACGGCTGACGTATCATTGTGAAGTTTAAACTGTGCCCTATTGACATAGTGCTTCATAGGGGGGGACAGCGTAGAATACAGGGTGAGAGGGATACGAGGAACATATACTTTCACTTGTTAATGCATAAGTGTGTAGTATCATAATAAAGAAGCTAGGCTGTGGTGTTTTACGGTGTACGCAAGCCCTACCCTCTTTATCTTACAGAGACTGTCAAAAAGCAGATTGGAAGGAACATAAAGCTGCGTGCACTGTTTCCAAAAGAGGCAAGGCAAAGGATGGTACTTAGCATTACTATGGTATACCAAGTGATTACATCAACAGACAAGGAAAAGCTCTTAAAGGGGTCCAATGTGGGAAATTTTTGCCGTAGTTTAAAACATTACACGGCTTTTCTTTTGCATGAAAATTACTTTGAAACGTGGGAAACAGTGAACATCAGAAATATTTCAGCCCGAATATTAGTGTTCATGAAGGAAAAGCCAATCAGACGCGAGGAAACTAAAACTGCAAACAGCATCGTAGTTAGGTTGTGGTTTAATTGTGTTTTCTGAACTTAGTTGTGATTGGTCAGTACACAATTTACCTGTCAGATCAGAATTAAATCAAAGTGTTCACACGGTTTTTGACTCGCACAAATAGACGAAATTATTTTATCTTTTTCTTGTTCGAAACTCTAGTAAACAGCTAAGGATGAGATTGGACATTCTAAAAGTAAACGCAGTCAATTATATTGTTTGTGTTCAAGATATCTCGGATTTATCTTGATTTTGCTGTCTTGTTCTCCTGCTTATTAACATCGGTGGAGTGCACACCTTGCGCATCAATACAGCTGGGCGTCTTCCCTACAAGGGGCTCTTGCTGATACTAAAATTCAGTTCTCTTCATTCACAGTGACCAGTGGACACCGCTGTTATGTCGAATTACACCTTTTAAACTGTAGGTTTTTTGTTCAGTTCATAAACGAAGAAGATGAGAGGGAGGGAAATCGAATCTCAATTATGAGTTACATTTTTGGCAACGTTTTTGGCTATCAGTTCAAATTTCGGTCCATTTGGCAGCAAACGCTTCATTCTAAGCTAAACCCATCTAAAGCAACAAGGTGAAGGTTGAACAAGACGACTTGTTTTGGAATTTGTATTTCTGGCCGGCAACTCCAGATGATATTACTCAAACACTTTTTAGAAGCTACAAAAACTAAAAAACAAAAGGGGGCTAAATGCACCATCTGTTCGCCACCGCATTGTTGTCGGACCAGAAAAGAGCGATTCAAATAGTTTCCACGATGAATCCAGTATTGTCTCCACAGGCATAAAGTTGCTGGTACAAAAAGATGAAAAGCAGTTACCATTCCTGATAAGGAGCTAAGTGATCGAGAAAGATTTTCAGTCTTTCTTTCGTTCCAGGAAACATGGCCCAGAAAAAAGCCTTCTTACTTGTTCCCCTGTTTAAGGCCCCCAGGACGCCACATTCCATAATCACACTAAAAATGTCTGGGTTTTGAATATGGCAATCTATGGTAAGACTTTTATCATACACAACCAGCAACTGAAAAGGGTGGGTGTTCATAGGAGTGGTTTGAATCTTGACAATAAATTCCTTGTTTTTCCTGGGTGTAGGGCCAGTACCGATACCTTTTAAATGAGTACCAAATTCGCGATTACAGGATTCCCCTTCCTGCACAAATGCAAACGGAATTAGCTCAACTACAACGGAGTAGCGACTTCTGAGTGCTATACATATTGTCTTATGTGTGGACCAGTGTTTAAGCTGGCATTCAT
Source organism: Porites cylindrica (assembly GCA_964035525.1). NCBI lineage: Eukaryota > Metazoa > Cnidaria > Anthozoa > Scleractinia > Poritidae > Porites > Porites cylindrica. Next base: position 5,243,843 of record OZ037787.1, on the reverse strand, counting down.
TGCTGCAATAGGATGCAACATGGCATGTTGGACATTTCTTGAGGCGCTTTACTTTATCTTTTGAGAGACGACAAAACGTGCAACCATTGTGGAATCGCTGTCCCACCTCGCTGGGATGATAAATGCCCTCTCTGTTATTAAATTCTTTGTTTCCATTGAGAATGGGAGTTTTGGAATAACGCTCCCTTTCTCCTTGTGGAATATTGAGTAAAGCAGCTATCTTCTCATTTTCAATAGGAAAATCAAGATCTTTGCCCTCTTCATCATACTCAAGCCACGGCCCACTGTGGTCTCGAACGGTATTTGAATCCAGATAAATTCGCCCAGAATAGTTAATACCGATTCGTATTCCACCGCATTTATTTCCACAGATGATGTTCTCTTTTATTGTTGCTGAAGTTCTTAATTGGGCGTGAATTCCCCAAAATCCGTTCTCGAAAATCCTGTTGTTGTTGATCAAAAGACAAGAATTCTGGTCAAGAGAAAGACCAAAAGGTCTGTTATGATGAACGTCATTGTTACGTATGACTATTTGCTTGGTGTTTCTTGTGGCTAAAACTCCTTCCTTTGTATTTTCAAATATCATGTTACCATTAACATCACATTCTCCAGCATCTGGACCAAGCAAGACGCCGTGATAACCACTGTTGAATATCCTGTTTCTGAAAGCAAGAAGTTTTCCACCTTCTCTGGCTTCTAAACCCGCTTGGTGATTCTTGTACACATCGCATTTTCTGACCTCCAGGCGAGAACCTTTGTCTGCAACCAAGACACCTCCTCCTCCGCAGTCATGGATAACACATTCTTCAATAAGTCCAAAGCTTCCAAGTAAAATCTGGACCCCAGCGCACCCAGCCAATCCAGAATTCGAACTGGGATGTCCAAATTTGCCAGTGCGATTGCAAGCAGGTTTTCCTAGAGAGGCGGCTATGCAACCTGCACCTCCGTTACACTCTGGAAAGTCATCACAACTTGACCATCCTCCAGAAACGTCACAGCGTTTCATGTGCAAAGAGGCTTCTTTGCCTACGCAAATTAAAGCAATGTTCCCTTTAGGAAAAACAATGTTTTCAAAATAACATTTGGAACAAAAAATTTGGCAGTTGGACTGAATTCTCAAGACAACTTTCTGTCCAAGACCTACAATTTGTAGATTGGCATAGGCAACAAATTCCACCAAGTCATACTCTCCTTCATGTAGTAGCATAGTTTCATTTCCACGAGTCGTCATCAGAGCAAAATTAAGTTGTGTTTCATTTTTTATTTCTTTGGCCACTTGCTCACCTGCTTCTGAAAACATACCACAAAACACTTTGTCATTACGAAGGCTGGGATCAAAGTGAAAGGCTAATTGAAGTGCCGCCTGTTTTTGACCAGTTAGGTGACTACGGCCCCTTTGAACAAGATCACGGAGAGCCCAAGCTTTGCGTTGTAGAGCTTTGCTGTAATAAGGATTTAATGAAAGACACTTTTCACAGTCCTCTAGTGCTTCCTGTGGCTGCCCAAGTTTTAAGTAACATAGAGCTCGGTTACAAAAGAGACGAAAGTCACCAGCGTATAAATCAATGGCACTTGAATATAGTTCTGAGGCGTTCTTAAACTTTCCATCTTTTACAGCAAGGTTGCCTTGTTCTCTGAGTTGGTTAGCTTCTTCTTTTGCTGTCGTTGCGCCATCCAAAGAATCGCAATCAGGAGGAGGCTGCCTCAAACAGTAGGAAATGAGCTTGTAGTGCCTGTCCGTTAGGGGGATGTCAATGAAATAATCAGGCATTCTGGCACCATTCTCTGATGAACACGTTTGTAGGTTCACAAGAAGCTGTAGTTTCAATTCCTGTGTCTCTTGTGCCTTGACTTTCTCTTGTGAAACACTTAAAAATATACCTGCCTCGTTAAAAATGCGCATGGTTTTTTCTGTATACAGCAACGTACCGGCCGATTCCTTATGTCTTGCAGAGAAATTTTGCAAATGCTCCTGCAAGTAGGTGGTGTGTGAAGCCAACTTGCCCCATAAGTGCAGAGAAGGAGGATTTTGAACACTATAAACAGCGTCTTCAACGATAGTTTCGCACACTTCTGCCGGCGAGAGTGTATTTTTTATGGCGTAGTGAAGGACGTCAATTGCATACGAAAGAACAGTAAACTCAGATTCCTTCTTCAACTGGTTTCGGATCACTTCTTGTACAAGACGATGAACACTGAACGAATCTGCCCCATATCTTTGGAACAAGGAAAACTTTGTGAGAAGCGACGCTATGTCAGCTTGATCCCACAAAGTAGTATCCCTTACAGGACTGGCCTCCTTATTTAGAGCTTCATTGATCAATTCATAAGGGATATCATCCGGACCGAGAAAGGCACACACCTGCATGAAAAGCGTGGGGACTTCTCCTAGCCCCATTTCCTTTGAGATATGACTGATGTGATCAAAATTTATTTTCCAAGTAGTGTTGACAGCCAAGCGCTCTGGAGGAGTATCTTCTACAAACTGTCGGGCTTTCTTTTTCGCCAAAAGACGCAGCTTTTGCTCTCTATATTTGTTAACGTACTGTTGTATCGTTTGATTCAGGCAACGAATGTAAGCGCCAGCTTGATCAAGAGCTAAGGGAAGTCCACCTAGTTCTTTGACCAGTTCCCGTGTCTCATCGTCTTTCCAATCTTTTCCAGTTCGCATTCGTAGAAAATGAACTCCTTCATCTTCTGTTAAGCACTTTAACTCGATGCAATACGATTCTTCGATACCCATTTCCTCTTCCAACTCTACTAATTCCCTTCTCGTGGTGACGATAATATGGCCTCGAGCTGCATGCTTCCAGTGACCAGTAAGAACCTTACGCATTTCTGTGGACATTTCTAACTCATCAAGATTGTCGACGACCAGACACCACAACTCTTCCCGTTTTCCAAGCCAATCGAGGGTCCTCGAAAAGGAGTTATACCAGTCTTTTTCATAAGTTCCAATTCGCCGTGCCATCTCACCAAGGGTCCTTTGAAAAAGATCGTTATTCTCGCCTGAAATCCAAAAAATACCCCCTGGATATTCTCCCTCGTGTCGCCACAGAAACTCCACAGCGAGAGATGTTTTTCCAACTCCCCCAAGACCACATATAGCTGAGTGAACACAACCTTTGGTGGCAATTTTTAGGTGCTCTATAATGGCTTGTAACTCGTTACTGCGACCGCAAAAGCAAGGGTTGCGACTGGGCACTTGAAAAATACTGGTAGTCGATATTCTATCAATGTTTCCCTCCTCCAGCGCTGTTACTCGTGCATCCAACTGAGACCGCTCGATTTGAAAAGCACCGACCGTTGAAGTAAGATTTTCTTGTTCTTCCTTTACGGACGATAGTGTTGCCTTTAAGTCATTTTGCTTTCCCTCTAACAGTAAAATGTTTTCCTCATTGGCATCTACGCGCTTCTCATTGATTGTCAAGCCTTTTGATATTCCCTCAATTGCACCCGACAAAGCTTCGTGTTCTTTTAAACGTTCCACTTTCTCAGCGTCCAGTCGAATCTCGATGTCGCGGATTCGCGTATAAAATTGTTGAACTTCTTCTGTGGTAATCTGAAGGGCATCACTAATCCTTTTGGCTTCATCGGTGCTTGATTTCTTTATCTTTTCCACTTGTTTTTCAAGGTTGGTAACCTCCACACTAATAAGATTCATCAGATCTTTATCCACCGGACAGCCCATGCACAGCATCAAACCTACCAAGACAAATTTTATCCTTAAAAGGCATTCGCAAGATATTTTAGAGCGTTGTCTATGTCTTATAGTTGAGTTAAGACCGGGCGTTTTGGGAATTTTGGACGTGTTCGTTAAACTGACTCTGATCAGAAATGCTAAATACCAAAAACCCGACACATGAGTTAGGAACCAAGCCCTAAAACTCAACGAACCCTCCTACTAAGGTTGAAACATAATAATTAAAGTTAAGTTAAACTTTCACACATGCAGAGAAAGAGAATGACTAGCATACTAATCACCCTCTGTTTAACTACTAAGTTATTAAGAATAGTAAGTTATTCCTCCCTGTACGCATAAAACATTGAAGCGCTTACCGCTTCATACAGAAATACCTAATACATTAAGGTGATCATTTAAGGCATAACTTACAATAATCGACAGCTGATACAGTAGCGATTTCTTCCAATATTAGATAACCAAAGAGAATTTCAAATATGGTGGTTGTATTTCCTGTTTCAGAAATACGAGGGGAAATTCGAGTTCTTCTCAGGTTTCGTTTTATTTGTGTATGTTAGTGCCTTCGACTTGCCTTTGGTCTCCCATTCCCGAAGCTCATCCAGATGTTTATCTATATCGGCTTTTGGTAATCCCAGTGAACGAAGTAATGTTTCCATGAGCTGAAAACTGTTGATAAATTTTGCATCAGTCCAGTGGTCAAAGTTGCAATGTCCCCATTCATTTCTGATGTCAGCGCGTACGTCTTTAGCATTGGTTTGGATACGAGGGTGAAAAATTGATGCTCTCTCAAGAATTCCAAGCACCGCGGATAGGTCACATGTGCTATCAAATCCTAAAAAAAATATATCCAATGTCCAATGTTTATTTACTTTGATGCGAGTATTTTTATTAGCAATGGACCGAACCATAAAAATGCCAAATTCTAAATTCCTGGGTAAATTCTTCCAACTTCAGTGTTCTCTTGACTAAGAATAGATGACTGTAAAATTGCCATTTATCGGCTGTAGTCGTTTTTACGGCGACTGTTTTGATGAGTGCCATATTAAAACAGTTTAATTGGCATTTTTAAGCCTCTTCCTAACTGGGGACGTAAGCACAGTCACCGACTGTTTTGCAGTCTAAGGATACCGTAAAATTCCGAAAATAAGCCCCAGGGCTTACATTTCTTAAAGGCCCTTTTTAAGGGGCTTATGTACGAGGGAAATTTGCGCTTCAAAATCAATTGGGCCAGCCTTATAGTTGAAGGAAATTTACCGTTTTTGCTTTGTTTTACTTTGTAAAGTTAAGGGCAATTTCCAAGTACCAGCCCCCCCCCCCCCCCCCCCGAAGGGGGTTTCATATTTGGAGGGGTGATTAACGGAGGGGTTTTTGCGTTACGAGTTTGGGGGGCTTATACTTGGAGGGACTTATAAATGGAGGGGCTTATTTTCCGCATTTTACGGTAACGTTTTTTCAGTCAGGAAAAAGACATTATCGTACCTGTAAACTTGGCCATGTGAGGCTCAAGATAAAGTTTGGCTAGGTCTTGAGCTGTGTTAACCTTATAATCATAGAAACGAACTTTTCTCTTAAAGTTTCCCCAGTTACTGTTAATGCTTCCATAATTCAGCTCAAATGGCCCATCTTTTTCGAAAAAATGACCAAAGACTTGAGTGTCAATTCCATGTGCACTTTTCAGGGATGTGTAGTGTTTGGGTATTTCTTGAGCCACAAAATCTCGGAGAACTGGCAACAGAAGTCTGTTCAAGCAAATCCCAATCACAACCCATCTCTTCTGGTTCTCACCAAGGTCAAAACTGCTGACTGAAAAGTTAAAAAAAAGTCTTAGAGGACCCTCTCGAAAGCTAGCCAACAACAACAACAACAAAAAAGACAATTGGATAAACAGGACTGATCAAAATTAAGCATGATTAGAGCCATTTTATCTGATCAGGGGCTGCTGGCTCGTGACAAGCTCGGTCGTTACCAAAATTGCCCAGTACCTCATTGCATAATGAAACTGGAAATAAAGTAACGCATCTCACTTTTTATAGTCTTGATAAACTGGTTTCATCAAAACACATGGCTTCCAAATAACTGACATTAATAACAGATACTGGATAGCACGAAAATGATCTCGTCCAAATGCTGATGGCATGATGGCTAACGTGGTGGTAAAGGGTCCAAATGATGACCTTGGCCACATAATATGTTAAAGATAACAGGATTTCTGTTCAGCCACTCAGCGCAACTAGCACAAATTTTGTGCTAATTCTAACTGGCTGTGCTCTCGGTTTTGCTTATTGTCAACCTGTAATATACTTTTCTGTATGTACGCAGGGCACTAATAAACATTGATTGATTTTATTGATCGAATGGTTTGACGTGGGAGGTCTGATTTTTATTACAGTAGAAACTCTCCCAACGGACACTCTAGTAAGCGAACAGCTCTACTTACTGCCGCCTTCACAAAAACCCGATTTTCTTAACTCCCATACAAACTCAATATTTTCGGTTTCCGTAAGCGGCCAGCTCCAGTTATGGACACCTTTCTCGCGTCTCGAGGGTTTCCGCTCACGAGGGAGAGCTTCCACTGTATTTTCGTCATAGTTGTCATCATCATCATCATCATCATCATTAATTTATTACTTATGATCGGCCTGTGTAATTTGCGATAATGTAAACTTGCTCATTTAAAAGTATTATCAATCTTATTCTAGCTGCTACAGTCAGGGCCGAGTTTACTTCCAAGAAGGATCCAATATAAGCTGAAAAGTGAAATCGATCAATTGATATTGCCCGTTTAGTCAGTAACAGTAGGGGTCTTGCATTGGCGTGCAAAGAGCAGTCACCACGGCGTTTATGTTAGCTTTTTCAGAGTTAAAACGAGTTTTGGGGTTACTTTGTAAGGTGCTGAGTGTAAATACCCATTAATATACAAGAAGAGTACGGTACCAGCGAAATGCTGATAAAATGCTTTTGCTGTAAAACTGTCAAAATTACCTGGTCCGGTAGCAGAGGATGGGCCTGTAAGAATTGTTGCTGCAGCGGGAGAGCCTGGTAGAGTTGTTGGCATGAACGAAATAGGACGCCCATGTGACCCGGTCGCCATGGTTGATAGCCTGAAAAAGTAGAATCCAGGGTAAGAATAACTTGTACAGAACAGTGGCGAATCCAGACCTCCAGATAAGGGGGGGGGGGGGGGGGGGGGCGGGGGCGGCGGCCATCTAGACCCTGATATAAGGGGGGGGGGGTGTCGTTTAAAAATTTTTTGGGGGCCCTTCGGGGCGCAGTTTGGTCTAAACATGAGGGGGACCCAGCCCGGGCCCTTCCCCTAGATCCGCCACCGCAGAAGAGGCGCATTTAAGAAAACCAAACACAAAATTAAGTGTTTTCCCAGGCTTTGCAACAAAAAGGTAGTGACTACTGCCTGCAGGACACTGTCCAACAATCAATAAGGTAATAATTCACATATCGGCGAGGAAATGAATTCGGGAGATGGTGAAGGGTGAATTTGGAAAATTGTGCGTCCTCTGGGAAACTGCTGGCTACGTTCCTGATTCCTGTGAACTAAGGCAAATTTACGGTCGTCGCTTCTCTCCACCCGAAAAAGTTATTATTCTCGGGATGTCTGAGAACAGATCTAGCAAGTGGCCAGAGCAGAACTTAACCCTGGGAATGCTGGATTCCAATAGCTAAAATTTACAATATTTTGGCTCTACTACAGACTCAGAGACATGCAATGATATTACAATGGTAGGCTTGAAATTCTAAACTTTTAGAATGCCTCTACAGAAGCAGAATATTTAGCTGCATTCCTGAAGTTGACCTGTCCTGTAGTACAGAGACATATTCACCTGGACAGCTAGAAGAGCTTTAAATGCAATATCTGACAAAACAAAACTAAAACTTAAGTTTCCTTGCATGTTTTAAGAAACAGAAAATTACAGTTATAAGACAGTATAATGAGTATTTCAAACCCCAAGAGTTGACCCTGTCACATTGTATAAGCATAGAACTACAGGGATCCCAAGCTCTCTGAGTCTATTGACCTTGTAGAGCTTGGGCTACCTGTGATAGAACAAAAATGATTTTCAGAATTCCTGGTTAGATCAAATTATTCATGTTATACTGCTACATTATATTTTGGGGGCCAGAGAGATTGGGGGAAGGGAGTGCATTTTGGAAATGTCCCAGTTAAAAATAATACCTATCTTTTTCTTGTGTCTCCTTTATCATATTTTTATCATTGGTGGAATTTATGGTGGCCATTTTTTTGTTTACATCTGGAACGACCCACTCCCTCCCAGTATTCCAGAGTGTGGGGGTCGCCACAGAGAAAGATCTTGCACTGTATGTTCTCGTCTGCCATTTTGTCTTTTTGTGACCCCGACAACCTTAAAGCCCAGTTTTTAATTGGGCTATTTAGCCACAGGCATCCCGATAATAATCAACTACACTGACCCACAGAAAATTTGTTTTTTCGAGTGGGAAGAAAGTTGAAATTTCTCCTTAACTTGCATGTTTTGTTTTTGCAATCAGTGTCATACGTTGCTGTGTGAAAGACCTGTTTTTTTTTTAATTTCATTGTACTTCTGTGCATATTTATGCATAAAAGGCATTCCCTTGCTAAAATTACAAAGTTCAGCATATGAGGAAATAGAGTATGGGCTGCCTGTGATACCACAGGGGCTATTACAGTAAAATATAAGAGTTTGTATGAGCACAGGCAGCCCAAGCTCAGTATGTGTCATATCATACCATAAAATGCTGCTTTTATGCCCCCCTACTTATAAGCAACCCCAAAGCTATAGGCCCATCTACCTGTAAACAAAAAAAAATACATCCAATTTTTAGCCCCCCCCCCCCCGGGATATCAGCCTCCCTCTAGCTTTCTTCTCTTGAATTCAACTTATTATGACATTTTTAAAGCTTAATTAAAAACAAGAGGCTGTCCAGTAAATTATTATTTTAATCAGCACTACTAACTATAGCTTTTTTCAAGGCTTCTTTTTTGTATTCTGGTTAATATGAGCTCCCTTGGATATAGGCCCCTCTCATTTATGAGCCCTGTGATAACCCCTTACAAAGATGTAGAAGCCTGGGGCTTATAGGTGGCAGTCAATGGTATTTAATGCATAATCCTCAAAAGGCTGTGAACATAAAGGATTTGTGTTCACGGATAGGGAAAATAACTCACAGCAAGCAAGAACAAATTAAGTAAATAAGGTAAAATGTTTTTTTAATTGAACATTCCAGTGAGTATTATCTTCTTGAATCTGTTACCTAAATTCCTATACAAATCCTTTATGTTCACAGCCATTTGAGGATAATGCAATATGATGCCACACATATTAATAATTAGTAAAATCCAACTAGTGGTCTATTATCAATGCTGCGTTCTAAGTGGTTGAGCTACTACTAGGCTATATAGTATAGCCCACTAGTAGTGAAAAGTGCCAGCAATTTGGCAGGCGGGCAAAAAATGATTAAAGTCTAGCTTGAGGGGGGTGGGGGGGGGGGGGCAAGGGTATTTTCATGATGCCGTGATCGACCATTTTTGGTGTCCACAAATTGTGATATACTGAAAAACTGTTCTGTGAATCGTGATTGTAGTACACTTCGTGAAACATGAACTGCCAAAGTTCTCGATTGTTTACACGTACATTAAGGATCAATTGAAGAAAATAAATAGTAAATTTGGTCAGATGACCTAACAAGCATCTGGTGGCTTGATTTAACTTCACTTTTGAGTCTTTTGATGTAACTTCACTCATCAGTACACTCAGACCCCTCAACAGCTGCCTTCCCTTGGGAATTTATAGCCATGCGCAAAGAGATCACCCGAAAACATGAACGAGATCAAAGATCAACTTAGGTTCATAGAAACCATGGCCACCACAGCTCACGAAGCTTTGTCAACTTTTGTGGAAGCAGTAATTTTTTATCACTCCAAACAAAAATCAACAAGTGGTAAATTTGTTGGCTCGAAAGAACGAGTTAGAATTGGCCTGAATATGTACCGTTCATCGCCTTTAGACTACCCCAAGGAAAAGGTTTATCTGTTCCAGACTAATGGGCAAGAAGAAACGATTTCAGCCCAAGAGGTTCAAGGGGAGGAAGAGGAACAAGAAGAAGCAGACAAGGAAGTTTCTACCAACCCCCAGGAGGAAGTCGAGGATGATTATGACACGGACAGAGAAAATGAACATCCTGTGGAAGAAGATGATGACCATGATTCCCTTACATTTATGAGGGAAGTAACAACGCGTAGTGGGCGAACTGTGCAAGTAAAGTTTTTTTCATAGGTTTGTAAAACTCTAGTTAACTTAATCGAAGCAATCTGTTTTACAAAATGGGACTAACATAGCGTTTTTGACTTTTATACAGCCTCTAATTTTAAGAATCGTGAAAACGTAAATATTGGTTTTGTGAATCGTGAAACACAAAATTGCTATTCGTGAACTCATGACAGGACCCCCCCTTGCCCCCCTAGCTTTAACTAGCTAAAGTTGTTTTGCCTAGATATTTTTGACCAACTAGTTGGATTTTACTGAAACAATTTCTCGCCCTCATGGCCTCTGAGTCAATAGCCCATTTGGGCTCAAGGAATAATTTTATTGTTAAATAAACTCTCATGCTGAGCTTGGGCTGTTTGTGGCCTGGGGTACTATACAGGGAAGCTTCACCCAAAAAGGGTACCATTTTCAGGTGTCAAGTATATGAAAGGGTAGAGATTTCACTAGTTGAAGTGTATGGAAGGGTAGGAAATTTGTCATTTCAGTCTGTAAAAAGCCCCCAAAAGGGCAAACAGATGCATTTTAGGGCTGTGAAAAAGTCACGAACCATTGTGGTTTTGCTATCATTCATTGACATTTTAAAATTTTAAAGACAGTGCATTTACAGCAGTTAAAAGGGATGCAAAGTTCTAAACTAGTTATGTGAAAGGGATACCATTTGTCATTGGAAGGTATACAAAAGGGCTACCTTTTCTGTCCAAAATGGTATATAAAAGAGGCCTTCCAAGGGGGGAGGGTGGGGTATGCTGTCACAGTGTCTGTCATTTCTGAGACTGCCTGTTACCTTGTAGGTTAGGAAAAAATGTCACTGTCACATGTTAGCTAGGAAGAAAATCTCGCTGTCAGTTCACAATAAATTTTTGTGATACTCAATTTGAAATTTACGGCAGATATAGTACCTAACAAGAATTAGGAATCTCTCTTGAGGGACCATTCTTGAAAAATACCATAATTAGAAAATGTTCCAAAGAAAATAACAGGAAATGTTTGCAAATAAATTGGAAGATAGTTTCCTATTTTGCTATGCAAAAGTGAACAGATGTCACTTTCCTACTTACAAGATGCATTTTTGCTGTCACAATTCTCTCCTCCTTTTACGTTGATTGGTTGGTGCTTTCAGAGAGTATTGTTGCCAGTTTTTGGGGCACCGTTGTCTGTCACTTCTACCCCCTGAAAGGCCTCTCTCCATCCTCGGAGACCCAGGGGCAGTCAGTCGGGTCGAGAGAAAATGCGCGACGAAAGTTTCAAGTAAAAGCGGAAGAGCCCCTGGGTACCGACTCTCACCGGACCATTTCCAAAAATTCAAGCGGATGCCGGCTCCTGATTGGGCACAAAAAATGCTTTGTATTATTATGCCCAATCGGCGAGCACATCTCCTGAGTTCTTTTCGTGTGTTCGTACACGACAGCTATTGTCTCGATCACGGCTTGTCTGGCTCATGCACCAAAGAAATGCACCCAGTCAGGAAACTTTCAGTTTGATATAACACCCCCATCTGATTTCAAAATACTGTCTGCCCGAAAACTAAAGGCGCTTTTCCAAAAATACAAACTTCAGGTAACAACAGGTATTCGCCCTTGAATCGGCCACGTCTTGCGTAAATATATTTATAGAGAGCTTTTTAAAAAGATATCACAACGGAAACATCGCATGGAAAAGTGAATTCGTATTTTTTCAGTCTCTATTGTGATTATTCCAACTCGCATACTTTGTCAAATGCAAGTGAACTCTTCTGGAGCTGAATTTCTTTCAACCATATGCAAGTTCATGAAGAGAATGAATTTTGTCATTGCTTGTTTGCGTCCATCGCAAAACGTGAAATTAGGCATTTTCACAGGTAGTCGTGCAGTGGACGGCAAAGAAATGTACAAAAAAGCGTGATGCATGTGCAAAGTTGTTGTTTTACCTTGTCAAGCTATTGCTTATTTGACTTTCTCGTCGCCGCCGCATCTTAAACTTCCTATTATTTACAAATACATTGTGATCCGTCAAAAACAGAATATTCGGGCCAAATTCAATTGCTCCTGCTGATAGCATCCCAAACGCTTCTTCGACTCATCGCTAGTTCCTTCGTTTCTTGTTAGGAAAGTAGAAAATAAACGTTTCCCTTGCACGCACAAGCTTGGTGAACGAACCGGGCAAGTGTGGCGAGATAATAGCCGTTGTGTACGAACTCACGAAAAGAACTCAGGAGAAACTGTTCGCCGATTGGGCACAATAATACAAAGCATTTTTTGTGCCCAATCAGGAGCTGGCATCCGCTTGAATTTTTGGAAATGGTCCGGTGAGAGTCGGTACCCAGGGGCTCTTCCGCCCTTACTTGAAAACTTTCATCGCGCATTTTCTCCCGACCCGACTGACTGCCCCTGGGTCTCCGAGGATGGCCTCTCTCTTGAGGGACCATTCTTGAAAAATACCATAATTAGAAAATGTTCCAAAGAAAATAACAGGAAATGTTTGCAAATAAATTGGAAGATAGTTTCTTATTTTGCTATGCAAAAGTGAACAGATGTCACTTTCCTACTTACAAAATGGATTTTTGCTGTCACAATTCTCTCCTCCTTTTACGTTGATTGGTTGGTGCTTTCAGAGAGTATTGTTGCCAGTTTTTGGGGCACCGTTGTCTGTCACTTCTACCCCCTGAAAGGCCTCATAAAAGGGTAAGTGGGGTTGGACCTCAGGGCGGAGCCTCCCGTATAAGGCTTTGTTGAGTAAAGCCCCTTCCCCTCACAGGAGTCTGTAGTATATGGCAAATGAAACTTTTAGATTTTCACAACATGATTATGTTACTTGGTGGTATTTACTGCCTTTCCACGGTTAAAGATATATAAAACAACAGGGTATTCTGAAGTTTAACCTTTGACTGTTTGATTTCTGTCCGGCCCTCCCTCTCTCTCTGTATCTCAGAGAGCATTGTTGATTCTTATTTTCCCTTAGCTTCCCAAAGGAATTTTGGGTTTCTTTTAAGGGAAATTGATTCTACCCTCCAAAACACACAATTACTAATTGATGAATTGCAAGACTCAAAGCTACATCCAGTTGCAAAAGTTCTTGAGACACTGTACCGTATTTTGGCATAAATGGCCTGTCCATGATCTTGTGCTTGTGATCCCCCCTCCACCCCTTATCAAAGGTGCTAGCAATACAAGACCATAACTCAAAACTTGGAGGAACAACTTTGAATGAGGTCAGTATTATATCTCACAGACCTGTGACCAGGAGCGAATTGAAGCAAAAAAGGTCATTTTTTCGTGGGAGTGTCTCAACATTTTTGGAACTGGTTGAGTCCTTCATACCCCTATAGCCGTGGTGCACTATTATTAAAAGGGGCAAAACGTGGTGCACTCTAATCTCAGCACCTAAGGAGAAGGTTATAAAAAAACAGTCTTTCATTTTCCTAGGTTTGCATGTTTAAAAATGGCGAGACAAAAACGGCAGTTTTTGGCCCTTTTGTTTATGTGGTAATATGCAAGAAATTGGGCTTTAAAAGGAAGCATGTGGCAAAAGATGCCACACTATCTTAAGTAAGCTGCAACGAAAGGGGTTTTTGGTCCTAAAACGCTACAAAGGTGCAAAAAATAATATGTTTTCTTCAAACTCGGTTAAAAGATGTTTATTTATGAAAGGAAAGTGACGTAAGATGCCCCGCTAGATCAAGGAGATACCTTATTGTTGCTGTTTCTGATAAATACATGGACGTGGTTCCTCTTTTATTGCCTGCTATTTACAAGAAAGAAAAGTTACGCTAAAAAGCACCTGTTGTCGACTTTACTTTACTTAACACAAGTTTAGATTTGTGTTTACTCTGTGGTTGTCTTACAACTTTGTTTCGATTTTGAAGCTCGAGTGTGGCTAGGCATCAGATAACAAGAAAATTCATGTGCGTATTTCAGTAACATAGTCACAAGAGCTCGCATATAACGTGGCTTTGTAGTTCTGTACTTGGTAACAAAATTTATTTCTTTGCTAAAAGGAAGACACTGTTCCCGAGAAAAGCAATTTTCCAGCACAGCAATGTCAGGAATTTACGTGCTTCAACGGTCTACACGGTCTACCATCATATGAGATAAAAATAATAATATATTATATTTCTTACTGTTGCAGAATGGTAGACTGTGGATTGATGGTAGACTGTCAGAAAATAGAAATTAACATAGCACACAACTTTTTCTGCTCTCTAGCTCTAACGGACTTTAATAACCATCTTATTTTCACCGTAGTAGATGAAAAAAAAAAATATGAACAGTTTTACTTTAACAGCGATGTTGAAAAATAAGTCACGCGGTATACCGATTACATAATGCCATTGCATATCAAATGTCATTGTGTTACAGATACAGGGGTGAAAATAAAGGTTTGGCAGCTTTATTCGACACTATAGTATCTCTAAATACCAAGAAAAGGAAAATTATACTGTGATTATGCATTCGCGCTTCTCAGAGTTTAATGACAACGCCAAAACTTTAAGGTATGTCACAGTAGATAATGGCACATGCGTTACAACAAAACTGAGGCAAAATTTAAAAGTCACTACATTCTTAAGCGCTTTTTTAGGCAGTTTGCTATCAATGACAATGATGTATCAGCTGGGAAAAGCAACAGAGAGTGCCATTCTATTTATGTCGCTATAGTCTTCCTTTTGGGAATTGAAGACGTGGAAATCGCTTGTTGAAGTAAACCTTAAATGAGACAACCAGTTGGAAAAGTACTTGAGACACTGTACCGTATTTTGACATAAATGGCCTGTCCATGATCTTGTGCTTGTGATTCCCCCTCCACCCCTTATCAAAGTTGCTAGGAACAACTTTGAATGGGAGGGAGGAGGGAGGTCAGTATTGTATCTCACAGACCTGTGATCAGGAGCGACTTGAAGCAAGAAAGGTCGATTTTTCGTGGGAGTGTCTCAACATTTTTACGACTATTAATATTTCACAAATTTGTTATTTCCCTAGGACTGAGTAAAAACAGTTCAAAAGAAAGTCGGCTCGAAAAGGTTCTCCCTTACTACAAACATTCACAATTGAGTAACCACTGTAATGTGTTAATACACAGAAATAACACAGCCTTCAAAGTTTCAAGATTCACCAAGAAAAAAATAACAACTTACCGCGCCGAAGGCAGTTGTCTCAACACCAATGCAAAATGGCGGCCCGCATAGCACAATAACGCAGATGTCACACACGCTAACCAAGCTTTTGATGTGTCACGCAGGAATTTTCCGGTAACGTGGTTGGACGCGAGATTCACTTTGACGAGAAATAAAGGAAACACCGTACCAGGGTAAAATTCCATATTTTTCCTGTACTTCTGACAAACGCAAACATCATTTGCCAGTCGCACTGTTGAATTGTCAAGGGACAACTGGGAAAGAAATAATTCTTGTTCCCATGTCCAGCTAATCCAACAGTTTGTTCCAATCCAATCTTTACAGTACCTCTCATTCATCGAAACTTCCAGGTGGATTCCGGGAAAAACGAAAGTGCTGATCCATCCTAGTGGTCAGTGTCAAAGGAAATGTGATTGAAAGCAAGCTTAGTTTTTTGTAATCATACTTGGCGCAGTCTGAGCACCCTCTTGTAATAATCCTCCTCGGTTTTTCAAGAGCAATTCCTGCAGATCAGCAAACCCTGAAGGATCGTTCCGTCCCGGCGTAAGTTTTTAGAAATCTAAATAAGCTTTAGCACAGTTCACAACAAATCGAGTTATTAGTCGTTTGTTTTCGTACTATACATGCGTAATTTACCGTCACATCTATTATATAAGACACGTAGATTTGCGAATGCCCTATCCTTTAGTAGATAAATCGAAAACACAAATCCTCCACTATCGAAGGGCAAAAAAACGACTGTAATCGAAAGTGTTCTGAAAAACAAGTGAGGCGTAATTGCGTATTCCGGTTACGTGCACAGCCTGACCATGAACAGCGTACGATTTTTCTTTTCTTTGTTCAATTAAATACGTTCGAATGATATGTAAAAAAAACTGCCTTATGAAAGTTGAGTTATTAATAATGTACCTGAAGATACAAAACAGGTGATGTCTTAGTTAAAAAACCGTCGTGCTCTTAGACAAATAAGAAGCCATGGATGAATGCCGAGCGATGCACCGGTTCGAATCAACTTACAAAAAGAGAAGCTGTTTGTAATTCCGATATAGCTGTTGTAAGAAAATTCGATTAGGCATTCCAAACAAGTGAAAGTTATGAAACGTGATTATTCGGCCTGCACCACAGGCAAGGATATAAACCTGCATTTTATATATAGAGGATATTACACGGTGGCGCGAAGATATGAATTTTATTTTTTATTCAGTATAGACAAAAAGACATCGATAAGATAATAGAGGGAAATGACCGAAATTACGTCATCGATAAAATCACGTGTGAGATTATGGAAAATAAACCACTCGGGTCCCGGATGTAGTTTTTATTAATTTTACGAGTGGTATATTTTCCAGTAAAATACTCGTGTTTATATAATAAAATAAATGAAAGGATGGTGCCCACTATTGTTACTACGCTTATTTTCTACGCATCCCAAAATAGTCAGGCGCGAAACATGAGAAATGTGCAACATACAGGACACTCGGGAAACAGGATCCGTTTACACACAAGTTAGTCTAAAGTGTGCTTCAAATGCACTTCAAGTGCGCTTGAGAAGTCCAGTGTGAAGGCCCACCTATAAATGCTACAATGTCACAACTGCAAGTACATAGCTTAACAGATAATTTTGTTGTAGTTATGAATACAGTGGTTGCTTTCAAAGTCTTGAAATAGGTCTTATTTTCAGGTCATCATGGCAATGGGTGGAGCAGTGCCACCAACTCTTCCAGGTACTCCTGTTGCACCAACGATTATGACTGGAGCCTCAACTTCTGCTGGACCTGGTAAGAAGAGCCAATCAGAAATAAAAGTATTTTAAATAGGATGTTTCTTGATGTTATGAAAACCATTGTTGGTTAGCGGTGTGGATATTGTTTAGTGTCTTTTCAATCTTTTGTGTAACATCCTTTAGTGATCACACCCATCCACAACACCAAGAAACTACCAGAAACAACCCTTTTCACCATGCAAAGAAAGTATTGTCTGATAGCTTGGGCCATGTAGTAGATTTTGCCATCGGGCCAGTGACTCAGTTTGTTCTTAACTTGCCCAATGGGCAAGTGGAGTGTTTTTTTTTGAGGAATTCAAATTACAGAAGAACTGTGTAATCAATCCTGTCCATCAAAAAGGTTTTGGAGCCAGTTGAAATAATGACTTTTGGGCAAGTACATGCTAGTTATAGATCCTTGCCCGAATGGCAAGCTGTAAAACTGACTCTCTTTTGATCACCCCTGCATTCGCCCCATGTTTCACACCGTGCCACACATATGGAACACATTTGTATATTATTATATGGCTCAATGGCCACGTCATACTACTGATTCTTAAAATATGACGAAAAAGCCGTGTCCTTGCAATTCATGATTTTAGTTAATCCTCAGTTAAAAGCTGTTTGACAAAATTTTTAAGTAAATCAAACTGTTTCATATGCTGTACTTTTTCAGTCAGCAGTTTTGATCTTGGGGAGAACCAGAAGAGATGGGTTGTGATCGGAATTTGCTTGAACAGAGTTCTGTTGCCAGTCCTCCGTGATTTTGTGGGTCAAGAAATACCCAAACACTACGCATCCCTGAGGAGGGCACATAAAATTGACACTCAAGTCTTTGGAAGTCGTTTGACCCATGATGGACGATTACAGCTGAATTATGGAAGCATCAATAATAACTTGAGCAACTTTAAGAAAACAGTGCGTTTGTATGATTACAAAGTTGGAACATCCGAGGACTTGGCTAAGCTTTATCTTGAGCCACACATGGCCAAGTTCACAGGTGCGATACTATAAAATGAATAGAAAGTCAGTCATGGATTAACTCCTGTTGTTTTGTTAAGAGGCTTATTAGCTTGGTTTTTTTTGCTCAGAGCTCTCGCTATCAGCATTGTGACTTCTAAGGGGGGGAGGGTACTCCATATAAAACACGATGTCCTATACGGGTTGGCTCCGCTCGGTCAACCAGGAAAAAGATAAGCTTATCATTGTATTTTTATTTGCAGGATTTGACAACACATGCGACCTTTCCAGCGTATTAGGAATTCTAGAGAGAGCGTCTATATTTGTTGCTTGCGCAATTTCACCCTATGCCAAGGATGTGCGCTCTAAAGTAAGAAATGAGTGGGGACATTGCAACTTTGATCACTGGACTGATCCAGAGTTCAAAAATTGTTTGGTGCTGTTGGAAAATTTGCTTCGTTCTTTGAAGCTTCCCAGCGCAGATGAAGCGAAAGTACTTGACGACCTTCGTGACTGGAAGAAGAGAGGTAAGTAGCTGCGGCAACTTTTTCGTGTTGTTGATGTTAATATTAGGCATATTAGCGACCTTTAGATGATACGCGAGGAAGAGGACGACCACGGGGACGAGATTGGACTTAAAGATTTTTTGCATTTTCCCCAAAAAATGGACACTCCATCAGAAAGCTTCATCTCACTTTGGTTTCACCAGAAACGTTAGCACGGCAATTTTTATTGAAGGAGGTTAATCACTCTCCAGATCGCAAAATGACAAAAGTTCTAACTTGTTTCCACCTCCCGCCAAAACGAACCTGGTTCACGCGCGCGCACCACTTAGTATTGAGAAAATCTCGTCCTTGTAGACATTCTCGTCTTTGGGATCTAAACGTCTCTATTATTGCTAAATGACGACATAAGATTTAAAACCCGAGGTGAAAGAAACCGCGACAAAACAAAAAGTCAATAGTACTTGAACTTGTTCTAAGTTTTAAGGCAGCTAATAACAATTATTGTTAGTGATGTCGGAAACTGCCTGACGGTGACCATTCTTCCATCATATAAAATAGTGGGCGCATACGAAAAAGAAACATTTTGGCTTCTTTTTCCACAAAACCCGAAAAGGAAAAGAGCTGTCATGTAGACCATGTTTGTCAGTAGGCCGACAAGGGTTGAAAAATGTATATCCATCGAAAAAGTAAAAAGGTTTGGCATCACTTTGGGCAAACTACAAAGTTTGTAATACAACGCCATTGTGAGGACCTCAAATCAACCCTTGTCATTTGTAGGCCACCAAAAAGAAGCAGTTGCTTGTCATGTCTTTTAAATAATCTTTAGTAGTATGCTGATAGGAAATGTTCACATTTTGTTTGTAGGGGTGGACCTGTGTGTTGGCTGTCCTGTGGATAAGGAGTTGCTGAAACTTGTTGTCGACGAAGTTGCCAACCTGCAGCATGATCTTGAAGAGGTAAGGAAAACCGACATGGACGAAGTAAAGAAGAGTTTAGATGCCCTGCAGAATTTTCGTGATAGCATTGAGAAGCGCGTGACCCAACTTGAGAATCGAGTGGAGGAGCAACATAAGGAACAGTCAGAAACGAACGAAGCGTTATCCAGTGCCATTGGCGATCTTTCTGAAAATGTTAAGAAGGTCGGCGTACGTCAAGATGAAAGCGAAGTAAAAATGGCTAGTTTGGAAAGAGACCAAAAGGACTTACAAGCATCTGTGGCATCAAAAGTAGACGTTTTGGAAAAGAAAAGTGCTGATACATACCAAAAGGTGAAGGCGTTGGAATCCTCTTTGGAAGACCATGTGAACGCTTCGGCTACAAATGATGCGACCGCGTTTCTAGCGCCTAGACGTAATTCTTGCTTTTGTGGTCGTGAGAACGAACTTAGCGCTATTCTAGGTATCCTTAAAGGCAACCAAAACAGTTGTGTGGATACAGCCATATACGGCCTCGGTGGCATAGGTAAAACGTCACTTGCTGTTGAGTTTATTTGGAGACACAAGGATGAGTATCCGGGTGGCATTTTCTGGATCTCTGGGGAAAGTAACATGACCTTTCAAAGTTCTGTGAGAGAAATGGCTCTGGAGATGGAAATAACGTCACCTGAGAGTGATTTTTCCTTTACCTTAATGAAAGCCCTTGCATGGCTTAAAAAGCAGGGCAAGATGTGGTGCTTAGTTGTAGATAACCTTGACCAATTAGAGATGTCCGAAGACATGCGCAAGTTACTTAGGGGCAAATGGAAGCAAGGATCACGTGGCCATGTCATAATTACTACCAGGAGAGAACCAAGGGAAATACTTAAGGAAACAGGAATCGAAGAGAAGTCTTGTATTGAGCTGAAACGTCTAACACAAGAACAGAGCGCTGAGTTTTTAAGAAAGAAGACTGGGAGAACGGAGGGGGAAGACAGTGAAGTTCGTGAACTGGCGAGTGAACTTAGTGGTCTACCATTGGCTCTTGATCAAGCCGCAGCATATATACGGTACCTTTCCTGTTCCATAAGCGACTACGTTAAGCAATATAGAGAGCAGATTGAGAAACTCGAGCTTCTGAAAAAGATGAAAGCACAAGAACCTGATGAATACACATCTCCAGACCGTTTGGCAGTCCATACTACGTGGCTGATGAATTTCGAGCACATCACTAACAGTAAATCTTATGACAAAGAGATACGCGTAGTTGCGACTCTCTTAATGGAGATTTTCGCTTTTCTTGGTCCTGACGATATTCCCAGCGAAGTTTTCAATGAAGGACTTCCCCTAGTAGACTCCTCAAGCCTACTGAAAGTTATGAGCAGTCCCTTGGGACGGAAGGAGGTAATGAACCTTTTGACAAATCTCTCTCTCTTTCAGCAGTTTGGGGCAAATTCATACTCTGTGCATCGTTTAGTTCAAGAAGTGATCCGCATTTGGATGGATGAAAAACGAAAAGAGGATGCCTTTTGTAAAGATTTTTTCCCCAAGGAATTTGCTTTCATAGCTGGGACACGTTTTCTCCACCATGCGCTTTCAAATACCCGTTCGCCGGTCGATGTGTGCAAAGAGTTTAGCGAAGATGCTGTATTTAGTGTCAAGAATCCTCCTTCGCTGTACTTTTGGGGGAAGTTGGCCTCTCACGCAACTTACTTCCTTGATCACATGCTTAAATTCACTACAAAGAATGAGAAATCTGCTTGCATTCTGCTTCATACAGAGGAAACAGTCCGCCTTTTGAACGAAAGCGCAATATCTTACAGCGTAGCGCGGGAAAAAGTTAAAGCTCAAGAAATCCAAAAACGAAAGTTAGAATTTCTTACTCTGCTCGAAAAGTTACCATCTGAAGAAACATTAAACCTTCTTCTTTATTTTAACATGCCACTCAAAGACAAGTATTACAAGTTGATATCCCATTGCATGAGAGAACGACCATCTAATCCTGAAGATTCCAGTGATACTCACAGAATTCATCATGCCGACCAGTTAAGACAAGAAGGAAACCAAGCAGTACAAAGTGCAGAGTATGGGAAAGCGTTAAGTCTGTACAACAAAGCCATTGAACTAAACTCCAAGGACTACCGTTTATACTCCAACCGCGCGCTTTGTCATTTAAAACTTAGCAAGCCGAAGAAAGCTTTAGATGATTGTGAAGAGTGTCTTTCACTTAAACCCGATTACGGCAAAGCGCTGTTACGCAAGGCCTGGGCTCTCAACGAACTAATGAAAGAAGGTAAATGTCAGGGCAACTTGAGAGGAAATGCCGTGGCTACTGCTGCGTTAGCTCATTACCTCGATTCAAATTTGTCTAACAGAAGTTTCATAAATGAAAGGTTTCCACATCTGAATTATGAAGTAATACGCTCTAGTTATCAGTTAGAGAAGGAACTGCAGTTTCTCCAAGCTAATAAAACACTACTTCTGCTCGAGGGAGAGTATGATGTCAGTCAGTTCGCGGTCGCCCTTTTCGATACTCACGTGGTGGGTCTTGGCTCAGGAGCTGTCTTAAATTTTGGAAAAGGCTTTGTAGTTGAAAATGTTACGTGTTATTTTCAAAACGTAAGGTTTCCAAGTGGCAATCCGCCTTTGGTTTGCCAAGGTCAAAGGGCAATGATTCATTTGAGCCACTGTGAGATCTCAGCTGGTTTTTCATGCTGCCAAGACTATCCAGAGTGTAATGGAGGAGAGGGATGTGTCGCTGCCTCGCGTGGACAGCCGATTTGTGATCGCAAAAACAATTTTGGTATACCATCAACTTCTGGTGTCTCTGGGTTCCCTGGAATTCAGGTGCAAGGTGGTTGCACAGTGTATCTTACACGTTGTCAGATACATCATTGTGGGGGTGGTGGTGCTTTGGTTTCAGATAACGGGTCTCGCTTATTTGTGCAGAAATGTGAGGTATACAGCAACCAAAGCGGCCTAGAGGCAAGAGATGGCGGTCAACTTATAGCAACAGAAAATATAGTTTATAGCAATAGTACTCATGGTTTCCTAATAGGGCCTAATACGGGGCGCTGTTTGGTTCGCAACAACAAGATATTTGAGAATCACAAAGAGGGTGTAGCTGTAGCAAACAGCAAACAGGAGGCCCTTGTGACCGTGGATGGCAATGAAATTCATCACAACATGGCTTCCGGTTTTTCGTTGACAGATAGTCACCTGTCGATCACTAACAACAAAATTTTTGAGAATGGCTTGTGGGGAATTCTTTGCAAAACTAGAACTTCAGCAAAGATAATGGGAAATGACATATTTGGCAATAAGTGTGGTGGCATTTTCATAGGCATCAATTTTTGTGGGAAAGTCGCTATAACCTCGAACGTTATTCGAGACCATGCAGGACCGTATCTACATTACCTAGAGGGACCATTTCCCGACGCAAGAAGAATTCACGAGTCGGACCCAAACTTCATTCTTCCACCAGGAGAAACAACCTTTTATTCAAATCCACCAACCCAGGAAAACAATCAAGTATTCAACAACACAGAGGGTTTGTTTCATCCGGCAGAAGAGGCAATTGAAAGGTTACAAACTAGATGTTGCCTTTGTTTCGGAAAATTATGCCAGAAAGGCGTGAAGAGATGTCCAGAGTGCTATATTGCTGTTTACTGTGGGCTAGCCTGCCTACAAAATCACCGGCAAAAACATAAATCATTGTGCGCCGTGTTAAAGCGACGTTACTCTACAACGGTAGACCTTCATAAGCTTCCAAAGTTTGTGACTAAGATTCGATACTTTGGACCACACTTAAAAGGCATCGGAAAATGTCCTCCGCCCCCAAAAAAAGGTCGCCATGCATTTATCATTAAGGTGCAAACTACAGCCCTGAACTGTCACCCAAAGCAGATGATGAGTGTTTATGACCAGAGTCTCGCCGCTGTTCAACATGACATTCAGAGCAGCGACGTTTTCAATATGGTCATGGAATGCGGCGTTTTGGGACAGTTGCACAAATTTACCAGTAAGAAAGCCTATTTCTGGGCAACTTTTGCTGACGGAGGAAAAAAACTTGACATTTTTCTGAGTCATTTGGCCCCATATCAACAGTGGTAATTTAACAAATTATGTAAGTTTACTTTGGTACCCTTGTTCAAAGGGGTCACTTCCTCTTTCGGTTTAAGTTCGCAAAGGTAGAAAAGAAAGACAATTTCTCGTATCAGGGTGTCCTTTGTTGAAAGATCTGAAACAGGGCGTGATCTGAAAGTTCATATCGCGCGGAATACCTGGACGTAATTAATTATTCATAATCCCTAATTCATGGCGGAAAATTTCTACGCCAGTTAGCTTTGAATAGCTTAGAACAGGAGAAAAAAAGGTCCAAATTGGCCGATAAGGACTTGTAAAAACTTGCAGTTCTAATTTCGTTATCTTAACCAAACGCATGGCTTTTTGAAGGGCTATATTATGCCTACTTTTGTAGCATTATATTTTAAGAGTTCACTGTTGTGATGTGTTGATACATCACTCTGAGAGTAAACCAGACAAACGGTTCATCTTGCTCACGCGATGAACTAGTCTTTGTTTAGGACCATTATCATAGTTTTAACTGATAAAGAGCTTTGATGCGATGATTCAACATCCTTACACCCAGGGTTTTCCCCTGTAAACGGGAAGAAGGAGGACCTTGGGAAAACACATTTTATTATTACTTTTTACGGTAGTTTCTATTCTATTTCACTCTTCTCACCGTAAAGATCAGTTGACTGTTTTGTTTCGTTTTTATGTGTTTTAACATTTTTTACTTCCTTTACTTGGAACTAGGTTCGTTGATCTAGCAGTGAAGACAATTAAATATATAGTAAGTTAGAGCTATGAACCATTTCCATCCACTTTAAAATGTATCTAGTTCTCATTTCGTTTGCAAGGAACCCTTGCATTTTTAAGCTATTTTTACTAGATATGGTTTCAACGATATTGTTTATTACATTTACATACAAAAATTGTGAACCAAGATTTCAAGGGAGTGATTTTTTGACCGATTTCCCCTCCCATTTCTGAACAAGATAATACATAAGACATGTTTTTGTAGACTTAAAAAATGTTGAAATAAATTGGAAATATTGCATTTGACTTATCAAATTCGTACTTAAGGATTGAGTTCATGTTATGTTATTCAAAATGTAATCAGGGGCGTTGCCTATTCTCTAAGGGCCTGTTTACGTGGAGGTGGGGGACCCCAGGTAGGTGAAGTAACCCGCTTAGGTAGCAGGTTGCAAAGAAAATCATTTTTACAGCTTGCCATTCGGGCAAGCTGAAGCTAACATTTACTAGCCCAGACGTCATTTCAACTAGCCCAAAAGCTTTTTGAACAGCAGAATTGATCTCACAGTTCTTCTGTTTTTCGAATTCCTCAAAAAAGATCACTTGCCCGTCGGGCAAGTTGAAAACAGAATTCACTAGCCCAATAGCAAAATCCACTAGCCCCGGGCTGTCGGACACCACTTTCTTTGCACGCTGGGTAGGAACCCGCCTGTCCATATAATCTCTCATTTAATGTGATCGCGTTTATATGTTAGGTGGGGTAACCCGCCATATGTTACCTCACCTACCTGGGGTCCCCCACCTTCATGTAAACAGGCCCTAAATATACTGCACCATTCAAGATTTAGTACATAAGTAACTCACGTCTCTTTCCTGCAAACTGACAATCGGTTGTGGAAAATACAGTCCGTTCTTTTAGAAAATAACATTTCCCAGAAACAAGCAGAGTTAAATGGATTAGGGCAAAGTGCGCCTATTTTGTTTTAAAGCTTTTTTCTCATTTACTTTCTTATTTTATTTATTTGGTATTTTGTTTTTACCTGGCGGACGTTTCAGTTACGCACGTGCGTACAGGTAGCTACGCCCTTAGTAATACAATCGCGCAGTAAATTCTCGACACATCGCTTACATCCAATTAATTGGCCACCCTAATGTACAGCGCAAGACTGGGTCGATGTTGTGTCGAATTGCACCATGGGAATGTTTTGGGGGCGCTATGGCCTCTTTCATTGGCTAAAGGTGGTTTTCACGTTACGTCATCGCCGCCATGCTGGAGGACGGTCAACAAAAGATCGCTCATTAGCTCGCTTTGTTTGTCCACCAGCATTTGTTCATTTCACCATTGTTATTTTTGTCTCCCGAGATTGCATGAAAACCACCTATTGTAAGGTTGTGTGGCAAACTGGGTCGAAATTCGTCGTTTAAAGACGAAAAAATATGATTTCGAACCAAGTGGTACGAAAAAGTTCAGAGACCTGGGCCCCTTTTCTTGAAAAAGGGCCCTCTACATTTACAAAATGGGGCTCGATATTGAGGTCCGTCGATAAAAAGATGGAAACGGTGCGAGAATGAACACCCTAGAGGTCTTAGGACTTCAGTAGATAGACGAAGGCAAGAGGACATGTTCCAGAAATGCCTGTTTCTTCCATCTCTCATTTTGAGTTGGAATAATGAAATAGTGCCCTTTTCTGGGTGGAATAATGGCATAACCGAAAGTTTTTTGAGAACTAAGAACGGACTAAGGAACACCCCATTATTATTCCTCTTTCCTCTTCCGCCGATTTTCTGACTGTATGGATGTGGGTGATTTCCGGATAAGCGATTTAGCCAGCGCAGGAGCCTGTTCAGCGTGAGCAATAAATTTTCTCTTTCCCCATAAATTTGGACTTTTAAGAGGATATATAAAGGTAACTGATTGTAAATAACAATCACAGGGTTTTTTAAGTTGTCGGTTTTAAACCTATTTTCCCATGGATATATATGGACGTCGCCGTAGAATAATTGGCCAAGCTGCCACCTCAGCAACTGAGAGGTCGAAATGAGATCGGATCTAATCGCCGGTTCAAAGCCCACGAGTCACATAAAAAATAATTTATTGTTAGCAGTTGTAATCTAGCCCAAAGAACTGGAGGTGATCTCGGGAAATTACAAGGTGTTTCCGGTCTCACTTCGTGCAATTCCTCCGAAAACATCGGAGAAGTCACGGACTTACATACCTTGTGACCTTTTGGGCGGTAACCTCAAAAATCGGAGTAAAATCGCCCAGAAATCGCGCCTAAAATCGAAGTAAACGTCACATAAAATAATGGTATTGTGCCTCCACGCCTACCTGTCTCAATTACGGAAACCTCGGCTTAAAACACAATATTCAGTTTCAAGGTTTAATAATATTAACAATCACGCAGTGGCCTTGATTTTAGACCTTATGGCTACAATCTGCCTGATAAATGTAAGTACATGATAAAACCGAACATTAAAAAGTAGGTCTTAAGTACTATAAAATGATCGCGCCCTATCAATAATTACAGTGGAACCTCCATGTGTGACTCTGGTGTGTGTCCCGCTCTCCAAAGTACCAAATCAGAACTGCCATCACAAGTACCACGCTCATGGAAGGTTCGACCGTACAGCGCTGTATTTTTATAAGCTACGTCTGTAATGTCCAACCCGAGGGGGGGCTGTGCCACGGCAGTCTACTCCAGTTTTAAAGTATGACCCTTTGAAGTTAGTTAGTCACGTGGTACAAAAACATCACGATGACACGCAAGAAACGCAAAAACAGAGTAAGGGCCTGTTTACATGGAGGTAGGGGGCCCCAGTTAGGTGAGGTAACATGCCTGTCCATATAATCTCTCATATTAATTTGATCGCGCTTACATGATAGGAGTTTATATGGACGGGAGGGTTACCTCACCTACCGAGGGTCCCCCACCTCCATGTAAACAGGCCCTTAATTATCATTTTAACCTTTTGGCCTAAATATTATCCACATACAAATTCTACAGACTAACCTTAAGACATTTTAGTTAAAAAATTAGTGAGGAGAATTCAATAATAGATCAAAGCATTTTCCCTTTGGTGACCATTTTATTAATTCTAACCGATTCTCCTAACCTTCCCCTTGATGATGTATTAATATTGTCAGGAGAAAGTTTATATTGATCACTCTTGGGACCTAACGGGCTAAATGATAAGCACTTTGTTATTTCACCCCTGCGCGTTTCTTCCGTTTTTGTCCTACGTGACTGAACGGCTGCAAAGGGCCAATTCAAATGAAACTCATTATCACAAGAATGGTTTTGCACTTAGCCTCGTTTTGACGTTTTGAAAGTGAGAGTTTTGGGGAATCGGAGATGGCCTGTTAACCGCCTTACTCCCTACGAAACCTGACGCCAGCGAAGAAAGTTACTGTAAATGACAAATTTACAGGTTTGCGACAAACCCTTATGTCTCCCAAGCAACAACAACAATGAACTTAAAAAAAACAATAGCTCTATTGCAGAGTTCTCTTCCTTCCTTCCTCATGCGCCTTAACCCCCCGCCCCGCCCCTCTCCCCCTTCCCAGACGCATTCCACGAAGGCGAATAGGGAGCTTAAGCAACAACGACTGCGACGGCTACGTAAACGTCACTTAAAAAGTGAAGTCGCGCTGCTTCAAACTTTATCGCGCTTTATCGCATCTCGTTCAGTTCGTCAAAGGTTGGCAATTTTTACTGGTGTCGAATTTTAAACGACTGTGATCGAAGTTCAGGAAAAGAAAGAATAAAGTTGTTGTCTTGGGTTCCATTCTCCACAAAACGTGAAATTAGGCATTTTCACGTCGTAGTGTACAAAAAAGAGGAAAGAAAGAAACGTGCAAACTTGCTGTTTTGCTGATACAAACCTGTTGCTTTTTTGCCGTTCTTGTTGCCGTCGCCGTCGTCGTTGCTTAAGCTCCCTAATTAACCCAATGGCTGGTTCCCACTTTGGCTACATTTTGTGACACATCTCCTTTAACTTAGGGACATATTTTTACACAAAACATTTACAGTATTAATAACAGAAGGCCGCGCACCCATCTGGGTGTTGGTCAGTTGTTCAAAAACTGGATAGCGCTGTGTAGTGGATAAATCATTATCAACTAGATAAGAATTGGTGAAACCACTTGTCGTAGCCACTAAACCGAATGAATAATACAGGCCTAATTTTAATGCTGGCCTCACTTTTAGCCTCATTTTGGTAGAGAAAATGTTCGCAAATCTCTTGTTGGGGGATCTATTCGTTTCATTTATTGACAGAAGACGAAAGAACGCTGATTGCTGGGCGACGCCAAATGATATTAAAAAGTCACTATCCTATGAAAGACTCCAAGATAAAGTAGCTTTGTTTACAGATAATCTCTTGCAAACCCTTTTAAAGACAATAATGGAAACAGTAACGCGTTCTCTGTCTTTGTCTTAAAAGGTTTAGTCAAATTTTGGTCAACCCTCTTTTTTCTCTACTCTCTTTCAATAAACTATTTTCTTACCCGCTCATAAATTTGAATGGGCTTCACTCCGTGGGGGGGGGGGGGGGGGGGGGGAAGGGAAGGGTACTTGGGTGAAATTATGCTAGGTATGTGCCGCTGGCCTCTTAGGCCCCTATCCCATTATAGTCTATTCTGTGGCCAATTATGGACCCCATTTTAGTCACTTTTGGGTAAATCTGTAATTTTCGCGATCCCAATTTAGACACTTTCTATTTATGTATCTACCTCATCAATCCCTTATATAGGTCATCCTTAAATGAATTGACCCATTTTTCAAATTGAATGAAGAACACTTTCCTTTTCACCTACAGTACAAACATTCTGGTACGTTTGCTAACCGTAAATATGAAGATCTTTTTACCCCAAAAATCCGAAAATGTGTGACCCCATTCTAGTAACTCTATTGAAACTGCGACCCCATAATATTCAATCCAGTCGTGAAAATG
Organism: Porites cylindrica; assembly: GCA_964035525.1. Classification (NCBI taxonomy): domain Eukaryota; kingdom Metazoa; phylum Cnidaria; class Anthozoa; order Scleractinia; family Poritidae; genus Porites; species Porites cylindrica. The sequence continues at coordinate 5,214,839 of OZ037787.1, read as the reverse complement.
CGACCCCACCCAGCGGCACATCCTCATAAGCCTCTTATAAGGAAGTACCCCCCCCCCCCCCCCTCCTCCTCCTCCGCGGGGCTTCACTGTTCCTGGGCACGTCCACTGGGACGGTATGTACTAACGCTTTCATTTCTACACTATGTACAGTTATTACAATTTGTTCCGTTTGTCATGTACTTTCCACTTCCGGTCAACACTTCTTTTTCTCATTTTGTTCACTCACTCGTCTGGTCCTTTTTGTTCTTCATCTGCACCTCTCTCCACTTTTTCATCACATTTACCCGTCACCGTTTGACCACGCTGTTTTTCTCCCTCGGTAGTCTTGACTTCTTCACTACCTTCTGTTTTTTCCTGGTCTATGTTTTCAACCTCCCCGGTTTTTTCAGTTTGGTTATTCATTTCAGTTTGCACGGCCTGTTTACTCCTGTCCACTTCCGCAACCTCTACTTCCGTTTCTTCAGCATCTATAGTCTTGTCTACTTCCGGTGCAATTTCGGCCGTTTGCTCAGCCTGTCTAGTCTTTGCCTCTTCCATCGGTTCAGACTGTGAAACGCTACTCACTTCCGCTACATCTACTTCCGTTCGATCAGCATCTTTAGCCTCGTCTACTTCCGGTACCTTTACTTCCGTTTGATCCGCTTGTCCACTCATTCCTTTTTCCATCGGTTCAGAATGTTCAACGTTATTGATTTTCTCTACTTCTACTTCCGTTTCCTCAGCGGCTTCTCGCTCTTTGACTTTGTTCACAGTCTCTTTCTCCTTCGTTGGTTCGGCCTGTTTCTCCACTTCTCCAATTTCCACTTCCACTCTCTCAGTCCCATTATCCAATTCCACTGCGACAACTTCTTCGCGTCCCCGTTCATCCTTCTCCTCATCCACCTCCACTACCTCCATATCTGTTTGCGTGCTCTGTTCCTCAAATCCCATTTCGCCAGCAGTTTCACCAGACTTCGACTGGTTTCCCTTGATCTTGCTGATGCACTCATCCAAGTTCTTGCTCTTGTCCGCATGAAGACGGATGTGCTTTTTAAGCGAGTGTTGATGGCGATATTTCTTCTTGCACACCCAGCACGTGAATGGCTTCTCGCCGGTGTGGGTCCGGATATGTTGAATAACATTCTTCCTCATGGAAAAACTTTTCTCGCACTGCGGACATTTATACGGCTTCTCGCCTGTGTGCTTTCTGTAATGGGCCTTTAGTCGCTTTTTGCTGCCAAACGTTTGTTCACAGCGATCACACGGAAATGGTTTTTCCCCGGTGTGTGTTCTTTCATGAATCTTCAGATCCGAGTTCTGCAGAAAGCTACTGCCACAGACTGTACACTTGAACGGTCTTTCCTCTGCGTGAGAGCCTTGGTGCCTCTTCAAACTCGACAGCCTAGAAAACACTTTATCGCATGGAACACACTTAAACGGCTTATCCTGATCGTGGATTTTGACGTGGCGGTTTAGACCTGATGGCCCCGAGAAACATTTGTCGCAATGAGGACATTTGAAAGGATTCTCAGCCGCAGCATTCCCTTCCGATGAATCTTGACCATCACCCAAGGGAGCTGCACCTGGTGTAAGACCTACCACAGTCACTGCTGTGGTGGGTGGAGCGTCTGGTGTAGACTGGGTACTTTTATCAGGCAGTGTCTGTGTTTCACCGCTGTGACTTCTTTCTGGGTTGCTTGCTAAGGTCAACAGCAATAAATGGTCTTCGTTTACGGTAGCCAAAGTGTCACTTTGACCATTACTGAAACGATTAACATAATATTCATTAAGGGCAGCAGAGCCATTCTAGCCAAAGGACTTACATGTACCTAGAAGACATGACAATCTCACCATTCAAAAACAGGGATATACAGGAAATTACATAGCCCCCACAGATACGAAAGTTTGCGTGTTGAAAAACAGGAGAAGAGAAATTACGAATCCCCAAGTGGCCATGTAATATGTTATTTATTAAATTAACATGAATAAAAAACCAAACGGAAACCATTCAACTTTAATATGCTTTTTGCTTTCGAAGGCGCGACTCATCATGTACCATAGCTACGGTGATCTTTACACATGTTAAGATAATTATCATTAATTACGCGTGGAAGCTGGCCTGGTATTTAAAAATGTACACATTTCGTATAATTAAGGACAATGCATGAGATGGTTTTATGGGCACTGTTCCTTTATAAGACATTCACCTGGAAACATCTCCTGTGTTTGTTCCTGCTGTCTTAGTTTCGTCTTTTTTCTCAGCTGTGTCAACTGATTCATCAGTCTCTGCTGTTTTGCTAAAAAAAAATCACGGAAAATCTGTGAGTGCAACTGGGCCTTTGTAGAACAATGACTGGCCATATTCTAAACCAGCAGTGAACTGGTATGACTTATGACCACAAAGGTTCTTGGGATTGTTTGGAGGGACAGCAAAAGCATGGCAGACATCAGTAAGAGAATGTTAAAGATGCTGGCCAGATTATTCTGACTGAAGAAGAAATACCTGGTGCATCAGGGTTTGTAGGAATTCTGAAATAATTGTGAAGATTACAGTTGCATTTCCCAAACTACCGTATTTATTCGAATAAGTGCCCAACCTTGAATTAGTGTCCACCTCGAATAAGCGCCCATCCTAGAGGCAGAAAAAGTTAATACGCACCCAGCCACGAATAAGTGCCTACCCCCTCCCCACCCCACTCTCACTCAAATTCAAATAAGCGCCCCTTCCCACCCCCCCCCCCAAAAAAAAATTGAATAAGAACTAATAAGAGACTCTCCAAAGACAAAGTTTTCTGCTGAGTATTTTACAGAAACCTTACTTTGTTACATCTTTGGGTTTTGTTACTACCATTTATTGCTTTGTTGCAAAAAAAAAAACATACTACACTTGCTGAAATGGTGAAAATGTAATAAGTGCCCAGCCTCGAATAAGGGCTCACTCTCAAGGTCGAAAAATTTATTGAACACCCTGGGTGGTTAAACAAATAAATATGTTTTTTTTGCAGCTTGGAACACAGCACTTGTGATGCACCATGTTTGTTAACCTTTATGTTGTCCCTCTTAACCACTCCAAGAAGCTTTGGGGTCGCATATTGTACCCACTTTTCAACTCGTTTAGAATGTGGCAAATGGAAGTGCTTTCTGTATCAACCATGTCAATAACTTACAATACTTTATTCAAGGATGTTAACAATGGACATATGGAACAGTACTTCTAAAACTCATTCATAATTCATAAGGAAAATACAAAGGAAATTAATGTTTAATGAGTGTTTGGAAATCAGATGAAAACTGCTCATTTTTGCATCCTTAATTTCTCCCTCTAAATCATTTTGTTTGAGAAGTAATATCAAGCATTCGACACAGTGTTTCATCACCAGATGAAAACCTTGAAGTTCAACTTTCTTCTCGGTGTTTCATCTAGTGATGACACACTGCATCTCATGCTTGATATATTACATGAAAGACCATGTACATGTATGAAAGGTGTGCCACACAGCACTTTACAAGGCCTCACAGTATTGGCTGTGAAAACGATAGACATAGAAATATAGCAATGACTCTATCCCTAAAACAATGTAAAAGCGTATTACGGAGAACCAATAAAACTGGAGGTTTTTAAGAGCTGCGTACTAACTGGTATGAAATGCCGAACTCTACAGAAAGCACCCAAGACTTGAATTTTCTTTGTATATGTTGTGGTTCAATACATCAATTCCCATACATTAAAATTCATACTTGGCTGCAAGGCTTGGGGATAAAACAAAAGAAATCATTTTGAGGCTCAGCAATGAATAATACATTTCTTTTGTTTTATTCCCCTCAGTCTCGGAGCAAGTATGAATTCTAATATATCGAAAATGGTTTGTTTTATCCTTGCTGAAATTTTTATTTGCCTTTGTTTTCAACTGATTATCATGCATTACCATACCCCAAAACAAAGGGAAAAAGAATTTAACCAAAGGATAAAATTGAACCACAACATATACACACATGCCTAAAGGACCTACATGTAAAGGCTCATGTGTACATTGTATACTGAGAAAAAACAAGTCACCCATGGAATATTTCATGATATACCACTTGAAAGCATTGCACAACTACCATTAAGCATGGTATGATGCCTACATGTACATGCAAATGTTTTTGAAATTACGCACCTGTTGGAGGCTTCTGAATTACTCTCTTTGCTGTCTTTCTGTTGCTTACCACTTTTGCTTCCAGTCGTTTTAACTGCTTTCTTCCTATTACAATGAAAAGTCCAAAGCATACACTTAAACAAAATCACTTTAAATAATTCATAACCAGTTTTAAAAAAAAACAATACTTGGAATGTATCATTATTGGACTTCATTTAATAAGTCCTAACGCTCTAATAAATATCCGCTTGTGACAGAATAGTGCTGGACTTGTACACTTGTACACAAAATTATGGCTAGTTTTGATTCCTTTTGGCCACACAGCAACCACAAAATGGATCAGATACATGTATCTTCAAACAGTATTTTTGGCATAATTAATTTACAAGGGGTGCATTAGAAATTCTTATTAATAATGATTTGGAGAAACACAATCATATAAAAACTAACAAGATAATGTCCCGACATTTCAGCAACCTCATGATGCCAATATCAAGGACTTGAAAATCAATGATTGTTGGTTAGAAAAGAGTTCAAGTGAAAGTAATAATTGAAAATTTCATCTTGCATTTATTACAAGTCCTCGATAATGGCTTAACATTATTTTGTTAGTTTTTACACGTTTACAATGGAGATTGTTGGTGCAAAAGTCAGACAGGTATCTACCTGCTTGTAGTTGCAGTCTTTGTGGTGTTAGGTTTCTTTCTTTTACGAGGCCAGACTGCTGCTTGGTCATTACCATCTCCATCACTAGTAACAAAATAAAAATAAAAAATAAAAGTCTAGATAAAATTACAACTGTTCATCAGTAGGATACCATATTTATTCAATTAGGCATGCTGGGTACTCATCAAATTAATTTTTGGGCCTTGAGAGTGGGTGCTGATTCAAGGTGTCACATTTAATGTGATTGTCAATGCAGCCAAACAATAATGAATTATTTTCCATTGTCTACATGACATCAAAACATTTGAAACTTTGCAGTGATACCACCTGCCGGCCGTTCTGGCTCCACTTGAGTTTTGAACATTTATGCCATATTTGTACGATATAATAGTATAGAAAATGGAAAATTGTTTTCTAATCATTGTTTTGCAGTTTCCTGGTTCATACAGTGGATCTGGCTCACTACGTGTAGGATCAAAGAAAGTCAGTTTAAAAGCTTGCCATTTAGGCAAATTGTAACTTGCATGTTCTAGCCCAACAGTTATTTAAGCCAGCTTGAAAAAATATGTTGATGAGCATTGATTACATGTACAGTTCTTGTAATAATTACATAATAATTATTATTTGAATTTCCCAAAAACTTCACTTGTTCATTGGGTAAGTTAAGAACTGAATTTACGAGCCTAATAGCAAAATCCACTAGCCCCAAAACTGCTTTCTTTACATGCTGCTCACAGAGTAGGATAGTATATCATTAATCCACTTGTAAATAAAGAAATCTACATGCACAAAATTCCTTGAACATTGTAACATTTCAATTTTTGACAAGTCAACTTCTCACTTCCTGTACATACAACCAATGATCATCACATAACCACAGAGTAAGAGAAAAATTTTCCTATCCACTTGTCCCTCGGAGAAGCACTATATTGAATTTGGTTGTCCAAGATCCAAGAGTTCTTGTCAAAAAAGTTTTGTCCCGTTCCTAAGCCAAGTGGAGCTCATACAAACAAATGAAATGGCCCTGGTACGGCAAAGTTAAAAGGAATATTTACCCTTATTTTTGTCATTTTGTATGAGGATTCCTTTTATGACTAAGGTAAACTTTTAATTCTACTAATAATTTGAAGTCAATTTTCAAATGTTTCAGTATTTTTTCTAATTAAAAATGTGCTTGTCCCATGGAAAAGTCATGTCAAAGGTTTACATGTCCAAACTAAATTTCTACCAGCCCCAGACAATCGAACAGAGGTTTTGACACACCCTGAACCACTAACCTAGCTGATGCGGAGGGGAATCTGACAGTATGAAGCTGCATATGCTTCTTGAGTGTGTGCTGATGACGATAATCCTTCTTGCATACTTCACAAGTGAATGGCCTCTCACCAGTATGAATTCGGATGTGTTGGATGACATTTTTTCTCATGGAGAAACACTTCCCACACTGGGGACACTTGTAGGGCTTTTCCCCTGTGTGTTTTCGGTAGTGCGCCTTAAGTCGTTTTTTGCATCCAAATGACTGCTCACATCGGTCGCACGAGAATGGCTTCTCCCCAGTGTGTGTTCTTTCATGGATTTTCAGATCTGAGTTCTGCAGAAACGTCCAGCCACAAACGGTACATTTGAATGGTCTTTCTTCTGCATGGGAGCCTTGATGCCTCTTCAAACTCGACAACCTGGAAAAGACTTTGTTGCATGGGATACATTTGAATGGCTTCTCATTGCTGTGTGTTTTTATGTGCCGGCTTAAACTTGATGGACCCGCAAAAGACTTATTACACTGCGTGCAAATAAAGTCCTTTTCCCCACCATCCGCTGCAGCTTTGGACGGAGCAACGTCATGGCTGCTTGCCAACAAAGTAGTAGTTGTACTTTCAACCTGTAAAGTAGGAGTTGTACTTTCAACCTGCACAAACAACCCTGCTTCTTCTGCAATCACTGCTGTTTCAGTAACCAGCGACGGGGCTTCAGCTTGTGAAGACTCATGAAATGAGTCAGAAGAAGTCCTTCCTATTGTTTCACCACTAGTAGTGGGATTAGCTGTCAGTATCAGTAACTGCAAGTGTTCAGTGTTCAGAGTATCCATGGGTTGAATTTGGAACTTCTGTAGATCAAGGATCACTTCACCTCTGAAAACAATAAATGGAAACAATTTACCCTTTTACTCACAATGTACAATGTTTCAGTGAAATAACTAGATACTAGAAATACTACAAATATGAGTATCACAGAACCTCTCAAAGCTCAAGGGTCAGTAGCAGGTAAAAGGAAAAGAAACCAAAAGAGGAAAGAAAGAGAAAACAACATACAAAACAAAAACAGTTTCTCCAGGATTCAAACCTCGGGCTCCTTACTTGCCAAGAAAATTCATAATCATTAAGCCTCATAAGCAAAATTCAAAGACGTGCTGTAAAATTCAAAGAATAAGCCCTGGGGCATATGTCTTTCAAAGGCTTATTTTTGGAGAGGCTTGTTTGCATTTCCAAATCAGCTAGAAATATACTGGGAGGGAAATAATGCATCTCAAAATCCATTGGGCTAGCTTATAGTAGGAAGAAAATTTATGTAAAAGATCTTTGGCAAATGCAAAAATTTATGTGTTACTGTACAAATTTTGCTTTGTTTTATTTTGAATTTGAGGGCAATCTCCGAGTACAAGTCCCCGGGGCTTGTGTTTGGAGAGGCGATTTATCACAGGGTTTTTTGTGTTACGAGTTTGGGGGGCTTATATTTGAAGGGGCTTATTTTCGGAATTTTATGGTGTTTCGAAAAACAAGCAGGGTCGTGATGATACAAAGCCGAACAAAACACACTGAGTGCATTTGGAAAACATACACTACACCTGATAGAGCCCATAAAAATCAACTACAAAGCAAGAAGGACGCAAAACAAATTTTCTCTTGAGGTCCAAATTGCCTCCATTTTTTCTTTAAAATACTTCTAGTGTTAAATTCATCACCAAAAGCATTAATTTTTTTAACCACTTAAAATTAACAGCTGCAATAGCAACCTGGCTAAGTTTGCTTTGCCACAGATTTTTTGCTGAGCAATGGTAGACACTGACCAAACAGATAGAAGTATAGCGAAAAAGGTGTTCACTTCTCGCTCAGCAATCCAGACACAATCCCGGCATGAGGTAAATTTCAACAAATTTATAAACCCTCTCCATGGACCCTTTAGCATTGCTTACCAAGGAATTATTGTCACTTGACAGTGGAAGGTTTATTCTACTTAAGAGAAACTGTATCATTTGCGGCCAGACTCAAAAGACGTTGAGCAAAATCAGCCTTCTTGCCACATAAAATCTGTATATTTTTCTAATATTTGCCGCACTCTACATTTCTGTTAGCAGACATGATCAATATCACCATGCCATTCTCAAACTTTGGAACCAAAGCATGGAATTACAATACCAACACACTTAAAACAAAAAAAAAATGATTACATGAGATTCTCACACAGATGCTAAAGGACCAAGACAAATATATTGAACCACTCACCATTTTACAACAACTGAACTTCCTTTAGTATCATAGCGGAGCTCTCGCATGTGCTTGGGTAAGAAAATTTGGTTACCTAGTCACATGACCATATGTTCCCACCCGAACTTCCACACCACAAGCACAGTCATGTAAAATAACTCAATCAACAGGTATGGTAACCCAAATGCAACTCAAGGGGTTTTTTTTGGCAGGAAATCACATGGCCACCCAGACTTTTGGAGTTCACTAACGTGGATAACAGAGAAAGAGCTAGAGCAAGTGATTGAAAACAAAGGAAAAAAATTTTGTTGGTGAAAATTTCATAGCGGCAGTGAGAAAATGAGGAATGCTAGCTGCCAGCAAGATGAAAATAAGTGGCAGTGAAAAAAATAAAAGTGAACAGGAACACTAGCAACAAAATTTTTGCTGAGCACATGCAACAATTCCTCCATAAAATAAATACATGTAACTAGGAAGTTCCACGCTTTAGTTGGGCAAAACAATGGCAAAGAAATGTACCAAAAAGTGTGCTGCATGTGCAAAATTGTTTTTTTGCTAACTAGATCTATTGATTTTGTTGCCGTTCTCATTTCCGTTGCTTTTTATGCAGTACATGATTCAGTGTGCAAAGAAAGTCGTGTCCAATAACCCAGGGCTAGTGGATTTTGCTATCGGCCTTGTGATTTTTATTCTTAACTTGCCTGATGGGCAAGTGCTGTTTTTGGGGGAAATTCAAATTAGAGAAGGATTGCAATCAATCCTGCTAATCAAAAAAGGGTTTTGGAGCTAGTTGAAATGACTTGTGGGCTAGTACATGCTAGCTCCAGCTTGCCCGAATGGCAGGCTGTAAAACGGACTTTCTTATTTTTTTGTTTATAAGTATATTAACCCGAGCTCACTTTTAGCCCTCGCTAAATCTATATATTAATATGCTTGTAAAGCATGTGTTCTTAATTTACCCATTTTCCTGTGTAATAAATTGTGCTCTATTGTCTTACTCAATGATAATAATAATAAAGATGTTTAATTGACACGTTCTCGCATTAAAAATGAATTACAATGTGTTTACAACGTTCGGAAAATTACAAAAACCTAATTGGGACAGGGTTTACAAAATAATTAAAAATAGTAAAAAACCAACAAGAGTTACATAAATTTCAATCATAGCTACTAAAAAAAAGTTATACTAAGAATTTAATTTTTATAATTTAATTATTTAACAGTTAATTTTTGAAGGATGTTGCGTTTTCCATTAGGACAGTACTAGGGAAAAAGCTTCGCCTAAAACGCTCGGTTTTACATTTAAAAGACATCCAAGAGTTAGAATTTCTAAGGGAGTAGTCATGGGCAATAGACCTTATCCGGGTTAGATGTTTTGACAAGGGTCCGCCTTTGGTAATTTTATCAAAAGCCCTCATACAGAGTTCATTGCGCCTGTCTTCAAGTCTAGCGATTTTAGCACATTGTAAGGCTTCCTGGTATGAGGATCGAGGGTATATTATCCTTAAAGCTCGCATTTGGACCCACTCTATTTCACTAGACAGGTAGCCAGGAAGGGCGTTATGCCAAACCACGCAACAGTACTCTAGGACAGTAATTTTTGTTTTCCCCGAAAAACTTTTTTTTTCTTTCCATTTTATTTTACGAATCTACTTAATTATTTTCTCACGCCTGACTCACAAATCCGGACAACTTGTTGTTTAACACACGATAAATAATGAAAATTCAATCCTAAAAGGCATTAAATGATGACTTTGTTTCCTTTTTTTGCGCTCTAACTAAATCAAAGTATCTTTCAAGTAGCTTCGAAAGTGCTCTAACGTCTTCAGAACATCTGCGGACATTTTCAGCAATGTTCGGAAGTCTTCGAAAAGTTGTCGGAAATCTTCAGAAGTCGCTGGGAGGTTTCCGGAAATCCCGCTCATGACAGGGTGGAAATCTCACATATTTGACACAGAAATAGCTGAAAGGTTTTTTCATTGCTGTGATATTTGATACTTAACTAATGTAAACAATTTACTACAGGGTGGCTACACGGGTGCATGATTTTGTTTTAAAAGAAGTTTCACGTCTTGTTTCCATCATTTGAAAAATATAAGCAGAAATGAGTCTGCATACGAAAGGATCAATACTATCGAAAAGGAAATACACTATTTTTGAGTCAAGGTTGAATTCCGTGAAGAAGAGATATTTTGCATTTATTCCATTATAAAGATCTAGACGAGTATCATTATACAGGTTGCAGAAAAAGAGAACATAAGTTTCATCCCCATCTTCAAGTGAATATTACAGAAAGAGCAGCTTAATTCTATGAGGTGCAGTGGATATGACAATATTTACAGGTGAAAAAAGGATTCTAACTGCTGTGCATAGCATAAACATGTCATCAATTCCACACAGTATTCTTACACCTTTGCTTAATCATGTGAAAACGGATTACAGCTGACAGTTAAGCTTCAAGAACGAAAGAATGAAAACTTCAAAATTGAGCCGTAGTCGACCGTACATGTGTGCACTTTCGCTATTTTAGCCTATTATTTGCACTCTAATGGAATCGAATTCTTCTTCTAGCGAAACAAAAAGCGATTTCCTTTGGTTAAAAAATGGTATAAGAACTATAAACGAGCAATTTAGTCTTAAAAAAGAATAAAACTCACCCGCTTTCGGCCACATCCACTGTGCCACTTGCCGCCATTTTCCTTTCATAAAACTGCTATCCCAGGATGCCTTGTTCTAACCAAGGACCAGGGAGGGGGTAAGGAGGGTCTTGTGTCTCGCGCGAGTTTGCGAGTTCACGCGCACGCGAATTTAGGCGTGGTTCGCCAAGAGTCTACAATAGACGGGGTTTCATTCAAAACTTAAAATGCTCTTTTTAAATGTATTTTATTTAATTATATCTATTTTTTCACATCAAAGAGTAAAAATCCATCAAATTTAGCTGTCTAGCCCATCAGTTGTGCAGACATTTTGGTGGACTGGCCTCCTGGCGCAGACGTGTTCTTAGCATGTTAATCACTTTAACAAAACGAGAAATTGCCATTCACCACTTTTGGCTCGACAAGGAAACTTGGTCGAGATAATGTTTGCAAAGACTTCCGGGACAGCTCCTATTACTGGTGACAGGGGAAAAACTGGCCAATAGCAGACCAGCGTTTCCCTAGTGACAATCACAGTAACCATTGCGGGACACATTTGGGCTAAAAGTCCCCTTCTTCTTTCTAAAGCGGCGAACTTAAGCCGTAAGCTGAAGGAGATGAGGACTATTTAGGTGTTAATAGCTCCTGCTTGTGACTTGGACAGTATTTTCTGCTAGACTGTTGGTGACTAGATCACAAGGAGAAGAGCAAACTTTGATTTGATTTCACTAGATCGAAACGCTCCGCGCTTCTGATTGTAATTCGGCTCCGGCGCGAGGTTACCCTCTGACGCCGTCACAACTCTCGAAACGTTACTTACACAGTCCCCTGCAGAGAGATTAGCGGGAAACAATTCTATTTTAAATGTCATGTGACATCTAGGGGGTCAATAACAGCACGTGCACTGTTGGGCGGATTTGTGTGGGTTTTTTGCGTTTAAATAAAGCCGGCCGGAACAACTTAACAACAACTAACAACAAAAAGAAGCGATTTTATTTAAAATGATACTAAATCACACATGAAAAGTTCTACAATCACACATGTAAGGAAGGTCCCTTTTTTTTGCTAGGCAGTGTTTTCATAAAATGCTAAAAATAAAATCGCGACGTCACCTATTGTTAATGCGCTAACCAGAAGCGCATTGGATTCCTTATATAAAAGACTCCTTTGTCTCAATAGTTACAAATTTGAATAACAAAACAATAATGTTTATAAAAACTGATGTCTCCTATAACATTAGCCTCTGTTGTCGCTTTTTTCAAAAATTAGTAGCTACTACGCGTGCAGTCTAAAGTTTTAGATACTTTCTTTTTTCCTACTGTTTAATTCCCGTACGACAATGCCTCTTTAGTAGAAACTATTCTATAACTCAACTGGAAAACTCGCTTTAATCTCCGCAAGTGCAACGCTTTACAGGAGCAACAGTGGTGTAGCTTCCTGCAGCTGAAAGAATAGAAATATACTTGAGCTGGAAACCGCACGATGTAGGCAGACCTCTTTTCCTACAGGAGAAAATAAACAATACAAATAAGAAGCATTCTTTCAGCAAAAATGTCGTAATTAGTCAGCTTTCTGTTAGTCAGGCAATCGGCATTCATGTTCTGTTTTTTAACTTGATAGAAAATTAACACGAGGTCACCACCGTAGCCTGAAGACAGAGGCAAAACTGGGCATGAAAAGAGCACCGTCTGCAACAAAACTTCCCTTCTTTCCTATTTTTCCGAATGCGGCAAAGTATAAATTGGCGAAACGGCACATGAGAATAACTAAGTAAGATGTCGTTCTGAAACCTCTGGGAGTGGCTACACCCCATGGTCCCATTAAAAGTGACTTAGGACCTTAAATTCGCTCTAAAGAAACGAAAGTTAATTTTTAACCCGTAAAGAATTCTTTTAACCACGGAAAGAAGCAGTGAAGCCCGCAAGCAAGCACTCCATTGGGAGGATGTCTTGAGAAGTAACGCGCGAGTGGTACGCAAAAAGGAAACACTCTCTCGTGCTCTTGCGGCTTGCTTCGTCCGCCATTCACCATTTCTCCTGGATATTTTAGTCGTCTCAAGGGAAATCGAAGACAGTGGTTATGCAAAGTTATGGGGGGTAAACAAGGTGCATTAGACGCTCTCAAAATCGTAACCGTCAACCGTAAAAACCATCGCCCAGAAAGACATAATAGCCTGGGTAGGGCATGTTTGCAGGCTATACCACCTACGAAGAGCACAGGGAGAAATGAATTTGTACTTACGAAAATGGACACATGCGCTCACTTTCACAATGACCCATGTCAACCAACTGAAATGAAGTTAGTAATAGTTTAGTCTCTTTCATCTTACGAGTATTGTCAGCCTTTGTCCGACGAGACGTGACGACAACTCGTGCTCTCGTCGGACGAAGGTTGGCGATAGGCATTGGGGCACAGGTAGCCCAATCTGTATGAGTCTATTAACATTTTAATGTCATGTAATTTGAGTGTCGCCATAACATGGCGTAATAGCGACAATATACGGATTTGTAAAGGAGAAAAATATGCGATTTCTTGGCAAAATCACGAAGACCATTTCTTCAACAAATATCGCTTACCCACAAAGTCGTTTGTTTGTCTTTTTGTCTCTTTTTCGCCTATTTTGCCCTTGTTTTTTTTACCAAGCTGCGCGTTAAAAGATCGAAACTGAACAACCGACAAAAATTGTTATTACAAAGCACCGAGTATTCGCCTCATTCAGTTTTTTGCATTTTTTGAACCTTTGGGACACCTCTGTTCAAGGGACACCTCCATTCAGGGGACACTAAATTTGGTCCCGGAAAATAGTTCACATAATATTTGTAACTGTTACCTCTCATGAAGGGACAACTCTATTTAGGGAAAAAGGGCACTTTTTCTGGGTCTAAAACTCAAGTTTAACCTCCACTCAATCAGGGGACACGCAAAATATGACTCGCCACGAAGAGGCTTGATAACATGTAAGCTAATCACAAGGATGTCAGCTTTCCACAAACTGGACTGTCAGTATACTGCACTTGTGGAAATTCGAAAAACGATATTGAAGAGATAAGTTGATCATGATTTTTTTATACATTATATGACTGCTGCCAGAAGCATATAACCCTATGCTTCTGCTGCAACAGTTTCTGAAGCAGAATGAAATATATATATATATATATAAATATTGCTTTTTTGTTAATTTTTAACAAACACCAGCCCAACCTCCATCCAGGGCACACTTGCCTCGGTCTCGGGGGTGTCCCCCAAACAGACTGTTCAGTAGCGGATCCAGGGAAGCGGCACGGGGGGCCCGGGGGGCCTGGCCTCTGCCCATTTATTTTTAGACCAAACTGAGGCCCAAAGGGCTGAAAAAAGTTTTTGATCCCGCTCCTCCCCCCTTATCTCAGGGTCTGGATGACCACCCCCCCCCCCCTTTATCTGAAGGTGTGGATCTGCCACTGTGATTCCACTGTAATAAACAGTCAAGTATTGCTATAACTAGCAACACACCTTAGTTCTAGTGGCATTGTTTCCTTGATCGTCAGTGTACAGTTCAGCAAACGCCTCGTATTTTGCCACTCGGTAGCAGGACGGTTTCACACAAGAGCAACTCTTAATTACTGGAATAAGCCTTTCGCCTGCAGGAAAAAAAAAAAACAGTTACAACCTTACGTTCCCTTAGTTGCCTTGCGCTAGGTCACGTTGAATTGTTTCGATTTGTTATGTTACGATACGTTACCCTCCTTTATGCGACTTTACCTGACCTTACCTCACGTTAGTTTCGTTACGTGCGTTGAGTTTCGTTACGTTGAGTCAACTTTTAAAGTTACCTTCCATCTAGTGCTTTTTCTAACTCATCCTCCCTTTCCTTCTGTTGAGTACCTTAATTTGTTAACATTACTTTACGCTTAATCACCTTACTTTAACTGGTGCTTCTTTATCCATCTAGAGTTACCTTAAGTCAACATTACTGAGTGACATTACTCAGTGATCCTGCCTTACATTACTCGCGTAACCCCACGTTACATTATCTTTCGTTAAGTTAGTTTCGTTACGTTTGGTTACGTTACCTAACCTCATACGTTACTACTGATCCTAAGTTAACTTTTTTTACCTTGGGTAGCGCTGTTTTACTGACTTCACGGTAGGTTACGGTAGGTTACTTCACTTTACTTTGCCTAACCTTACGTTTTATCACGTAACGTTACTCTACTTTTGAACTACCTTTTTTTATTTTTTTTTATTTACACTGCAAAACATCACATAAAAATATATTCTTACTGTAAATGCAAACAACTAAAATCAAACTGATTAAGAATACTCAGAGAGCACACCAAACCAGTGAATATACTAGCTCTCCACCTTTCTTCATTTTATTTTATTTTACTTTACCCTTTGTTAACTTAAAACGCGGCACGCTACGTTACTTTCTATGCTTTACCTTACGTCACGTTATCCTTGTGAAACATTATCCCTCCTTACTTAAACCCTCGTTTTATGTTCACTTACGTTAAGTGACTTAGTTTTACATGCACCTTACGTTAATTTAAGTTATGGTAGCTTACGTCACGGTACCTTTCGTTATACGGCAGCTTACTTTACGTTGGCCTTCGTTACCTTACGTTTTTTTTTTTTTTACAGTATTTTATATTACGATGCCTTATGTTACGGTACCCAGGTTATCGTGACTCGCGTTACATTACGTTACTCTTTATTCTCTCGAACTATCTTTCCCCACATTTTCTCATGTTAGTTTACGATAAGGATGGGCTGAGTTCTCTGATCCGGAATATTTTCTACACTCCTAGATCCTACATTTTCTAACACCCCAAATCATGTTGAAACATTGCATGGGCTATTGCATTTGAGAGTCTCAACCCCCCACCCCCTCCCCCCATCCTCTTCACTACCGCCTCCACCAGTTCTTACCCGAATGGATAATTGAACAAAAAAGCCTTTTGTGATAAAATAAATTTCATGAAATCTAAGTTCACCCCCGAAGAATTTTCTTAAAAATAACGTTTTTTCTCCAAGAACCACAATTTTTAGTTTTTCACCACCTTATTTAATTAACTGAATCTGTAAGTCCCTAGCTAAAGAAGTGCTGGATAAATTTAGGTTTCTGGGAAACTGCCCACCTCCCCCTCCCCTAAGCCATCATTTTGTCCTAAGTGAGAAGTAAGCGTTAATGTTAGCTTCAGTAGGGCAGGGGTAGGTGGAACCCCTAGCAACGAGCTTGGGGAAGTGTGCGAGTTAATGCAATTACCTAATCGTGGTCAATTAACTGATCAAGGTCACTCACCATTGGGAGTAGCAATTGCCTTCTGATTCGTCCAAACTGGCCTGCAAGACAGTTGGTTTCCGCAGCTTCCGGCGCAAACACCAACATCAATGGTCCTGTTGAACGTAGTCTGAGGGTAATAGGTGTACATGCGCGGAAACCGCTGACAGCCAGACGTCACTTCCTGACAGCTCTGAATGGTTTCTATCGGTTTCACGTAAAAATCAGAAATCAAGTGACGCTCCTCAGTGATGCTATGAGGAATGCACGTTATCCTGGCCGGTACATTTGAGTTATTTCTTGACTCCTGTTGTGATAAAATCCAACCAAAACAAAAATGATGATTGGCATTTTTCCTTACTTTCGTTACTTTGCGCCCCTCCCAACTACAGTGAACTCTCTCCCGCGACTCTCTCAAAGCGACCACTTCTCGTGAGCGACCATCTCCCGTAAGCGGCCAACCGTTTTGTTTCTCAGTTAAACACTTTGAGTGTCTTGATTGGTTCTTTAATTCCCTTTCGTCTCTTGCATAAGATCGGTTTAAGTAATAGTTTGTGTACGGGGGTTATGACCTTCAATTTAATATAAAGCTGTTCTAATATAACCGACTGATTAAACTAGGGAATAGGCTATCAGAGAGTTTATTAACGTAAATGCTGCCAGATGACAGAGGGCATGTGCATCAGTACCTTTCGGCTGCCACATTTAGCTACATCACAAGTAATTTCTTTATCTGAAAAGAAAGCGCGAAATTCATTTAAAACATTTCAAGTTTGCAGTTCGTATATCAGTAGCGTTGAATTATAACCAAGAGCAGGAGGGACTCCGCATATGAAAGGGGTGGGTATGCTCGTCGTCGCGCTTAATTAGGGGTGTGAATTTCGGATTTTGGTGTCGCTTAGGGTGTTCTGGGCAAAACACCATTATTTTTAGCCGTAAAAGCCTCCTTTAGATCGATTTAGAGTTGCAATCGAAGAAATATTAAAAATTATATATTTTCAATTCGTTTTATTTACTCGATTCATGTAATCAAAGTTTAAAATGATCGCTTTTAGGGGTCAAAAAAAGATTGGGCCACGCCCAGATTGATCTCCTTTAGGGGTTTAATTCAAAATTTCCGACGAGCATCCCCACCCCTTTCATATGCGGAGTCCCCCCCAGGATACAAATACACAATCAAAATTGACGCCCATTTTTAACAAAAACGCCTCTTGTTTAATAAACGCCCTGCTACGATGTTAAGTTTGTATTAGAGGCCGGTCTCAAATAAGCGCCCCCTTTCTAATAGACATCCCCCATGACAGTTATTACAAGTTTCCAGGACTAAGCAGAAAGGAGCAAGATCATTCAATGCATTGTTTGATTATCAAGGGTTTGCACTTTGCGCTCACTATTTTATTATTATTATTATCATTATTGCTATTTTCATTGGAATACCCAGCGAGAACCTCGGTATAAGAGAGAGTATCTCTGCCAACATTTGGTTGGTCTGGCTGGATTACAGTAGAACCCCACGGGGTGAATATGGACACCAATTAAAGGGAACATGCCATGGTGTCCGCGTTATCCGGGTGTTCGTATTAAGCGGGCCCTCAAGGGCAAAAAAAAAACGTCTCGGGCAAATGTTTTGTCGATGTAAAGACTAGCTAAAGCAGACATTTTTACGAGAAAAAGTTTTGTAAACGCTGTTTTTAAATTTCTTAACTGTAACTGTAACAAGTTTATCCTAAAGAAACCTCACGATCAATTATCATAGTCTCGAACATTTTCTGATTAAAATTACCTTTTTAAGTATTCTTGTTGAAACACGACAGTGGAATGCATGACTTAACTTTGTACTGACGCCAGTTGAACTAAAAATAAAAACTTTTGTGGCGAGTTCACCCGCCGTTTCCGTCAAGTTTAGTGGTAAGAAACTCAGTCATAGACAGTGCACAAAGAACCAGTGACCGTTAAGCGGGAATGGCGATCTTTAGGAGTTTGTGATTCGGGCTAACACAAAAAAGTGTCCGTTCTCCGTTTTAATCCGGCGGTGCCCGTTTTAAGTGGGTTAATTTTAAAGAAAGTATATGAAATTTTCGTCGGGACAAAGGAAACTTTCCGTAAAATACGTGTGTCTGTAGAGCGGGGTTCCACTCTAACTAAAAAATCGTCAATCTTCCGAATGACTGAAAAATGGGTATCCCTGAGCAGACCCACCAAACAACACCCAGCAGGTTAAAAAACATCTCACTTACAACTTTTGCGATTCTCAACCTGCTCCAAGCGACGCCGCAAGTCTTCGCCTCCGGTAGATAAGCCAGCTGTGAAATAAAAATGAAAAAAAGAGAAGTTGTCTTCTGAATCCGAATATGCAGTATGAGCAGATTCTAAAACCGCCGGAAGTGTTTGAAGCTGAAAATGACCCAGTTTTGAGAGAGAAAGATGAAATAAAAAGATAGTTTATTCAAGCTTTTAAATTACAACTCTAGAGCTGAATTGGGTAAAACTTTGCAAATGAATACAAATAATTATACTACGCCAAAATGTACACCTAAAAATCACCTAATCAAATCGTCATCATACAATTGCTGTAAAAAAGGAAAAAAACTATTTTCTAGTCTGTCCGTTATGCAAATAGTGAAATCGTGAACTTAAACGTGAACGTGACGAGAAATCTTCTGTTATTTCTCAAATTAAGACTACGTTTCTTTGCCTAACTCCTTTATTGGGATTTCCTACTCTGAGTTTACAAGTGATCCTGAGTAAGTGATCTGGATTGTAAAATATGATCAATAACACATGTTGAACCGTTTTTCAATAGTCTTGTTGTGAAATATGATCACTTCCGTTGTGGTTGTATTGACGTTGAGTAGCCACTCTCACCCCCCCCCCCCCCCCCCCACTGGGGGAGGGGCAGTGACAACAATATCACAATATCGTTGATAATGTTGTAATCAATCCGTCAGCTGATAAATAATAGAGATCTAAAAAGTAGATGGTCCATATAAAGGAGACACTTTAGATGAGAACCATGACTTGGTGGTATAATTAAATCTACGCATTGTTGAGGCTCTTCATTCAAAGGGATATGGCGCGGGGGGATGGGTGCGTGTGACCCTAGTTTCTCCAAACAGGAAGCGGTGTCAGGAGCTTGGAAATAAGATGAGAAATGGAAAGGGGTGCGCGACGGCCCAGACACGCCAGGTCTCCCATCGCGTATCTCCGTCGCACGCCCTGTTCTTTCTTAGGCAATTACTTTCAATAAGCGCCTGCTACACAGGTTACCCAAGAGGAAATGACAGGAAGCCATCAGTGTTCCTGGAGATGAATAGCACGGGAGACGCTGGTTCGAGCTTGCTAATCAGAGGCTGCTTAATAGTATCAGCTTAGTATTACTGGTAAAGGCTAATAAATCTTAATTATTTTTATTATCCAACAATACTGGCTCCAAATAAATCAGCCCTTTGCCGTATTGCCAGCCTTGTATTCAGCTTTGTTTTTTTGAAAAAAACATTTTGTCCTTGTTTTTGTACATTCATTTCTCACCAAGGAACCAAATATAACTACCATCATCCCCAATGCTTTCATGTAGTGCTGTTGAACTGTAATCTTTTCGTCCCTAGCAGTAATGTAGTCGAGTACACTGAACAGAAATCAGTCTTAAATGCGAATTTAAGAACCGAGTTAGTACGTATTGTGTAGATTTTGTGTAGATTGTCCCATCAATCAACCTTCATTATCCCCATTGAGTATTTTTCCGCTAAGTGAAAAAAGCAGTGATATGATTTAATCAAATAGACAATAATTGTAATCGGCTCCTGTACGTATTGCATAGATTTTCCCATCAATCAACCTTCATTATCCCCATTGTGTATTTTTCCGCTAAGTGAAAAAAGCAGTGATATGATCTAATGAAATAGACAATAATTGTAATACAATGCTTAGTATTACTGGTAAAGACTAACCCTAACCATAACACAAGTTTTCTTATGTTTCTCTGCGTTTTAAAGGTCAGATTAAATACAAAATACAAAATAGCTCGAAAGAAGTCAAGAATAGACCAATTTCTATATATTGAAATGTAAGTTCAGCAATGAATAAGACCTTTTTTTTGTTTTATTTCCCTCAGCCTCGTTTTGAAGTATGAATCAAATGAATAATTGGACTAAGACCACGTGCGCATAAGGTCAAAATTATGCCAAGTCACGCGTATAAGTAATTACGTTATGTAACATTATACAATAACCTTTTTGGAGTACGTGCTATATAGCATGTTAGAGTTGGAAAGATTAGAGTTGGAAAGTCAATACCGCACAATCGTTCTTAAACGAAAACATTCCTTAGTAACGGAAGAGAGGTAACTTTTGGTTTAGAATTTGAATTCGGAAGCTGTCAAAAATTCACGGATACGAGGATGCTAGCTACTTGCCTTGTTTTGTACCAAAAACGATATTCTTTACACGGTATCAAGAGAAATTTACTAAAGAGAGCACTACTATTAAGGAAGTACCATTGTAATTCGCCTATTGATAAGGACTTTGGATGGATCAACGAAAATTATCTAGTTCGCTACATTGACTCCTTTGGAGAGATGTCTCCAGTTTTCTACGGCTCTGGTTGGAAATCAGGAACTCTGGAAGCGAAGGCGTGTGTCTATAATACGCTGAAATTGTTGGGCTCTCATTCACACGTACGTTAAGAGAATCAACAGGGATCTAACAGCCTTTAATAGGGCACTTGAAAAGTCTTCCGTTCGAAACTCTGTTGAGTTGCCTCTGGGGATTGACAGATAATTCGCTCCGTATTCGGGTAAATTGTTGATTCTGAGTACGTAGTCATTAACTATCGCATAACTTGTTGAACGGCTTGCTCGAGCAAGGCCCTTTTGAGAAGGTAAAAATTAAAATTCTAGAGGAGAGATTTTTTCTTCCGACAAATAATTAAATCATCGATTAAGAAATTTTTTGCACAGTAAAAACGATTTTTAATCGGATCACTAAGCCCGTTTTACGTAGGATAATCACGCAGATGAATTTCAACAACGCTGCGTTTAATAATACTAGTCTTTGAGTTTCAAGACATCTTCTTCGTAACTTTGCAGGATTATTTTGTGAGTAGGTAAACGTACTAAGTATATATGAGTTAAGCCACAGACTAAACTGACCTAAAACCACTGTAAAACAGCTGTATCCTAGTCCCCTTAAAAGTTCTTTATTAAATCAAGATACCTAGCCTCTGAGGTTCATAGTTGCAACACCAGATTAGTATTCAGACCTATCCAAGCTTAATTTTCATCGGCCAAGGATAAGCAATAATTATAGAGATGTCGCTTTTTCTTTTGTTGGATTCAAAATATTAGAAAACATTCCCTCTAAATTACAAAAAACTCCCTTATAATAACTTCTTTGAGCAATTCAAACTGTACCCTTTAAGTACCCAATGAGTAATTTGATTTCTCTGCCATCACTATCAATAATCATTTCAGTCTATTGTATTTATTTAAAATTGTAAGTAAGACTTAGTGCAGTTTTAAGTTTGCTTTCTCCGTTATATGTTACTTGTAGTTTTATGTAAATGTCTACAGCAGTTAGTTCCACGTGATAGTGACCACCTTTGATGATTTGTGTAATTTGTGGTTTAATTTTTCCTAGTTCTGTAATGTATTGTAATTTTTGTAGTAACCTATTGAAATAGTGCAAAAAATAACGAAGTCTGAAATCTGAGATATGTTTCAAATCTGATTTGGCGTAAGGAAAATGTCCAAGTGCCAAGCAGAACTGAATAGTTTTAACTTCAATTTAGGAAATTAACCCGGCACTGTAATGGCACGAAATCATGACTAACTTTCAAAGATCCGAATATTCATCAGAGGGGAACGGGTGTCATTTTTCGCCATTCTTAACCGACTTCTGTGTGGCCTAACCCGGATTCCAAAGGCGGGTAAAGACAATTCTATACCAACGTTTCGTTTTTAATGTTAGTTAGAATTTTCCGGAAGGTTACTACCTCGTAGTGAGGTTTACCATGGCAATATTGGGTAACGAAACCATTTATAACGGTTTTATTTCACCTTATCGGAACTCAATGTGAAGAAATGAAATGGCATACAACCGCCTATCCTGTATTTTGTGCTCCAGTGTCGTTTTGCTGGGCTGATTTTGAGACTGATCGGCGCGTCCAAACCTTTAGTCTTTTTCAATGAAGGTGAAGACAGGTCCGCAAAACTAGCCCAAATCGCTTCAAAACGAACTCAACATACAGCAATAAAGTAAGTGAATTTCACTTTAGTTTCTTCATAATCAGCTCCGATAAGGCGAATTTTCTTCGAAATAAAGCTACTCCCATATGAACCGTATCGAAACCCTGTGAATCATTTAGTTACGCAATATTGCCAGTCGTGTTAACTTTTAATAAGCTTTCACATATAGCGCATGGGTTTGACACAGGCGATTCTCTGGGCTTATCTGCAAGCTTAACGAACATTATAAAATTGGTTTTGAAAACCAGATTTCAACAACACAACAACTTAACATTTCTTTGCCTCTTTACAATGATTTAATTGATAAATTACAGAATTCTGGGAACTTCTGCCTACCCGAAATATCCTCACAATAATAATGCCAAGCGCTAAGCTGCTCGTTCAGGTCGGGCACCCAAACAGAAATAGACACACACGTAGAGAAAAAATGGGAAGGAACAGAGACTACCAGTAGACCAATATAATCAACACTTGGTAACACTGATTGACTAGTTATAGCTATCGCTAAGTGCCAACGAGAAAAGAATAGATTTTACCTAGATTGATTTTACTTAACTCGTGAAATAGGAAGTATAGAATACTACGCACCATTAAGCACTAATTCCATTTTCTTCTTTTGTTTACTTGTAGCTATTTTATACTACTGCTATTTTTTACTACTGTTTCAGGGGTCAAGTAAAATCGCTGTATTCGCTCTGTACGCGCGCGCTGTTCAATTTGTTTAGAAATGTCATGAATTACCGTAATTTACGAAAAATAGTTTGAACTCAATTCGATTGCATAAGCGAAAATTACCTTGACTGTGCTACTGCATAAAGAATTTGAAATCTCGACTTAACATAGCGCATTTTTCGAGATATTGAAATTTGTGTTTTCGTCCGAAGTTGCGCACAGGTCATTTTGCGTAAAATTTAGTGGTCTTATTAGCAAGAAAACTTAGTAAAAGAGCGATTTAACTTGCCCTGGGGGTGGGGAATTGTTTAAAGCCGTCCTGTCCCGGGTGCAGGGGTGTGGGGCAAATAAAAAATATCTTCTATTTGATTTTGCTAAGTACGTGTTATTTCTCGCGCGGTTTACACCTTTGCTGCGGACCTCAAGACTACGTATTTTTAAGGAAAAACGCAGGAGGTTGTCAGAGAGTGGTTGGAGAGGAATAACTTATCAAAATTAAATTTGACACGAATGTGCGTATGATGTGTTCTCGAATGGATTTTATTTTCTGTAAAGGAAGGACAGAAATATTTCTTCAGCTTAGCTTTAAATAATGATACGTTTTTAAATGAAAAGGTTTTTGATATATATAGAGAAAGAGAGATTCGGTCCAGTGTTCTCATGAAGTGTTCTACCAAGGAGGCGCTTTTCGTAAAGAGTTTTTCTTCTTCGTTTTCGTTTTCAAATTTATTGTTCATGTTTTAGCTACATTATGACATCCATTATTCTTCTCTCAATAAACTCAGGAAAACATGCACAAAAGTTGTGAAAACGTGTCGTTTTGCCTTTGTAGATGTAGCAAAAAACATATGTGAGGTCGATCAGGAGCTCGGGGGTGGGGAATTGCCTCTTTCTGCGTGCCCGGGGGTGGGGAATAGACCTCAAAAAAAGAAAAAAAATGCAAATTCCCCGGGGGTCTGCCCGGGGGTGGGCGATGGGCATAGTTACAACTAAAATTGAACAATGCATAAAATCACTCTAGAATCTTCGAAAAATCATATTAAAGTCCGCGAATATTCAACGTACAGATTCAGGCACAGGTTTTTGCACTCGTTTTAGGCAGTCTACTTTTCAGGAAAAAAAGATTTATGGTGCGCCGATGAAGCCTTCCGAATTACTTTGCTTCAAAGACATAATAAATTCGGCGGCGTCATATTTTTTCTTACCCTGAGAGCAGAGGTCCTTCGATCTTCCTAGATAAGTCGGGAAGACTTATCTAGGTAGATCTAAGGGCCTTTGCTTGCAGGGAAATTTTTTTTCTTAGCGGCAGGCAATAAAAAATTCCAGCGGAAAATGCGACAGCTATACGCGTTTGATGCAAACGAATCCACCCGACGATTGGCTGAAGACGGGATGAGCACGGGACTCACAAACACGCACACGGCTAGTGGATTCTCTGTTCTGTATCACGTGTTCGCTCGAAAACAAGGCATTCTCTGTTCTGCATTACGTCATAAAAGTTACCTTACACTATCTCATATGTGGAACTTCCTGAAACTTTCGAGGACGCCGCTTTATTAGGCTGTGCCTGACCTTTCTTGAGTCTGCTCGTTCGCAATTATTGCAAAACAGAATTTGTATGCAATGGAAGCGACGTAGAGTAAACCAGTAGTAATTGATAAAAACAAAGGTGTTTCATTTTCTATATTACAAGGACAAAAGGCAACCGTATGCGGAAGGAGATTGAATAACTACGTCAATGGAGTTCCATACTGATGGAGTTTAAATATATTCCGTAATTTGTTCTTGTTTTGGGAAGATAATAAGGTATCTATTTTACTGTGCTTTAGTGTTCTGCCTAAGATTCGTATAGGAGGCTAGAAGAGTAATGTGCGAAAAATGGCAAAATTTGAAACGTTGCACCAAGTGAAGCGGAGAAAAGTTTCCCGAGCAGTAGTAGGTGCTTTTGACTTGAAAATATGCAGTTACGTATTTTCGACAGTTTTATAAAACTCCATTAATAAATAAACACAGTCGTTTTCGTGAAGGGATAACATGAAAAGTTACTCTGTAACATACCTTTCAAGAAACAGAAACTCAGAAGAACGCCCACAACCGTCACCTTGCCTGGGAAATTCATGGTCAACTCAGTCTCTCTGGAGCGGAGGGCAAAAAGAACTGGGGTTAACCATACGAGAGACGTATTTAAAGCCTGACTTCTAAAAGTCACGTTTCATGATCACGTTTAGTCATAAAAGAAAAAAAAATGTTCTAATGGGTTAATGATTTTTTTTTCTAAACAAGCTCAAAATAGTCTCCTTTCGAGGAGGCGGAAAAATGTTTCAAACTGAAGGCTAGATTTAGCTGGCTGTCGGTTTCCTGATTGAGAGACACTTTCATCATGAGTCTTGTAAATGGAACAGTTTTTCTCGATTATTATTCCTAAAAGAAAGCTAAGATTGCTAAGTGAAAAAGGCTTAATTTGTCACTGCTCTGGACAGTCTCAGACAGGACAAGCTTATCGGTCGGCATCAACAAATTAAAACTAGGCCACCACTGTTGAAGTTACCACACCAACCTCATGGTAAACGTTTGGCACTAATAATAACTGAAGGCCTAATACTTGCTTTATGATATCGCTCTCCTTAAAACCAGCATTAAAAAGAGCTTCGAAATGGAATCTAGCAGTCGCGGAAACAAATCTTAACAAATCTTTGCTTTTTATAACATAAACACAATCAGAGACGTGTGTTACTGAATACCCGGAGTAAATTATCGTTGGCACGAAGATCTGTATTTGATTTGTCACTATTAATGGACATAGTTTGCTGAACTGACCATATTAAATTAATGTGCAAGCTTTTTGCTTGGCATGAATCCCAGGCCGGGTCAAAGGCGGTGGCCTGAAAAAACCATCAAATTGTTGCGTGAATAAATCTTAACAGTTCTTAACATTGTTACCATAAAAATAAACAGTTTTAAAATCCTGCCGAACAGACTTCAGACTGGCTGTCATACAGGCCGGGAGGGGGAGGGGTGGTTGGGTGGTGCGATTGGTGTTATTAGTGAAACTATTGCGCTTGAGAAAGCTAATCATTTCTTCTCTTTTTTCGGCTATCGCTCTTTCCCAGCTTCGCTTTGTATGAGAAATCTTGCGAAGGGAGAGGGTCACACCGAATGTACTACGAAGATTTTAACGCGTACCCAACCCCCCCCCCCCACCCCCCCCCCCCACCCCCCGCGAATAAAACGACTTAGCAACGACGACAGTGATCGCAACGAGAACGTCCAAAATACAATAATGCATCACACTTTTTGATACAAAAAAAAAAAGACTTTGCACGTACAGCACACTTTGTAGAAAATTTCTTGGTCGTCCCTGCACGAACATTATGTGACATTTCCTTAAGCCAAAAGCTTTGAAAATTGATCAATTTCTGATGATAAGAAGAAGTTTAGTAGTTATAGAGTGCAAGACATATTATAAAAGTTCTTGACGCTTAGATACAGATCTCTTCCAGAAAAACGACCTTGATGGTGATCTCAAACGATAACTGCGCTCTTTCTTATGTTTTCGATGCGGGCTTCCGCCGTGGTTCTTAGAGTGAGGCCTTGACTCACTCTCGGAACTTTGAAAAAGGAGCTTGGGACTTGCTAGAAATAAAGTTGAATCGTTCCACCGTCATAATCACATCCAACCCGTTTCTTTCGTGCGTGAGGTTAAGGTTATCAAGATGTGGCGACGAGATTTCACCAAATTACGAAGAAAAACAGAGATTTCTAAGAGACAGTGTTTGCATGGATGTGTCTGACGCGTGAGGTCGCACGTGACCCATACAAACACCCTCTCTTTATTAAAGTTTTTTTGGGGGAAGCTGAGGCAACGACGACGTCAAAACAAACGAGAAAGTCAAAAGAGGAACAGGTCTAATGAATAAAACAACAACTCTGAACGTGCATTACATTACGTAAACATAAGACAAAGATCTTTTCTTTTTCTTTTTATGAACTTGGATACAGTCCTTAACCCTTTAAGCCCTAAGAGTGATCAGCATGAGACTTCTCCTTATAATATCAATGCTTTAGAAAATAGAGTAGTCATGAGAATTGAGCACATGATCAGGGAAGAAGAATATAATTGATATTTCAACAAATTCTCCCCACTACTTCTATTGAAAAAGTATAGGGAGAGTTAGTGAGAATCTCAATTTTGATATTAGGGTTTTAAGGGCTAAGAATTCAACTCTAGGAAAATTCGCAACATTGACAATAACAGTGATGAAGTTTAAAACAGAGTAAAATCACTTTTTAAATAACAGTTTCGCCGCTTTCAAAGTTAACTACATATAAATGATTGCTTCACATCATTGTCCATATTTTCCATGGCACCTAGCGCACATATTAAGTATTTCTAGTCATAATACAGCGGTGGTTAGCTCGAAAGCTATGCTCCTCTGGCCACCGTACACTTCTATATTAAAGCCATTATTTTCTTTCTTTTCTTTTTTTCTCTTATTAGTTAAATATATTCCTACGTTACTATATACAGTGTAAATATTATATACAAGTACTGAGCTGTCGTCGCCTGGATCTCAACAAACAAAATGGCAGAAAAAACGAAAAAATTGACTTTCCTGTGCATGTTTGATGATCATGAGTGCATGATTGCACTCGGGATCAAAATGGTAGTCCATACTTTTCTTCCATCGTTCGACAATGCAAATGGCCGTCTCTGTCAAGAGAGATAGTTGAGATCCAGAAAATTTGCTTCAATGGTAAGGTGAAGTCACACTTCTCCTTTCTATTGCGTGACAAGGGGACTGGGAAGAAGAGAAAAGAAACCGCGCGGGGAATGGTACGAAGGGAAAACAAAGGAATGATCCATCTTCATATCTTTCCGCGCACACTCGTTTTTTTAAATGGATTCTTACTTTTGTTGGTTTGCCTCGAGAAAACCCCCTCTTTTCTCATCTTAATATATCAGTAATTCCTTTTATGAGTCTGAAAAAAGGAAGAAAACTAAGATGGGTGTTTATTTGCTCTTTAGAACAAGTGCGACTTCGTAAAGTTGTTCTATTATTAAGTCGCTATTAAATACTGACCTGGAAACATTTCAAGATCGTCCAATACCTCTATTTTCAGCAAATTTCTTGCATTTCGCAATTGCAAATTGTTTCTATGGTTCAGCAATGTACGATTATAGCGCCGCAAGATTTGTATAGGTAATAGCATGATTTGTAGTGATATTTGGCATAAATACCACGAGTGATATTTCAAAATTGTCATACGTAATTTCACGAGCCGTTAGGCGAGTGAAATTTGAGACAATTTTGAAATATCCCGAGTGGTATTTATGCCAAATATCACGTACAAATCATGCTATTATTTGCTTATACTACTACCAACAAAAGGTTTGTAATTTTCACATTTACGGATTTCAAATTAAGCTGAAATACCACTGCTCTAAGCCAATCAAATTGCAGAAATTCCTCATGTAGTAGTATAACATGGCGTAATTTCAGTCGAAGCTTTCTTATTTTCACTTATGAAATGGGGCATGAGCTTGTATACGTTCCTGTTTTCTTTTCTTTCTTTCCTTTTTTCTGTACAGAACCTTTCTTTTTTGTACAGAGCAGTTCTTCCTCTTAATGGTAGTATTTTACAAAGTGAGTTATAAGATTGTCATTGAATTTTGATCTGAAGCATGCTGGCTTACTGGCCAATCACAGAAGAGAATGATAATCCCACGATCCAATCTGGACTTGACACACCATGCATGCAGCCGCGGCAAAACGCGCGAAAACGGGTACTAGAGTTCGCCTTCGCTGGCCAGTCACAGCAGAGGTAGACAGTCCAGTGAGCCAATCAGAGCTTGAAGAAAAATAAGTGTGGGTGACGCAGGAAAACATGCTGGTGCCTGCCTTTGCTAGCCAATCGTGGCTAACGCAACAACCCAGTCAACCAATCAGAATAACTCGAACCAATTCATTTCGCGGGTATCCTACCGTGTGAAAAACAGTCGTTCTAGTACTACGCAGCTGGCTGTAATGGCGTGAGGAAGGTGCAGCAATGCAGATCAAACGAATCACGAGATTACTTCCGAAGTACAACTGAAGACCGTATAAAACTGTTGGTAAAATACTTCTAAGCCACACTGCACCTCACTTTCTCGGTGGACCACTTAGAAAATTGTTCTGCGCCGTAGTAAAAAACTCTATAAGTCTTTCCCGCTCCACTCGGTTTTCTTCATCTTTCTGCGACTCATCAGCTTCCCACGGCCAAAAGTAGCGAGTTCCAAGCGACGACCTGTTTTGAGAGCGAGACAGATCATTAAAAACTTTAAAAATTCATTGATAAAACAGAGAGGGAATACGAAGGATACTAACGCTTAGTTAGTAAGTGCCTTTAAAGGAGCTGTGTCACGAAATTCAGCCAAATTAGGTAATTACAAAATGCCTGTTAAATTAAGAGAAACGTAAAAATAACCGCTTAAAACATTAAAGGAAGGTTAAAGCAACACAACAGATACAACAGATGCCACGGATGGGCAAAACTGAAGAAGATTGAAACAGATTGAAATTAGGGTTTTTGAAAACTGTTCAGCCTAACAGTTTTTCAAAGTTGATCTCTGCTGTTTGCAACTTCAAAAATAATGCTCAGGAGACATATCTCTGATTTTGTCATTTCCTTGTAATTTCCTAGCTTACTTTAAGTTCCATAGCGATTGAGGGCTAGCAATTGGCAAAATTAAACAATCGAACTGGACTGCCGTGACACAGCCCCTTTAAATCTGACGAAACATGGCTACGTTTCAAGCCGCGATTTTCTCGACAAAATAAAACATCAACCAGGAAAAATAGACAGATTTAGTATTTGCCAAATAAGCGGAGCGCGATTTTTCAGCGTTCTGATAGGCTCCCGTAATTCGAAACATCCTTGGCTATTCATTGTTTTGAAACAGGAATCAATATGGCGTCCCGTTTCGTTACAGTTGCAGAAGGCGACATTTTAGCGACACATGAAGCAGTTGTAACAACAAGCACCAAGAAAGCGACTTGGCTTGTCGGTGTTAACTGGCAGGTAGAAAATCGTTTTCTTACTGAATTTGCAGCACAATCTTAAAACTGCACTCGACGAAATAAAATCCATATACTTTCAATAAACAAAGGTCTTACTAGTACGTATCCACAAAAGTACCTTTTTCAATTCTATCTAACTGAATTGGAAAATACTAGAACAACAATCCCCCTTAGGGCCGGTTCATAATGCAATTTATCAAAAACTGAATCATTGGATAATGCAATTCTAGAGCTCTGATTGGCTTAGCCATCATGGTATATGAGCAATATACCATGCGCTCCAAATATGGTAACTGTACGCGTCTGCTCAAAATTATAAACAAGCTGAAAAGACCACCTACTTGAATGAAGCCGCAGAGTCTCGTGGGCTTTCAAACACCGACTCATTTGTGTCTTTGTTGAAGAAATACAAACGTTTGGCTGAACGACTGTGTGCGTAAGTCCAAGGCTCTAGAGAGCAAGAAAATCGAGAGTTTTAATTAGCAATTATTGGATTTGGCTGTCGTATGATATAAAGAATAATGCAGACCAAGAAGCCCTTAACAACCTCTTCGACCAGCATAATTCTTCATATCATAACGAGCCGAGTCTAATGATTGTTTTATTATATTCATTCAAATATTTTCAACTTCAACAAGAAATGCTTACCTCTCCTGTCTTCAAAGCGTTTGCCCGTGTTCCTCGGCAGTTTCAGGTTATAAAGGGATTTTTCCTCTGGCAAATTTTCTTCAAACAGCAGTTGACATCCTTTGAGTGGTATTTTTGCCATTTTCGCTAGGTTTCAAGGCAGTATTTCGGCTATTTTTCTTCGCATAACGTGTGAAACCTTCCGCCTTTTTTTCCAGCTCGATCAAGAAGCTGAGCAACCGAGCCTTCTGCCGTAACTATAACTGTCTATATCGGTTATCATTAGATCCCATGGACCGTACCCCCTTCGGACACCTGATATAATTTACACAACGTAGTTTTCCCTCTTACTAGTTAGGGTTACGCACTGTAAAAACTATTGACGTCAATTGTTTTGATATCGACAAATATCTTGAATTTCAGCCAACATTGTTTCCGTGGCACGCAACCAGGGAAACATTTGGTGCAAAAACACAATGTCCAAGAGAGAAACAAAGACAACATTTTCTGTTTCTCGGCAACAGTGTTTCTGCAAAGCGACATTCACGCTTTTGTGTGAGGCTTTAGGGTAGTACGAAAGGCTAAAACTTCAAAGAGTACCTTGACTCTTTCTTTCGATAATTTGAATGTGTACACAGAGTTCCAAAAGAAATTAGAAATGGAACTTGAAACCCCAAATTGGATTCACACACGCACGCATGTAAGTAATAGAGCATAAATATATTTTTTTGATGCGCGTTTCTAACATTTAATTTTCATACTTTCGTGAGGAACTAAAGAGGCAGTCTCGTTCCCAGAGCCTTCGTTACCCTTCTGACCAAAAGGATCGCAGCCTCTGGGAACGAGATTGCTTAAGTTAACCCTTTATGCCCCAATATCCACATAAAAATTCTCCAAACTGATCGTCATACATTTCCTTTAAGAATTAGTTGAGAGAATTTGATAAAAGATCAAAGCATTTTCTCTTTGCTAGAGTTTGATAGAGTTTTGTAAGATGGCTCTAACTTCTGAGTGTGTGGACAAAATCCTATGACGTGACCATTCATATGAAAGCTACTGAGCAGTTCTTTCCTGTGGTACTGTTTATTATGCTGTACAAGGTGGTTCTAACTTTTGAGTCTGTGGATGAAATCCTATGATGTGACCATTCAAATGAAAGCTACTGAGCAGTACTTTCCTGTGGTACTGTTTATTATGCTGTACAAGGTGGTTCTAACTTTTGAGTCTGTGGATGAGATCCTATGATGTGACCATTAAAATGAAAGCTCTCTGCCTGTACTTTTACATGGTGCTATTTGGTTTTCACAAAGGAAATTTGCAAACTTGGTCGACATTTGCCTTTGGCTACATTTGGCAGTGAAAGGGTTAATAGTCATTTCATTAATTCTCATAACATAATCTCTTGACAAGGTAGGGATATCGTTAGGAGAAAATTGATGTTGGTCACCATTGGGACTTGAAGGGTTAATGCAAATTTCAATACATTTACCTTGAATTCGCTTAATGAAAAATATCCCTTTGGGAAGAAGATGCCTTCCATCCTCCAACATAAAGCACTCTCTGGGCTCCCTACTTTTTCCTTTCACAACTTTCATGTCAATTCTGCTGTAAAATCAGTAAACAATAAATCAACCGAACGTCCGAATTTTTGTCAACCAAATAAACATTGCTTGTTGAGCTCTGTTAACCCTTCCACTTCCAGGGTGAATAAACTGAAGAGTCGCATAAAGTGGTTCTAACTTTTGAGTCTGTGGATGAAATTCTATTGTGTGACCATTCAAATGAAAGCTACTGAGCAATACTTTCCTGTGGTACTGTTTATTATGCTGTACAAGGTGGTTCTAACTTTTGAGTCTGTGGATGAAATCCTATGGTGTGACCATTCAAATGAAAGCTACTGAGCAGTACTTTCCTGTGGTACTGTTTATTATGTTGTACAAGGTGGTTCTAACTTTTGAGTCTATGGATGAAATCCTATGGTGTGACCATTCAAACGAAAGCTACTGAGCAGTACTTTCCTGTGGTACTGTTTATTATGCTGTACAAGGTGTTTCTAACTTTTGAGTCTGTGGATAAAATCCTATTGTGTGACCATTCAACTGAAAGCTACTGAGCAGTACTTTCCTGTGGTACTGTTTATTATGCTGTATAAGGTGGTCCTAGCTTTTGAGTCTGTGGAAGAAATCCTATGATGTGACCATTCAAATGAAAGCTACTGAGCAGTACTTTCCTGTGGTACTGTTTATTATGTTGTACAAGGTGGTTCTAACTTTTGAGTCTATGGATGAAATCCTATGGTGTGACCATTCAAACGAAAGCTACTGAGCAGTACTTTCCTGTGGTACTGTTTATTATGCTGTACAAGGTGTTTCTAACTTTTGAGTCTGTGGATAAAATCCTATTGTGTGACCATTCAACTGAAAGCTACTGAGCAGTACTTTCCTGTGGTACTGTTTATTATGCTGTATAAGGTGGTCCTAGCTTTTGAGTCTGTGGAAGAAATCCTATGATGTGACCATTCAAATGAAAGCTACTGAGCAGTTCTTTCCTGTGGTACTATTTATCATGCTGTCTTTTGAGTCTGTGGATGAAATCTTAGGGTGCGACCATTTATACAAAAGCTACTGAGCGGTTCTTTCATGAAAATTTGAAAACTTCGCTGAAGTGTGACTTTGGTCATCTTCGGGAGTGAAAAGGTCCATTACCGAGCTACAGTTGAACCTTATGGACGTTCTTGAAAGACTCTGTAGAAATCCTGCTCAAAGAAACGGTTGCTACCAATAAGATAAAGACCCGTCTTTAAATTGGTAGCGGAACTAAAGTGATTCTACTGGACCATGGCAATTTTCCCAAGTAGAACTTTAGTAAATGTCGTTGTCAACATTTAACTCAAATTAATCTAAGCGACGAAGTAACAAAGAAGAAACTAACCTGGTGAAAATTTCTTTAAGTGAAGTACTGTCCACACGAAAAATATGTTTGAGCCTAAAATGAAACATTTTTTCAATTTATTTAAAATAATGAATGAATAGAATCGAAGAGACTGAATGAGTACATCATGCAAAAGGGTTTTCACTGAGGACGTGTATGAGCCTTAAAGAAGGACGAAGCTGTGACTGATAGTTCGCTAATGTGCTGAACTAGGGAAAATTAAGCTTTCGCCACTTTAGAGACGAGCGGGGAACTGGAGCCGAAATGTGTCGCGCAATTGATTATGGGATCGTTACTAGGGACACGCCGGTCAGCTATTGGCCAATTTTTTCCCTCCCTTGTAACATACCCAGAAGTCTTTGCGGAAGTTAACTTTTCCCAGTTTCATTTTCGAATGGTAACAGGAGGTTGTTTGTTCTAGCGTAGACAACTTATTGTAAAAGCACGAAAAAGGGTTTTTAAATAGACTTATCATTTTGAAGCTGTAAAGTTGCTTGTTAAGCCCATCGCTTGCAATCCAGTGACAACTATAGATAGACGAAGACGCAAACGGGACTGGAAGAACACACCAAACAAAACTCGATCCCGGGAAGACGTTTGGTTTGTTCTTCTACTTCCGCTTCCGTTTAAGTTACGGACAAATGCAGGGGGTGGGGGGGGGGGGGGGGGGGAGGAGGGAGGTAATCAGGAGGCAAGAAATCCCTGATGAGTGTGTCTCTTTACCTTAGTGGTACCATTCCTTGGCAAGTAGGTTTGTTGACTGCCTTCACAAGCAAACCCGCCTTTGCCATTCTACAAGATAACCGGATAACAAATTAGGCAGGAAAACAATATTGACGAAAGTACGGCATTCTACTTGTTGTTTCTGGAATCGTTACTGGGGAGGCGCCGATAAGCCATTGGGAATTTTTTTCCTGTAGCCAGTAACATTGCCAGAAGTCTTTGCGAAACTTGACGTCTCGTTTCTTAAAAGAAGAATAGAAAAAAGACCAGCGCAAGTGTTCTGCTCTAAGATAAGCACAAAATCACGCGAACGTCAAAAGTGCATCAACCAATGATCACTGCTTGTTAAGCACTGTTAACGCTGTTACTACCAAAGTAAATGATAGAGTCTTGTTAGGTGGTTCTTACTTATGAGTCTGTGGACAAAATCCTGCGCTGTGACCATTTAAATAAAACCTCTTTGGCTTTACTTTTTTTGTTTTCAAGGTACAATTTTTTTCACTTTGGCTGGCACCTGAGGGAGAGAAGATGAATTACCTCTCACTGTAGTGCAAGTTTCGCACGTCTTTGCCTCCAAGTATTACGGCATCCACAATATGAACCGCAGCTGACCTTCTCTGGCCCTTCCCCTGTTGAGAAAAACGAGCAGAAAGAAAAATTAACATCAATTTTTTTGCACACTGTTGCTTTACGGTTTGTATCATCTTCAAAGAGTAAAACTCTCTTGTAAGGCCTCTGAAGCTGATATAACACGGAACACCAAACATCTTGTCACAACCTTTTCCCACCCGGGTTGAGGAGAAACGGCTGTACTCGCAGCCTGTGCATCTTCCTCATAAAACCTTCTAACTGGGTCGTTCTTAAATGAATTGACGTATTTTCTTAAATGATAAAATCCCCACTTACCAGAATCTTCTTACCAACAAACTCCCATCCTCGTAACTCTATTGAAAACGTAACCCCAGTACAGTCAATCCGGTCGTGGCCTCATCAATCAGCACGTCCAAATTAGTCCATTACTAGGAAGTACCCCCCCCCCCCCCCCATCACATTTCCTAAGGATATCAAGTAAGCTACTTTGGAGCAACAAAACGTACAAGCAAATAAGAACGATCGCGTCACCTATTCCCTGGAATATAAACCTTATCCTGACCGTGAAAGCAAACTGCCCCAGGACCCCTCCCCCGAGCACCAGAGAGCTTGTTCGCACGTCACCTTGTCCTTATTGTACACTCACCTCCCCCCTGAGTTCTTGGACTATTTCGACTTCTATCAATGTATCACGTGGGAGTTCCAAGTGGAAATTCTCTAGCTTGTGCCACCTTGTTGAACTGCGATAGTTTGGTTTACCATCCCACTTGTAGATATTACTGCGCTGAAACAAATTTGTCAGCAGTTAATCTCACTTCCTTCACGATACTTCTGGCCGACTTACTCCCGGTAGGGAGAACCCGTAACGAGGCCACCACGGCCATGTACAGATATGTCCAGGATTGCAAGCTAATGAGATTCATGCTCTTTATGATGGACATAACGAAGTGTCACCTAGCCCTAATCCTCAGGTAAACGCACGAAATTTTGTCAAACGTGTTACAAATAATCCTGTCTTATATGAGGTCCCTAAATTCTGAGTTGCTTGCTTTTCCGTGGCATATAGGTATCACCTTTATGCAAACCTTAACCAGTAATCTACAGTAACCAGTGACCTTCAATGTACAGACACTTACCCCAAGGCCCATAAAGAACCACCTTTCTCCTCCAGACACAAAACATTTGTAGTTGTACAAGCATTTAAGATTCTGGATGTTCTTAGAAGTCAGCGTCGTAGGTTCAGAATCGAAACAATGGTCATCATCAACTCCCTGAAAAGAAAAGAAGAACAGCGCTACATTAAACTTTGCAATCCTTTTAACCTGCTGTTCAGCTATTCCAGAAAGCTCAAGGGAAAATTTTGAGTAACAAACAAAATCGTTTGTGGATGAAATCCTATGGTGTTACCATTCAATTGAAAGCCACTGAGCAGTACTTTCCTGTGGTACTGTTTATTATGCTGTACAAGGTGGTTCCAACTTTTGAGTCTGTGGATGAAATCCTATGGTGTTACCATTCAAATGAAAGCTACTGAGCAGTACTTTCCTGTGGTACTGTTTATTATGCTGTACAAGGTGGTTCCAACTTTTGAGTCTGTGGATGAAATCCTATGGTATGACCATTCAAATGAAAGCTACTGAGCAGTACTTTCCTGTGGTACTGTTTATTATGCTGTACAAGGTGGTTCCAACTTTTGAGTCTGTGGATGAAATCCTATGGTGTTACCATTCAAATGAAAGCTACTGAGCAGTACTTTCCTGTGGTACTATTTATTATGCCGCAAAGGTTGTTCTAACTTTTGCGGAGCCTGTGGATGAAATCCATTGGTGTGACCATTCAAATTAACGCTAATGGGCAGTACTTTCCTGTAGTACTCTTTATTATGCTGGACAAGGTGGTTCTAACTTTTATGACCGTAGAGGAAATCCTATGGTGTGACCATTACACATGAAACCACTAAGCAATGGGAATTGATGCTCATGCCAATAAAATGTGACAATCACTTAACCTACCTTCCACAGCTCATCAAATTTCACATCTGGATCAGGGTTTTTAGGAGCTGCACGAGCCTGTTCAGGGATCTAAAGGACACGTCATGTAGGTTAATATGAAGAAAATAGAAAGTCATGTTGGTCTTGTGTCAAGAGTTGTAATTTAGAGAGTAACAACCGTACATTACGTTCTACCTCAAATAACGAGTGTGTAGGTGATTACTGGACTAACATAAAATTGAAATCAGATCTTCCAGTTTCTTTTCAATTTAGATGTGGCTAAATATCATTTAGGCAAAGTTAAACTCGAGCGAGTTGGCCAGCGGTCTTCTCCCACTTCAGTATGTGACCTACGGGGCGGCCCGCGGGGAATTGCAGAGCTCCTTGTGAGCCCTTTTGCTAGTGTTGCTTTGCATTGTAGCTTTGCTTGCTGATCGTAGCGGATCATTTTTAGCTTTCTTGCGAATCATTGCGGATTCTTGCTGATCGTAGCGGATCAATGTTTGCCTTCTTGCGAATCATTGCGGATTCTTGCTCCCTCTCCTCCCTCCCTGCCTGGTGGTTTGGTAAGTATTTTCTCAGGTAAGTATTCTCTTAGGTAAGTATCTCCAATGACTTTATTCAGTGTGACGGTGCCGGTTAGTGGCTGCTCTTGGGGTGGTTCCCGCTTCCAGGGTTGCCATGGATACCTCCTCTCTGCTTATTGCTTTTGGCCCCCCTACTAACCTTTAAGGCACCTGCTCCCAAGCTCATCATTAGCGATGAGTTTAACAGACATTAAATTAAAGAGATAACTTTTTGCCACCAGCATTTTATTTTATTAACCCACTTGAGAACTAGGGATTCTTGGAAATATCATGGTGGGGTGTAACCTCTAAGCCCCATTATCCACGTACAATTTCTCCAAAATGATCTCCATACAATTCCTTAAAAAATTAGTTGGGAGAATTTTGTTTATATGTTTTTGTTTACAACAGTACTTTTGCTAACATTAGCGTTTGTATAACTATACAGGATAAAAAAAAACTGACCTTCCAAGTCTCCAAACATCTTTTCTTCACTTCCCCTTGATCATAATGACCCATTAACGTGCTGGAAAAGTAAAGTAATGATCTAATCGACGCGCATTTGATCATAATTATACATATTTGAATTTGCGTCATAAGTCATAAGTAATAAATAAATAATAAATGTTATTTAGCCAGGGTTATCTCTTCAGCATAAAATGCTGCTATCACTGAGGGCCCTGGAAATAAAATTAATAAAGATTTAGTGCCACTTGAAATACAACTTAACGGATTCTTTCCCGTTGCGTGACGAGCCGATAGAACGTCTGTGTATGATAGAGCAGCCCTAGCCCTCCTCGAAGAAGTTCTTAGAGCTTCGTCACGTGTTCCTTTCCCACGTGGGGAAAGAACGCGTGACAGAACACTTACATGTGAAGCTACAGCAGCCCTGGGTTAAGCAAAAAAGCATAAATTCATGTAATAGTTCCACAACATTTCAACTTACGTGTCTTGGACGTAGGCTCTCAGTTTCTTCAGGGAATTTGCTTGCACCTTCCCTATCCTATAGCAGATAAGATTTTAAGAATTTCAGAGAGATGAGACCAAGAGGGGAAACATAATTTCTCTTCTAACTTTTCCACTTTCATAAATAGATTTCACAATAAGTTCATTGACCATTTACGAATAATCCACCGTAATACACTCTGTTTGCCTACCCACATTTAGCATGAGTTATTGTTTTCAAATGCTCTTGGAGCATTTGAAAACAATAGATTATGCAAAATTAGGGTGGGGGAGAAAACAGAGTGCACTATGGGGTGTTCGAAAATACAGAACTGAGGATCTTAGGAGCATGATTAAAATAACGCGTTCATCCTTTTTATACGAATATATATTTTACGCCAAAGGCACAATATTTGGTAATTGATTCAAAAGATAAAAACAATTCTCCATTTAGCTGGTAAAACTTTCGCAAGAAAAGCAGTTTTTTGGAATGAAAAGGTTATCAACACTTTCACGATGTTATTCTATGCTTTACTGTTATTCTTAGGGCGATGAATCTATGCTAACAAATGAACCTGTTTTAGCTAATTCATAAAATGCAGTACATGCACAATACCTATCATTCGAATCAACCATATACGATGAAAATTCTTCATCTTCCAGAAGAATATGCAAGGGAACGATCTAGAAAAAAGACAACACATCATTTAAAACGACACTTTTAGTTGGTCTATCGAAATGACGAATTTTCACGAGTCTGGGTACAATGTGCCCTAAAGTAGGTAAAAAGGATTGTAAACAGCAAAATAGTTTTAATTAGCTTGGACTAACGAACTAAATAACTGATCCCCATCTGGTCTTTGCAAAAGAAAGGTTTCATTTGAATGGTCAGACATTTCATCCCCAAACTCAAACGTTAGAACCATTTTGTGCAGCATAATAAACAGTACCAAAGAAAAGTACTGCTCAGTAACTTTCATTTGAATGGTCACACCATAGGATTTCATCCACAGACTCAAAAGTTTGAGCCACCTTGTACAGCATAATAAACAGCACCACAGGAAAGAACTGCTCAGTAACTTTCATTTGAATGGCCAGATTTAACGTCCACGCGAAAACATCTCAATAAATTCCCCGTTGACCAAAGGGCTACACGTTGTGGAATTAAATGTGTGCAGCAGTAAATTTAAGCTTCTACCAACCTCCATTACGTCATCAATGTCTTGGTTTTTCATTTTGTTGATTCTTACATTCGCATTGAACATGTGCTCAAGTACATCTTGAATGTTGGGACGAAGGCCTTTGCACACCACGTACCTAAAAGGGTGCGAAGAAACTATGAGTCGTGATAACATAAACATCATTAACCGAAACGGAGCGGTAATGCTCGCACATTGCTGAGTTGAAATGAGGCTTCGTGTTTTAAAGCGTGAATTAATAGGGAACTTAAGCAAAGACGTTTTTGAGCGACGCACGTCGACCGGAAGTGAGGCCTTCTCCCTTCTCATATGTCTTGACGCTAACAAATTTGTATTGCTAAGCTTCTTTTCTCTTATGAAGACGATTTACCAAAGAGTTTCAACAGAACCACTGCCCAATGATGCAAAAAGTCCACTTCCGGTTGAGGTCCGTCGCTCAAAAACGCTGCTGCTTAAGCTCCCTAATATCACTGTGAAATACAATTTAAGGCTGCAGGTATCGGACTGAATTCATGTCATTATGAGAAAGCTTAACTTGTCGTCATGCGTTTACGTTCTTAAGAAAACGTGGCTTTCTGAAATTTTGCGTCGAAGTGCAGTGAAGGCAAAGAAATGTACCAAAAAGTGTGCTGCACGTGCGGGATGTTGATTCGCTTATTAAACCTTGGATCATTACACGTTTCTGGGAAACTGCCCACCTACCCCTCCCCTAAACCAACATTCTGTCCTAAGTGAGAAGTAAGTGTTAACGTTGGCTTAGGGGAGGGGTAGGTGGGTAGTTTCCCAGAACGTATGATGATCCCCTGTAACCTAGGAACACAGCCAGAATTTCACGATATACAGCCTTTGTAAACTTGGAATAAATAAAACACGCCTTAGACCTGCTAATAGGTGACTACATGAGCCGAGCTAGTTCGCTTTACCGATGTAACTTTTATCTCGCCACTCATTGGGATCACAACGTTTTCTTGCGTTGAACCCATTTAATCCCAATATCCACATACAAATTCTACATACTGATCTCCATACATTTCCTTAAAGAATCAGTTGGGAGGATTTGACAAAATATCAAACTATTTTCCATTAGGTGATCGTTTTTATGGATTCTCATAACCTTTTCTCTTAATTATGTACTGATATTATTGGGAGAAAATTGATGAAGGCCACTTTTGACAAAGAGAGCCAGCCCGGTTTCTCTAACTAGCCTCAAATGGATAATTCTGGAACTGAATTACGGTGGTTCGTAAGGACAAACCACTTTCCAGAATCTAATTTAACTACATCCTAGAATTCAAAACCACGTCCCCAGAAATCCAAATCTGGGACCTGTTTTGGATTCTGGGGCGTGTTTTGGATACTAGGAAGTGTTTTTGGATTCTGGAGCGTATTTTTGGACTCTGGGATGTGTTTTGTCCCTACACGCTATCATATAAAATAGTAAAAGCCTACCTCTC
Source organism: Porites cylindrica (assembly GCA_964035525.1). Classification (NCBI taxonomy): domain Eukaryota; kingdom Metazoa; phylum Cnidaria; class Anthozoa; order Scleractinia; family Poritidae; genus Porites; species Porites cylindrica. The sequence continues at coordinate 5,173,679 of OZ037787.1, read as the reverse complement.
TGAGTTAGCCGGCCTGCTGGTGACAGGTTTGAAAATGTATACCTCATCAAAAATACGATACATGAGGTACACGAGACCAACACTAAATGAAGTGAAAAGATCAAACAGTTTGCACACGAAATGGCCACCTGAAATACAAGCAAAAGAAAAAAGAAAATAACGTCACTGTTTTGTAGCACGGTTAAATAGCTTGGGCTAAAGTCAGCGGCACAGAACCGGAGAGACGGCTGGTTTAGTTGGGTACTGACTTTGTATACTCTTCTGGCGGAGATTAAGGACCTCAAGATCCGACGATTGCGATGGCAACGGGAACAGGAACGTTCAAAAAGCAATGGGCCAAATATTTAAACAAAGTCTAACTTAAGCCTCGGTTTAATGATTCTTTGAAACTCCAGATCTCTTCTTTGGTGGGTTGTTTTAAGAACATAAATGCTTTTCTAGTCTTTTCTAAATACTTTCATAAAACTATTTACAATAAATGATGTTTAGATAAAATCGTTGGGCAAATTGGAAATGACTTAGAACGCGGTTTTGTTAAACACTGGCTAAAGTACGTTTAATTTAGCCCAACAGTGTGTTTTCACCCACGTGGCCAGCCTCTATGTAAATTAATTGAAACAAAAGAAATCATTTGCATGAGAAAGGAGTTGAACTCCCCGCGGACTGGTTTGGGACACCAATATGGCCGCCGTTTCATTGTTTTGGGACACCAATATGGCCGCCGTGATGTCATGTGATAGGTTTACATTAGCCAAACAACAACTTTGCACGTGCATCACGCATTTTTGTATGTGTCTGAACATAGCCTTAAACTTCCTTGTGATAAATGGCAAGGAGGTCACATGTACATCAAATGAATCAAACGTATAAAAAATGAACTTCTTACCTGTTCTAAGAATGGAAACTGCACAAAGAAATTGGCAGAGATAGAGCTGTTTACTAAGGATTTCCTGGATATTTTCCTGCCCCGCGACTGAGAATCCCTAAATAAACAAAATTTATTTCGAAAGGCTCAGTGATATTCCTTGGGAAAAGAACAACAATTCATCATGTGAACTCTTCTCACTTTGATAAATGTTGTAATAATAAAGCGTTTTCACTCACGTGGTCATAAGATACGCAACTTTATTGGAACAAACAAAGAAAGTTTTTATATAAAGCTACGGCCATTAGGACAACCAAAACGTGTAATTTGTTTAGCAACATTCGGGCCATTTATACGAGGAAAAATAAGACGCGTCTTACATAGGACGCATCTTAAATAAGACGCGAACTTTCCATATAAACGGCAGATTTCGTCTAAAATAAGACGCGGCTTAGCTAAGACGCGTCTTATTTTAGAACAGCCCTTAACACCTGTTCTTAGATAAGACGGGTATTAGCTAAGACGAGAAAAACCTCGTATAAATGACCTTCGCGTCTTACATAAGACGCGAACGCATAGTACGCATGCGTTAATTTTTGGCGCGCCACGTTGGATTGCCGTTGCCACGGGCAACATTCACATGAAAACGAGTCACGAACAGAAATAAGACGCGAACCATTTATACGAGCTGTTCTCGTCTTAGATAAGACATGCTCGTATAAATGGTACAGTTCGCGTCTTATTTAACACTTATGTAAGACGCGTCTTATTTTTCCTCGTATAAATGGCCCTATTGTGGCAAAACGAGTTGAATGGAGATGTCGCGCGTTTTACCACCCAAGTTGCAGCCAGTCTTGCAACAAATCAGGTTGTTGCAAGTTGCGGGAATACTGTCTTCTGATTGGATAAAATTACGCGGGAGTCACGCCATGCACGGGATGTACGTCACTTGCTGCAAACCTAAGTTTACCTTGGGCCTGTAGGACGCCCAACATGTACGAATTTTGTAGCAAAAAGTAGAGCTACTCTACTTTCTGCAACAACTTTTCGCAACCTGCAGCAACCTGATTTGTTGCAAGACAGTTTGATTCGTGGGTGCTAAAACGCGCAACATCGCTGTTTCACTCGTTTTACAGGAATGCCGCAAAACAGGTTGCACGTTTTTGTGGATCGTTTTCCCGTGCCTTTAAGGGTGGTTAGCATTAGTTAGAACCAAATGGCCGGACAAATCCAGTCATAAAGAGAAACTCCGCTATTAGCTGAACTGTGCAGCCAGCCGAAAAGCCGAAAACGTTCGAAAAAAGCTGTTACATTTTCAAAATGACCGGTCCAGCTGGTGAGTTATTGCTCTAACTTTTGGTGATCGCCCTAAAACAATTCAAGGAAGAAAAAGAGCTTAACAATGATTGAAGCGTTCGAAACTTACCCCGTCAGCCATGACAAAATGAACACCTTTATCATCCGTTAACTCGAGCACATGTCTTCTAAATTCTACCAGATTGTCTTCATTGTAGATATCTCCATCATCGTGTACACCTTGGCAAAGGAAAACACCAGTTAATGACCTACAGGTTATTCTGCACAGTAAAACCGTAATTAACAAACAAAAGCTGCTTTAGGAAAGAAAAGCGCAGTCGCTTAGATTACTTCAATGACTCAATCACATTTTAACCGCCGAAAAATTCGAAAAAAAATTCGCCCAATAACTACCTAAATATCCTTCATAACATTGTGAACATTATAAGCATTTTTAAGAAAAATCTTTTCCAGCAGAAAAAGCTTCGCAAAAACACAGAAAACCGAAGCAAAACAAAACAAAAAAACAAAAAACAACAAGAAGAAGAAAGTCAAGAGGCAAAACGGCCTTAAACGTATCCTGAGAACAAAGGTTTCTTTCTACAGTGGTTTATAGCATGTATGAAGTCGTTCGCGCCGCTGACATTCATGTGGTTGGCTTTTTTACGTCTCCGAGAGAAAAACAAGCCAACTACGCGAACGCGAAACCGCGCCGAAAAGAAACCGCTGCTAGCAGGGTATAGAAGCGTACCTTAAACAGGGAAGAAAGAGAGAAAAATATAAAAGTCAAGCTTGCAGTGGCACTGTCAATTTTTGTCTTCTATACATGCCCGATCTTAGACAGCTCTAAGTTAGAGTATCGCCCTTTGTGCAATGTGGTGACCAGGAAATGGCTCACCTGAATTCAAACTACACTACGAGCCTCAGCGCTCCGGAAGTTAAAAAATTCGTACCGTCTGGTTGCTATGAAGTGGCGTAATCATCCCGTTGAGTATCCATCACCGTAACACTTTTGCGGTCAACTACCGCAGCGCTCGTAAGGTACTTTAATTAAAACCGTGTTCAAAACCCTTTAGGAAGTCTGTTCATTTTTGAGTCGATTAATGCACTGCTGACTTTCACGAGGTCAACTTTTGCATAAATTATCAAACATTATGTTAAGCGGGAAATCTACCTATGGTTCGCGGGAGAAGCAACTTCTATAGCGGCGCAAGACAAATGTTTCGAGAGTCGAGGATGTGCTCACAAACTATTCACTATGCGACGAAAGGAGATATCACTGGCATGATACCTGCATGTAATGGTAATTTTTATCAATCCAGGTCGCGCCGTGTTCGCTCGAGAACGCTGTGACAACTTCGTTTGGCGCGCTTCTCAATACTTCCAAAACATGTTGTAATCGGTAAGTAGACTTAAGCACTTAGTATCGCCAAGCCATTCGAATCAGTGTATACCCAATTCTTTGTCTGAAGATTCGCGCAAACACATATACCAAGTACATCTGGATGGAAGAGGAAATTGTCTCCCTAAACGCAGCCAGGTTATATTTTGAAGGATGGCGGCACAATTCAACGCGTCTTCCAGGTCAGCCCTAATTTATAGTTCGTAAGAGTATAAATTGCGATCTCCCTATTTTCGCTTAAGCTTTCTTTGATAAAACTTCAGTAGAAACAAAACAACGCAGACATGACATTCTCCTGCATGAGACACAATCGGCTGAAGGAAATATCTGTTTACAAGTCGGGTAAATTATCCATTCTTGCGCACCGCAAAATCAGCTAAAATCAGTCGCTGGAAACCTGGCATATTATTAAGCCTGAGCGCTTCTAAGAATAACACGTTTAGAACTTCGACGAGTATAAAAAAAAGGCAGTTGTTCTATATTCTTTCTGGTTCATCCAGGTAGAAGTCCTGGCATATTATTATGCCTGAGCGCTTCTAGGATATATAACACGTTTAGCATTTCAACCCGTAGCCGTAAAAAACAATTAGGTAGTTGTTCTATAACCTTTCTGGTTCACCCAGGTAGAAGTCCTGGCATGATATCATTATGCCTGAGCGCTTCTAGGATATATAACACGTTTAGCATTTCAACCCGTAGCCGTAAAAAAAAATTTAGGCAGTTGTTCTATATCCTTTCTGGTTCATCCAGGTAGAAGTCCTGGCATGATATCATTATGCCTGAGCGCTTCTAGGATATATAACACGTTTAGCATTTCGACCCGTAGCCGTAAAAAAAAATTTAGGCAGTTGTTCTATATTCTTTCTGGTTCATCCAGGTAGAAGTCCTGGCATATTATTATGCCTGAGCGCTTCTAGGATATATAACACGTTTAGCATTTCAACCCGTAGCCGTAAAAAACAATTAGGCAGTTGTTCTATATCCTTTCTGGTTCATCCAGGTAGAAGTCCTGGCATGATATCATTATGCCTGAGCGCTTCTAGGATGTATAACACGTTTAGCATTTCGACCCGTAGCCGTAAAAAAAAATTTAGGCAGTTGTTCTATATCCTTTCTGGTTCATCCAGGTAGAAGTCCTGGCATGATAGCATTATGCCTGAGCGCTTCTAGGATATATAACACGTTTAGCATTTCAACCCGTAGCCGTAAAAAACAATTAGGTAGTTGTTCTATATCCTCTCTGGTTCACCCAGGTAGAAGTCCTGGCATGATATCATTATGCCTGAGCGCTTCTAGGATATATAACACGTTTAGCATTTCGACCCGTAGCCGTAAAAAAAATTTTAGGCAGTTGTTCTATATCCTTTCTGGTTCATCCAGGTAGAGGCCCTGGCATGTTATTATTATGCCTGAGCGCTTCTAGGATATATAACACGTTTAGCATTTCAACCCGTAAACGTAAAAAAAAATTAGGCAGTTGTTCTATATCCTCTCTGGTTCATCCAGGTAGAAGTCCTGGCATATTATTATGCCTGAGCGCTTCTAGGATATATAACGCGTTTAGCATTTCGACCCGTAGCCGTAAAAAGAAAAAAAATAGGTAGTTGTTCTATATCCTTTCTGGTTCATCCAGGTAGAAGTCCTGGCATATTATTATGCCTGAGCGCTTCTGGGATATATAGTAGCAGTTTGACCAGTAGAAAAAACAAACTCAGCCGTTCATTTTGTAGGAGATATTTAAGCGTTTTTTCTGTGTTAGCAATGTGATCGACTTTATACGCAGACCTTTATAATATGTTTTTTTCTTTGACGGCACTGAATAATTTTAGCCGAAACTTGAGCCGTACATTTGTTGAATGCCGCGCTTTAATTAAATTTCTCGCCCTAGAATGATGACATGATGGCGCGAAAATTGACGCCTCTATCGTATTAGATGGGAAATATGATCAGAGATAAATGGAATAGTGAATGTTACAAGCTTCTGAGTATCCAGCTGAGATAGGGGACTTTTAGTCCCCTATCTCAGCTTGATAAACAAAATTTTTTTGGTTGCTAAGACGGTGCGGCTCGTTATGGTTCTAGCAAAACCTCCAGGGCGCAGTGGTTGAATGAATATTGCTGAGAGTTTTATCCAGCTAGAGATTTAACATGAGCATAGAATAGCTATTCTAGAGATCAAACGATGAGAGGAGTTCACAGCAGATGGGATCTATACAAAATGTTTTTCTCACCATAATGTGGTTCAAAGGTTTCTGGAGTTCCGGCTAAGAACTCTTCCAGCTTGAAATCATTGTCACCTTCAGAGAAAAAAAAGTTACAATTACATATCACTGTCATCATTATAGTAGGCAGCAACCTTAAGACAAATGCAGGCATCTAGCCAAGACCTTGGAAATGATTCCTTTACAGTACGCTAATTTGAATTTGAGGCAAGTTATTTTCTGCAAATTTTCTCACTGCCTGTTAGTGGATGCTCCCCCTCCCCCCCCCGCCCCCCACAAAAAACCCACATATTTTAAAGTCAATACGTTGATTGATGGTATTCCCCTTGGATCAATTTATGTTTCTGGTGAAAATGCCCACCTACCCCTCCCCTAAGTCATCATTTTGCCCTAAGCAAGAAGTAAGTGTTAATGTTAGCTTAGGGGAGGGGTAGGTGGGCAGTTTCCCAGAAACCTAAATTGATTACCCTTCCCCTTTTTATGTCACGGTTCCCAATCTTCAAATGCACCAATTCCGAAACTTACGCACTTGGCCATGCGTTTAATTTTGTATTCCACAGTAATAGTCTCACAAATATCAGAGGATTAGGCGACGCAAAAAAATATTTTAGTCATCCTCAGCCCCATCACTGCTGTCATTATTATCACCATCTTCACCATCATCATCGTTGTTATCACCATCAATATTTTCATCATCGACGTCGTGATCACCCTCATCCTCCTCATCGTCATCATCACTATTATCATCATCATCATCATCATCATCATCATCATCATCATCATCATCATCATCATCATCAACATCATCACCACCACCACCACCATCAACATTATCATCATCATCATCATCATCATCATCATCACATTGGCACCACTGCAATCATCAATATTATCATCATCAACATCGTCATCGTCGTCATCATTACCATCATGATCATCGTCGTCGTTATCACATTAGGGAGCTTACGAATTGACGACTTTCGCACTACGACGCCGTTGGACTGCGTGACGGGCTTACTGCGCATGCTTATCTGGGCACTTGCCGGCATCGCGCCAAAGTCGACGCCGTTGTTGACAGCGATTCGCCGGCGTCCTAGAAAAAGCAGGACGTGAGACTAATTTTCAAAGTTTTCCCTACATACTTCAGGGGATTTTTCCAGATAATTCAAGTACCACATTAGGGACATGTTCTTTACATATTTTTTCTATTTGTTTGTTTGTTTTCATTGAAGTAACGACCCGAAGAATCAACACCATAGCTAGCGGTAGACAAACATAAATTAACACCGAGTGAAACCACATTGGCAAGATGGTACCAAAGCTACAACTAGACCATTGCAAACGGTTGTCTCATCACAGTAACTACAGCTGTTCAGCAAGGTTATAAATGCTCCACCTGTATATAAACGCGCCTTGCATTCGTCCTTTGTTGTCTCGTCTAAATCCGTAGTTAACTCTGAGTTTGTTGACGAAACGCATAAAAAGACAAATACAGTGAAATACTCGGTCCTTTATAAATCTGTTTCCATAAGCGCCTACAATACGAGCTCTCGTTTCTCTTATGAATTTAAACATTTTGGTTGAACAAATAAGCTTACTTGTGAAAAGAAGAAAACAAACTTCAGAAACGGCGGGAAAATTTGCCTGCCGCGCGCACCAACGTCGTCGTCTTTACTACGAATCGTAAATTCAAATTTCTACAGGACGGCAACGCAGAACTATGACGTGACCCAGCGGCGGCGTCGTGCGAAAGTCGTCGATTCGTAAGCTCCCTATTGCGACCACTGCATTCTCATTCTCATTATCATCATTTGCATCATCTTACTGAGCAAGACAGAAGAGCAGAAGAAAAGAACATAGCTGGCCAAATTATTAATTATGATACAATTAATGGTTACTAACTTAAGTCTGCAGTAACAGGCCATTTTACTTAAGTACCTCTTAATGTGAAGCCAAATCCTTTGGCCTGCCAACCCTTACGCCACAGCACATATTCCGAGAAGCCACCAGGACCGGCACATAGATCAGCAAAGTACAACAGGTCATTTGGCCCAATCAAGTCTCTCTACAATCAAGCAAACAGTAGTCTTTTAACTCTTTCATACCTTAGGTAAGTCATTGGGACATGCTAACGGCCACGTAGAGCTAACGTTTAACTCTTTTGAGGTGTGATTTAAAAGTGAGTTTGTTACAAAAAAGTTATGGTGAGTCCTGACACTCATCTTGTGAAAAATCATGAGTCCCAGTTAAAAAAAAAACAAGTCAGAAATTGAAAATGCTTGGGCCTTTATGTAACAAGACAGTTCATTTGAAGACAGACTCCAAAACTCTCTATTACAATATACCGAAATTAAATGTAGTCTTTCTATTGTAAAGCACAACAAAGGCTAAAAGAATAGGCATTGTTACACAACAGCCATAATAACTGCCAAATAATTTATGTAAAAACTTAGCAACTTCTCTCCACTACATTTTTACTTATATGGGAAAAGTGTAATAACAAGCAGTGAGAATTAAAATTCTGATATTAGCATTTTTAAAGCTTCACTTTTTACAGTGTCTTAATTGTTCCAGGGTATCCGTAGTACCCACCAACGCCCCTCTAGAAATATTCATTTTAAGCCCATACAAACTGTACATTAAAAATGTTGGTCTTGGAGACCCCCCTCCTCTCCCCCTTGGAATTTCCAAAGAGCCTCCAAGGAGTGAGTATGGATATCTTCTGGATCCAATGGACTCCATATGATTGGAACAGCTTTCTACCCCCCCCCCCCCCCCCCCCAAACAACATGAGCAGTCTCTCACGAAAAGAAAATGTAATTTTCCATTGGAATCTATTCGTGTCCAATGGATCACCTTCACTTGGTGGGACTTTTCACCAACAGACTTCCGGTTTTCCAATGGAAAGCAAAGGGATATGACTGGAGCCTAGTTGACAGTATTGGACAGCCCTCCTAAAGTTAGGGTCTACTGTCACTGTAGACAGTGACTGCACTGCCCCCACTCTGCACTGATTAATGTATTAAAAACTAAATTTAAAATAAAACTCACTCCTTTGTCATCTTTGGGGCTAGTAAACATGAAGTCAAAAGCAGAATCCATGTTGGCCATCTTCATGGCTGCCCTATTGATTTAAACCAAACCAAAGATCCTTTTATGAACTAGGCAATAATATTTCAGGGGCAGATCTAGGGTGAGGGTGTAGGGGGGGGGGGGGGGGGGTGTGCACCCCCCATCCTCCCCCTCCGAGATGACCTGCAGCTTTCTAATACAAAAAACTTTGTGGTTTATTGGTGTTGAAGTAAAACATGAGGCAGGGTTTAAGAATTTACGTTAAACTCCGTAAAACTGGTAGTTAAAATCATGGTAGTTCCAGTGGTGCACCCCCTCCCACCAAAAACACCTGGATCTGCCCCTGAATTTAGTGTTTAACCTTGACGGGACCATGTGCAGTGTCTCTATTAACAGGTGTCCATATTAAGTGGGCCATATAAATAAGGTTAAGCTACACCTCTTAATAGAAGAAAAATTTTAAACAACAGAGAGTTAGAAACATTCAAGTTCAAACATCGCTAGCTTACAAATAGTCATTCAGGGCTTTCACTAAGATTTCAAGTTGCCAGGTAAATAAAACAAGTAGGCGGGGAATCAAACAGTCAGGGGTTTTGTTTTGGTTCTATTTTTCTTCTATTTTCCTATGAAAGTAGCTGGGGACCACGTTCATAGTAGCCAGGGAAATACCCATCCATTGGCACTTAATGACAGCCCTGAGTCCTTAATCTGTAAACTGTGCATATGAAAACAACCAAAACTACTCATTTGTGATCACTCATCACTTGTCTTAATCTATACAGTACTCAGGTGTCAGGACTTATATGTCACCAAAACAGTCAGTATATCAGCCAATGATGTCTACATTCAACCGTACTTTAATGTATACATTGTAGTTAAGTTTTTTTATCTCAGGTAATTTTTGTTTTTCTTTTGTTTTTGGGCATGGTAATGTATGCTAAATGAAGTTGAAATGAAAGAAAAATAAAAATTACCTGAGATAAAAAATTAACCACAGCATATAATTACATAACAGTTTTGCCTACTTTTTACTTCTATGCAAAGTTTAAATTTGGGTTCAAACCTTTCACAGTTTTAAATTTATACTGATCAGTCACCTGTTCTGAAAAATTGCTCCTCTTATAAACTCATAAGGATTAGCTCTTGTTCTTGCCTTCAGGAATTCATCACCAGAAAGGGCATCAAAAACAGTCTAATTGTGACAAGAGAAACAATTTAACACTTTATACAGAGGCTTACCAAATGCTCCACTATCACTCCAACGTCCCAGACTCCACCATATTCGTCTGTTTATTTAAACTGCACTTATTTCCGGACATGGATCTTTTAATGTGGAGCAGATGATATTATCTAATAACATTATAATAATAATAATAATAATAATAATCACAATAATAATTAACGATGATGATGATGATGATGATGATGATGATGATAATAATATCCTTTGTTTACCCTCAGCAGTATTTATAACACTAATGCTAGTGTCTAAAACAAATAATTCAAATCAAACTTAAAAAGGTTAAGAATCCCAACTGGCTGGAGTTCGAACTACAGTAAACAAATCCAGCTAGAGGTCGGGCAGGACTTGAACTTGGGGGCTACAAGTCCAGTACTCTAACCACTCTGCCCCCTACTTTAAAATCCGACACAGTCACTGACAAAGTCGATAAAAGCTTGAACTGATGATCTCTTCAGACATTTTGAAACTGTGATAATCGTAATGTTGAACAAATCCAACCCTGATAAAACCAACCAACAGTTAGTGATAGTTACTATCACTAACACATACTCCTTTAAAATTCAGTAAGGTAAGATGAATTTGGTAACTTAATTATCTGATACAAACAGCTTATGCTACTAAATACATGTACATACCTTGCTTTTTAGAACCTCTGCCAGAACTTCTTCACCACAGAATTGTGCTTCATCATCAATTGTTAACTTTTTCTAAAAAGGTGGAACTACTTTAGAACAGAACAATTTTATGTATAGTAATATACATACCCTAATCATGCAACGTAAGTCACAAGAATAAGCAAACGCCCCTGAGGTCATCTCACAGATCACGTACGCTTGAGGGGGAGACCGCTGGCTGCATTGGATGGAATTTAGCTTTGCCTAAATTACATTTAGCCACATTTCTTTGTTCACATGTACAGCTGTACATATTGTGGTTCAATTTTATCCTTGGATTAAATTTTCTTTTCTTTTGTTTTTTGGTATGGAAATATAATTATGATAATGAGTTTGAAACAAAAGCAAATAAAATTCAAACCAAGGATAAAATTGAACCACTTCATATAAAATATGCAAAATTAAATCTGACATTTCTGTTGAAATTTGAGTGTACAACAAACGGCACCCCCATCCGCAGGTTCTTGGAACAGAGGCCCTGGGAACACGTTTGCACCAAAGAGATCACCTTGCCAATTCTGATCCAGTCTTCCATCTCTTCTTTGGTTGGAGGGGGTCTGGGACAGGAAGGGATGCAAACTTTGGGCTCTACTATCACAACCTGAAAAATTCAAAGCAACAAAAAAGTAACGTATGCTTGTCAACTTAATTATACTACCATGTCACATGCAGGGTGCAAAAAAAGTCAGTTTTACAGCTTGCCATTTGGGCAAGCTGTAGGTATCATGCACTTGCCCAAGGGTCATTCAAACTTGCCCGAAAAAAAAAATGGATGCACAGGATTGATTACAGTTCTGTAATTTGAATTTCCTCCCAAAACTTCACTTGCCCAGAATTCACTAGCTCGATAACAAAATCCACTCGCAAAATGTAATTCAAAAGTGTTTCACATGCATTTCAAATATTAATTTGCCTTTGGTATTAACATTGCATATGACAATAAAAATGTCACACAGAAACCTGCATTCAATATCTAACCACAAAACAATGAAATAATAGTGTAATTCTAAAAGCTGACTTGCTTACATTCCAGGCATCTAGTAACTGGCACAACAACTGAGTTAAAGCAATTTTTGTTGACCTTGAAAATGGTTTTGGTAAGTGTTCGTTATTTGCTTTATCAGCCAATGGATGAAAAGATCAAAACATGGACTCTTCATTTCCTGCCAAAGAAAAAACCTTAATATAGAGAAGGCATTGTTTGATCAACCAATCGTTTAATGCAGTATGACATCAAAGCCAAGTATCGATTGATTTCTAGAAAGTTCTTCGGACATAAAGTTTGTTCACCCACGTTCAACAAACCAATCAAATATTATTCTTCTATTTCTGTTCATTGTTTCTGTTTTGTTCACACGTTTTCATTTCAAGGTCACACAAAAATCGTTCTAACATTGGTCTTTTACTTTCAACATTATGAGCAAAGAATTACCTCTTCTTCTTCTTCCCAAGTAAAATCTTTATCATCAAAGCCTTCAACTCGGAAGCCAAGACCACGCCTCCCTCGCTGCTGAGATGCCTCTATGATGTCAGCTCTTCCCTGACCAAATCGTCCTAAGCCCCCTCCTTGCTGAAAACCCATGCTTTCCTAAAGCACAATAAAATGGTAATATTACAAAAAATGTTGAATAAATTTAATATGAAACAATATAATAAATAATGTTCTTATAATTACTCATTTCCTGGATTTTGCTTACTGTACAGGGTTGTCAGAAAGTTTTGAAGTAGATGGCTGAGTTGTCAAAGTAAGCGGCCAGTCCAGGGATATTTTATTTAAAAAACGTCATCCGTAAAGAAATGCTATGCAGAGTAACCAGCCAATACTAACCATGTAGGCGGCGATTTATGCTGGCAGCCGGCTACTTTTGACAAACCCTGCTGTATCTTTTACTTCATAACTTAAATAATATTGACCTTTTCTCAAACCTCATAGGTCACTTTGACATGTTTTCAGATTAAAAAGAAACAGGTTACTGATAGGTCATACTTTAATATAAAAGCTTAAACATCCAGCATTTAATCTTGGCCAAAGTGAGACATATTGTTTGAGATATTTGCCAGGAATCATTGATGATTGGTCTAAACTAAATTACTATTTTGTCTTTTTCAGCAGTAGGTATAGCAACAGATAAGTTCTTACCATTTGTCTTTGAGCAAAGTCACTATACACAGACTCTGGTTGCGATGCATTATTAAGCACTTCATCTTCACTGTCATTTCCTTGATTTTTGGTTACAGAAAACTGTTTATTTCCTAAGCCAGTCTTGCCCAGACTTTCTCCTGCCTTGTAACCCATTTTTTCCTGGTCAAAAAAAAGACATACTCATGAAAATTACATTTTTATGTAGCCTCCCTCCACAACTAGAGGTACTCCAGAACTCATAAAGGGGGGAAACAAATACAAGCTGTGAAGCTTACATGGGAAGAGCGTAACTCAATTCCTGCAGCGCAAAGCACCTACGAGTATTGCTTCTATCCCTTAAAAAACATGCTAGTCCATCATGGTGTTACCCTAACATCACATTGCTGTTACACATTTATACACCAGGCCCCGGTTGTTCAAACGTTGGATAGCGCTATCCACCGGATAAATCACTATCCAGCAGATAAGTATTACGGAAATCAATTACGCTATCCGCTGGATAGTGATTTATCCGGTGGATAGAGCTATCCGACGTTTGAACAACCGGGGCCAGTTGTTCAAACGTTGGATAGTGCTATCCACCAGATAAAAATCTATCCAGTGGATAGCACAATTATTATTGGTTTCCCTAATACTTATCTGCTGGATATTGATTTTTCTGTTGGATAGCGCTATCCAACATTTGAACAACCAGGGCCAGGGCTCATGAGTTGTTCAAAGGGTGGATAACATTATCCACTCGATAAATCTCTCTCCACTGGATAGTAATTTATCCGGTGGATAGCGCTATCCAATGTTTGAGCAATCAGGGTGTGGGTGACTAGAGCCATGGTGAGAGAACGTTGCTTGTCTAAGGAGAGAACACAGAGTAAAAGGTTTGAGCCCAGACCAGTGCAGTGTATATGGCTTAGCTCATCACAAGTCCTTTGTAGCTCAGTGATTAGAGCATCCGACCCTATGTATGGAAGGTCATAGGTTCAATTTCTGTCGGCGACTCCGGTTTTTTTCCTTTTCCCGTGCTCGTGATAAGTTGATTATATCATTTCTCACATACCATTTGTTTCCAAACCACATCACTGTACACTGGTTTGCGGTCACCATGAAGAAAACTGGCATATGAAGGAGATGATAGTTCCTCATCAGAATCACTGCTTGAGAGACCTAAGTAAGAATAGCATGAGGGTATGTGAAGTTCACCTTATTCGTTCTTTGTTGTCAAATATATGACATTTTTCTTCGTATTACACTTGTCATTTTGCTCACTCACTTACTTGTTTTCATCTTAAGAGCGGCGATCCTTGAAAAGTAACAAAAGATATAATTTCCTCAAAGTCCTTGTTTGTTTTGAAGGAATACAAGGAATACAGTAGAGAATGAGCAATCAACATATGGTGCTGAAAAGAAATTTTTCTCCTGGATTCCCTCCACCAAACTTTCTTTCAGTACAATCCTTGTAATCAAACTTGATAAAAGGTACATGTATTGACCTTATCATGGTTTTGGAAGCCACCTTGACGAGTAGGGAACCACATGAGAAATTACAGTGTGTCAGAATCTTTTGTTGAAAAATTTCTGTAAAATCGCTGTTCTGAAAAAAATGAATTGTAACCTAAAGCTTCACTCCTTAGAATTCTATTACTGAAAAAATATGAGGGCATTACCTGAGCTAAAGCCACTTTTTAAAATTTTCTATATATAGTTCTGTAAAAATTTTTCTTCCTGCCGACCAAAATTTCCCGGAAAAAAAATTGCAGACAAATATAGGTGGTTTTCACGTTACGTCATCGCTGCCATGCTGGTGGATGGTAAATAAAAGACTGCTTATTAGCTCGTTTCGTTTGTCCACCAGCATTTGTTCATTTCACCATTGTTATTTGTGTCTCCCGAGATTGCATGAAAACCACCTATATGGAAAATCTAAAGCAATTCACTGGAGAAATTTAAGAACAGGCGCGGCCCCCCCAAACAATTGTTAGTAGAATCCTTTGCTGTGAAGCTTTAGTTTACAGTTCCTACTTTCTACAGAACAGCCCTTTTACGGAAATTATTCGACATTAGATTCTCATACGAACACTGTTCTTTCTCACGTGGTTGCCTACCCAACAAGACGACTTTCAAAACCGTTATAAGGCCTACATAATTATAAATGAGACGTGCGTTCAAGTACATCTGTACAGCTGTTAAAGACTAAACATCATGCGGGTTGTATCGCATGTCGCGCGGTTATATTAACGATACTCACTCCTCTCAACTTTGATTCTTGTTTCTCCATCTTGAGTCAAGCCACCATGTTTACGTTTTCGTGTATTCGACATCTCTGAATGTTACAATTCTGTTGTCAATTTCCAGTTGGTAAAGAACCCGGAAGCGCTTTCGATTCGGCCGTCCGACCAAGTTTGGTCTAATAAAGTCAACGACAAGGTATAACTGAATTAAACAAAAGGCTGGAAGACATCCTCTAAGAAACACCGAAATTCGCTTTACATTTCAGCTGAACTAGATGGCTTTAAATTGAACTATAACACATGTTAATTCAGTAACCACACTGTTTACCACAAACCCGCCATTTTGCTCACAAAACCGAGGTGACCTGGATTCAAGTGAATCGTATTTTACTTCATATTGGCAACAATGAAAGATGACAAAATTTACAACAGAATTGCACGATGGGTAGCGAGAGTTGATCTTTTTTGACGGTTTGTAAACAGATCTGTCGCCAAAGAATTTAAATCCTTGTGATTATTTTCTCTTAAACTTACTCAACATGGAAATCGAATATTGTATGGACGTGGTAAAGCCTTGTAACTTGACGAGAAAGCGACAGGCTGTTCTAGAATCTCGTACTGATCACCGCACGAATGTGGGTTTGATTTAATTTACTTTTCTTTTGCACGTGTTTTAACAATGGTTTTAACGTACTTTTCGTTCTTTCTTTGTTCGTTCTTTGTTGATCTGGGTCGTAAATAGTTTGTTTGGAAAGTAGTTCCAAATCAGGGTTCTATTGTGTACTCCATAGTTCTTCAGTTTCCCCAACTCACGAGAAATAGGTTGAAATGTCTTATGATAAAAAGTTAATTTAACTGTCAATTTGTTTTTTAGAAGCGGCCATGTCTAGAAAACTCTTCGTGGCGGGCAGAAAATATGCTCAATCAGGAAACAGAAAACAGATCGCAACATTCAAGACAGTCCCTAGCAGAACATAGTCAATATCCAAGGCCTCCTACTTTAAATGTTCACATAGACATAAACTGTAACGTAGTACATGAACATGCAAATCAAGTAAATGAGGTTCAAGGAATGGAGCTAGCATATGATTCAGCAAATGTTCATCCGTATCACCTACCGTCCTCAACAGTAAGCGAACGAGCGTTGTTGATGGCTAATCGTTCATCATTGCCTACCTGTCCCCGCTGTTTGACAGGAGAACCAGTAAGTAAACTGACATTAACGTACAATCCAATGTCTCCATACTTATAAGTGTTTACTGAGGATAATTCTCTAACTCCAAAAGACACCAACCTTCACACCACTGATACCATCCCAAGGGTTTTCAGTAAGAATTCTTGTAGCAGGAGAAAGGTATAACGTTACAGGAGAATATATTGAAAGAGACCCCACATCTGAATAAAAGAGTCATAGGCTATCAGAGAATTCTGTGTAGTGAACGGAGTATTCACTGATCTCCAATGCCTAATGAACACCCTGCATGCCTACCTATCTAATACAGACACCTTTGTAATGTCTACACTAGGATGTGTCCCTTTGATGTCCACAGTAATAAAAGGGTTTGACTCTTCCAGAGAATCGTAACACTCACAGAAGAATTCCTTTATCCTACTGACCCCCTGCCCCTCTCAGTGAAGGATTAACCTTTTCCAGTATTTTACACAATGGTTCCCCTTAATTTTTTAATGCCTCTTGAAAGGACAAGGTCACCCTGGAAGAGGATTCTCTTAAGTCCTTCACGTCATAGAATTTTATCCACAGACTCAAAAGTTAGGACCACCTTATACAGCATAATAAACAGTACCAGAGGAAAGTACTGCTCAGTAGCTTTCATTTGTATGGTCACACCATAGGATTTCATCCACAGACTCAAAAGAACCACCTTGTACAGCATAACAAACAGTACCACAGGAAAGTACTGCTCAGAGGCCCTTCGATCTTCCCACTGCTTGCAGGGTAACAGCATAATAAAACATTACCACAAGAAAGTACACTGCCGCTTAGTAGCTTCATTTACACCACAGGATTTCAACAGCAATTGACTAAAAGCAACAGAGAATAAGGGGACAGAAGAGAAAACACCCAGTCTAGCACTTGGGATATGTGAATTTCATCAAAGTTAATTTTAGAACAAATAAACGCTTGAAATCAATTGCAAGTTGGTTTCCGGAGAGATCCGCAAACTTTTGTTTAGTGTTGTCAAGACAGAATTCTACAGTCACCATTATAATATTCTGCATTGTTTGCTTTGAGACACGGGCAGTCATGCGTGGATTTGAGGATGTTTCAAACAGTGGATTAAAATGTGCAGACGTCTCAGGAATGAGACTGCAACCTCTAAAAGTAACTTTGGTGTAAGTCACATATCTCGGCCAATGCCCTACGATTCCCTCTCTGTCCGATTATTCTCTGTTGCTAAAAGGGTTCATGAGACTTAGCTGACTAGAATACGAGTAGTGCCCCATTTTTCCTCAGGGATACTAGAGGGAGCAAAACACGAGCGCGCGTGAAAATCACCCCACGCGAGAAAAGGCGACATGCGGAGGCAAGAGAGAATTTTTCTCTTTTTTTCTCATTTTTCTCTCTCCCCGCTGCGTGTCACCTCACGTTTCGCTCGCTCTACTATCCCTGGGGAAAAATGGGGGACCACTCGTAATCTATAGCTCACAGACTCTGTTATGTCTATTTACAGGGGCACATCAGTCATCTTCAGCTGTCCAGTTAACCACAAACAGAGATATACTACATCTATGCTGTTGTTCTAAACATTCATAAACATGCGTTCTCCTTCATGTACTTACTTATCTTTTGTACACAGAGTTCTCTTTTGCCACCATGTACATACGCATTTTTGAAGTGTTGTAACTTGTTGTTAAAAACTTGTTTCTTTTTTACCATTATTTACAAGAGTGTGCAGGGTCAAATTTTTATTTCTTTTGAAACAGTTTATTGATATGAAAATAAAAGCGAAAGTAACAAGAAGGAATGTACATTCATACATACAAATCTTTTTGTCAAGAGAAAAGTAAAAAAAAGGAATAAATACTTTATTGAGTTGAGTCATTCATGTTCATTGAGTCAGGTGTTTTCTTTTATGAGCAAAAAATGAGGGTGGGGAATTTAACTGCACCAAGAAGTAGTCATGGGGCAACTCTTACTACCCATAAATAAGAAAAAACAAAAATTATTTTATTGAAATATTTGAACAAGTAAACCTCGGCTTAAAGTTTAAAGAGTATAATCTATTCAGATCAGACCTTGGGTACGTTCAGACTAGAGAGGACTTTTTCCGGATTTATTAAATTTAAAATGTTCAGATTGACAAGCGTTTAGACACATCAGTAAATTCGAGAAGATTCATTTAGATAAGAAGTGCTCACCTAAGATTCCGATTTCAAGCTCTCCCGACACACGACCAATCGGGCGGATTCACGCAAAATTTGGGGAGGGAGGAGGGGGATCGTATGTCCCTAACCTGAATTTCAAAACCCGTCGAGTCACGTGACTTTAAGATGCCACGTCAGCGAAGAAAACGAGAACGGCAAAAAAAGCGATATGTTGAATAGGCAAAACCGCAACTCTGCACGTGCACCACGCTTTTTTGTACATTTCTTTGCCGATAAAGCACGACTACGACGGGAAAATGCCTAATTTCAAGTTTTATAGAGGACGTAACCAAGCGACAGCTAAATTTTCTTTCTCTTTCTGAACTTGAATATGTTTTTTAGGAAATTGGCTCAAAAAGAGTTCGCTTGCATTTGACAAAGTAAATGAGTTAGAGTAATCGCGATAGCGATTGAAAGAACGCGAATTTAATTTTTGAGTGACATTTTCGTTGCCATCGCCGTCGAGGTATCTTAAACTCCCTCAGGGGCGGATCCAGGTTTTTTTTTAGGACGGGGTGCACTCGTCTCTTGCTCTACTTTAACACCAATAAACCACAATTTTTTTTTTGGCAGAATACCAGCTGTATTAGAAAACCGCAGGTCACCTCGGGGGGGGGGGGGGGGGGTGCGCACCCCCTGCACCCTCCCCCTAGATCCGCCCTTGTCCCTAATGAAGACGAATCGCGACGAGCCATGTCCCTGTCGGTATTTTGCCATTATATTTGCGCTTTTATTTTCTTTGTGTATATCACTGACGCATTTTCAACCCGTCTTTGTGTCGTTTTACTCTATCACCGTCTCATCTGCGTGTAAACGGCAAAACGCACCCGGCACCAAAATGTACAAAAATGTATCAGGAATCCGAAAAAATCTCCTCTTTATTGCGTAAACGTAACCCTTAGGTAGTAAACAAAATATTTAAATAAAATATTTAGGAAATAAACAAAATACGCAATTACATATCAAGCTCTATCCATAAACTCTTATTTCTAGTACAAGATAACATTAAGAAATACAGCAAAAAATACATCAATTCGGAAGAACGAAAAGTGCTAAGAAACATACAAGTCATATTATAATTATGTAAAAAAATATCAATCTCAGCTATGAATTTCACTCCATGTCTATACATACAGCTATCGTATAAAATTTGCCCTTATTCTCTGGTATCCCTTAGAGAACAGTAAGGATATTCTGCAGCGAGAGCCGGTATGATGCCCCGAACAACGATAAATTGGCGCTTCTTCACAGTACAACAGGCGCTGGCATCGAAAGGCACAAAACCCACTAACTGCAACTCTTTGTGGAAAGTCCGCGGAGACTTGAGAATTACAGTTCAAAATCGCTGTCTTCACCTTCCGACTCTGAATTATCGAGCTGTTGGATAAAAAGAGAATTTAACAATCAAAATACGTTATTTAAGCGAAATTTAAGGACGTAGACGTCTAAAAAGCTCTTAGACACCCATTACGGAAACCGTATCGACACGAATCAGTTGACGAATCGCTTCAATACGAACTCAAGCAGTGGGTGAAACTGCACAACAAGAAAAACATTTGGGCTGAGTATTTCTCGTTCTTTAAGGCATGTACGTGAAACTATTTACATCTTGACTGAACCAATTGTATCGAAACGACCGGTAAGCCCTATTACTATCTCTTATCTTTATAAAAGCGTATTTTCACGCCAATTGAATTCCAAAAATAACGATCCAGTTTAGAAATTCAAGATTATATTTAGGCGTTGAAACTGTTTCCTATCGTCTGTTCCAACAGATGGCGAGGATGGACATGGATTGAAACCTGGTTTTAATGCTATGCCTGCCAAAATTACCGGATAAAAATTATAGTTAGTTTTCCCTGACAGAACGAGGTACAAAGGCGGAAAAAGTCATCAAGCGCTTTCTATCCTAAACTTACCTCTTCGAGCTCATGCTCTTCATAAAACTTTCCGAGCAGCTTTCGCAGCGGAATCAGACAGATGATAAAAAATGGAAAAGATGGAGCAAGAGGCGACAACTTGATTCCAAACAAGAAAGCCCAAGCGAGTGTTTGAATGATTGTGTACATATGAATCTTTTTTGTCGGAACCTGCAGAAGAGAAAACACTGTGAGGAACAAAATCAGGGTTTCCTTCCTGGCAGCCGATACACGGCTGAAAAACAGCACAAAAGGCCGCCCCCCCTCCCTCCCCCTGGCTGATTAAGGGGTACGGTTTTTGGCCTGTTTCGGTCTGAAAACGGCTTAAGACTTTGCCCACTTTTGTAACCCAGGCTACAATTGTAGAATCGGGTATAGGGTGTATGAACGTATCTCTCATTTCAATTCCAAATGAATATGGGTATAGAATATGAAATTTTTTGGTCTGAAATAGGCTCAAGATCTGGAGTACCCCCATCTCCAGGATCAAAGCGTAGTTCACTTTACTTCAGTCGATGTAGCAACCACAATCGGCAACAAAATAAGTCGAGACACTTCGCCCTAAAGGGGCTTTCTGACGTTTTACTGACTTCAAAAGGGGAAAATAAAGCTTTTCCTTCCCCCATCCCCTCGATGCAATGTTGTGCCGCTGTTCGAGCTACCTATAGAAGACAACAAATACCCACACTGCTCAACCTTGAATGGAGGAGAGGGGGGAGGGGTAGCCTGCGTGGCAGGCGCAAAAAGGGGAGGGAGAGGGGGAGGGAGAAAAGCACCCCCTCCCTTTTTCCCTTTTTCCCTATCCCCTACCCCTTTCGACGCCTGCTACGCAGGCTAGGGGAGGGGTGTGGATTCTTTTGTTCTCTGAAGTTACCCTATATGAGTACAATGTCTCAACAATTTTGTCGCAGATTGTAGCTCCTCCAACTCAAACCGAAGACAGCACACGTCAGATACTTTAAACTTTCCTATTACATTGGCCTCACTTCTTCTAATCTTTCTACCAAAATGATTTTTCATTATTCTTATAAAGCGACAACGTTATTTTAGAGAACTGTTGACCCCGTGCACTAAACCCCGTGGTGTGATCATTCCAATGAAATTCGTACCTTTCTAGCGTATCCGACATGAGCAAAAAAATGAAACCGGAAATACAGTCGAGTCCACTTGAGTTACCGGAAGTCTAGTCATAAGATGAAACCGGAAGGTCCGGAAATTCCTACCTTTCTAACGTATCCGACATCAGGATGATGTTTGCGTGGCATGAACATCATAACGAACCTTTCCACCATCTGCGGTCCAGAGAGGGACAATATACCAAGATGCAGTAGGACCCCAAAAAATATCGGAATGGGAATGAGTATAATAATAGGTGCGAGAAAAATGGACAGACCTGAAACAGACGGGAATTGAAAATAGTGAAAATTACGGTGCACTAATTCATACGATGATTGCATTAGATGAACATGGAACCCTGGAGGACGGATAGATACAATAAAAACAGCAGTCATATCCAATCGGCTCCCAACTAGATTCCAGTGGACAAAACCTGAAGTCCAATGGAGTCTAGTCGTAAGATGAAACCGGAAGTGTAAACAATACTTTGAGGAGGGTTGGAAAGTCGTCCGACAGAGTCTATCGGATCCATTGAAAGCATCGATTCCGATGGAATCTCCGAAAGTCTAGTCGTACCATAAGCCAAAACAAGCACACTGCACTTGTACCAAAACTCTTAGCCCTAAGTTGAGACTGCTAGACGGAGTAAATTTTAAGTTACTTCTTACAATTCTACCTTCCAGTTTACTTAACGATTTTTTTAAAATTGAACTCCACATCGAATGTTTTGTAAAAAAAAACCCTCGAATTCTCAACAGTACATTTGCATGGATAGTTAGTCTTCTTTCAATACTGTAACAAACTCTTTCGGAAAGAGCGCAGAAAGTCCATTCTGATGACGTATCACTACTAGTACCCAAACCTGGACAGTAATTCTGATTGGTCGTGCCGCGTAGCAAATTTCCTTCAGCCAACTAGAAGCACTACCCAGATCTGGGTACTCATACGTCATCAGTATGGAATTTCTGCAATCGGTCCTCAGACGTCATTTCGCGGGGAAGCCAGTGGTGAGGTTGCAAAATGTTGGCTGTTTTCTCAGGCTAGGACGCTCTGGGTGGTGGCCTACATTTGCGGGGGGATGTGCCGCTGGGACCCTGGAACTTCCAGGAACTACTGAGGTCAGTAGCACAGTCCAGCCAAAATAAAACCGATTTTTGATATTTTTGGGTGGCAATTCCCGGTTTCCCTAGTGTACACTAAAATCTTCAACCAATTGACCAGTTTCCTGGAAAATGATACCCAACTCCCTGATGTAGATACTATATCCCAGGGCAAACTCCTTGAAAACCATACCCTTCACAGCGGGCACATGCCTATATAGCCCATACACCGCAGTACCCCCCCCCCCCCCCGGGCCTTACATACCTGTGAGAACATGTATGATGATGTTAGTGACCCTCTGCTCCTTGACTTCCAGAAGTCGCGGTTTCTCACCAGGCGCATGCGAAGTACTCCAGATGGAAAGTGCATTCACATGAGAAGCCGATCGCACTGTGTCAGCGCACATCCATGGCAATCCCATCAATGAACAACCAAACGCCAACACGCCCACGACGACCAGGTCCATATTGTAACCTGGCCCCTTGTGAAGCTTATGCTCCTTCTTGCTCAAGAGAACGCCGGTCATTTCGGTCTCCATGAACAGCAAAATGCCAACGAAGACTGCAGGGATAATGGCTGCAAAGATCCACGGCATCGACATGCTCTTTTTCATGCCGCCAGGGTTGATAAACCAATCTCTATTGGGATAGGTCGGCTGCAAGCCATTTTTCAGCGGGTCGTCGATGGAGACATGCTGAGTGATGACTTTGTCGCCCAGAACAACATCGAGAACAGCCATGCTGACCATGGCGATTACAACAGCGGAGTCGCTGACGATACGTCTGCCCTGGAAAAACAGTAAGAATGAGTCAGTGCAAGTTGGAAAATTATGACTGTGTCACTGTCTACACAAAAGTACTGCAGCAGCAATTTCCCTTGATGCTGTGAAGAAATCGTGCGAAGACGTGTATCCAAATGAAAGCTACTAGGCATGCGCAGTAGCTTCCAGTAGTACTGTTTATTGTCTTGTACATGGTAGTTTTAAGTTTTGAGTCTGTGGATGAAATCCTATGGTTTGACCATTCAAATGAAAGCTACCGAGCAGTACTTTCCTGTGGTACTGTTTATTATGTTGTACAAGGTGGTTCTAACTTTGGAGTCTGTGAATGAAATCCTATGGTGTTACCCTTCAAATAAAAACTACTAAGCAGTTCATTCTTGTGGTTCTGCTTGCCAAGCTGTTCAAGTCGGTTCTAACTGTTGATCCTGATGAAATCCTTACGAATGACTAGGGATGAGAGCTACTGAGCAATAGTTCTGTATGGGCTTACAGGCTTGGTTAATTTAAGAGTGTCATTACGACTAAAGTAATTGACTTTTCTACAGAAGACCACAATAATCAAACAACAGCTCCATACGAATAAAAAAAACAGTTGGTGTACTAACCCTCTTTCCGAAAAAGTGGCTCGTCCTAAACTTGTGCATGTAGTAGGCCAGAAAGAAAGTTCCAATAACTAGTATAGTGGAAAGCAAAGCTGTGTTGGGTTCTCCTTGCACCACTTCATTGGTGCCAGAAGCATTATCTGATCCTTGCCGGGTCAAAGGATTCTTCTTGAACAACTGCAACCACAAAAACAATAAAATACTTCAATTTCCTATCTATTGTACGACCTTAATGTGCGACAATAGGGCCAGTTATACTAGAAAAAATAACACGCGAACTTTCCGCATAAACGGCACATTTCGTCTAAAGTAAGACGCGACTTAGCTAAGACGCGTCTTATTTTAGAACAGCCCTTAACACCTGTTCTTAGAGAAGACACGTCTTAGCTAAGACAAGAAAAACTTCGTATAAATAACCTTCGCGTCTTACATAAGACGCGAACGCATAGTAAGCATGCGTTAATTTTTGGCGCGCCATGTAGGATTGCCGTTGCTAAGGGCAACATTCACATGAAAACGAGTCAAGAGCAGAAATAACACGCGAACCGGCATTTATAGGTGCTGATTTCGTCTTAGATAAGACATGCTCGTATAAATGGTACAGTTCGCGTCTTATTTTTCCTCGTAAAAATGGCCCTAATCTCTCGTAAGCGAACACCGCACATATGCTAGCCTCTCAGGTTGGGGACTGAGTGACAAGCCAAAAGAAGCAGCAACAAGGGTGGCACAGTTGGTTAGTTCGCGGCCTTCGGTGCGCGAGGTCCCGAGTTCGATCCCCGATGACATAACATCCTTGTTTCAACTTCTCTCCTTTCTGTGAAACTTTGACTAGCTTTAAATACCCTTAAAACGGAGCATTAATGGAGAGAGAGGGGTAAAAGGAGCGCACCGTCGATCTCAAGTTTATCAGTTACTGTATTTATTCGAATAAGCGTCCAACCTCGAATTAGCGCCCAACTCGAATAAGCGCCCATCCTAAAGGTAGAAAAAGTTAAGTTCTTCTTACTTAACGATTTAGTTAGAAGATGACTTGCTTAGACCCTTGACCACTGGGCATGAGAATTTAAAAGTTACTTGTCCCGGACGACCGGACGGGCCTTTTTTCGAGCCCTGACTTGCCCCACCAGAGATACACACATCTACAATACACCAAGTACACCAAGAAAAGAATACTCACCTTATACAGCAGTGCGATTGGCTCATAGATAAAGATTGCAGATATGAGAAGCTCGAAAATGTCCTCTGTAAAGCGTGTGAAGTACTTGATCAAGAAGCATCCTTCCAAGGCGACGACACCAAACAGAATTATCATAACCCAGAACCCAATCCAACATCGCCATGTCAGGAACTCTACATCAAACTGCTTACAAAACTGAAATGCGGTAAAAAAAAATAGAGCGGTTTTGAATTCAGTATCGTTAGGAATTTACTCAAAAATTGTTTGGTCTCGCATTGTTACGTTTCATCTTTGTGATTGGCTAAACAGCCCAGCGCCATTTTCTTTCAAGCAGTCACCTGCTTGCCTGCGCTTTTCCCGTGCTTGGCCAGCCAAACCAGTTTCATGAATACACTTCGAGATCTGCTTGATTTATTTGGATTTCTACGAGTATTTTAAAACATTGCTTGCGTCATTGTGTGACGTCACCGTCACGCGCTTGCGTGTGATTTCCCGCGCTGGGCCAGCCACACCAGCTCTATGTATACATTGCGAGTTATGATTGGTTTATTTAGATTTCTACGAGTATTTTGATTTGCCGGAAAAGTGCTTTAGTTTGGGTGATTCACTATCTACGACTCATCAATGAGAAATTCTAAAAATGACCCATTTGTCAGGGCTAGCAAAGACTTATCTTCCCTTTCTGGGGAAAATAGAAATAAAGCTCTATTTCACAAAGGTGAATGCACGATTTCTTTACTTTTGCTTAGGTACACTACGTGATTAAAAAGTTTCGCGCCAGTGTTTCAGCGAAAGTTTGTGTCGACAACTTGTTCGAAGCAAGGCGACCAACTTAACAAACTAAGGAGAGGTCGGTAGATGGGAGGGGAGGATAAAGGAGAGAGGGTTACTGCACTTGGATTAGAGTGCAGCAGAACCTCGATAACTTGAACTCGGATAACTCGAACTAAATTTCCTTCCCCTTGATCCAAATTTCACTGAAATCTACCCCAATAACTCGAATTCCCCGCTAACTCGACCTGCTTTTTGTTTCCCTTCAGAGTTTGAGTTACCGGGTTTCTACTATAATACTGGTATACAACTAAGAAACTGTACACTTACATCATAAATGCTCTGCTCAAAGACCAGCATAGGACCCGTGGCTCCAATAATCATCATCGGTTGTCCCGCAAAAAGCCCTAAAATAATGCTACAAATACTAGCAGAAATAATAACTTCTGTCACCCCCAAAAACTTCTCCGTCTTGTTTTCAAGAAGACCACCAAAGGCAATATTTGTGGCAAATAAGGCGAAGTAAAGGAAAAGAGAGGCAAGTAGACTGTGCAAGTTAAAGCCATCATAGAAATCGCTCATGTAAAACTTCCCCCGTCGCTTGATGTCCTGGAAGAGTCCTCCAAAAAAGGTGCCTGTTCGCTGTAGGGCGGTGTCTCCTTCCGAGTGTGAGGATGAGGCTGGAGGAAGGAAAAGACTTGTTAGGATAGGAGAAATTTGTCATAAAACCTAATTTTCGTACGTCGGAGAAAGACGATCGTAGAATTTACATTGCAATTGCGAAATGGAGCCAAAGACATTTTTCACAATCATGTTTTCATTTTAATTTTTTTGGCCAAAATTGCCAAGTACACTCTGAAACATGGCTGGAGACTCTAAACGGCCAAAAGGTAATACGTGTTACACAACAAGGGCTTCATTTATATAGCTTATTGCAAAAGAGCAGAATAGAAAATCACAAAAGTTCTTTTCACAGTCAACTGCAAAGGGCATAAACAGACAGGTCGTATGAATGGGCTTTCTCTACCGCGTACAGTAGTTTCCCTACCCGCTTTAGCCATCTTTCTCCTGACCGCAATGGCTCTGCTTTGCGCGATAAGGATGGGTAACAAGACGTTACGATCCCAGTTACCAGGTGGCAACACCACAACGTCCTCAAGAAAGTCATCAATGGCTCCTAACAGCTGCTCGCGAGAATCAGCGGCATATGCAACATCATGAAAAGTCTGGAACGCAATGGAAAGCAAGACAAATCATGAATTGTGTTGTGAAGTATTTTGAAGGTTATTTTTTAAGATCTGTCTCATCTTTCAAGTTTCACTGTTACCTCGTTAATTGGGTCAAGGTTAGTCTGGATTTTCTCCACATGGGTTTTTTCCTGTTTTGATCTTTTGTTTTTTCTTGAACTTGACGTTTTGCTTAGCTCGCGATTTTAGCAGTCAAAGAAGAATAAATAGTGGCGGATACAGACCCTCAGATAAGGGGGGAGCCCGGTCATCCAGACCCTGAGATAAGGGGGGACCCGGTCATCCAGACCCTGAGATAAGGGGGAGCCCGGTCATCCAGACCCTGAGATAAGGGGGAGCCCGGTCATCCAGACCCTGAGATAAGGGGGGAACAGGTCTCGAAAAATAATTTTTTTCACCCTTTGGGCCTCAGTTTGGTCTAAAAATAAGGGGGGGGGGGGGGTAGGGTCCCCCGGTGCCCCTCCCCTGAATCCGCCAACGATAAATACCAAGATGTAAGAAGTAGACTCTCGGTACCTCCCCCACGATTGTTATCAACCATGAAATCAGGCTTTTTCTCCAGTGGACCTGCACCGTTCTAAACCTCTTATTTCACTGGTCCCCTTTAACCCTTTAAGCCCCAACATCCACATACCAATTCTCCAAACTGATCTCTATACATTTCCTTAAAGAGGTAGTTGAGAGAATTTGATAAAAGATCAAAGCATTTTGTCTTTAGTGATCATTTCTGTAATTCTCATAGCCTTATCTCTTGACAATGTATGGATATCGTTACGAGAAAATTGATGTTGGTCACCACTGGGGCTTAAAGGGTTAATCTGCACTTTCATTGTTTTCAGGGATAGGGTCATTGTTATGTGACAGTCCCTATTGTTTTCCCAGCTAATCAAAAACAATCTTTCAAATAGGTGCGGGATCGCCCTTTTTTCTCTCTAAGGTAAACAGTAGTATTTTAATAGTCGCTTATCTTCGAATTTCATTTATTTGTTGGATTATCTCTGTCTTAAAACCCTTTATAAACTAACAAGCAAATACATCTCCATTGAAGAGATAGACAAAGCAGCACTTTTTTGATATGCTACCACTAAATACTTGGTTGATTGATTGATTGATTAATTAATTGATTGACATATTTATTGAATGACTGGTTGACTGACTGATTTACTTATTAAGAACTATTTCCCAATGTCTTTCTTAATAGAGGATGAGGCGGTCACTATTTATCAATCAACCTACCTGGTCTGACATTAACGTAGCAATAGAGCGACCAATCTGATAGTATGATTCTTTATATTCGCTTGGGCCCAGCATAACAAACAAGAAACGAACAGGGATGGACACTTCCGTGACCTGGCCTAGGTTACACCCCTTGGAGAGACGAACAAAAGCCAATACTGAGCGATCCAGCTCCTCCAATGTACCAACAAGAACAGTTGTCGCCTCCGCTCCCTCGGGGATTCTGCTCTTAACGTCTGATTCTTGTTCGTCAAGGGCAGCTTCTAACGCATGTGGATCCTTTGAAAACAAAAGAAGAAATTGTCATTTAAATTAAAGTTTTTTTTTTATATACAACAACACTTTATTTCATATTTACATACAAAGGAAAAATCACCAAAATTGTAGAAAACTAGAAAGAAAAAAGTAGCAAAATTACAGTTTACAAAAAGGAACAAACAAACAAACAAACAAACAGACAAACAGACAGACAGACAACTTAAACAGGACAGTTAAAGTATTAAATCTTTTAATCTACAGAGTGCCGCCTACAGATCACTTCCACAGAATAGTACATTCGTTTTAAAGAGGGGAGGTTTTTAATCGAGACCATTTCTTTTTAAAAGTGTCTAAAGAATTATGGTCTTTTGCAATTTGCCTTTCTATTTCCACAGTACGTTGAACTGTTTGTATGTTCATTTGGGCGCGTATCTCTTTGTTTACAGGTGTAGATATAATGCCTGGTAATAAGTAGTAAATGGTGCTGTAGTAAATCTTTTGCATCGTTAATTAAGCCAAATACGAGAGCTCATTTAAATTAAAGTTATTTATATGCCTCCAAATAGGGCTGCATCGCTACGCTTTTTCCAATATACAATACAGATCAGGATACAAGGGCCACGGTGCGCCAATACATTACTGAGAGAATAGACTAGTTTTTATTATTTCTTGTGGGCGCGCTAGCGGTACAGCCGTCGGATCTTGTTTACAGCGACTATCGGCCGAGTGTCGACCGAGTTTCGACCGACTATCGACCGCTATATCGACCGATAGATCGGTCGAAACTACCTACAGCAAACATGATCCCAGCCGTCAAGTGAGAAGAGGATGGCAAAAAGTTTGTGTGTGACAAACGTGACAGGGCTTTACCTTACTGTGTTCTGGTCTTTTACAAAAGATTTGTTTAAAGGAGGATGAAGTTTGGCGGATTTTTTTTTTTTGAAAAATAATGACTGTCGCGGTTGATCACACAGGTTTTGCCGTCTTCCGTTTCTCAAAAGGCCAGGTAACTTTTCGAGCCTGGAGGTAAATTTAAACATAAAAAAGCTTTTCGGGCCCGAAAAGTTACCGGGACTTTCGACAAACAGGTGCCACCCGGTAACTTTTCAGGCCCGGAAAGCTGCTTTATGTTTGCCGCGTTTACATTCAAGATCAAAGTTTCAATACTTTTGAAAATAATAAAATAAAACTGTCAGTTAACGAAGCAAAATTGACTAGTTTATGGGCTAGGAACTGTGCGGCTATTCAACACGTTTGGATTTTAAAATTTGCCTTAGCCTTCCTCTTGCATAAGTTCACTAACATCTTGAATACGAAGACAAGCACGCGAAGTATTAGAGATGGTTTGCTTTTTCAAAGAATTATCCTTTTAAAGTTGTAGTATTATGAACTATTGCCTATTTTCTTTTGATGTAATTGTTAAATACAAATAAAGAAGAGAAACCTTTGCAGGTATTCCATTTTGACTCAAGCTTCCATTCTGAATTCCGTTCTTGAATACTTCTGTACTGTGATTATATCCGATATTATCTGTACCAAGACCAATCTTTCTCTTCTTCTTGGAAGACAAACGCCTAGACATGCCATGCTGCTGGTGTTGATGCCTGTGTTGAAGAAGCAGAGCGGTCACAACCTTATTGCTGTCCTCTTCTTTAAGTTGATCTGTGAGAACCATGTTGTCGACCACTGCTCTCGCTATGTGTGGTAAGTCGGACTTCTCCAGGTCCAGCAGCACTGTGCCTAGAAAGATAAAGTTGCATACGGTGATCGGTAAGTACTCAGGCTGGCCTTATAGGTTCACCCTTTCACCACGAAAAATGATAAATTTTCCAAATTTCATTTTGTGAAATGCCGAAAAAGAAAAAGCACCATGTGAAAGTACTGCTCATTAGCTTTCATTTGAATGGTCATACTTCAGGATTTCATCCACAGACTCAAAAGTTAGAACCACCTTGTATAGCATCATAAACAGTACCACAGGAAAGTACTGTTCAGTAGCTTTCATTTGAATGGTCACACCATAAGATTTCATCCACAGACTCAAAAGTTAGAAACACTCCCAGACTCCATCATAAACTCTGGGACTAAAATGCTGTATGGCAAAGCATCCACGCCAGTTAAACCTCAGCTTACAACCAGCACCTTCATGGAATAATCACAAAGTGTTGTACCAGCCTCCGGCACACACATTTATTGTTGACAAATCAATCGACCAAACGGCAACCGCTACACAAGAACAACAAACTGTATTTCACCTTCTCAAGCAAGGAAACACCCTTATAAGCAGACTACTTGAAGTCTGTCTTCTCTCTTAGATCGGTAGAGTTCTTCTCAGTGAGCTCGATAGAACAAAAAACGTTTTTAGCCAAAAGGGACTTATAAGGAGTCCAAGAAAAAACGACAACAACAAACTCTACGTGGGTTGTCTCTCCAGAGTGCCCGTTAAAAGGAAGTTGACTATAGTACCATAATACAGGTACATACTGCTACCTTTTTCAAGTCCCTTTTTCAGGTCAAGTAAACTGTGAAATGTCAGTGAAGCAACATGAGGCTTTCCCCAACGGTTAGAATCCTCAACATTTTCTTCAAACTTGATCCAGCGAGCTGTCTCCTTCCACTCCATCTGTTCTCCATTCTTGGTCAACTCATTCATCTCAACAAATGCCTGCAATGTTAAAATAGCTTTTAAACTTCTAAGTTGGGCCGTGCAAAATTCAACAGACATCAGTAGACATCATTACACATCTCAGCCACATATTTTAACGCAATTCCTAATATACTCTTCTCCGACTTAGTACCTATCGCACGCTTCTACATATTTCGACAGTTAGGCACACACAGGAAACTTCAAGATTTTTTACAAGAGGAAAGGAACAAAAACTAAATGTAAAGTCGAAACTGCTGTGTCACTTTTAAACCCCCAAACTCAAAATTTTGCTTTCTGCACGTGCCTAAACCTTGTGGGTAGCTGATATTTAGCCTCAGGAACAGAAGACCATGAACACTGTTCGTGCAGTTTTTGTTCGTTTTGGCCACATGGTGTCCAGAAAACGGTTTGAGTAAACTTCACTGAAAAGGCCTTTTTTGGTAAAAGTTCCAGGAGCAAATGGGTTAAGTAAGAACTCAAGGACATGCATATACCTCATGAGGTTGGCGATCATATCTCTGTATGGTAGAATTTATATTTGTGGTCCTTAATAGAGTCTGCATTCCTGATACCTTCCGTGAAGATACAGGAGTCCTCCGTCCCCCTAAAATAAACAATCAAAACAATTACAGTCAACCAACCAAGGTTGCTTATAAGAATCGGACCGCGGATGGTCTCTTCTGAGTAGATGTCAGGGGCACCCAACGAGAATATAGTTCAAAACTACTTAAACATAGCATTGTTAAAAGTATTTTAGTATTTAAACGGTGGGTGTAGGCATATTTTTATCCTCTAAAAATTTTTCATCTGTTCTGATTTCCTAGCTGAAAGTCTAGTGATCCGAAAATCATAGGGATCACAACTTACCCTTTCGAAAATTTCAGGCAGAAAAAAGGCTCCCGAAAATTCTAGGTGACCTTTTTAGGGTAAAAATACGTTAAAAATGGGCAGTTATACCATTTTTTAGATGTTCGAAAATGCTAGGAGAGGCAGGCAAGCAAGAACTTTTACAACAAATGTTCCGAAAATTCTAGATCTCAAATCGTCTTCCGAACAGATATTTTCCCGAAAATTGACGTTTGGGTGCCCCTGAGATGTTCCGACCCTGTGGTATCCATTGATGATTTTAAGAAGGGTTTCACTGCATCTTACACAAGATATGTTGCACCAAACAGTTTTTTTCAAGTCTACAGTAAGATGTGTACAGATCCTAATTTTTCATCCGTAATTGCTCAAACCTCTGAAATTGTTTGAGAATGAAAAGAAATGATATAACATGATTATGCTTAAATGTTTTACAAAATCGTTTGCTAAATTACTAAAACCATACCCCTCTATCTCAAGACATGATTTACACTTACCTGTTACATCAATTTCTATTGGGTCTACATCTCCAACAACATTTCTGTCATCTTGGCCTTTTAACCCATCATAGATGGCTTCTATGTCTTTCTGAGTCACTGATTTCCTCCGCACTCTCTCCTCAAATTTCTCCCTCTCATGGATGGTCCTCCGAACGTTTCCACGCTGAAACACATTGCTCAGATCCGAAGGATAATCAACTTCTGCTTGGGAACGACATTCCTCCCGAGTTGGCATATCCTGGACTCCATCATATGGTGGGACTTCAAAGCTGTAGTCTCCTTTAGACATTTTTAAGAAGATATAGGAGCTGACTGAGCAATCGCGGATATTAAAATTCTATCTGGTGTGGTTGACTCTCGGCCTAACAAATTGATAACATACAAAGAATTAAAACAGAAGAATAAACACCGGTGAACATCTCATCACAGATAATAAGCCTACAATATATTTGGGCCTGTGACGATGGAAAAATAACTCAGTGTAGACAAAAAAAAATCTACTAGTAAACTTATTTGGGCTACCAATCTAAACCCGTACGCTTCACAACAATGCTTTAAAATGCAGATGACAATAACATGTTGTACCAAGGAACATGTTTAACGACGATATTTCAAGATTGTTTAGGTAAAGTCAACAAGTATGACACACAAACACACAACAAGATAACGGCTATTCAGTAAGTAACATCAGCCTAAGATATTTTTACATCTTCTGGCATTTTAGCGATACATAAATGGAGGTTAATTGTGGAGATAGGTCTTTTTTTTCTTTTAATTTTTAATTACCTATTTTTAACAAACTAGAAAGCATACTCAAACTAAAATTAAAGGTAGAACAACTAAACAGACCTTTTACCTTAACATTCATGTCCAGTATTTTGGAAATAGCCAAATTCAACATGTTTACTAGTAGTACTGCATGCATGGAGTATGGTAAAAAAATATATACATTATTCCGTTAGAGAAACTATGTAAAAGTTAATATGAAAGCACCATAACTCTCTTGATTTTGAATTAAAAGCGTGCTCATTATAGACTAGACAAAAGTGAAAAAATATGACATTATTTTAAGCTACAATCACATTAATTAAAGTTTTTTTTCTCTGCACTACAAAGTTTTAACAGCTTTTT
The DNA here is from genome assembly GCA_964035525.1 of Porites cylindrica. Classification (NCBI taxonomy): domain Eukaryota; kingdom Metazoa; phylum Cnidaria; class Anthozoa; order Scleractinia; family Poritidae; genus Porites; species Porites cylindrica. The sequence goes on along the minus strand of OZ037787.1, from coordinate 5,139,800 downwards.
TGTCTATAATCTATTATACAAGAAACTGCTGCTCTTTTCTAGAAGAGATAACCAACTAGTCTATGTTTACGTTTCAGAAAAATTTGTACAGCAAAATCTAAGCCAATTCCAAAATCTTAACAATGTTAACAATAAATTTTTGACCAGAAAATTGAAATAATTAACAAATGACTGTACAGTACCTTCTCTCTAGGGGTCGAAAAAAGTCTGCTGTAAAACAGCAAATTAAATAATTCTGTACACTCCTGTCAGTTTGCCCTAATATAACCATGAGAAAATAAATTCTTGCACACAAAAGAATGCTGCCGATGTCATCTTATGGCAATTAAGAGTTGAGGCTCAAGTGCATGCTTAAGCAAAACACGTGGACAAAATATACAGAGCTTTTTTTCCGTCTCTTTTCTAAATCTAGCAGAAGATTACCACATCTATGCCTCCAGTTGTGTAAAATAAATTTCTCTGATGAATATTGATAACGGCTTTAAACAGACTAGTATGTACTGTAGGCATCATAGGAATTTATTGCTACAATGTGTGCACTTGCATACTCTGCTCACCTTAGAAGCGATATGGATAATGAAGCTATATTTCACCAGCTTCGCAATAAGTGTCTGGCTTTAGTTCAAAGATCACTCACAAATCAGACTCCTACAGAATACTGCCCCAAGAGAAATGCAAAAAAACAATGCGACTACGTGATGCTACGGGTTCTAAAAACTTTTCAAGATCATCTACCATCATGATTTTTCATCAAACATTTCCTGACTCCAGAAAAAAAAATGTAGTTTCAATATAATTATTTTAAGGCTAACCTTGAAATACAATACAAGGTTGGTTTTAAGCAAGATATGCTCTGCTAAGCATTGTCAATGTGCAGTTTGTGTCTGCGGCTGGACCCTTTATCACAATTACATGGCATTTTAATGACTAAAGGCAATACTTTTAATTATTGTCAGTAATAGACAATAGAAAAGAAAAGGATGTCATTGCTTCCTATTAAAAGTTGCTACAGACACATAGTGCGTCACCGCACAATTATGAAATTCACACCAGTGATAAGGTCAAGCAAAACTTACATTAGAGCAAAAATTTACAGATTTTTTAACTAATGTCAAGTACTACAATTCATCTTAATAATCAGCCAATTAAGTTTAAAACTTTTTTCTACAGTATATAAGAAAATGAAGAAGAATTCATTCATAAAAATGCCAGAAAAAAGCCTTAAAATGCATTTCTATAAAATATTATTTTATATCAATTTAATATACTTTTTTTTTCAGGCCGCATAGCAGTAATCTTCTCAATCATTAATCACAACTAAATCACCTTTTATTTGATTTGAATTACAAGCAATTTCACTAAAATCATATTAGCAGTTTATTGAATTTTCCAGACTGTTAAAAATAATTACATACATGATTAAGAAAACCACAAGTGAATGGAAAGTTAATTGCCTGTTAATGTGTGGGATATAATATCAAAACATTCAATTTGATGACTAAGAGACAATCACCTGTTATTTCAAACAAAAATGGCTTTAAATAAGTTAACTAAAAAAAAATAAGGATCACAAAAAAACATTGGAGAGGGGAAAAAAACTTGAAATTTTGTTTACACAAAAACTCTTCTAAAAACTGCCAATGTTTGGTCAATATCAGTGTCACAGGTTATGTTTCTCACTCATGACCTTTCAAATGTTTCTGACGATTTCAGAGGCACCTACCATCTCAATAAAATATACGTCAAATATAGCTGACATCATTTTACATCATACCAATTTTTCCCTTTTGACTGATACAACTTAAATATATCACAGGAAAAAAAGTATTGAAGAGTGAACAGAAGGAGAAGACTGAATGAACAAATATTGCATTCACGACACCATACAAAGTTCAATATTTCTCAAGGCCCTGAAACAGATGTTGGTTAAATGTTGCTTTTGTCTACAGTGTATGACAATACAATCAGAAATCAACGACTGCCTTAAACATTGCTTTAAATTTGTTTTGGAAGTTAACAGTTTCAGCAAACCTGTTTACATTAAAAATCTGTTTGAGGTTAAATCCCATTTTCACAGAAATGGTATACAAAATAAACAAAACTAAATGCACCGTAGATACTAAATCATCAAAAATTCGCAACTCAACTTTTATTTAGTAACTCCCTCAAATCAGTGGTGGAAGTTTTCATTATGTCACAGGAAATGAAAATATTTAACAGCAGCCATTTTTACTTGACAGTTCAGAAAATGGTCAGTAATTAATTCAAATTATATTACATGATGATTTCTAAACAGAAGGATTACATCATTCTAAGAATGGACATGAATTACACAAAGTGAAAAAAGTCAATTTAATTTAAACTTTAAGCTCAATTTTTTAAATTACCAGGTCCATAACTTGTACAAAATTGTTTGATCTCAGAGTGCCAGATTTTTCCTGTTTCAACAAAAAGCAAGAGCAAAAAAGGAAAGACAAGATCATAGAAATTTTTTTGGGCCAAGAAACTGTAAGTCCATTAATAGATGACTATAGCATGACATGTCAAAATGACTTTTCTGCAACCATGATGTAAATGAAATTATAGCAACTTGCACGAGACTAGTAAACATATTTTGAAACATGTACAATATGCAAAGATCTCAACCAACATATTTTTAAAAACTGAAATGTTTTAAATCACACTTTTCTTGCAAAAACACTCAGTAAAATTCTTGGGAAATAAATTCTTTATTCTAAAATTCATGCAAACTTCTGATGCTTCTCATCATACTTTTCTCAAATTGGAGTCATCTTTTTCCTTGATATTGAACTCTTTTCTCAAAAGCGAAAGATGTCGAAGATAACATATGCACACACTTTATTTCTTTTGAGGTTTGGCGGCATTGAACATCATCTACAAGCATTTTAAGTGAAGTCTAGTGATTCATAAAAGTCGAACGACAAGTTGACAATACAGTAGTCATGCGATCACGGGAGACTTTACCATCTCACATGAGCTTGTTCAATTCAGTCATGGAGCATATTAAAAGTACTAGGCTTTTCATCTTTTGTATAAATTGGTGCTGTTCTTGCAAGCCATCCAAGTTAATTTTTTTGCATTTCTATGAAATGAATCTGCAGACTTCCAATATTATTATTACATGTAAATATAACAAAAAGACACATAACCAGCTTTAAAAATGTAGCTACAAGCCACAAAATGAACTCACAAAGTAGTTTTAAATGCTTTTTTAAGAGAACATTCACTAGTCAAATAACACGACACTTCCAGTTACAAGCTCTTTCTGTTAGTGTTAATTTTAGGACAGTAAATATAAGTCTGAGGAGAGAAAACAATACAAGTTTCTTTTCTTGGCTTATCAAGGCTGTGACTTAAGAAAAAGAAAATTGAAGGGAGCTCAGTTCTGTGAATTTCATGGTGGAAGGCAGATGATTTCTATAAGAAAACTAAGACTTTCATGTCACCAAAATGCAAAAAAAAGTGCTAGGGACCACTGAGCACCACTAGAGAACAGCCCTGCTTATTCAAATCCAAATGAATAGATGTCTGTCTTAGCTTTTACTGGATATACTCAGCCTGTTGAACTTTAAACCACATCTTACGATCACCGCGACACTCTAGATGGTGATTTCATATGTACATGTTCAAACATATGGATGTAAAAATGTAGCTTTAAAACACAGTATTGACAAAACATAATCACAAGATAAGGTAAATTTAAGCCATTATCCAGTGGAGAGGAAAACCAAATTTTGTCACCAACATCTACCAATATGTTTTGTTATTTTTCTTTTCCCTTGGCAAAAACCAGAAGGGTTAAAATGCACCAAATGAACAATGAACAACAGGACATATATGTTCCGTAGTTTCTAAATCTGCTTATTGATAACATAAATAATATTATTATAAGCTAAAAAAAACTGGGAGGTGTCTTAAACAGCAAATGACTTCTCCTCTTTTGAAATCAGATCATAAATGATAAAATTACAAGAAAAAATGAAATCATGACAGGACACTGGAATAATGTAAGCGAGAGAAGCCAAACTTCAGATGCATATTAGAACCCTCAGTAGTAAAGTAGAGCTAATTTTCTATCATTTGAGATTGTAAAATGCTTCATGTACCAGAGACATGTGTAGAAATAGAAACTGTCACCCTACGTGTTAAAAAGAGTTCTAAAAACAAACCTGTACGGGAGCTTTCAGATGAAGATGCCCATGGTAACTCGAAGGTTTGGAGACTAACACACAATATTATCAACACTGATCTACAAAAATACTTATTGCAAAAAAAATCTCAATATACTGTGTCTGCAATATAAATGTGTATATTAGGCTCTTCTGGTAAGGGACTTTCCAAGGGATGTAGTACTGATTGTGTCAAATCTATGGTTCATTTTTTTGGTTTCTTTTTGGGTTTATGTATGAAGTAGTTTGTAATGAGGATTACAAAAAAGGAAATAAGAATTGAACCACAATCTGTATAAATGTAAACAGCCCATGAGCTTGCCTGATGTGTTGCTATTTTAAAAAGAGAAAGATTGAGTGAGATTGAAACGACAAGATATCACTGCATGTCAATCACTTAAGACTTCCCCCCATATTTTCTAGGCTTCTTCCTATAGCTTGCCTATTGCTAGACCTTTAACAGATGGCATAATTTTCTAAGTGATTAGCAAAACTATGACGGAAGCAAGCTCAAGTGTGTTTTTTCTGAATAACTTAACATGCAGACAATACAGCTAATGACGTCGTGACAATGTTGCGAACGCAATATATTTCACGAGATTTATTGTGTATGTAACACACAACAACACGCGTAAGTTTCCTGAAAATGTTTCAGGCAGGTTAGAAATCTATCAACGAAAAAAAATTCCATGTTTAAGCTTATGGATACGTCACAAGCGGAACTCGATCGATACACGTATTGTCTTAAAAAATGTAAGCTTATTTTACGCAGTTTCACTTCCAAAATCTCAAGAAAATCTTGTAAGAGTACTGTACCGAGTGTCAAAATAATTGGTCATTACAATTTTGAAGTTGAAAGAAAGCCCTTCTCCTTTTCTTTTTTAAAACGCTGCATCTAAAAATAATACAGTCGATAGCAAATTTTACCCTATTTTTTGCCAAATTGTTAATCATTATAGCGCGCGCGAATCTCTGCTTAACAAGTTTTGTTTAACACCTTTAGGAATATCCTCAACTAACCTGACAGTATATCCATTCCCTTTTAAAGAAACAGTCAAATAAGCACTTGTCTATCCATTTTCAAACGGCATCCATTTGTAAAGAAGTAAACGCATGGAGAAAAGTGCTTTTTTGGAAACTTTGTGCGTGAAGGCCGCCATCTTGACTTCGCAATTCATCACTACTAACCCCACCTCCCTTGGGAAGACCCGTCCCGACCTGACCAGAGTCGCCAGATCACGAAGAACGCAAATCTGTCATAAATCAGTAAATCCTTTAAAATTGAGAACTTTTAATCGATCTATCTGACTTAGTCGGGGGCCTAGATAGTTTTAAAACAGTGTTGTCGTTGTTTTTTTTACCTTTGTCCTTTTTTTTCCGAGGGAACCATGGGTGGAGGGAAAATATTGACCTCTTTTGTTCCCCGACTCTAACATTTCCTCATTGCCCCATTGCAGACAACACTCCCTTGCGCGCCTCGAATTTTTCTTGTAAAACAAAAAACCCCGAATAAGCGGAAGGATTTCTCCTGTTATTTGCGTGGAAAAGAAACCAGCCATGCAACTATGCGTGATCCGTATTGAGATGGTATACTCAGTTTTGCCCACAAGAGTCACGCGACCTCTATGAAGCCCACAAAAATCACTTTTACTTACATCTACTAATCAGGTGAAAAACAACAACAATTATTTTCAGTTTTAAACGAACCCCACATTAAATCAAGTTCACTAGAGAAACTACAAAATCACGTCTTATGCCCAAAAGAAAACGGGAAATTTTGAACATTTTGCAGGCTGTGGTTTGATATAGTTGACAGATATCAAAAGAGACGAGGTCGAAGGCGAAAACGTCATTTCTCCCACGTTAATAAGGAAAATACTCGTCATTCAATAGCGTAAGGGTTCTTTGAAATATACATTGTGTATTTGTCATTGAGGGTAAAAAATACAATGTAAAAGATCAGATATTTTAGGATACTATGATGAGCTGTGATGATGTCGGCCTCGGTGCCTTGTTTCATACTTGTTACTGTTCTTGTGAAGTGAATCAGTGAGCAATCATTTTAAACGCTCTGGAAAGATACTTTCTTGTGATGTACAGTTTATTCGTTATGCTACAAGTTCAAACTGGTAAGAGGTGCTTGACTAACACCATCATGATCACTAAAGACTAATGTTTAGTCGGGATAAGAAGCAGCGTTTTCAGTAAATTAAAACTATACCTCCTATTTTCCCAATTTGTTTGATTACAGAACTAAATAGTGTAATTAAAGCCCTAGCAAAAGCTTCGAGGATGGAAGATGATGCTGCAGTCATCCATCCAGCTGCAACAAAAAGAAAGTAATGGTGGCGAGTTCACGATCTTCGCAAAGCTTTTTTTGATATCATTTGACATTTTTAATTTGAAGAGAACCACACAAAAATTACTGACATGCTAAAACGAGCTGAGGTTAAAGCCCTACATTTAATTCAGTTTTGGTCGCATTTTACCGTCATCCTTGAAAAAGGCATAATTTAATTGAAAGCCTTTTTCTTAATAACATTTTTCACTTTTGCTTTTTAAATTAATCTTTTTAGATGCAACGGAATCCGGCTATTTTTTCGAATCTCCCAGCGGAAATAGAACATTGATTCGAATTATCAATAAACCGGAAGTTCACGAAAATGAGGGTTCGGGAAATGACGATTCTTAACTGTCTAAACTGTATCAGATTTTCAAAACGAAATGTTTTGTTTTCCCATTTGATTTTGCTTCAATGTTCCTCAGTTTCTTTAATTAAATACTCCAAAGAGAATGTGAAGTATTCCAACCTGCTTTGTGGCGTAAACTTCCGTACAGATCTTCAGATTGAAAACTATAGAGATGCATTTTAAAATAAAGTTGTCAAGGATTGCGTTCTTCCGTAGAACGACAGTCAAACAATTGATTTCAGTTTGAGGGGCGTTATGAATCTCTCTGCCATCCAAGTTAGTTGTTCTTTATGTGAAGTGAAAGTCTTATCAATCAAGGCTTTGAGTAATCCCAATTTGTGGGTAAAGGACCGACGGCAGGGATAACTGAACTACATTACTGGAGAGCAGACCTGTGAAGTTTTTTGTTGTTGTTGTTGTTGTTTTGCTGCCGTAAAGCCGTGACGTGTGGCAGTTACAGTGAAATGTAGGTTGGTGGGCTGGGAAAAAAGGTAAGAGGACACAGAGGCATTCGTGTCCATATATTGGCGCATTTAGCCTCTTTCGAGAACTCGTACGTTACCCCAGTTTCGGCAACGTTCCATATAAGACTCGAATTTTTCAGGCTTGAAAATCACAAAGCAGGCGCATAAGAACCGTATATCGTGTCGACTGTGGCTTAAGTTGTGTGGGTGGTCAAGTGAAACTTCCCTGGTCAAATCCACTACCACAACGTAATAATATCGTTATTCATAGTGCCGCCAAACTTTTTAGTTGTCTTAAATACATCAGCAGATATTGGACAAGCAATATATATGTTGATTATTATAAGTGGTACTCGGGAAAATGGCAAGGCAAGTTTGCACTATTAATAGGCTATAGAAGAGGAGGACAGCCTGACTGACGCGGGCGAGGGACGGCAAAACTTTGGTCAATTGCCTACATTGTATTTGCCCTAACAGGCATTGTTGCTAGTAGTTTCTCCACATTTAAAGAAATTCAAAAGTGATTGACGCTTATTAAACGGACTTTTGTCGATTACTAACTCCTTCGATCCCTTTCCGACCTTTTCCGTTTCTGCTCCAATCCAGCGTGTGCCTCATAATCAGTACACAAAAATTAGAACTGCGCTAATATTATCTTTAATTTCGTTATTTGCGTGCAGTTTTGTGCGTCATCATGCGTATTGGCACAAGTATTTATGCTCCAAGCTTTCACAAACGATATAAATTCAGCGTACTTAACACAAATATTGCGCGATCTCAATTTGATAAATATCGGGATCACCTGGTAAACGATTAGCTCGTGCACGTGCAGCTGGGTGCAATTCTTTGCACGCTGGCACGTGCAACTGGCACGTTTAGCTTTACACGTGCAATTTTGAAATACAAGTTCTTCTTTGACGAGGAAAATGGTTGTCAAGTTTGCATTTACCACTTCCATACCAAGCAAAACATTTTTTCGCGTAAATGGAGTTACACGGAAACTTCAAGGAAAACATCACCTAAGTCAGTAGTTACTCTGAAATTGATCTTCTTTGTTTATAAGGCTGATGTTTGCAACGAGGATTTTTGTGGCAACAATGTTGGAACAATGATGTAACAGTTCGAAACAATGATGCAACGCTGTGTCGCGCCGAATCGTCGTTGCGAAAGGGCCACGTAACATCACCTTCACGTGACTGACTTGTTTGGGTTCGGCGCCAAGAAAATTCCAAGTTCACAGAGATAAAGGACAATATACCGTCCTGTCTTCACGTTCTCAGCAAACTGCTTAAACATGCTTCATTTGGCAGTCTCTGTCCTTCTCTAGGAAGCTTACGCGACCACAATTAAAAGTGAATTCTTCAACAGGATCAGGGGCGGATCTAGGGGGAGGGTGCAGGGGGTGCGCACCCATTCCCCCTGAGATGACCCGCGGTTTTCTAATACAACTGGTATTCTGCGAAAAAAAAACTATGTGGTTTATTGGTGTTGAAGTAGAGCAAGAGACGAGTGCACCCCCTTCTAAAAAAAATCCAGGATCCGCCCCTGAGGATTATTCCATTTCGTTCAATTTGTCATAAGTGGGCTATTTTATTGGAGTGGAATTCTTAAGGTCCATATCCATGTACAGAAAAAGAAAATCCTCCATAAAACGTGAAATGTCATGTCGTAGTCGTGCAGTGACGACAAAAAAATGAACAAAAAGTCTGGCGCACGTGCCGAGTTAGCTCGCTTCACGCTCCAAGGACGGGAATAGGAGTTGCCATGGAAACGAGATTGAGGATCCCAGGGAATTAAGCCAAAATATAACATAAACGAAGGTGCACAGCCCATGTTTTGTTCCAGTCGGATGTTATTATCTGCACAACGTCTGCACCGTTTCGATCACGTCGATTTTTTTGGACGATTGGAAAGATCGAGATGATCATATGGAAACCAGCCTATAAAAGAACTCAATTTTGCAATTGCGAGCACTCCAATCATCCGTATCGTCCTACGTGCCTTAAAAATGCGTTTCCATATAAGTAGGGAGCTTAAGATCCGACGACGGCGACGGTAACGGGAACGCCACAAAAGCAATAGGTTTAATTAGCAAAACAACAATTTTGCACGTGCATCACGCTTTTTTGTACATTTCCTTGTCGTCACTGCACGACTACGACGTGAAAATGCCTAATTTCACGATGTACAGAGGAAGTACACAAGCGACGACGAAATTTCCTCTCTCTTTCTGAACTTGGATATGGTTCTTAGGAATTCAACTTTAGGAGGGTTTGCCTACATTTGACAAAGTTAGTGACTTGGACTAATCGTGATGAAGATTGAAAGAACGCGAATTCAGTTTTTCTGCGACGTTTTCTCTGCTGTCGCCGTCCTCGGATCTTGAGTTCCCTATTATCCCTATTATCTAACGTCGAGACGTCCTTGGGGGAAGCAGCTCACACGTTTTGCTCCCCTCAGGGCACTGCTTCCTTATCTTAGTTAATGACTTAGTAGCAGGACGATTTGCCTACAACCTTGCTCACTGGAAAAGTTAGCTTAAGAATTCACTTCCCCAGCACAAAATTTCCTGACTGTGACGACTATCGAAAATACGTTTCGAACCCTGGAACTACACGATTATATCGTAGCCAACCTCGTCCTCATTTCTAAGGCAAAAGCCCTGGGGACGAGTTTTTATGGAAGCCATGTCTGAAACAACAGTATAAGAACAATTTTTCACCAAGAACTGGGATTGGGCTTTAGTGTTCGCTTGTTCCTCTGCTTCTCAAGCGAAAGTGCGATACGAAAATATAATCGGGACAAAAGAAAAGGAAAAAGAAAAGCTTTGGACCCTTGTACAGTTTGGATAACACAAAGGAATTACAAACTGACTGTTTTCACAAAAGCCAATAAAAGTCAATTTAAAAAGGTATTTTAATAAATTTCATTTAATAAAATAATACATTAAACAAGCACGGATTGAATGCATTTGATCGCCTGTATTCCAGTTATAAGAAAGAAATAAAAGACCCTGCATTTTTTTGGCAACAAATCGTAAAGCTTGGCAGGATTTTTCAGTCACTGCGGAAATTCTACTTAGAGTACATCTGGGAGTAACTGCAGAATACCCGGCCACTTCAAAGCTATACCCCTAAAACAGTGGCTACGTGGCTGCGAGACTAACGGCTTAAAGAACCAAGTATATTGCATTTGTAGTGCGCTACGTGGCTATGCGGCTACGTGGCTACTCGGGCTCATGGCTAAAAGAACGAGGTATATTGGAGAGATTCGGAATCACGCTTACGGCAAACGGCAAACGTCAGATTCAAGTTGAGAATTTCTCAAAATACAAAATAAGCAGATAAAAACAGTCCAAACTGAAACGATTCTTAAGGACAAAACTAGCGAGAAACTATTTTTTTTCTGGAGAATCAATAAATAATAAAAGACAAGTAAAGAGGAACCTTGATCACGTGGACAAATTGACGTTTGCCGTGAACGTAACTGTAAATCTCCTCATTATGTCGTCATGACCCGTCATGTATCGTGGCTGCCACGTAGCCACTGTTTTAGTGGTATAGCTTCGAAGTGGCCGGGTATTCTGCAGTTAAGCCAAGCGATTGTTGTATCTCTGGGATTTTTCTGTGGCAGCACACACTGATATTGGTTACTTCACTCATTGTGGTTACTTCGTGGACACATGACAGGAAACAATAACAACATTTTCCCGCCAAAAGTCTCCATGCTGGCAGGATTGCATAATCTCTGACGTCAGACGGTAACCGTGCCCTGTTAACCGCATACAGCATTTACTTTCATAAATTTGTGAACCGGCGTAGCATTCGTTTTCGTTTCCTTTTATGTAAGCGGGAGAAGCACGAGAGCGGGTATCCCAGATTCACTGTTTGTGTCACGTACGGGTTTCGTGACATGAGTAAATATAGAGAACATATGGGGTGAGGTTTAGGTCTGGAAATTTGCTAGAAAGTGGAAATAAAAATCGATGAAACTTACCTTGTGGCGAGTTGTTGTTGTCCTCAATATGCACATGAAGTTTCGACAAAAATAGTCTGCATATTAAGGACAACAACAACTCGCCACATGGTAAGTTTCATCGATTTTTATTTCCATTTTCTAGCAAATTTCCAGACCTAAACTTCGCCCCATATGTTCTCTATATTTACTCATGTTATGAAACCAGTACGTGACACAAACAGTGAGCCTGGGTTACCTGTGCTCAAACAAAACCGGGAAGAGAGGCTTTCCCCAACATTCCAGGGAAACCAGAACACGAGAGCAACACAGACATCTCTCTCCCTGATCGGAGGAAACGAAAAAGAAGGGTACGCACGCAGGCTATAAATTATTATAAAAGTAAAAGTTTGTCTTCATGTGCCATGAAACAAATCAGTAAATGACTGGTCCTTCAGGGAACTAGTAACATGAAAATTGTGTTTCTTAAGAATCTTACTATTTTCTTTACAGAAGCAGATAAACATCGCATGTCAGCTCAGCTCTAGATGTTACATTTAATCAGCACCGTATGCTGATATTTCTTTTTTTCTTTCTCAATGGAATACAGTCAACTCGCTCTCAACGGATGTCTCTATAAAACAGACACCTCACTAAGTTGGCCACCTAGAGTTGGTCTCTGCCTTTCTTTACTCCTTTTCCCATCTCTCTAAGACGGACACCTAGTGCCGGTGCCAAAGGTGTCCATCTTAGAGAGAGTTGATCATTCAGTCAATTCTCTCTAAACAGACACCTCTATGAGATGGACACCTCTCTAAACCGGCCACCTAGAGTTGGTCCCTGCCTTTTTTCACGCCTTTTAGTTGACTCTCGCTAAGACAGACATACAGTGCCGGTCCCAAAGGTGGCCATCTAAGAGGGAGTTGACTGTACAGTCAACTCTCGATCGCTTAATGGACACTTCTATGAGACAGACACCTCACTAAAATGGACACCAAGAGTTGGTCCCTGCCTTTCTTTACTTCTTTTAGTTGACTCTCTATAAGACGGACATCTCTCTTAGACGGACTCAATAGTGCTGGTGCCAAAGGTGTCCATCTAAGAGGGAGTTGACTGTACAGTCAACTCTCGATCACTTAATGGACACTTCTATGAGATGAACACCTTGCTAAAACGGAGACCTACAGTAATTGGTCCCTGCCTTTCTTTACTTCTTTTAGTTGTCTCTCTATAAGACGGACATATCTCTAAGACGGACTCAGGGTGTGGATCCCAAAGGTGTCCGTCTAAGAGAGAGTTGACTGTATGGTCAAATAAATGGACCCTGAGAGAGTTCATAGCAACTTATTAATAAGTTTTATCCATGGACATCACGTGAGGTACTTGACTACAAAGAACATAATTATACATGTTACTATCATCCCACCAAACACAATCCATTTGTCCTGAAAACAAAGAATTGAAGAAAACGATCAGCAGTTTGTTTTCCTCATTTTCGTCCTCCTTTAATGTGGAATTGCTCAAGAGAACAAAGCAGTACCAAAGAAAACGTGAAGAGACAAAGGAATTGTACTCTTGCTCAAAGCAACCTTAAGATAAGATCAAGGAGGAGTATAAGCTGCAAACAAGCTCTGGCAAGCGAAGCAGGCTGTGAGAGAACACTAGCTTCAAGCTCTTATTCTTATTAAATATTATTAAATGACAAATAAAAGGATCAACCTACTTATGACATATCACTTGTCAGATCAAACAAACTACTGTGCATTTTTTAATAATTACTATTAAAAATTATGTTACCACAGTACCTGTGTCGCTCTCTTGTCAATTAATCTCATAACAGTGTTGGAAAGACCCAGAGTGCTAGCAATATCCAGAATTCTCTTATGAGCTCCCTGTTGACAAAAAGTAAAACTACATTAAAAATTTATGACACCAGTTTACAATTTACATCAAAATTGTCGGACCGTTAATGAATGACTTTAGACCTGCTTGCTTGATTAGCAATTAATGAAATATCAATAATGATGAAAGGATGCATAGAAGAAAAGCCCCAAGCAACTTGCGATAAATTACCAGATTCTCCTTTCAAACTACCCTGTATTTACTCAAGAAACATGGAGTATTTCACATTTCATCAGAATCACTACCAACTTTCATCTTCGTATCCCTTTGATTATCAACCCTCAAAAATATAATATCAAAAAGGACATTCTCCATACTGATCTCCATACATTTATTACGGTACTATAAGGAGAATTTACTGCAAAATCAAGACATGGTATCTATGGTGATCATTTCCTCTACATTCGCAAGTGATGAAGCAATTCAATAATAATTTATACAGCCAGGCAAAACTAGATCTAGACAATGTACTCTGTTGGAGTCTGAAGGAGTAGTGTAACAAAATTTATCAAAAAACCGCGACCAAATTGAGTGAAACATAAAAAATAACTGCTGTACTCAAAACAATACAAGAAGGTACAAATGAGACAGCAAATACAAATAGAAGCACAGATGGACAAACTTGAAGGAGATTGAAACAGATTGCAATTGTGGTTTTTTAAAAACTTGTTAGCTGCATACTTTTAATGTCACACGCTGATCTCTCAAACTTTTTAAAATACTTGATCCACTGCTCAGTAAATCACTGATTCCTCTGTCAGCATTTTGAAGTGAAGTGTTATGCTGTAGTGCATGGTCTATCATGATGGATGTTTCACCGCTATTCTGGAAAGACAAAATCCCACAAGAGTCATCATCATTGTCATTATGTTCAATGTACGCATTGCTGTCACTATGAACGTCATCAACAAGTTGTGCTTAAGAGTCATCACAGTTTTAGAAACTCCGCAGCCACACAATAATAACACAGAATTCAGTTACATTTCAACTTTTAAAACAAGAGCCCAAGGTAACATTTTTAACATGCCTGATGTCATTTAAAAACTACAGTGAACATTAGGCACGTTTTGTTCAATAGCTAAACTCACTGATAAAGGAACAGCAGTCTGGAAATGTCTGCATTTTTCCTGAAGGGTGGGGAGCACCTGATGCTCATCATTTTGTTCAAGGGTGTAAATTGCAGACTCTTGACTCATTGTTTCCAAGAATTGATTTCCTGGTTTAGTATCATCTCTTTTAGGGATCAACAGGAGCTTGAGCTACAAAGAGCTTGGTCTCTTTTAGAGGCATAGGGGTTTAATAATGATGATGACGATGAGAATAATAATAATAATAATAATAATAATAATAATAATAATTAAAAAGGTAAAATTAGACAAAAATGTCGAAAAATAAATTCTTGCTTATTAGTTTCTACTTTTACAATTTTATTGTTTAATATTCCTTCTTCTTTATCGTGTTTTCTAGTCCTCATCCATATCACAATTTTCATTTCATTTATTTGTAAACTATAAACTTTCCTCAGTTAGCCTCAGTCTTAATTTCATATTTTCCATGCATTGTCCCACCTCGAATAGCCACGCTAGCTGTGGACAATGCTTCTTGATATTATCTGTTTATTAATAAAGTTAATGTTGTTGTTGTTAATAAGGGGTTTTTAATCTTATCCTCCAAAAAGCATCCTTGTCACTTTCATATCGGTGTTCCCATCACCCGGCATTTTTCACACAATTTTCAGCTTTTAAATAACCCTATACCTTCATACACTTATTCCCTTGATCACCATTACCAGTGTCATGATTTTGGTATGGAGCAAAAACATGGTTTAATTGTTTCACTCATAACAAAGTTCTAACATCCTGCAATCATATGGTTGAACATCCAAATCAAACCCCGCCGTTTTCCCTTAAGTCCCAATGTTTACCCTCTTAAAACTGACATTCTCTAAAACACAAAATGTTGGAATGAGTACCAAGAGTGCATCCAAGATAGGTGTCCACCTTTTAAAGAGTCAAAGAAAATGACTGGAGAATGGCAGGGATCAATCTTCTAGGAGTCCATTTTAGATATTAAGAGTAAAAACGTGGAATCCATTTGGAAATTGAGTAATTTTAATTTTCAGTGGACAAAAACCTTGTACCAGAATATTTCAAGCCATATCGCATTCTTTTTTACACTTTTCAAGGGTTATAGATGTAATTAGTTATCTGTAATAACACCAAAGACAATTTCTTGCAAGAGCCTGAGAAAATAAATTTTAAATTTCACAAGAATTGAGAAAAAACAGGTAAACTCATCATGCGTAAGATTTCATTTTGTGAAATTTGAGGCTTCTAAAGTTTGTTTTCTTGGGCGCTAATAATAACCTTTTCTTCAGAGTTATTTCATACAACTTATTACATTTATAGCCCTTGAAAAGTGTGAAAAAGAAAGCAATATGCTTGAAATTATACTGGTACAAGGTTTTTCTCCACTGACAATTAAAATTACTCAATTTCCTGATGGATTTCGTACAGCCATGTCCATTGAAAGAGAGTTGATTTAAACTGTCTTGCATTGTTACTCAAAACTTACATTAGCAGTAAACCTTCGGTTTAGAAGTTCTTCTCTTTCTTTTTCTTCTTGCTCCTGTCAAGAAGAAAGTCACAATTTTAAGCTATGAAAATTGGAAACAAAAACCCAATAACAGTTTCATGAAAACAATTTTAAAAGTTTCCTACCCTATATGACCACAAAAGTTTTGTTTTGTTTTCCAAAGCAATCTGATAGTGTTAAATTTCATACACAGTTTCAAGTTACCTTCATCATTTTCCGATGCTTATAATTGTTAAAGCCTGTTTTCAAGTGTCTCAAGTCATATGTTAGTTGGTCTACTTTTCTGCAACAGAAAAAGTGCAAAAATCCATAAAGATCCACTGAGCAGCCTTCACAGATGCAAGCAATCTCTTGAGTACTATAATACAAGCACTCAAATCAACTTCTGAGGGAGTAATACTTTGGAATGGTATTTTAATATTTTCAAATTTTAGAACTTTACACACAAAAACTTTGGGTTACTTGAATAGTTAAATGACAACTAAAATAAAGGCATGCATATTAGACTTCTTTTTTCATCAAAACGAAAATAATAAATTAAGTATAAAACAATACGATAAGCTTAGAACACAAATGAAGTGAAACTAGCCAAATAATATTGATCTACTCCCATAAGGACTATATTTAGTATTGTTGTATTGCTGGAAATTTTTTCCCAATAGCACACGCTCTCATTGGCTATTTCGACATCACATGCCACCTAACAATGAAACAGTTTCCCGCCAAAATTTCAGAGTGGTCAACATTGCAAAATCTATGACATCAGAGGGTAACAGTGCACTGTTACCCGTAAATGTTGACCAACAATGGCCATTACA
The DNA here is from genome assembly GCA_964035525.1 of Porites cylindrica. Taxonomy (NCBI): domain Eukaryota; kingdom Metazoa; phylum Cnidaria; class Anthozoa; order Scleractinia; family Poritidae; genus Porites; species Porites cylindrica. Next base: position 5,123,187 of record OZ037787.1, on the reverse strand, counting down.
GCGAGGTTTAACAAATTTCCAGCTATATAACAAATCACTTAAAGACTGGTCCCTTGGGAAACAGCTAACTTTGTTTCCCTCAAATCTCGGCTTCACCTCAGGAAACATTGAGATTCTCGGGAAACAAAATCAACTGTTTCCTGAGGGACCAGTCATGAAGTGCTTATTGTTTCCTCCACAGAAAGTCAGAATGAATGTCTTACCCTGACTGAAAAACCTTTGAAGAAAAAGGAGAATTTATCTGTTTTGGAATACTGGGAATTAAATATTAACTTACTGTAAAAATCAGCTAAACTTACATTCTAGCACTTTGCTTTTTCTGTGGTGGTTCCTTGTTTATGAGAATTGTAAGTCGATCACAGTTAACTGAAGCTTGCTCTAAGTTGTGTTCTATTTCCTGTTCAATGGCTGCATAGGAACAGAGAAGGAATAGAACTGTTTAACATTCTAGTTCCATGTAAGGCCCAGATAAAAAGTTGCTTGTGTGCAGGGACTACGGTGCAAGAGATGAATTATGCATGGCTACCAGTAGTTTGGTTTAAGCTTGCATATATGCCAACTCTCCCAGATACAATAGCCATCCCCTGACCTCCCATACCAGGGGCAGATCTAGGTGTGCACCCCCCCCCCCCCCCCCCCCCGATATGGCCTGCAGTTTTCTAAAAGAACTGGTATTCTGCCAAAAAAAAAACTATGTGGTTTATTGGTGTTGAAGTAGAGCAAGAGACAAGTGCACCCCTTCTCAAAAAAATCCTGGATCCGCCCCTGCGTACAGGTCACCAAATCTCTTCTGAGCTTTTCTGTGCTTTGGTTTGGAATTAAGTCCATTTTTCCCCAAAATTTCTTCGATTCATAGTACAGTTTCTGGGAAATTTTGCATGTATTTTGTCACTGACAAAAATATTGTTATTTGGTCAAGTGAATTTTGATGGCATGTACTTCATGTAAGACTTCATATAATGTCCTAAGTCACACCCATGCTTTTATTTGGGGGCTTGGTCAATTGTGTTTATCAGGGGGGTGGGGTGGGGGAGTAATGCAAAAGAGAGAGACTCTCCATATTTTAGATCTCCAGAGGCTGGTATCTCTGAGTTTGGTAAGAGACTATATTTGCATTATGTGACACTCTTACTAACTACAGCCATCTTCTCATGTCCTGAACTTAATTAAATAATAATTATTCAATAAAAATAATGCAAACATTTCTCATTATTCAGCCAGATGAATGTACAATCTGTTTAAATTAGTCATTCTTATCCAGTCAAATTTTATTCAATATGGTGCAGCTCATGGATGGCATGATATTTGAACTGGCCAGCAGGCTGGTAAAATGGACAGCACTTTGTTCTTACCATGTAATGAATCAGGATGAGTGGTGCTTAACTTGCTTAGTAGTCCCTGAACTCCGACAATCAGCCTTGAAGAAGAAAGAACAATTTTACTATCTACTAATACTACCACAGGGATCCATATTCATTTTTTTCTCAGAGTCATCAGCCATGCAAGTAAGCCTGATGGTATACTTGCCCAGTTACAATTTGGGTTGCCCGGAAAAAATTGCAGAATTATATAAACAAACCGTGAAAAAATTGTGTGCAACTTGAACATTTCTGATTAGCAATTTATTCTGTTATAGTTGGTAAAAAGGGTTTTAACTAAACTGTTAAGTACAACAGGCTACAGGCCTAGGCTAAACACAGTTTATTTACGTTTTACAAGCAGCCAAGGTCAGTCACTTCGCCATGAAGGCAAGACGGCGAGCTTATGTTTTCCCCTGTATAAGGCAGTGGCTCCTGGTCACCTTTTTTTTCCATCAAAGGCAGTGACATGTCTTTTTAAAAACGTCCCATCTTGATCCATATAAGGCACCGGCACCTGCTTCACATTTTTTTCTGCCAAAGGCGACGAAACACCTAAACGTCACATCTTAATGAGTGCTGTGACGTTTTCTATGAATGGCCTCTGAATGCAGGACTTCACAAGAAACTGAGCCTGCAATCATTTCGTAGAAAATACTGCACCATTAAAGATGGTGCCCAAACTTACGATATCATTGCAGACAAAAGTTGTTTGCTATTTTCCATTATTCTAAAAGCTTTAAGTGGATCAGAGAAGTAATCAAAACACAGGGAAAATTTATAAATCATATAAGAATTTTTGAAAAGATTTTGTGGTTAAGCAAAACCTCACTCATCCGAAAGGCCACTTTTGAATTTATCTTAATAATTGTCCATACAAGATTGTAGTTCTCTGGGATGATCAGACGATTGGAAATATGGATCCCTGCCACCAATCAAATTCCAACATTTATTTACAGAAAAGTCTTCTTTCTTGCACAATGTCACTAGAGTTCTGGTGACATTGTGGAGAAGCCAGACATTTATGCAAACAACCATCAATTTGGGACTTGAGACCCCCTCACAGCCTTGATGAGACTGCAAGACTCCCAAGCAGCTATCAAAAAACCAAGACAGCAAGTCCCACAGAACTGTCTTTATAATATAAGAATCTCAAAACGTTCAAGCATGACAATTCCTTGATTCTAGAAAGAGGGTCACGAGTTTCTAAGGTAAGATTTCCGTCCAACCTCATACTTTTATCGTGCTATCTGGTCGTCTTTTTTACTCTTAGTTTTACACTGTTGGTGTTAAATATTAAAAGATTGCGCGCTGCACGCATAATACATGTCTGGTGCAGCACGGAAATCGTACTATTCTAGATATTTCAGCAAAGAATAAAGGTACTCTAAAAACAATATTGTCGAGTTTCAAATTAACAACAGTTTGGCAGACAAATAATTTGGCAGGCGATTAAACCCGATTTACGCAAAGAACAGGAAATTCTTTAGCTCATTTTTTTAAAAGACAGGTCACTAAGTACCTACCGATTTGTCTCTTGATAAAGGCTATCCATTCTTGAGACGCTTTTTCTTTATTTGGTGAGGAAATAAACGGCTTGTGCTTTGTGTAAATTTAGATCCAAACGAAGTTGTTTTAATTTTTTTCAAACACAAGAAAATCCGCCATTTTGTTTTGCAATTTACTTCCGCTGACCTAAAATATGACACGTCATTACTCGCCCCAGGAAAGCCCTGATAACTTTGCCCGTCAAGTGCGTATTGATCAACATCAACAACAACAACAACTTTTATTTGACACTGTTCAAATTTAAAACTAATACAGCTGATAGGGTCGCTCAAATATTAAAGTACATAATTATGATTAAGAATTTATACCTACAAGGTACTGAAGGCGTGGAGTTATATGGACGTGAATTGGTAAGATAATGGTTGTAGTTTGTTAATCAGTGAAACTTGTTTCTCGTAGAATTTAACACGAAGTAACAAAAAATAATTAATTTTGAGATTTATAATAAGTTGGTTTTAGGTGTAGTTGTGGCAGTGCTAATTTGGTTATCAAGGGATAGTGTAGTCACAGTGTGTTGAAATGAAGAGGTGGTTGTGAAAAGTCTTATCAATAGTCGAAAACATATTTGTACTTACTTAAAACGTTGTTAAGTTTTTTTTTTTTATTAAGGATTGTTTTACGCTTATTTTTGATAATATTTGTATAGAGAGAACATGGATTAGGCCAAATTTCATTTAATATAGAGAAGGGGGTATGAAGATGTTGAGAAGGGAGCGGGGTGCGAAATTTTGTGTGCATGAGCGGGAGCTTTGAAAAATCGGTGAGGTCAAGGGAGAGTGGGTAGGCCCTGGTTACATGAGCCGGGCTGGCTCGCTTTGCAGAAAACCCGGCACCTTAGTTAAACGCAACAAAAATCATCTTTGCGATTATATGACAACCGAGCCAGCCCTGTTAGCTGGGATCCCAGTATTATGATGATCCCGGGTGGAAATTTTCTAGGTAATCACGCTTGCTAGGCTTCCCGGCGAATGGACCAAGCGAGAAACAAGACAGCGGGTAACACACTGTTCATGCGCATTGCTTCTCTGCGCGCTGTGTTGTGACGCAGTGCGCGGCAGACATTCGCGTCGCTTGGCTTGTTTACTTGGCTACGTCATTTGATGGACTCCTGGCTACGTTCGCACGTATTGCGTGCCTATTGCAACTTTGAATCAAAACAAGGGAACTTGATTACTCTATTTGGGTGACGCCCAAATAATAACTCTCAAGATCATTACCACGCTGTTTGCTTTGGCCTGGCGAAATAACACTACAATACGCACAAAGGCTTTTGCTTTCGTCGTTAAAGAAAGCTGAAGGCAGTTTTTCAAATTCGACACTTTTTAAAATGGATCAGATCATCACGCCCTTTTTGCAAATTCTCTCCTTGCGGAATTGGTGTGTACGAGGTGTCTCGACCACTGAGATGGATCATCGTCCTCCATTTCTAACATTTCAAGCAATGATTTGAAATTCTGTTGACATGAAATTGTGAATGCATTGAAGTAAAATGGGAAAAAACTGCGAAAACTTGCCGTCCACCAGTTGTGGAATATTGAAGTGTCTCGCCTTGGTTTTTTGGGACTTCTTTGTCAAGACTAACAAATTTGTGGTGAAAACCAGGTAAACTCAAAGTTATTTTGACAAAAGTTTAGTAAAACTGAGTAAAAATAAGTTAGACGGTAACGTAAAATGTCGATACAATCTTTGAGCAAGTTTCAGTTCCTAAACAGTGATTAAACGTCGTTAAGTTTGTAATACCGTTGAAAACGCCGTGGCAAAGAAATGCTAATCCCGGCAAACCCATCTTGCTAAGAACGTCACAGATTACGTGCCTGCTAAAAGTGTATTTAGTTTTTGTATTCTTTTTTGCCTAAACACCGTGGGAGTTACAACTGTGTAATATAATAATGACATAATGAATGTTAGGGTGGCCTAAAAAGCTATTGTCACTACAGACTATCGCCGCACAACAAGTCTCTCTAATATTAGAAAACAAAATGAATACAAACGAAATTGCCGCTTTATTTGCATTAATTAAGAAACATGGTATTGAAATTGGAGAACTTTCACCCTTACGAATAAGATGGACTTTATTTATCGCTTTTTATTGGTAATGCGAAGAAGACCAAAGAAACTACAGTTACAACTTTAGTTCAAAGTACAGGATAGCTATAAACTGGCCATTCTTGTGCGAAACAAAAAAGGGGAAAATCCTTTTGTGCATCTTAACCGGAAGAAAGTTTTTCCAGGTAGAAGGGTCACCCATCTGCCTGATTTACCCTGGGTGAGCCAATTTTTCATGCATTTCCTGACAAAACGTGACGATCCATTTACAAAAGAAACAGAATGTTGGCTCGGCTCAAGGGTGATCCTCCTATCTGGGAAACTGCCTACCTACCCCTCCCCCGACCTAAGCCAACATTGACACTTACTTCTCACTTCGGGCAAAATGTTGGCTTAGGGGAGGGGTAGGTGGGCATGAAGTTTCTCAGAAACGTATAAGAGTCACTTTCTAGCGGAGCCATGCAACTTTTCTCCATATAAACACTTTGACTCGCCCAGCCAGGTCAACCCTTTTCCACATACAAATGCTCCCTTAAGTTGACTCGGCTGCATGGGAGATTGACCCTCCTACCTCGGACAGGTTTTCTCCATACAAACAATAAGTTTGTTAACGAAGAAGTTTTTCCCTATGAGCTATAAACAATGGTAGTAAGAATACTAATAACAATTAAATTATTGATTTACTGAGTCGTTCCTCGATAAACAAGTTAATTTTGTTTCTAGATTATTCACAATGTTTCCCTAAAAATAACAACTATAGTAATAATAATATATAATCTTCGCTCAATCCGAAAGACATATCGAAGGTTACAAACATCATAAAACAGTTATCGGAAGTAATGGAACACGGCAAAGAATGAGAACGAAAAGAAAACAAGAAACTAAAAACTTTGCTAAGTTATAATAACAGCAAAGCCTATTTACAAGGCAGTTTGTTATTTTGAAAAGGTATCGTTGACTACTTGGTTACCAGGAGTCAACAGAACGTGCTAGACTCACTTTAAAACCTGGTACATAGGCCATCTACGACTAACAAAAAAATTAACTTTCAAAACGTGGCTAAGTACAAAACCTTTCTTGTGAAAATGAATTTTATTTGCATGAGAATAAAAAAGCCTTGCTTTGAAACAGAGGTTTGAAACAATTAACTTGGAATTGGCTCATTCATTTACTTGTCCCTGGCGTAGAAAGGTCGAAGATGGATCGAGTTCACATTCGGCGATACACTCCAACTTGAGTGCCACAAGCTGGACAGACATGAATGACATCTTTCATGGAGTCAAGACAGAATGGAATGAGACAACATCCAGCGTCACATCTATAAAATGACAAAAACTGCCTTGAAATAATAATATATGAATTTCAAATATTGGAACCTCGGGAGAGTATTAAATGTAAAGAAGATCATCGCAGTTAAGAACGCAACTTATGCAGTTGCCAAAAAATTCCTGAAAAACTTTTCAAGCTTGCCGGGAATCCGGAACCCCGACCTCTGCGATACCGTTGCAGCGCTCTAACCAAATGTCTTATGAAATTAAGGTTGAACCCCAAGCTTTCTACACGGTGAACGACAAGCCAAAATTTCCTCATTTGGTCGTCGCTTACGGGAGACTGCCGAATATCAGAGGGCAGAACTTTGACTGTGAGAAATGATGTGGTATTTTGACCGAGTATACCTAACATCTCAGGTCAGGCCATTGATTCAGAATCGGTTTCTTTGAGAGATCTATCAAAGGATCAACACTCGTTAAGTTTATCACTCATATGCATTGATAATTTCCATCATGATATACAAGTGAAACCATATTTAGCGAAGCGAAAGTAGAGATCCATTTTCATAGATTGTCGGACGAAAAATCGGGACTTGCGGATGTTCGTGTGTCATCTAAACAGAATCTCTCTCTTTATTTAATTAAGTTCCGCTTTTTTCAGCTTTCACTGTATAAATTTGCTGATTTGTAAAATAATTCGCAAGACTTCAGTTGTTCAGAGTCCATGTTTTTCCTTGTCACGTATCAATAGTCGATGACAAGAGGGAAATTATGCAAAAATATATATACATATTAAAAAGGTTTTGGAGTGATACAGATATGATGTTTTTGTTGTGCGAAGGCGATAAGCCTTTTAAAAATTCAGTAGCTACTATTATCCTAGATTTTCCTGTTTATGACCTAAATTAAAGTGCAATGTTGCACGTTTAGTCGACACAGGCTGCTGGATTTTCTACAGACATTCATGTGGGCCTGACAAAGCATCAGGACAGCCTCAAGTGTTATTCGTTCGCCGCAGGAAAAACGCTAAATTATGCTGCCTCAAACTCAACTTCTTTTTATTTACACCATATAGTGAGAGACAAGATATATAAAGCAACCTCTGTAAAATATACTCTTGCTTATTTTCCACCAGAAATTGTCAACCCTTTTTCATAAACTTCACAATATTAAGAAAAAATGCAGCATAAAAGTATTATTTTATGCAAAGTGAAAACAGTTTGGTTTAGAATTTTTATAAGGTTCGACGATAATTATCGTCATTGTTTTTGCCGACGTTATGTCTTTACGTATATAAAAGCGAGGGTGAAACCAAATAAAAAATTTTATAGGAAAGAACTCGATTATAAGAACTTGAAATAATTGAGCCGGTCGGTTAAGACAAATTTTTAAAAGAGTAGTCGTTTTTATCCGATCTGATTTTTCTTTCTCAATGAACGACCTTTAACAGAGTTTGACGGAAAGTTCCTTAGTGCTCGCGCTTTTAATACAATCACACGTGCTGCTGCAAATTTAGGGGGGAAATAAAATAAAAACAACAGTTTCCCTGTTGAAAAGTGGACTAATTTAAGGCTTGTGAACTTGGGGCAGAGTTAAAATACCCCCAACGACAGCATCATTTCAAGTATGTTAATAAAGTCAGTCGCTGTAAGCGTTGTGAGGAAGAAGATTAATCATAAGGCGATGCTTACCCAATTACACACAATCCGAGGCAGGCTAGCCATGTCAAGGTGCCAGATACATAGCTTGTCGCCGTAACCACACTAGCGTGGCACCTCGGGCAGGTCGTAGCCACTGGAGCTTCGTGATAACCCGTCGCCACTATATGTGTTACTTGCGGTTGTTGAGTAATTATGGTGGTAGTGTTTGAGGAAGAGAAGCCTGGCTGGTTTGCCGCGGGATAAGGGGCTGGTTGAACAGGATACCCTGGTTGTTGTGGATAGCCGGGCGGTTGTGGATACCCGGGCTGTTGAGGTGCGAATCCGGGTTGAGGATATGCTCCCGGCGGAGGTTGTTGTTCGGGATAAGGTGGCGGTTTGTCAGACATGTTGCTCTCTTCGCTTCGTTTAATTTCTAGAACTCTTCGACTGCTTTCCTGTCGAAAGCGTAAGTGACGTAAGCTAGGTTGTTGCTAAGGGGAGAAGATTTGTTCGATTGTTGACAACAACAGTTTTTGCACCTGCCTTACAGCGTCCTTCTTCTAAATGGTCGATCGATGAAGCTATTAACGAGAAAAAGATGGAATTTTATACCGTCAAGAAATTATTAACGATCAGAAGCGCTTGAAACACAACATCAGAGCTCGAGATGCGTGGAGTCGATTCAAACTAAATGAAAAGTTTAATTTTAAAATAGCCTATACTTAATTACTACTAATACTGCATGAGTCCACCGAAGTTTAATAAACGCCAAAAATATATAAATAAATAAATAAGCATAACGTTCTGACATTGAACAGATCCTTAAACTCTACGCTCAAATAATGACATGCAGAAGTTAACTACTTTAGTTTTATGACGTATAAAGATCAGCAAGTAGTTAAGTGGTCATCGGTTATCATGCACGCTACAAAAAAATACACTATCAAGAACAAAGAAAGCTGATGTGCCATTAAAAAGTCTGTGACGAGTATTTTTTTTAGCACTTGAAGTGACCTTTTTTATTACTATAATTATTCATATAAGTATAGAATTATATACCAGCAAACTTGTAAATATTAATTTTGCGACATAATGGTAAGTTAAGAGCTTTTTCAACTTTTGCATGAAAAACCACAAACTTTGCTGAAATCCAGCCGAAGAAACATTATCTTAAAAGATTCTAACCCTGTAACTGAGAAAAATTCAAGTGGAAACCAGGAAGTGTTTCATCATTATTTCAAGACAAAAAGCATTTACGTTCTCCAGCATCGGATTACAAAGGAACGGAACACGCACGAAAGTGGATTGTTTTCATTCCTTGGGCAATGATTTCGCCCAAATTTTTATGAGACTATGGGCACTCAACAATACAAATTTGGAGACGTTATAACAAATTAGAGGGAAAGGGGTTCACTTCCGGTTGATGTGCGTCTCTGAAAAACGCCTCAAAACCTCGCATCAACCTCGTTCCCAGGTTCCTCTCTTACTCGCCCCTGGAGAGAAAGAGGAACCTGGGAACGAAATTGTACAAGCACGCTATCACTATAGACCGTTTTCACATGACGTCACGGCGACCATATTTGTGTACAAAACAATGAATCGGCGGCCATGTTTGTGTACAAAAAAAATCCTGTGGGAATTGAACTCCACATGTTAAAACTCTTTTTTATTCGAAGCAATTTGCAAAGCTGCTGACCATGCCACGTGACTGAAAACGATCTATTGACCAGCGACCTTCCAAACCTCTTATTTTATTGGTCCCTATAACCTTCACTACCTATTGCTTTCAGGGATAGGGATATTGTTATGTCATCATCCCTATTGTTTCCCAGCCAGTCACAAATCTGGTTTGGAATAGGTGCAGGTCCGCCCCACTATCAGCCTGTCGAAAAAAGCCTGTTCAAGAGAACGTGTGTGTATTGTTAGAAAATATCGAGAAGATAGTGTCGTTTATTTTTCAAAATCACTAACACAAATATGTTTTGATCTTTCTGCGCAGTTAAAGAAACAAAGCATTTTTTTAAAATTTCACAAATTTTTTTAGACATCCACAGATCCACAGGATAAAGACCAGGATAAATCATTCTCCAGTGGATAAGTTTTAGGGAATCAACTGGTTTATTCACTGGTTAGAGATTTATCTAGTGGATCACGTTTACCACCTTTTGAACATCTGGAGCCCGTCTTTTACTCGATCTCACAGTACCGATCGATTTCCACGTTCGATGTTTAAAAATAGCAAATTACGTGTCCCTTAAACTACATTTTTAAGGAGTCTAAGCGTCATAAATAATCGTGGATCAATTTAGATGACAATATGAAGGTAGGAGATAATTTGTTTCTAGCGCAGTTTTCTTTACAATTTTGCGCCTTTGGTTGAAGGGACGGGACATACCATGGCTTTTGAAAATTTCTCTCGTTAGTCGGCCGTGGTGAAAGGACCAACTTTCCCAGAGCGTCTCGTCTTTCTAAATTAAACGACAGGGACTAAGCACCAATGATTTCCAAGTCGAAGTCGGGTTTTATTAAAAAGTAAATATCATGCGGGCGAATACTTTTCTATTTACAATATTTCACATTCGACGCAATTTTATGTCTGACGACTTTAGATATACCTATTCTTCGCTTTCTGCCTAAATCAATTAATACTGGCAAGTCGCAACAAGAACAAGTTTGTTGGTTCCAAAAACTGTGCAATGAAGAACGTGATCAAACAATACTAAACAAATTTAGACTTACCACCATTTTTATGGTTCGGACTGAGAAATTGTGACAGAAGAATCGAATTAACTCACCCTGCTGCGTAGCAGGACGCTAGCTGACCAGAATTCAATACGTTTTCTTGAAAAATGTGTGCTTGGCACACTGTACAAATTATTGTCTTTAAATACACGATTCTGCAAAAACAGCTATAGTCTTTGCTTTATCGAATTTGCAATCACTTGAGACAAAAATAACAATAATAATAATAATAAAAATGATAAAATAACAATAATAATAGTAACAATAATAATAATAATATTATTAATAATAATAATAATAAAATACTCTGAAAGAGTAAGGATCATTAGAGAGATTTAGAGTCACGGTTATGGTAAACGTCAAACGGCAGATTCGAGTTGAGAATTTCTTCAAACAGAAATTAGAGTGAAAAAAAAAACACAAAACAAAACGAAAGAACAGTCCAAAACAATTCTTATGGTTGAAGATAATGTGAAAGTAATAATTTTTTTTTGTAAAAGTAGAGAACGGTAAAAGACAAGTACAACAAAGGGAATCCTTGGTAACTAGCTAAAGTGACGTGGTACAAATTTACGTTTGCCGTAAGCGTGATTCTAAATCTCTCCACCATAACCATATACAAATCTTTAATAAAAAGCAAGTCCCGATGTAAACTGGTCTTAAGTGTGACCCCTGTCTTCCTCGTGCACAGCAGTGAGCAACAGGCATCTCGATTGCACAGGCATTACTGCTTTCGATTGACCACAAAAGGATCTGTCAAGAGTTCAGCAGCAGATGGTCGCTGTGATCGGGGTCTTAATAACAAGAGACAACACATCAAGCCGTTAGTAGGTGTCCCCGTAAAATAGGTCTTTCTCAAAAATACCATGATACTCTTTGTTGCCCCTCCAAAATTTTGCCTAACCTTTGTTTTCAATTTTTCTTGGGGCGATTGTAAGTCCCGAGAAAAATTGAAGACTATGCTTATCCAAAATTTTGGAGGGACAACAATGAGTATTATGGTATTTTTGTCATTTTCCCTGAGCAGTAATCATCTTCAGATTCAAAGTGAGTTGTATCACGTCAGTTGATGGTATTAAATTCTGGTTATTGCCCTGATTGGTCAATTAAGTCGCGATCTTATTGTTCGTCTGTCAGTTAAGCCGAGATGTTTATTGGTTATGAAGACTCGTAATGTCATTGGTGCGTTTCGATCCGTCTCCTGTCACAGTTAAAAAGTCGTTTATGTACTGTTTAAAAAACGAACAGGAGTGTCTTATCAGGTTTAAAAACTCGAGGATTCGCCTCGAGTTTTTAAACCTGATAATACACGACTCGGAGTTTTTTTTGAACGGCTTTAAATTCTCTGATATAGATCAACTCATTCTTGCACTAATATTTAGATTTGGGGTTATTTCAGTTATTTTGGTCTAAAAAATTGGACGTAATGTTTAGCCGTGTCTTTATCAGATATAAAGACCCTTATTAAACATTAAAATTTTAGTAAGTTTTTGAATGTTAGTCAAATTGTTGGTTGTCCAGTCATTCTCTCGTAGTTAGTTTTGCTTAAGTCCGTCAATAAGTCGTTTGTACCATCAGTGGCGTTTGTTCTAAGTTAGCACACCAAGTCATGTTCAACCTATGAGATATAACTCAATTGTCAACTTTTTTATAAGAGAGAATCAATCTTACCGAAGGCACCGCTGTAGAAATTTACGAGCCCCTGGGCTACAGTTGTCAGGTGGATGAACTTCGAAATGTACTATCCGGAACCTCTTTTCATCCAATGTCAAGTTTTTTTCAAAAAATAAAGGCGGTTTGGTTGTTAGCATCTCTATCACTGTGCAACCAACACTCCTAAAAGCAAAATAATAATTGAAGAAAATCAGAGAAAGACTATCGTCAACTCGTGGGTACGTTGTTTAGAAAATAATCAATTAGTTATCACCTCTGGTTTTCCCACAGTGAATTTTAGGAAATGATAGAAATTCATATTATAAATATACTATCCTTATTCTGGAAACACCATACTTTGCTTGCTGTTTATTGCACTTTAGTAACAGTTATTTAAGTATATATTAAAAAAAAAAAAACCAAAAAACAGCAAAACAAATAAGCAAACAAGACAAAACAAAAAAGAAAAAAAAAAGGAAGAAGGGAAAAAGAAGGTACCTAGCAGGATATGAACCCGATACCTTCGGCTTGGCCCGACCTCACATAGCCACTACGCCATTGAGGATAGTCACATAAGTAGGCGAAAAGTCTCAATTTTAATGCCTTTTCCATGGGACTTCCGCCGGCAATTTCTGACCTTGATTGTTGCGTCTCTCTTCGGACGACGTTCGTTCCCACCGAGCATTAGCCTCCCACACAGACATTCTTAGAGGTACGTCACGCTTTCCTGCCAGGGAACAAGTGACGAATCCCTAAGAACGTTTGCGTTCTAGGCACTCAGATAGTGGAGCGTGGGAGAAAAATTCACGAAGAAAAAAAAATTGGAACAGGCCAAGAACTGGATAATGTTTTACCAGGTTAGTAACACTATACCGCCGCCCGGTTAGCTCAATGGGATTAACACCGGTCTGCTGAGTGGGAGGCAGTAAGTTCAAACCGCGGTCGGACCAACACTCAGGGTCTTTAAATAACTGAGGAGAAGGTGCTGCCTTTGTAATAACATCAGCAAACGGTTAGACTTTCTAGTCTTCTCGGATAAGGACGATAAACCGTAGGCCTCGTCTCACAAGCCCTTGCACATGTAATAAATCTGTGGGACGTTAAAGAACCCACACACTCTTCGTAAAGAGTAGGGCACGTAATGCCCCGTGTAGTGATCTATCCCAGTTTCCCACTCATGGATGGAGGCATCATTACTCATTTCTTCATTACTTGTAAACTGCACCTTAAGCAGTCTGGCAAAGTCCCCCGACCAGTGTTGTAAATTATCCCTGAAAAGCCCTGAGGGGAGTGGGAAATAAGATATTTACAATTTACATTTACTATCGCATGACGGTTTGAAAGGTCAAATTCATATTTGATTCTACAGTAAACAAAGGTAAATCGCGCTATCAACTGTAAAATTTAATAGTAGAATCAAGGCCACCAATAACTCCTCTGCGCCCTGTGGCAAACACAGCAAACAAGCGAGTAAGGTGCGGTAAGTATATCATGTTGTGTGTTGTTTGCTTTCAAACGGTCGTTGTGGGAAGTTCATTTTGGCAGCTGGAATGCACTTTTGTGGATCGTTGCCGTTGTGGAGAGGTGGCCATTATAGAGAGGCTAACGCAAAAGTAAATAAATGTCCAGGGCATAAAAGTGCCCGTCGTAGATAGGGAGCCGTTAGCAAAGGTTCGACTGTATTCGTAAAAAAATAGTACCATATATCTGTGTTTCGTCCAAATGTCTTTCCATCAAGAAGCTCCGGGCTTGTCCAGAAGAAGGACGCTACATTATTTGACGTCAATTGGCCAGTTGCAGTTCTTAGTTGCTGAAGAAATTAAAAAAAAAAAACATGATACCTGAGAAATTAACCTGTCATGCATACATGACCAGTTTTCAAGCAAATGTTAAAAGAACATGGTTTTGCGTTTGCTTTGACTTTGTACAGGGGCACCCAACGAGAATATAGTTCAAAACCACTTAAAAATAGCATTGTTGAACGTATTTTAGTATTTAAACGGTAGATATAGGCATATTTTTATCCCCTAAAAATATTTCATCTGTTCGGATTTCCTAGCTGAAAGTCCAGTGATCCAAAAATTATAGAGATCAAAACTTACCTTTTCGAAAATTTCAGCCAGAAAAAAGGCTCCCGAAAATTCTAGGTGACCTTTGTAGGGTAACAATCCGTTAAAAATGGGCAATTATACCATTTTTGGGGGGTTCGAAAATCCTAGGAGAGACAGGCGAGCAAGAAATTTTACAATAACTGTTTCGAAAATTCTAGATATCAAATCGTCTTCCGAACAGATATTTTCCATAAATTGTCGTTGGGTGCCCCTGTTTGTATCGCTGCACTTCATGAATCGCCACCTCGTCGATATATCAATCGAAATAACACCCAAAAACGATAGCCTGCGAGCAAGCTCTCCATCTGGTCCCGGTTGTTCAAAAGCTGGATAGCACTATCCACCGGATAAACTCCTATCCAGCGTATAAGCATTAGGGAAACCAATTGCGTTATCCAGTAAATAGATTTTTATCCGGTGGATAGCGCTATCAAACGTTTGAACAACCAGGGCCTGGGGGATATCGTGAAAAGTAGACACGCTCGCGCGTTCTCGCGCGGCTCGCTTTGCTCGCCCAAATAGAGGAGCTTGCTCGCAGGCTAAAAACGAAAGCGACTTTGGCTTGCACACTCCCTTCCAAACTAACGCCGGCTTCATGCACTTGTTTTGATTATCCGTTACCGCTGATAAGAGAAAATCACTTGAGTTTTGGTTTGCGGCGAAAGCCGCTTGAAGCGACCAAGAAAATATCTACTTATGACGAGACCAACGACTTATAGAACATTCAAAGTAGGCCGATAAAACATACTGAAATCAAATTTTTGTGGAAATCCTAGCAACGGTTACTGCCAAAACACTGCCAAGATCGAATTCTATCCAGAATGATTCAAAGTCAGTACTATTTAGATAACAACCGTCACTTCAAACCCCATTTTAGAAGCCGCCGCTTACACGCAAAGATCGTACATTTTTCAACCAAAGGAGCACCTGAAGGTAAAACCGAGTGCTCACCTCCATAATCGTACTAATTCCGAAGTCTGCCAGTTTCATGTTTGTCCGAGGCTTATCCAGCAAAATATTCGCACCTGAAATATCAAAGAAATGAACACTAATGTAAGGTTCAAAGATTTCAATGTTTGGGAGATCCATAAAACTGGCTAGTTTTGGCAACCACGACGGCGTGATGAGAGACTGAAGGATAGAAAACAGCAGCTTGATGTAAACTAAAGCTACGTGTAAACGGACATAACAACTCCCAACATTGTTAGCCCAACAAAGTTGGGAGTTGTTGCGTCCGTTAACACGTAGCTAAACGTTTGACCGGTTTCAAACTTTGCGCAACATTTCTTAACAACACGCAAAAACATGCAACAGGGTGTGCAAACGGACGCAACATGTAACATCCAACAATACTGCGTCCGTTTGCACGGGGTTTAAGTGAAAACAATTCCTCTTCAGCTTTGACGTTAAAATTAACTTTAAGTCATTAATAAGGGCGAGAAATGCAACTAGAAAACTAAACGATAATCACAGCAAGGACAGCAGTAATTTAAGTACGTTTTACTAGAAAAAAAAATACCTTTTTGAATTATAGGTCTCAGTAAACAAGTTATCTGATGTACTCGGATGTCCAGAGTTCCCACACTCTATCACGGGATTGAGAGAGATGATCGTTTCAAAAGTTAGCAGTTCTTGACCCCCGAAAATATATATTAAAAAAAACAAACCGTTGAAGGTAGCGATCCCTTAATTCTGCTAACTCCGAAAGTGTCAAGGGTCGTTACTTTCGGAACTTCAAAATAAATGTTCAAAAAAAGGCACAATGTTAATAAGCCTGATCTCCACTCTCCCCACTAGCACAGAACAAGCGATAGCGTTTTAAAACTAACCTTTTATATCTTTGTGTATGACATGCTTAGTTCCATTTGTATGAAGAAAGTTGACGGCACTTAAAAGTTGCCTAGTGAACTTTTTCACCAAAGGTTCTTGCAAAGGTTCCCCTTGCTTTAGCCAGTCCATCAGAGTGCCCTAGAAAATAAAGCACGTTTAAAACAGCAAAGATGGTAGGTTTTACGTTTGACCCTAAAACAGGAGCTGTAGCATTCAGCTGGTATAAAAGAAAGGAAATAGCCCGAAAAGTCCTGCGACAAAATCCAAACACAACTTCCTTCCAGAAAATGCTTAGATGCCTGGACAAGTGCCAAGCGGTGCTCCTCAAAAATACCATGGTTCTGCAAACGGGTTGTTATTTTGGGACTCTACCTATAACAAGGTGCAATATTTCGAAAATACGAAAGTTTCACAACAGCAGTATCGAAATGAAATGGAAAACCCTTCCTATAAAGAGGCGGGCCTAGGCGACACGCACACACCTCAAACCTTCACAAGTAGAAACCCCACTCAACCTGGGATTGTTTGAAGTGGCCTGTAGCTCACTGCGAGTCAGGATGTGGCTCAGTGGCTTGGACATCTGATGAGTTCCCTGACGCTCGCAGGTGACATTACTAGTGCTCCATGTTCTTAACAAGACAGAGGCGTTTACTGGGCTGCCCTAAACTTCAGGATTACTTTGCAGATCTGTTGTGTTGCACTGAAACGAGACGTTTACCAGAACAGACAGCAGACATGATGACGAGACGTCACCATCTTTGTCGGCCAAGATACTACTTGTGTCTCGTAAATTTATGAACAATAAAATATTTCTTACCCCTTCCATATACTCCAGAAGGAGAATCGCAGTCTCTTGCTCTTCCTCCATTCTAAAAAACTTCACGATGTGCTCGTGTTTGAGAGAAGAGAGGACGTTGACTTCAGTTTTCAATGACTTTACCAGCTAAGAAAATAAAAAACAGTATTGCTGTAAACAGCGTATATAAGTAGCAGTGCATTAAAAGGACCGATAATGAGCTCCCAGATTCAGCAGAGCAGAACAAATTTTTGCCAAGATTCAAGAAGATGCTGAGGACTGTTATTCTCTAATTTTGCTGTATAGTACATTTTCAAGTATCTGCCATTTCATGTATGGTTATATTCTCATGTATCTAATTTTTAATTTATCAAAATCCCCGTTGATATCAGCTCTGCTGAAGCGAAAAATTCGGTATAAATATAGGTAAATAAATAAAATAAAATAAATAAACATTACACGAACCTTCAAGGAAAGATGATTGTGTTACGTCCTTCGGTGGGTTCTAGCCGTGACTTTTTTATTTTCATGCATGTTTAGGTGCTAAAAATTAAGGTGGCCCGAACCTATTTATTTGCGCGTTGGTTATGTTTTTGAATCGCGTTTTTCGGTAGGAAAGATTTAACCGATTTCTATGATTTTGGCTACTTGGAAACCTTAAGACAGATTTCTACGGTCACGATTGACTTCAAACTTTCGGATATAAAACTAGATAGCTCTTCTCGCCGTTCTTTACTTTTCTTCCTGCCTTATTTTTCCGCCCGTTTAGACTTTCCCTCGCCCCCACTATCTGCCCCTTGGTCTCCGAGGTTGATGTTAGATAGGATATTTCGTGACGTGTTGACACTAAATAACATCGACCGAAACCAGCGTTCCTTGGGAAGACCATAAGCCGCGTCGTTCAATACAATACAGCTGAGTCTATTACAGATTTAACATTTTTTTAGTGATATAAACTGGAACCGACAGTATTGACCGTTTTATAACTCAAACTATTACTCAAATATAACATCTTCCTGCTCTTCGCTGCGATCGATCAAGTGAGCGGAAGTCGACGGGATCATTTCAGTCATTTTGTAAGACGCTGCTGACATATCGATGACTCATCTGGTTTAGGTCGATGTTATCGGGATGTTATCTAGTGCTTTCCGTAATTATGTACATTTGCACCAGGACCCCCCTTATCTATCTAAAAAGCAATTGACATGAATCTCAGTTAACCGTCAGAGGCAAGAGTACTAGTGTTATTATACTTATGAAGTGAAGTGACAAGATTTGTTTTAATGTCATACCTTTTTAGTCTTTTTAGTGTCATTCAAAATTGACGACAAATCAAACATTTTACAAGCCATCCTCTGTCCTGTGTCCTTTTCAATTACAAGAAAAACCTGTCAAATGAAAAAAGAGCATTAGGCAAATTTGCCATTTAACTGTAAAGATAACTAGTCAAACAGTATGATTTTGTCTGGCACACAGTCAAAGATGGAGGGATGTTTTTTTCGCTCTATGGTGCCACTAAGGACGGATAAAATTATGATGATATCATGAATAGGGAATTGTTACTTCTGTCCAGTGAACTCTTCACTTCAGACAGAAAATTGAAATTGCGTGCAACATTTAGATAAAGTGACAATACATTCCGGCATGCATGTGACATGGTACAAATACAAAAAAAAAACTCCTGAGCAGAGACAAAATGCACTGAGATTTATTTCCAATTTTCTTTTGTTCAAATCTCAGAAATCTCGCCATTGCCGTCATATTGATGCATGCATTTGTTGCTGTGAGCTTGTTTGTTTTTGTGAGCTTTGACACTTGCAATTCCTTCTTTTGACTTCTGATCAATTACTAAATTAATAAAAAGGCAATGACAAAAGTCATTTCTTTGCTTGTGGTTGTCGTTGTTGTAGATTTTTTTGGAGAAGGGGAGGGGGGGGGGGGGGAATGATTTTACTGTTAGGGCGTCAATACTTCTGCACCTTATAAATTTTATAGCCTCCAGGCATCATTTTTTCACGTTACTTTCTGGGTGGTATTTAACTTGCAAGACTTAACGGCAATATTTTTCGGTTAGGTTTTATTATTATAGGATCCTCTCATCTACATGTTGTTTTTTGGCACAAAGGATTTTGAACACAAAGATGAGTATGATACTTTTGAGTGAATCAGAGTCACTAATCAGCTTTAATTCATTCTTTGATCCATACTCAGGCTATTGTTGCATGCCAAAATTTATGCACAAAATACTCCATAAAAAAGCATAAATGTACCCTAGCGTATCCTCCATGTCCTAAACGCTTCACTGGATCATACTTCTCAGGATCTAAGAAACATCCTTCATCTTGCAGCCGTCGTTTCAGCTTCTCATCTACCTGAACATTAGCCACGGCCCCTGCTGCAGAATCTGGTGCAACCAATTTTCCCTCAAAGCTTTGTTCAGGCTTTAGTTGTCTGCGATGATAGTATGTGAATGTCACAACAACAACAATTTTAATTTTTATTCATTCATTGAAACAAAAAATGCAAACAGGGATAAGGAATTAATAAAAATAATAAGTGTTGTCCTAGCTGCTTAAAATAACTACTGTAATACAAACCAAGAAAGCGGGGGGGGGGGGGGGGTTTGGAGGGGGAGGGGCATGTATGGAGAATAGAGTAATAGAAGATGTGTGCAACCTGCATCAAAAGAAAGCATCTGGTAACCACTTTGTTCCTTTGAACAGTCTCTCATTTTTCCACATACATAATACTAAAACAGCTGTTTTAATCACAAGCCACAAAACTGAAAGATGTACAAACCTTGAGAAGGTCCCAACAGTTTCGGTAGGACTACGCACTACTTCAAAGCTGCTAGGATGGTATCTTGAGATAGGAGATAGTCTTGATATGGCTTGTTGGAAAGACTCAGGTTGTTCCTGGGACACCTGTGCACTGTCAGGTTCTGGATTACGATATAGCTTAAAAGATACAGCTTTTTCCTTGTTCTGAACCCTTCTTCTGGTAGCAAATGGACCATGATGTACAGTTAATAGGGGTTCATTTGACCATGGATGTACCACTGCTGAAGAATGAAACAAAAAAAAACAAGGGATGGTTAAAAACCCCTTCTGGCAGGAGCTAACCAGTTGGCTTAATGTACAACTATGGCAATTGAGTTCCACTCATGACAGTCACAAAACAACTAGTGGTCAGAGCTCTGCATTAAGAGTTCAAGAGTTAACCTAACATACCACAAATTCACATCATGGTTTTCTAGCTCTCAAGATCCCTTACAAAGATCCTTATAGCCCTTTCTGTGCTATGGTTATGTATACATACTGCTCAATGTAGGTCCATATCAGCCTATGGCTCCACTCATCAAATAAAGTACAAATGACTCTCAATGACTCAAACTTTCAAGTAAATCAAGAAAAGTTGCAGTTATCAGGAGTTCAAGTTATTGGGAGTTCGGAACAAATACCCAGAAAATGAGGGAAAACACTTGTTTTCAAAAAATTAAAGATGACAGATCATCTGTGTTTACAGACAAAAAAAATCAAAAAAATGGACACAACCAAGATGAAAAATTGCCATTTTCATTAAAAGTAGGAAATAGCTGGAGATTAGTGAAGTCCTTTATGAAAGTCTATGTGTTGCATTGCAGGTTTTCAGGCTGGTGGACAAAAACAAAAGCATTTCCTTCCACTGATTAACTATACTCTTTTTTCATGCTAATACTGGGGAAAAAATTTTTCATAGTCCTGTCAACCAACATGACCACCTTGTCACATGGTAGAAAACTACATATGCACTACAATCTCGTCCCCAGGGTTGTTTTCCATAATGACAGCATCAGGAAAGAAGACCTTGGGACACAGCAACCTAAAACTAATTTTTTCATGGACCGACCCCACATAAAATGCAAGAAGGTGGTCCATGGTGGATTCAACCTGGATCAGCCAAACAAAGTAATTTCTGAGTACTCGCAAACGTTAAACTCAAAGCTGTGGCTTAACATAATACGTCTGCTGGCTATGAGGGCAAATAAAGAGGAGGTCGCCTTAACTTCACATTAAATATAATAACTATTACCCTTCTTAACAAGAAATTATAGCTTTGTGGCTAGAAGGAAGTGTCTATGGCTAATTAGTTGTTGCTTTTATAGTTGCAGTTTTGTTAGAGTTATTCTGTGTCACGTATTGGTGACCTCACGTAGGTAATCTTCACATTTATAATTGTCTATCAATTTGAATATCCGGTAGGTCCTCATTTTGTTGCTTTGGTTAGCATCTTTTCTTGTGTTGTTATTTATTTTACTTAGCCACCTTTGTAGATTGATATCCTTAAGTCATTGCCTGATCATGTTTACGATCCCTTTGTCCACATAGTGCGCTTTCATCTACAATTCTCCTTAACCCTATCTGTTCCAATAAGCTTTTGATTTTTTTAACTCCAGAGAGCTTTATTTTCATTCCATTTAATGTCACTGTATGCTATTTGGGATAATTTGTTTTCATTTGTTGTTAAGGTTAACCAGAACTTAAAGATTCCTACAATGAGCTTCAATTCTCATTGGAAACCTTCCTGTCTCAGCCCCACATGCATTATTTATTGCAGTATTTATGAAATCCCAGCGCCCACTTCAAGAATTTATTTTGAACTAATTTTGCTGGATCCTTTTCTAATTGTCCATTGCAATCAATCCCCCATACCTCACTCGCATAAAAGAGTATGGGAGACATCAGTGCATCAAGTAATTTCATCGTTAATTTAATTTATATTATGGTTTATGGTTTCCCATATCTTTTCATAATTTATAGAGGGCTTTGAGTACAACTTTCTTCAACTCTTGCCTAGCGAGATTAAAGTTTCCATAAGGACTCATTATTAGTCCCAGATATTTGTAGGATTTGGGGTTTTCCAGTTCATCAGCACTGTATCTGAATGAGCAGTTAATAAAAATGATAAATTTTGTCTTGTGTAAATTTACACTCAAATCAGTATTTTCACAGAAGATTCCAGCTTATTACAGCGGTGATCATATTGGCGTGAACACCTGAAATATGTCTGGAATGTTTATTGTGATGTAACCAATCACAGATGAGATCATCACACCACAGAAACCACAAGCAACGAACGGTTTCCTATCTGTCACGGAACAAATTATTTTCATTTTGTTTTAACATTCAGTCTTTTTACAAGTAAACAATTGCTTTTCCTTCCTATTTGTTTACAGTATTTGCTATAATAGCGACGAATACAGGTTTGAGCGATTTTGAAATAAATTACAAAGCCGATGTGCCGGGCCTACGCACGCGACGGTTTGGCGCGCAAGTTTTCAAACTTTTTGTAAGGATCGAAATCAGTAGTTACGCCTGATCGCAAGTTACAATGTTGCAAGGTAAGCCGCTAGAGTTTTCTGATTTCCATCGCTTCGCAGCTAATGCAGTAAGCGTAAACACTTTTTTTTGGGAAAATCGAAGCAGATCGAAGAACTGCAATCGGAGATAATCATATTTTTTTTCTTTTGAGCGTAAAATGTGCTAATTTGGACTTGAAATCTTCCTGGCTAAATCCCCTCATAACTAGCTTCCTATAGCATGTAATCCCCCAGATATTAAATGCGTAAATGCTTTCAGAGAATAAGCAAAATTATATTTTGGAAGGAATACCGAAAATTGGAATGTTTATGTTGCGCGATGTGCCAATCATTCCATATGTGTTGAATTTGGTCGGCGGTCTTTCCAGTTTGCGACCTTGCGATCCAGGGACTTCTGCCAGCAGCAGTAGTTCGATGGTTCAATCGTTAGTCCACACAAATCGAATCCCCTTGTTCTACAAAAAAATATTAGCAAGGATTATGCTATCAGAAACGAAAACATCACGATTGTTCATTTTTTATTGTCTTCATGTGATATGTCGTTACATGGAAAGCTGGTCGCCGTCGCGTTGCGTTGGCTTCTAAAACTTTTCTTTCTAAAATCGAACGTTGTACTGGATGCGGTCCTCGGCACTGATCTTGGGGAACAGCGGTGTTTTAAATTCCTAATAAGGCAGTTTGTATCCTTAAACAAAACGAAAATAATTTGTTCCATGACCGATCGGAAACCGTTCTTTGCCTGTGGTTTCTGTGGTGTGAAGATCTCACCTGTGATTGGTTGCAACACAATAAACATTCCAGACATATTTTAGGTGTTCATGCCAATATAATCGCCGCTGTAAGGATTATTTAAAGGCCTTTTGCTGATCTAAAGAAAATTATTTTATAGATTTATCACTTAGCATGATGTCGGTTGAACTCGCGGTATCTAGGAAAATCTCCATAATCTCCTGGGCTTCTGCCTCCCTGTTAGCTCCACCCCACCCCACTAACATTGCTAGAGAACTTTTTGCAACAAAATAAAGCATCCAATGAGAGACTGATGACTGGTGAAATGCAAAAGGGGGAATTTAAACTACAAAAAGAAGTAGCTTTTTCAAATGATGTCTAATATGTATTTCAGTGATCTGCATACATGTATATGATTCGATCTTTATTGTTGAAGAGATTGTTATGAATAACAACATGGACCTTGCCTTCACATCTCAATTTTCCAGTTCTACAATGCTAGAAACCACACATTTTCTGTCTTTTCCCTTTTTTTGTTCTCTGCTTATATTGATCAAGGTACCCTGTCCATTTATGTTAATATTTCAACTATCTTTGTAGAACATCTCAGTTATGCAAATAGTCCAAAGTCTAGTGTGGACTAGGGAACTTCTCAGAAGTTTGTTCTTACTGTGAATGACTGCTAGAAAAAGAAAATAGGAGAGGAAGGTTAAAGGTAAAAACTAAGATTCAATATACATCAGTGCTTTCAATACTGCAATTTACAGCTTGAACTATAAGCTGTGTTCTTAACTTTCTTGAACCTGAAAAGAAAAAAAAAACACATGCATTATAACTTAAAAAGATAGTGAAAAAGAAATAATCAGGACAATCAGGTAAATAGCATTCCTTCATGACTATTCTAAAAACGTGACTTTATCTCCAATGCAATCAGCAAATAGTAAAAGAGACTAGCTAAAGGTGTCATTATATATATATATAAACAGTAGTTTACCTTCGCTCCATTTTTCTGTTTTTCAGATTTTCAGTGGAAACTCGATTTAATGAACCTCTAATAAAATGAAGTCCTTGGTATAATGAAGGAGATTCCTGGCCCAGTAATAGTAAAATTTATGGAAAAGAACCTCGATATAATGAAACCTCCTTACAGCGAACACATTTTGTCCGTCATTTTAGCCCTTTGTTATATTGAGGTTCCATTGTCTATAGTTCTAGGGTATGAATCGCAGGGATTAAAGTAGCCCAGTTTCACAGGCTTTCTAATTCTCCTCAAACAGACTTGAGCCTTGAAGTTGTACTCAGATCGATTCAACAAGTACTTTTTGGCAAGGAGAAAGACCAAAAACGCAGGGAACAATGAGTAGAGAAGACTGATGTATAGACTCATTCTCAAAATTTAAATCAGAAAAGAAACAATGAACAGCAGAAAACAAAATGTTTTAACACATTACCTTGTCCTGTTACTGGTGTCTGCGCTTTTGTGTTGTAATTTTCTTCCATAAGAAAATTTTCCTTCTCCCGCCATTTTCCCTTTTCTTTGCCTTCGTCAATCTTATTTCCAGATTCACTCACAGCTTCTCATCGGCCACCAAATTGAATTAATCTCTAATCTCATTGGAGATTTTGATCACATGATCTTCTGTCCCAGGGTCTTCTTTACAGACGCCGTGATTTTGTAAAACGAGAAGACCATGGGGACGAGATTGCATGAACCCTTATGCAGGTACAAGACATGGGGAGAAGAGGGGTGGGCAATCGAAGGAAGTTTGGGTAGATGCGTCCCAGTGAGGCCATCAAACCCTGACCCTGTTTAAGGTGGCTGAACACAGTTTCTCTAGAATTGCTTTATCCTTCTACTGTGTGTGTACCTTTATCATAAGGTGAAATGCAGCCAATAAACTTTAAAGAAAAATGAATGCATAACAACCCAATGATCCGCAACCGATCAAACTGTTTTCAGCCCTCTAAAAACAAAAGCTGTTCATTTTGCTACTCTGTTTAAGAGAAGAAAGTTATTTCATGACCCTGATTCATTTCTTTTTAGAAACCTCTTTTTAAATTTTTAGCTCCAAAAAGACACCCTGTTTGAGAGGCTAAAAGAAATTGTATCACCTGCTTAAGACCCTAAAAAACCATCCCCCTCACCCCCGCGCTCTGGGGGTGGTTGTTTTGGCCCTGTCAAAATAATTAATTAGGGGCACCCCCTCGCGTGGCATTGTCGTTTGGCACTCGAATCAAGTTTCTTCTAGGTCATATCTGGTTTAGCATCAGTTCGAAGGTCATTCGCGGTCCATCCTCGCTAGTTTTACCCTCCCTACCCTCCCTGGTTTCTATTTTATTGCCTATGGTTTTCAATAAATCGGTTTTTGCCCCAACTCGTGCGTCTCTTGGTGTTTACACAATTCTACAGGAACGTTTCATCCTTCTTCCAACCGTAAAGCAAAAACTCTCTGGATCACTAAAACAACTCGATCTATAACTAACCTTCTATTTCTAAGAGTTGGTTTCTTAAATCAGTTCTATTCACAGCAATCAGTTTGGACGCCAAGAAATCCCTGTCTCTCACTGACAACTTATTGACGTGTTCTAAAGCGTCAAAAAGTTTGAGTCCGTGGTTGATTGTCTCCAGTTTATCTCTAGGAACAACATCTCCACACAGCAACTTAAGCTCCTGAAATTCTTTTCTTGTCAAACTGTCAGAGAGATGCAGTAACAATGATCTAAAGTTACTGTTTTTTTTTTTGTTTCGAGATGATCTAAATTTACCGCGTGTATCGTAGGTTCCGGGATAAGAGGACTCACCACTACTGCCGGCCATGTCGTCAAAATGAAGGCCAATGTTGGGACCTAGAAGCCTCATGGGAGCAAGGAAGTTTTCACTTCCGGTTAATGGCGGATAGTGTTTTTCGCGCGCTCTGATTGGCTGGGAAAACTGTAACCACGTAAATTTAGAGCTAACTACTCGCTGTCGTCCTTTCAAGTTGATCTCAGAAAATTCATTATCACATTTCTTAATTGAATTATTCTGTAATTTTTATCCCCAGTTTTTACCATAATTCTACATTCAGTTAGCCTGAGTATCAGGCGTTTCTGGGGAAAAGGGGAAAGATGGAAGCGAAAAAGGGAGAGAGCTGAAGGAGAGAAACCTTTCCTTTCTCTTCTCCCCCTCCCCCCACCCCCATCTGAAATCTCCTCTCCCTTAGCCCCTTAGGAAGGCCTGATACTCAGGCTAACATTCAGTTTTCAGTGTGTTTGGTCTTGGGGCGGTCTAAAATGCCTGGAAAATGCTGTTTAAATACATCATCATTCTTGTTTTTTTATTGCAATGTAAAGAAATGTTATTGTGGTTGTTTTTTTAAAAATTTTCACTCAAAACCCCTTTTCAGGGATAGGCTTTTGTACATTATGCTAGCATTTTTTCGAGCATTTTAGTGAGGCAAAAGCATTGAGCTTTATTCGAGCAATTTAGTGGCATTTTCCCCGGAAAATTAATTTTTCCGAGAAAATAAAATAGAAATTAACTTTTTTCAGGAGCCCATGCCCCATGAGCTCCTGCTTTTTTAAACAAAATGAAGACTAGAATTCAAAATTCACAAAAAACGTAATACAGCTGTTTTTTTTGGCTGTACTTATGAACTTGTACACTTTGTAGTTGTCACTTGCAACACTTGCACGTTTTTGTAAGTGTAAACTTTGAAATTAATTTAAAAAACCGTTTGTATAATGAGCATTATCCAAGCATTTTAGTGACTTTTTTGGGGAGACTGAGCATTTTAGTGGGAAAAATGGAGCATTAAGGTGGAGCATTTTAGTAGGGAAGCAAAAGCATATTGTACAAAATAGGGAGTGTCATTGAAAGGGCCATACACAGGCTACTGGAAAATTAGGAATCCGGAAAAAAAAGCAACGGGAACGGGAACAAACCGGAAACAGAAAGAAAAAAAATTAAAAAACAAAATAAAAAATTAAATTATAGCTGACAGTAACACATAGCCATAGTAATAAATGTTTTGTGATAAAAAATGGAGATAAACTAACATTAAAGCCAGGATTCGAGCAGGACTCCAATTAGGACTTTTCTAATTTTTCTGTAAGCAAAAAATGAATAAATAAAAATAATTAATAAACAAAAATGAAATAAAAGCAACAAAAAGGACTCCTAACCTAACTCGTAACCTCATAACGCTAGCCTTAACCTTACCATAACCTAACCCTAACTTAACCCTAACCCTAACCCTAACCTAACTAACCCTAACCCTAACGCGAGCTTTCCTTCCATGATTGCCACGAAATCCCTCTTTTAATGGTCATGGGACTTGCAGCACGTAAAAATGATGGGAAAGCGAAAAATTGTCGAGTCCTGCGTCAAGTCCTGGCTTCGTATATAGGCATCCTCATAAAAATGAGTTTGTAAATAATTATTAGCTTCAAAAGGAAAATGCCGAATGCAAGTTTTCCATCCGAAAGTAAGTATCCAATTTATCTCTCTTTTTGTTACTACAGTAAGTTAGCCGTTTCGAAAATAACATCTTGGGTCTTTTGAAAAGGAAACAGGAGTGTTTCCTTTAAACAACCACGGAATGATTGAGAGGAAAGAAGAAAAGAGATACAGCTGGATATGAAAGGTACTGCGGAAATCTGGCTTAAGTAGTTATCGCGAACAGTTTCATGATAGCAATTGACGTAGACTATAAAAGCATTTTGTCTTCTTAAAAATACTAAGGAAGGACCAAAGATTCTTAAACTGGGCTAAGTAAGACTTTGACTCTCAAACGACTGCATGCTAAAATGAATAGACTTATTCTCTTTCTTAACTTGTGTCCTTCTGGGTCCAGTTGTTTGAACGCCGGTTAACGCTAACCTGGGGTTAAATTTTAACCCGGGTTTCTTTTTCTTGTTATCGAAAGCACTTTCTGGGATAATTTTCTCTATTCTTTTTAGAGTATCCAATCATCAAATTGTAGGCAAAGTGAATTAAACTGAATTTGCTTTTTAAGCTCTCATATTTGAGTTCAAATTTCGAAAAAATCCTGGGTTATCTTAACCCCGCTTCGAACAACCCGGCCCAGGGACTCATTTCTCGAAAGATTTGAAGGCTCTGGTGATGAGATTGTTGTCTCGCAAAGCTTGCGTGATGTACGCGCGCAAGCTCATCATACGCGCCGAAAATAGCTGTTCCATGGGGAAATCAACAGCAGTGTCAGCAGAGACGTCAAGATGGCGGAGCATATTACAAAGCGAAGCTACCGTCAACTTTAAAGTAAGCGAGGATGAAGAAGTAAAAATTCCAAAGTCTCTAAGTTGCTAACAGTTCTACAAATAAACAGGGTATATGCGAGTCTATCCTAATTATAAACAGGGTATCGCCTGATCTGATTTGCTTGATGAAATTTGTTTGCACTCCAAGTACACAAAAGCAATGGCTATAACGTGAAATTTGCTCTATTGCAAATGCCAATAAATGGCTTTAAAACAAGAAGGCGTGCATTTTGTCCTTTGTCCTAAATAATGTAATAGAATTGAGGGTATTGTCCTAAACAGGGCATGTACATTAATGGCGTTTTTGTCCTAAACTGGATCAGGTTTCAAACCCTCAGCGGCTTACCTATACCCAAATATTGGTCAAGTACCTTCCCCCCGCGGGGCGCCGGGGCAGAAACTAACATCATTTTGAAAACCGAGAAGCCCCTGGGGAGAGAAGATCCTTGGAACGAGGAAGATCACGTGACTGCGAAAAGTCACGAACCGTCGACAACTGCGAATGGCACAACAAGATTTGTGAGGTTTTGCATGCTGAGCCGTTTCATAGAAGGCAAAGAAATAACACCTGGACACGACAAAAAAGAGAGAGTCTTTTATTTTTACTCTTTAGGAAAGTAATTTCGCCATTTCGTGTGTTAAACACGCCCTTGGCTGAATTGATCCTAAACAATGAAATAAAATGTGCAGTTTTTACTTCCTTTTACTTAATATTTTACGTCTTTTGCGTAACGCGATGGGACATGTTTGTCTTCGTTTGTTTTCCCTTTCTTTCTTGCCACCAGATTCCCAGTAGACCTGCACCGTTCTAAACCTCTTATTTCACTGGTCCCCTTCAATCTGCACTTCCACTGTTTTCAGGGATAGGGGGCATTGTTATGTGACAATCCCTATTTTTTCCCAGCTAATCAAACACAACCTTTCAAATAGGTGCGGAATCGACCAGATTCTCTCTGTCTTTCTCAGGCGGTAGCATCTAAGCACGACTAATTCTTTCTACCAGAGACTGGTCTATTCTCTCTCTATTTTTATGTCATTAAAAATACATCCCTAGAGCAAAGTATTTTCCTATTTAAATATATAGTAAGGTTCGTCCCAATTTTTAAACTGGCGACATATTTACCTATATAACGCCACTTCCACATTCCTCATAATACACCTTATCTGCCCTCCCAAATTTTGCATAACCTTAGTTTTTCATTTCTCCTGGGTATTACAGCCGTCCTAAGAGAAATTTAAAACAATGCTTACGCAAACGTTTGCGGGGCAAATAGGGAGCATTACGGGAAATGTGGAAGTGGCGTATTCTTGGTTTGCAGCCACGTGACAAGCAGTCCATGGTTCTGATACAATAAAAATTAATTCAAATAATTTACATGAAAATGGAGTTCAGTTCCAAAAGGAGAGAAATGCTTTGGTTCTTCAACACCAATATGGCTGCCATGACATCGCGTGTAAACCAGCAATACATCACTAACTGGTACAAAACCAACATAAAATATCAGGAGATTTGTCACTCTAAACCCGACTTGTGCCAATCTAACTATTGGTCTAAAAAATGTTTTAACCTCGTCATCGTCTAATCAATAGGCATGTGCGTCTATTAAACTGCACCGTAGGATTGTATCCGTGTCGTTATCGCTTCATCCTCGCGCGGTATTCGGAAATCAAAAAATACCCACTGTGCAATTCGATACAACACAATCAACTGGATGTTGGCCAAGTTCTCAGCCTCTAGAAGGGACAGTCACGTGTGATAAAAAATTCTTCTTGGAATTTACGTTCATTAAGGAGTGCACCAAAGTGCTTTTATAGTACACGTCTCTGTAATTAATTCTCGAATTACATTGATTAGCAACATTTATCGACATACCTACAATGCCACTACACATAAAAAGGGCTCTGAACGGGCAGTGCACACAATTCAAGACTTTATAATAAAGCTATTCTCAGCTTTCCTAGCAGTTTCTCATTGAAGAGACATTAGAAGCGACTTCAAAAAACGTAAGCTATATCCAACGACAGTAAAAAGTAAGTTGTCGTATTTTCTTTATTTCTTTTCTTTTTGTAACGTCTAAACGCGTAGAAATTATGGAAGCGAGAAGGCTATGATCTAAGCACCTACAAAAATTCACTGTTAAGGGAAAGTTAAATTTGACAAACTGTAGTCTCTTCCAAGCGTCTTTGTATGTGCTCGGCAGGCAAGAAAATTGCAATAAGCGCCTCTGGGGCAGGCTAAACGTCGAACTTTTCATGAGACGAACCAAACTCTAATTTGGGTCAATCTAAATTAGCTTAAATTAAGTTAGAGTCGTCCGTTGGGACAAACGTCTTTGATGTATTAGTTTAGTTCGTCGCATGCGAGGATTGAAGTTTGTCCCGGAGACGATCTTCAGACGTTCTATCCGTCTGAAGCAGACGGATAGAACGTGTTGGACGATCTACACTCATTCACACAAACTTAACTGAGACAGACGTCGAACTTTTCATGAACTTAACTCACTTGGTTCGTCTCGGGAAAAGTTCGACGTTTGGACAAGGCCTGAGTCTATCAAGTTTCATACAGTCTCCGCCCGTAATTCCTTTGATTTTCGTTCGGCTATCACCTTAAAAAGAGCTGATAAATTACTATAAATATATTGACATTTATGCGTGTCAAAACCGCATCCAATGCCTTGGAAATCGGAAACACATCACGATTAGATTCCCAATTCATAAAAATTCCGCGAATAGCTACCCTCTTTCTAGCCAGTAAAGTACGCGACCTAGGGGTTCAATAGAGAGCTTTGCTTAAAGAGAACCGGAACGTCAAAATATCAGTAGGTTTAATTAGTAAAACTGCAACTCTTCACGTGAATCACACTTTTTGGTACATGAACAAAACAACTCTGAACGTGCACCACATCTTTTAGTACATTTCTCCGTCTCGTCGCCGTCACTGTACGACTACCACGTGACTACCACGTGAAATTATCTGAGACAACGATTTACGGAGGAGGTAAACACAGGACGAGGTTTTTACTTCCTTTCTCGTTCTGAACCTGGCTGCAGTCCCCTAAGAGTTCAACTCCACAAAAATTCACCTGTATTTGAAATATTGAGCGAGTTGGAATAATCAAAAGGAGGTTTGGAAAAAACAAACAAACAAACAAACAAACAAACGCGAATTCGATTACTGGTGACCTTTCCGCTGCCGTCGCTGTCGTAGTGCTAGGGAGCTTAAGCAACGACGACGATGACGAGATGAATTCTAAAGGACTGTATCTACGTTCACAAAAAAGAGACAGAAAAGGGGATGTGAGATTAAGAAATAAACGTGACTCAGGTGCAGAGTTGTTGTTTTGCTACAGATTCGTATCCTTTCGCAATTTGTTTATTGTTGCGAGGGAACATCGAAAGGAAAATTGACGCGCGCAAAGGCGCTTGGGAAGGAGGACTTCCTCGAGGACCCGAGGGACTTATCTACTGGATGTCGCTCTACTCCTTCTCTTTATTCAATGGAAGCACGTGGCGTCCAAGCACTCTCCACGTGACCAGACGGAAACCTTCGTCCATTACTGCATGTGTCGGGCAGGTCGTAGCCACTGGAGCCTCGTGAAAACCCGTCGTCACTAGATGTGTTACTTGTGGTTGTTGAGTGATTATGGTGGTAGTGTTTGAGGAAGAGAAACCTGGCTGGTTTGCGGCGGGATAAGGGGCTGGTTGAACAGGATACCCTGGTTGTTGAGGATAGCCGGGCGGTTGTAGATACCCGGGCTGTTGAGGTGCGAACCCGGGTTGAGGATATGCTCCCGGCGGAGGTTGTTGTTCGGGATAAGGTGGCGTTTTGTCAGACATGTTGCTCTCTTCGCTTCGTTTAATTTCTAGAACTCTTCGACTGCTTTCCTGTTGAAAGTGCTAGTGACGTAAGCCAAGTTATTGCTATGGGGAGAATATTTGCTCGATTGTTGACAACAACAGTTTTTGCACCTGCTTTACAGCGTCCTTCTTCTAAATGGTCGATCGATGAAGCTATTAACGAAAAACAGATCGAATTTTATATATACCGTCAAGAAATTATTAACGATCAGAAGCGCTTGAAACACAACATCGGAGCTCGAGATGCGTGGAGTCGGTTCAAACTAAATGAAGAGTTTAATTTTAAAATAGCCTATACTCAATTACTACTAACATTGAGTCCACCGAAGTTTAATAAACGCCAAAAATATATAAATAAATAAATAAGCATAACGTTAACAGTGAACAGATTCTTAAACTCTACGCTCAAATAATGACATGCAGAAGTTAACTACTTTAGTTTTATGACGTATAAAGATCAGGAAGTAGTTAAGTGGTCATCGGTTCTCATGCACGCTACAAAAAAAATACACTATCAAGAACAAAGAAAGCTGATGTGCCATAAAAAGGTCTGTGACGAGTATTTTTTTTAGCACTTGAAGTGATCCTTTTTTATTACTATAATTATTCATATAAGTATAGAATTACATACCAGCAAACTTGTAAATATTAATTTTGCGACATAATGGTAAGTTAAGAGCTTTTCCAAACTTTTGCATGAAAATCCTCAAACTTTGGTGAAATTTAGCCGAAGAAAGAGAAAATTCAAGTGGAAACCAGGAAGTGTTTAATGATTATTTCAAGACAGAAAGCATTTAAGTTCTCCAGCACCGGATTACAAAGGAACGGAACACGCACGTCAACCGAAAGTGGAATGTTTTCATTCTTGCGCATTGATTTCGCCTCATTTTTTATGAGACTATTGGCGGTCAACAATACAAATTTGGAGGCTTTATAACAAATTAAAGGGAGAGGGGCTCACTTCCGACTGATGTGCGTCTGACTTCCGGTTGAAGTGCGTCTCTGAATAACGCCTCAAAACCTCGTTCCCAGGGTCCTCTCTTACTCGCCCCCGGAGAGAAAAAGGAACCTGGGAACGAAATTGTACAAGCACGCTATCACTATAGACCGTTTTCACATGACGTCACGGCGACCATATTTGTGTACAAAACAATGAATCAGCGGCCATGTTTGTGTACAAAAAAAATCCTGTGGGAATTGAACTCTTTTCACATGTTAAAACTTTCTTTTATTCCAAGCAATTTGCAAAGCTGCTGACCATGCCACGTGACTGAAAACGATCTATTGACTAGCAACCTTCCAAACCTCTTATTTTATTGGTCCCTATAACCTACACTACCTATTGCTTTCAGGGATAAAGGTATTGTTATGTCATCATCCCTATTGTTTTCCCAGCCAATCACAAACCTTGTTTGGAATCATGGGTGCAGGTCCGCCCTACTATCAGCCTGTCGAAAAAGCCTGTTTAAGAAAACGTGTGTTTATTGCATAGAAATGTCGAGAAGATAGTGTCGTTTTTTTTTCAAAATCACTAACACAAATATGTTTTGATCTTTCTGCGCAGTTAAATAAACAAAGCATTTTTTTTGTTGAAATTTCACCAATATTTTTAGACATCTGGCCCCAGTTGTTTACAAGTTGGATAGCGGCACCCACAGGATAAATCATTATCCAGTGGATAAAATTTTAGGCAGCCAACTGGTTTATCCACTGGATAGAGATTTATCTAGTGGATCACGTTTCCCACCTTTTGAATATCTGGAGCCCGTCTTTTACTCCATCTAACAGTACCGAAGGATTTCCACATTCTGTGTTTAAAAATGGCAAATTACGTGTCACTTAAATTACATTTTTAAGGAGTTTTAGCGTCATAAAAAATCGTGGACCATTTTAGATGACAATATGAGGGTAGGAGATAATGTGTTTCTAGTGCAGTTTTCAGTTACAATTTTGCGCCTTTTGGTTGAAGGGACGGGACGGGACGGGACATACCAGCTTTCCCTTCTCTTTCTTGTCCCCAGGGAGCCCCCGTCCGTTTAAACAGACTATTGGGCCTTAGCTGAGTACAACTAATTCTCAAGTCAGACTGATCTGTTATATTTTTCTATTATTATTTTATTGAAAACAAGTACCTAGAGCGAAATCTTTTCCATTTATATACACATTCGTCCCAATTTTAACTGGAGGCATACGCACCTTCATCACTAACAGTCACTGACTTGTACAATCTAAAAAAATATGCGATAACAACGAAAATCTTTTAAAGATGTTCCAGTAAAAAAGAGATTTTGCCTTTGCAACTATTAGTTATTGGGTTGTATTAACCTTAACCTGTTTTCATGTTTCTAGCGGCTTCGCCGCTCAGTAGTGCCCCCGACAAAACCGCCACGCTACGCAGGCTACACCATCAAATCAATGGCCATTTTGAAGACCTGGCACGAAACTGGGCCGATGATGTGTTGAACTAACTTTGGCACCTTTCGATTGGGAGGCAGTAAAAACATGGGCAAGGATGTATAAAATAATAAGTTCATGGAACTATCTTTTACAAAATGATGAGTTTTTTTCCCGCTGAAAACCTCAGTTTCGGGTCCGAGCGCTGACAAATGGCACCGACCGGTAAGACCAGTTTCACTTTTCGACCACTTAGAACAAAGCTTTAAGTAAATACTTTCAGAATAGCTTTTGCAAATTATTTCTAGTTAGTCCGTGGTGAAAGGACACGGCAGTTTAACCCAACTTTCCAGTCCCCAGAGTCTCTCGTCTTTCTAAATTAAAAGACAGGGACTCCCCTGACTAAGCACAACTGATTTCCAAGTCGAAG
Source organism: Porites cylindrica (assembly GCA_964035525.1). NCBI lineage: Eukaryota > Metazoa > Cnidaria > Anthozoa > Scleractinia > Poritidae > Porites > Porites cylindrica. The sequence continues at coordinate 5,088,142 of OZ037787.1, read as the reverse complement.
ACGGGTTTTATTAAAAAAGCAAATATCATGCGAATACTTTTCTATTCACTATATTTCTTATTCGACGCAATTTAATGTCTGACGACTTTAAATATACCTATTCTTCGCTTCCTGCCTGAAGCAATAAATACTGACAAGATGCAAGAAAAAACAAGTTTGTTGGTTTCAAAAACTGTGCAATGAAAAACAGTGATCAAACAATTCTGGTGGGTTTAGAAATTCACACTTGACCACCATTTTTATGGTCCGAAATGATAAAATAAGAAAAGAGAATCGAATTTACTCACAGTGATTATGAAACAAAAAATTCCTAGCTGGGTGTTAGGTGACCAGCACACAATACTTTTTTTAAAAAAATGTACAAATTATTGTCTTTCAATACACGATTCTGTATAAACAGCGATAGTCTTTGGTTTATCGAATCTGGATTTACTTCCATTCGGAAACTAATTTAAAAAATACCCCGAATATCATGCGAATACTTTTCTATTTACTATATTTCTTATTCGACGCAATTTAATGTCTCACGACTTTAAATATACCTATTCTTAGCTTTCAGCCAAAATTAATACTGACAAGTTGCAAGAAAAACAAGTTTGTTGGTTTCAAAAACTGTGCAATGAAAAACGGGATCAAACAATTTTGGTGGGTTTACAAATTCACACTTGACCACCATTTTTATGGTCCGAACTGATAAAATAAGAAAAGAGAATCGAATTTACTCACAGTGATTATGAAACAAAAAATTCCTAGCTGGGTGTTAGGTGACCAGCACACAATACTTTTTCTTGCAAATGTACAAATTATTGTCTTTAAAAACACGATTCTGTAAAAACAGCGATAGTCTTTGCTTTATCGAATCTAGATTTACTTCCATTCGGAAACTAATTAAAAAAATACCCCGAAAGAGAAGGGATCATTATATCTATACACAAATCGTTAATAGCATATCCTATGCAAACCGGCCTTAAGTGTGACTCTGTCTTTCAAGTGCACAGCACTGACCAGACATCTTGATCACGTCGGCATTACTGTTGTTGATCGACCACAAAAGGATCTGTCAAGAGTTCAGCAGCAGATGGTCGCTCTGATCTGGGTCTTAATAACAGGAGATAACACAGCAAGACGTTAGTAGTTGCACAAGTCCTTTGTGAAGTCTGATATCTGGAGGAACTGTGATCTTTACCTATGATCTGCATTAATGTGTAGTTTTCCTAATGTGACTGACATTTGCACGGTGTGAATTCATATGAACGGGTTTTAAGTTTACATAGAAAAAGGAAACTTTAATAACCACTGTGGCATCACGTTCTCTGTGAAACCTTGAATTTACCCTTTCACTTTATTGTTTGAAAAGGGCGGCAGAGAAATGTACAAAAATGTAAGACACATGCAAACGCATTGTTCCGCTTAAAAGTTTGTGCATGGTGTCCAGGAAAATGATATTATTCCATTTTGCGGCAAATGGCACTCTTTTTCCCCGCAAAACTCCCGTTGGAATAAGCAATTCCATTTGCTTTCCCACCAGAATGTCAAGGTTTTTCCTTACAAAGGCTGACGCCCAATATCTACTCACGATACACATAACTGTATGGGTTCCAACAAAACATGCTCTTTAAATAAGCATTGGGATACCAGGTGATTATGTGTACAGAAACGCCTGCATCCGCAGTTAATTTGCATACCATATACCACATCATAGAAAAAAACAGCCAATCAGAATGATCGGTATTCCACTGTCCCGTAACAACAAAATGCTCATAGAAGCTTTTCCCGATTCACATGTCGAATAGAAATTTTGACTTGACCTTTGACAATTGTAATTTTCCAGAAAAACATTTTTACTGTAGGGTATATTGAAAAATAACTTAGATAAAACGTATTATAAAATCTACAGCTTAAAACTGTAGCTAAAAAAACAAACCTATAATCTCAACCAAAAATTCCTACGTGCCTAGGAACACGTCTGAAAATCTACTGAGACGCACCTACGTGAGACACAGACTGCAATAAAGGACAATCAATATCACCTGTGTCATTTGCTTTGTTCTGATCGGCCACTGAGCTGTCAGAGGTATAAGAATCTCATTATTTACTAGAGAACCATGCAAGCTTACCGAAGGCATCGCTGTAGGAATCCACGAGCCTCTGGGGTACAGCCCGAAGGTGGATCAACACGACACTCTACAATCCGGAACCTCTTTTGCTCAATTGTTAAATCCTCAAAAAATAAGGGAGGTTTTGTCGTTAGCATCTCTATCACTGTACAACCAACACTCCTGAAAGCAAAACAAGGAATTTACGAAAGCTGAGACACCACACTTGGTTACTGCCACTTACTTACTTACACAAGACAGTACATCTATCGTAAGTCGTTGGGGACCACATTCTGACCCGCCAAAGAAAATTTTACGCGGCCACTCAGCAATCCGATAATCCTGAAAAAGGGCATGTACTCCGAGTCTTTACAGACTTAAAAAGTTGCGTAACATTTGTTTCACAGGTAGTGAGTCAGCCAGTCTTTTACGGTTAGTTTTATTATTTTCAAATTTGTCTTGGGAAAAATCGACGACTTATTCGGCGTTAACAACAATCAATTTGGACAGTGCATCGGTAACGTTTACACATGGGAACTGGAAGTCGCGGAAACCATAACGTCATCTCGCAGTTGGCAAGATACGGAAGAATTTGTACATCAAAGTTGGATTTCCCACAAAGACTATGTCGTCTTTCGTAGCGATTTGAGCAACAAGGCTCCAAATCTACGTCACTTCTTAAAGCTCTCAAATTCGCGTTTGCGTGATTAGGGCGCGCACAGCATAACAACTTCCCAACTGTGTTTACATACTGCAGGGCGGTGAAGAACGGAGTGCTCGTTTCATCGCCCAACCGTAATCCGCCCTGCTCTCATGCAAACACGCCTTAGCGCGCGTTATAAAACGGATTACATTTATTTTGGGTTGTTTTCCTTAGTGATATGTCCCATCATTACTGTGCTCAGGTAGTTGGTGGCTCCTCCTAAACTGCTCTGCAATTGGTTTGGCATTAACCGATTTAATGGAGACGAAACCATGTAATTGTGGAATTGCACACATTTTAGGCATTCAACTAATGAACGGTTACGACAGTTAGATATTTGCTGGAGCCACAATCGCTTATAACAGATTTATAGTTACATTTCAATAGAGTTAGTCAGAAAGGTTAGTGCCTATTATAGCATGTAAATACGTGAAAGAATCAAAATACATCAATAAAAAAGAAAGGAAATATTCAGAACAAAATTGAGAACAGAATAAAATAAAACAAGTCAAGGGTGAATTTATGGACTGTCCACACAGGACAAAAACGTGGTGGTTGCGGTCAAGAAGAGGTTCGCCAATATTCCTAGAGAAATAATACCATATATCCGTGTTTCGTCCAAACTCTTTTTCACCGAGTAGCTCAGGACTTGTCCAGTAGAAGGAAGCTATATTATTTGACGTCCTAAAGCCACCAGTCGCAGTTCTCAGTTGCTGAAGAAATGAAAGACATGATATCTATCATTACATGAACCCTTAAAGCTTTGCAGAGCAGTTTCCCATCGAATATTAACCCACTTACCACCGAACCGCCCGTAACCGTCCGCAACGCCGGGAGAAGACATCTTTCAAACCAAATGGGCAAAATTGAGTCAAACCGTGAGCTACAGGGACATGGGTTTTGACTAAATAAAGGTTAAATTAAATAAAGGTTAAATTTTTGTTTAATAAAGTTGAATTAGTTACATTGAAGTAGGAGAGAACAAGTAAAATGTCCATATAATTTCCTTATAGAAAAAAGAACGAATGAGAGACGATGTTTTGAAACAGCTGAGCATGAATATATAAGCGGTAAACAATATTTGGCTTTGGCGTGTTTGGACAAGTCATGATTTATCTTATCCTAGCCAGGAAAACAATTAAAACAGTGAACGCCAAGGTTTGAAATTTAAATAAGGGTGCGTTCGATTGGGAAATCTGGATTTCAAACTTTGCCATAGAACGCGAAATCCGAAAACGGATTTCACTTTCGAGAAATCCGTCCTAACTGTGGATTTCAAAATCCAAATCCGGATTTCAAGGATTTCCTTTTTACCGTTCGATTGGAAAATCCAAAAAGGGATTTGCAAAATTATTCTCTTGAAGAGTGGTCTTTGCTAATTATGCGCGCGCGTGCAAGACCGCTGTTCTTAAGAACAGTTTTTCAAATCCTTTTTCCGATTTCCCAAAAAAAAGGAAAAAAGGAAATCCAAGATCAGATATCTCAGCGTTGAAATCCGTTATCGGATTTCGCGTTCCATTGCAAATCCGAATTTTAAAATCTAAATCCAGATTTACCAATCGAACGCACCCTAGAAGTAATCTCGCGCGCTATGAATGTGTAAATTTCCTTTGGAAACGCGAGTTTTACTTGATGTTCGATGAAGCGGCTCTAACTTAAATTAAAAAAAATTTAATATCCCTTTTACTCTGGCTTTTACTAAATAAGAACAACATTCTTCTATTTTTCTACAAGATTTGCTACTTTTCTGGTTCAGTTGATAATTTTATTACTGGTAACGCGCTTCAAACATGCGGTAAATTTTGATTGAAAATATTTTTTTAGAAAGTCCGCACCCGTGTGGGTTTCCGATGTGACATTTCCAGCAATATCCGGGGGCTGGAAAGGCTCCTTGGATCTTGGCAGCTTGACACGAATTTGAAAAACAATTGCTATCGTTTATTCGGCTCTACAATTGGCCAATAGCCCAAATCTCCTGGCAACCATGAAAGTGTTTCCCACCCAGTTACTTTTTAATGAATGCGGATCAAAACAAAGCGTGTTTCAAGCTTTCTACAAGAAATATATGGGGCAGAATTGACCAGAAACGACAAAAGACTGCTTCAATGCAAGTAACTCAACTTTATTAACAAAAATGTAACCTTTATTTAGTCAAAACCCATGTTTCCTATAGCCCATGGTCAAACAGGCTAGAGAAAAACGCCGAAAAATAAAATCAAGTTGGCCCCCACCCGCACATCCTTCAAAATGATTTCACGATTCAAGGGGTTTTCGCAGTACTATTAAAACAGCAACATCACTTTAAAGCTTACATTAGGTTTAGGTTGGACGCACAAACGTCCTTTTTCGCTTAAAAGAGCGAGTAAAGGCAAAACTTAGGAAAGCGCTTACCTCCATAATCGTACTTATTCCGAAGTCTGCCAGTTTTATGTTTGTCCGAGGACCATCCAGCAAAATATTCCCACCTGAAATGACCAAAAAAAAGAACACTAGTTTAAGGTTTGAAACTTAAGACAATAAAGGGAGCTTGGGCACCCACGACAGCGACGACGGCGGCTGAAAGATAGCAACAGAGGGTTACTGTACGTAAAAATACTTGATTCATCTTCACGTTCAACTTATATTTTGGCATACTTTACTGCCATTCTTTATAGCTTGTGAAAAAGCTCTCTAGTCGGGTATAGGGTGAGGATAAGGCAAGAAAGCGGGTCCCTCTTCTTCTCTCCACACAACGCCCGCCGATGCCTATTTATACCTCTCACAAATGATCGACGCCATTTTAACGATCGATGGCATCATTTGTGTCAAATTCTTTAGCAACGACAGATGTATTATTACTATTATTAAAAAAGTGGAATAAAGGTGTCTACACTACACAAAACCTGGATTTTCGCGTTAACAAATACAATGCGAATCAAAAGCTTCACGTCCACATAAGAGGGTCCGCACTAAGCCACAGAAAATGCATATTTGGCGAAGCGATTTCGTTCTTGGGCTTATCTCGGATGGGCGTTATTAGCGGGTCATGTGAGTAGCTCTGACGTCATCGTTTTCGAAAACCTTTTCAGCCCATCCACACGCACACCCGCAGTTTTATTTGGAGACGAATATTTCTCTAAATATGCCTGAATCCCATTCTCCCGACTAGTGTAAAACGGGTGATACCTTGGCAAATCTAACCTTTTATATCTTTGTGTATAACTTTCTTGGTTTCATTTGTATGAAGGTAGTCGACTGCACTGAGGAGTTGCCAAGTGAAATTTTTCACCACCGACTCCTCCAAACGTCCTTCTTGCTTCACAAAGTCCATTATAGTGCCCTGGAGAATATAGTATATTCAAAAGATCGAGCAAAAGAAGGTAAGTTTTAAGTTTGACTCTACAACAGGAAAGGTGTAATATTCAGTATCTCACGAGTACGAAACAAAGAAAATAACCCAGCGAGAGCGTCCTCCCAGGAAAGGACAGTTACCTGGGGCCTGCTCCTCCAAAAATACCTAAACAAGGTATGTACTTCCCTACGGGGCGGGGTCTTGATCTGGAGATTCCAGATCTAAAACGGGGTGTAATTTTTCGAACATGCGAAAGTTTTACAGCATCAACAGCGAAATAAGTGCCAGAAAAATTGAATGCAAAATCCTTCTAAACTGGGATCCAACTTTGGAGGCCTGAGCGGAACCCACGCACCAAAGACCTACATGGGGACAGCCCCCCTCCTCCCCACCCAGGACAGGTCACGCTAGCGCTGTAGCTCTGGTAGCCTATAATAGGCTTCAACTGTACAGTCTGTACAGTAAGATTACAGTCTCTCAAACACAAGGAAACTACATATCTGGCTTATTATGAGCCATAAAATGGTCAGTTTGGACAGAAAGGTTAGCCTGAATTTCAGACATTATTTCGAGTGGCTTACTCCCTCAGTAACGTCTGAATCGACGAGCCGTTAATGTCGTCCAGTGACGTCACTACTCCTTTGCTTTAATTCATGCAAAAAGTAAAACATGATTTTCAACTGGCAAACAAGGGGCGCTTTCCATTTACGAAAAAGACCCGGAAATTTCGGTGGTAGCAAAAGTGGAATTTCCGATTGGTAAAAAGTTGTTCCATTTGGTCGTAAACCCCGTTACGTGGCGCGGTGCCCGACCGTGGACCTGGAACTGGTACAAACTACGAGAAACGTAAATGGAACACGACATTCCGTTCGGAAATTCCAACCGGGAAAACGGGACCACCTTTTTAGATTTTCCACTTTTTCTGGGAATTTCCAGTGGGACGAACCGACGAAACGTGTTCCATTTACCGCCGAACCGGAAATTCCGGAAATTTTGACTAAATGGAAAGCGCCCAAGGAAATGTCGTCCGGAAATGTCTACATGATAGAAAACTGCTTTACTCTTCTTGATCTAGCTTTCTTCTCAATCCCTTTGCCCTTTCGACGCCTGCTACGCAGGCTATTTTTGATCGTAATTCATGTTTAACGTTCAAACTGTCAAATGCATGCTGTAATCTGAAGGAATCTGTTGTATTTCAATAATCAAACTCGAACAGAGTCACGCAAGGAACTAATTACACACACGCGACACTTCAAAACCACAACAATTTGCTTTAATTGAAAAGAAGCTATTTGGTCCTTAACGAAGAAGAAAGAAGACAAGAAAACAACAACAAAAAAAGCTACCAGAATCATTACACTTGACGGTGGAAATGACAGGAAGTTCGAATTATAAATCTCACGAAAATCAACCACTGATGCTTCCCAGGCGTAGTTAATTGATAGAAATCGATATCGGAAATCAATCAATATAATCGATATCAATCGATATAATCCGCCGATTGTTATCGATTGACATCGGAAATCGATAGAAATCGAAGTCAGATAAAAAATAATTATCGATTATTATCGATAAACAATCGATAGTAATCGATAACAAGCAATAATCTTAAGGAGTATATGGTTCAGATATTCTGAACATGACGATGATTCTGTTTACTTTATGATTTATTCTTACGATTCTTAATGCAACTCATGGGAATCACAAGAACACTGATTTTGATGTTTATTATGCTCCACATTTATGGGAGTGCTACAGCGAGGATAGAGGGTTGTACACTGCCACTTTCGCAGCAGTTTCTTTCCTTATTATGAACTGCGCTTAACCTAAAAATCAAAACAAAGAGCAAATTTGTTGCTGTTAGTGTTTTGTTCTTTTTGTTCTGGAATTAGACGTTTGGGCAAGCGCCGAGCTGCTGGTTTTCTTGTGAATAATGACGATTTTGTTGGTCTTCAATTAGTAGAACTGCATAATATCACGAAGCCTTTTCCGATAATAATCGATAGTAATCGATAACAATCGATAAATCAGTCATCGATTTCTATCGGAAATCGATGTTAATCGAAGTCAACTGTCTTCTTTACCGATTTCTATCGATTGATATCGGAAATCTATATTCATCGATTACCAACGAATGTCATCGATTATCGGTTTATCGATTAACTATGCCTGGCGCTTTGCAGTTACTGCCAATACAACAACGCGGCTCTAAATGAAAAACCTACCAGCTCTCCGCAATGATTCTTCATATGTAGATCAATTTAACAAGTCATAGTTTCGAAGAGACAAGGGCAATTTGCTGTTTACAATAAAGATTGCCCAAATTTTTGAACTTCACGCAAGCATGCCAGGCATGCGATCCGCTGGATATCAAACGACAGTCCCGCAAAAACTGAATTTCTCATAATTAGCCATAATTGTGCGAATGTTTGGACAATCAAACAATCAAAATCACTACCCGGTTTTCGGGTAGTGACGTCACTTGACGGCACTAACGGCCGGTCGATTCAGACGTTACTGAGGGAGTAAGCGACTCGAAGTAATGTCTGAAATCCAGGCTACAGTAAGGTTACATAACAATTTGCCTTTTTTCCCTCTCAAGCAGTTAAGGTTTGTGACATTGCCATTTTCTCTCCCTTGAAATGCCAGGTAGTCTATAATATTGGTGGAAGATGCGGAAGTTTAAAGTCAAGTTTATTCACGTAACATCATAGAGCTATTGCAACTTAACTGTCACACAAGGCCGCCAGTGACAATGCTAATCCTGCTATTCATTAGTTTTAAGACAAATATCAAATAATTTCTAACACAGCAGCTGTATTTCATTAGATAAGATTTAACTTTGACCGAATAGTTTGAATAGTTTCTGTTGACCCCATCTGTATTCATATGACTACCCCGCGCAAAATGCTGTATATGATGACCCTGGATAAATATTGCATTTATTATATATCTAGTAAGTATACGTACGTTTACGTACCTTTATTAACAATAAAAAAATTCCTACCCCTTCCATATACTCCAGAAAAAGAAGCACAGTCTTCTTAATTTCTTCTACTCTAAAAAACTCCACAATGTGCTTGTGTTTCACACAGGACAGGGCACTGACTTCAGTTTCCAATGTCTTCACCAGCTAAGAAGATGAAAAAAATACAGTGGAACCTCTACACAATGGCCACTGACGGATGAGAATCTATTTGTTGGCCACTGTGTAAAGTGTGGACGTAGCATCGTGTTGAAAAAATAAAAGACTATAAATCTTCAATGTCCACTTTGTTGATCTGAGTTACGAACGCACTACCACTGTAATTAGGTTTTGCTGTGACATTTTTATCTCCATGTTTGGAATAAATATTAACGGACCAACGGCAAATTAAATAAACCTCATTTGTGTCTTGACAACGTAGCCATTGTTTAATCTCCAAATGTCTGGCGCTACAAAATTGCATCAACAGCCCTGCGTCAATACTAGTGTTTTGGCATTGTGTTTGGTCATCCACACTAAACCATTTAAAACGTCCAATAATACACCTCCATTTTCAAAAGTTTTTACTTTCAAGGGCATTTTCGTAAACCTCCGTTTCGGAATGGCTTAGTGTGGACGCACGGCAAAAACGCTTAAAAATGCATGCATTTTCGTATTTAGGGGGAAAGAAAGGAGACGGAACCAAATTCGCAAATTTTACGACTCCGCCCAACGTGGAATGTAATCATTTAATCTCAACTAAAAGTCATTATAAATACGTAATGTAGTCTCAAATTCGAATTTAGTTTATATATGTTTTTTTTTTTTAGTATAGCCTCTTTTAGCTTTTACAAACAAAACAAAACATTAAAAGAATGGAAACAAATTTATGGAACAAATATATGGAAGAAAAGGAAACGGAAAAGCAAAATTACAAACAAGCCACATTTACATAGATTTCATGAAGAACATTTGCGTGGCATCGATTCAGTTTAATATGAGTTGAAATGCAGTTCGCTGATTGACAGTTGTAGGTTTTCAATTTGAGTAGTTAATAGTAATCTATTCCACAACACTCTCATTCATGCTCAGTTTAATTAAGATATGGTAATAATATTACGCAGCGGTCTAAGCCAAGCTGGAACAGCTTGGCTTCGGGTAGCACTGTTGAACGACCCACGCGAATACTTTCGTTTAAGACAAAATGGGTGGGTGGGCGGGCGGACCGATTCCTTGTTCACTGATCCGCTGGAAAAAACTAAGCAAGAAAGGAGTGTTCTATCCCAACACAGCATTTATAGCCCTTCTATACCTTCGTGCGCGTGTAAATGTCTCCACGCGGTAATATGTGCGGCACAAAAGAAACCTATTAGTACAAGAAAGTATGCCAAAATTCAACAAAGAAAACCCAGAGGTTTCCCACTATTTCCAGATCAAGTCTTCATCACCTGGGAATCTATCGCCATCCAGTCAAACATATGACTCGCAGAACCCCTGAACTCCCACTGAACGTTCTGCCAGATAGTCTCCGTCAAGCGGTAACCTGATAACGACCGATGACAGAAAGGCTTATCAGTTGGATCTCTCAGTGGAAGGGACATAGGAAAGGCGCAGTAAGGCAGTCAATTCTACCACAGTCGCAAATCATATCTTCATTGGAGTTCGGGGGTGCACTTCTTCCTCCTTGGTTACGTCAGAACTGAATGATTGCCTGACTGTCAACCAGCGCATCCACTTGTGCGTTACACACCTGATCTCGACACCACCAACGCATCTTGATATTTGTCGTAACTTACTTTGTTGCTCTATTACATGTCAACTCCACCCCAGACCAGAAGTCGAAAACATCCCGACGGATCAGGGGGAAAATTGTTGCCCCTCATCCCAATACAGAAGCATCCGTGACCACCGAGACTTGAATGTGACACTCACCCCGCTATGGTAGTAGGTAGTAGGCTATCCCAAGTTTCCAGGAAATCACCAGTAAGAAATCTCCTCCCGAACGGCACCACGTAGAAGAAATCGGCTTTTGAGAACGTCAACTTTTCAAAACGGCTGGATTCATTTCTCTTGCAAATAACTGGGCCGCAGGCTCTGCCTGAGAAAGGAAGCACACTTCCCCAGTACAAGACGTTGCCAAGATCTTAACAGAGACATAAGTAAATTCAAGGGTCTTCCCAACAGGCATAATGAATTTCAGTGCGATTTTAGTCTCTGGAAATCAGGTAAGACACCTCCGCAGAAGAGTCTGCCAAAACAATAACGAAATATGGGAAAATCTTTACCAGGTCGAGATGGATGTTGATAAACCTAGAGAGTAGCCCACCTTAACCAGATAAGAAGTGAAAATGACAGACTTCGCAGCTGCAAAACCATGATCATCAGCTGTGCTTTGATTGCCATATCCTCCCTTATCCAAGAGAATCTGAAGTTTCCCCCTTGAATCGATCATCAATATAAAGAACACATTGAACACCGATTGAACGAAAGAAGTCCATCGCCCATCCTTTTTTTAAACATGTAGGTTCCAGCCGCTAAATCTGCGGTGGTACGGATTGATTTCCCAGGAGAAGTCTATTGTCCGCACGAAATAATTATTCAAATTTGGGACCGGTTTGTTTTTCCGGGGGGGAATTAAAAATAAGTTCTCCTTTGTCATTCAAGACCCTGAGACGAAGGTTTGCGAGAAAGGTAGTAAGCTTTCTGTAAAAGTTTGAAAATTGGATTTTGCGACCTCTTCCCACCAATATTTTCTGCTGAAATTGACACGAAGCTTTTTCAAACAACAAACCCATATGCTAACTATTGCAAAGAGCACTTTAATAGTGAAATCGAAATATTTCTCGGTGCTTTCCCATACAAAAAGAATCCTTAAAATAGACTCAGTTTCATCAAAATTTGCATTAAATTATTATCTGCAAATTACGCCATATGCCAACTTTTGGAAGCGCAAGTATTGAAGTAGAACGTAAGCGACGAAGCTCATTTTGGGGCCATTTTCTCTATTCTCTGGCCGTCTGATAACTGATTTAACTTTAGTTTTAGCGCCCGTTACAGTCGTGAAAGTCCCGGATGATATAGCCCCATTGTGTTGTGAGCGATGAAGTCCCTGCCGTACGGTAAACGTAGGGTCAAATTTTCCAGTAAAACGGCAAACTATTATATGTAAAATACCACCCAACCAGTGGATCCCAGAAAAGGTGTGACTATTTTCCGCTGTCTCAAATGCATCCTAAAACTCCCGTTTAAATTGTTAAGGGGCTTCGTTCCGCAAGAATCTCCCAAAACGATAACTGAAAACACAATTACCCAGCTCCGAACTGATTCGGATCTCGAAAATAACTCTTGACTTGCCAATACTTGCCTCGCCCCGGTCCACACGTGCAACGTTACTTTCAGAGACGGACTAAATCGCAAGGACTTTTAAAGTTTTATCTCTATCTAGCAAAAGATCTCTTAAAAATAAACTTCTGTGCAAGTTTTCAACGTGATAGCGTTTTCTGTTTTGAAAATATAAATAATTTTAACGCATGATATTATGCCCTTTGAATGGTGAAAGTATTTGAAAATGTGTTTAGGAGAATAATTTGCTCGTTCGCAGTGAACTGATCGAATTTTTGGCGATACTGAAACCAGATGTTTGCATTATTTCCGGCCGACCGCCATACTTGTGCTCCTTGGAGGAGCACAAATATGGCGTCCCCATAGTGATCCCTATAAATTTCTGTTACACATTTTGAAAAAATGGCTTCAGACATTCCACGGTTTTGATTTTAGTTTTTGATGGCGTGACAGTAAAAACCACCAACAGTCCGACTCCCAAGTCCATGATATGATTCCCAATAATAACGAGCAACGAAGGTTCCCATGGAAAAACACAACGCAAGCACATATCACGATTGCGAGAGCACCTGAAAATTCGGTGCTAAGCAAGAATATACAACCTAAACAACAAGGCAACAACCTAACGTACAAATGTGTTCGGTATCCAAATGTAACAAAATAACTAAAGCCCGGGAAGAGTGAAGATAAAAGAAGCTATAAGACGAATATTTTCCTTGGAGCTCACCAGGCACTTCGTATCCATTATTTTCAGCAGGCTGTGGAGCTGTACTGGCGGGTTAACCTGTGGAACCGCGCCGTGATTCTTGACAGTACCCAACGGATAAGGAAATTGCACTTAAGCCACTTCAGCCACCGGGGAAGAAAAAAATTCGCATGGCTCGTTCTCTTTAACGATTCCTTGTTTACTGCTCCGCTGGAGAAAACTGAGCAAGAAAGGAGTGCTTTGTCCCAACACGGCATTTATAGCCCTACTATACCTTCGTGTACGTGCCCGCGTGTATTGAGTCTTTAGGAATATATTATTTTCACATGTTTTAGTTTCGCATATCATCACGAGTGATATGAATAGGAATTAAGGGCCTGTTTACATGGAGGTGGGGGACCCCAGGTAGGTGAGGTAACATGTGGCGGCTCACCCCACCTAAAACGTAAACGTGATCAAATTAAAATGAGAGATTATAGAGTGTTTTCACTCACGTGGCTAGCATCTATGCAAATTTATTGGAACAAAAGAAAGTGTTTGCGTAAGAAAAGAGCTCAACTTCCATAGGATTGGTTTGGTACACCAACATGGCCGCCGTTTCATTGTTTTGGGACACCAATATGGCCGCCGTGACGTCATGTGAAAACACTCTATAAGGACAGGCGGGTTACCCCACCTAAGCGGGTTACCGTATTTATTCGAATAAGCGCCCAACCTCGAATTAGCGCCCACCTCGAATAAGCGCCCATCCTAAAGGCAGAAAAAGTTAATAAGCGCCCAGCCTCGAATAAGCGCCCACCCCTCCTCCTCCCAATCAGACTCAAATAAGCGCTCACTCCCAACCCACCGACTTAAGTGAATAAGTTCCAATAAGAGACTTCCCCGAGGACGGAGTTTTCTTCAGAGTATTTTACAGAAACCTTGCTTTGTTACTTCTTCGCGTTTTGTTATTAGCATTTATTGTTTTGTTGCAAAATAAACCTACTTCATTTGCTGAAAATGGTGAAAATTTAATAAGCGCCCAGCCTCGAATAAGCGCCCACCTCGAATAAGCGCCCACTCTCAAGGTCCAAAAAATTAATAAGCGCCCAGGGCGGTTAATCGAATAAATACGGTACCTTACTTACCTGGGGTCCCCCACCCCCACGTAAACAGGCCCTAAATTCCCGTGTTGGTTAGCCCGCGTGGCAGGCGTTTGAAAGAGAAGGGGAAGGGAATTAGGGCGCAAGACCGCGCGCGAGGGAGGAGGGAGGAGGGTTCCTTTCCTTTCTCCCTCGCGCGCCCAAATTCCCCCTTCCCCTTTTTAACGCCTGCCACGCAGGCTACGTGTTGGTGAATTAGCTTTCCCGCTTTTGAGTGTTCTCTACTTAGCTTTGTAAGTCTGTTTGTTTAAGCGTTTTTTGGATTTTTGTAAGTAATCGGCCGCATGTGAACTATGTAACACCGTGTGGTTTACTCACTTATATCTGTTCCGGTAGTATGGACCTCAAAATGTTGACGAAGGCCGTCTGAATCGCGCGGAATTCGAACAATTACTTTCTTCACCAAATAGTACAATGAAGAGGTACCAAGTAATTGCCCGAAATCCGCGCAATTCAGTCGGCCTTCGACAACATTTTGAGGTGTTAGTTTTTGAGGTCTCCGTTTTCGAGGTTTTAGGTATTAGCTTTCTACACTACCTGCTGCTCCTTGTTTCTCAATCGATACGGTGTACTAGGGTATTTTATTTTCCTTTACAGAGTAAGATTAGCCCCTTTGTTTGTAAATATGTTGTACGAATTTCAAAATACACGTGGATTCAGACAAGGCTCCACCGTTTTAACGAAAACAAGCACATTTCTACATCTACATTCATTAGTCAGCAGAAACTATGTACAGCTATCATTGATATTAAAATAATTAAGAAGTAAAAAATAATGCAAGATAAGAATTTCTACAATAAGAATAAGGAATGCAAAAGAATAACAGGTATAAATAAATAATAAATGGCAATACTTTTAAAACTAAAAGGACAACACGTTCGGGAGTTAAAATCTGAAGGATATTTTTCTCCTGGATGATAATCTTGGTTAATCATTAAAGGCAATAGCAAGCACTACTACTATTTAAAACTACCAGTGAAGTGACAGATTTGTTTTAGTTTTGTACCTGGTCAGTGTCCTGGAAAGTTGTCGCGAGGTCATACATTTTACAAGCCATCCCCTTGCCGGTTTCCTTTTCAGTTACAAGGAAAACCTGTCAAATGAACATCACGTTTCAGAAGAGTTTATCTTTTAACTGCAAAGATAACTGGGGTCAATTAAATATAGCTTTTACCCAAATGTAAAAATTTGGAAGTCTCAGTAGTCATTGGTTTCTTGCCGGCATGGCAGACGTTAGAAGAGGAAGAGAAAGAGGAAGTTAAGGCACAGGAGAACGCGATGAGCGCAAAAGGAAGAGGGAAAGAGGGGTATCTTTTACTTTTCCCTCCCTCGCGCGACCTTCCTGTACTCGCGCGCTTTAATACCCCCTTGTCCCTTCCCCTTCTAACGCCTGCCACGCAGGTTACTGTTTTCAGACCCTAAAACAATAGCTACACTTGTAAATTACGCTTTTAAAATTTTTATTAAATTGACCCCTGGTTGGGCAGAATTATTAGGATTTTGTCTACACTCAAAGAGTGAAAGTTGGTTACAAGAATAAGGGGATATCATTGTAGTCAATGACACAAGGATAATAATGGGAAGGGTGGAGCTATGTTCAAATTGAACTTCAACATGCTCTTCATGCACTGGGCATTTTACTCCTCGGCTCAATGAGTTGGAGTGATGAATTTGAGGACAGGTCAGGAGTCTGCGCAATGGGTAAAATTTGATCACTGATGGAGAGGGGCATGGAGCCAGGCAAGAAAACACCTGCCTGCAAAGGCTGTGAAATGAGAAAAAGTCACTAATTAGTTGTGCTTGACAAAAACAGAAACATGTTCCCTGGTGAAAAAGTCTTGGAAAAATACGGATAAAAACTTTTGTATTAAAATGTAGGGTATGTTAACACTACTCTTACAACGTCCGAGTACAAAGTAGGGTTGGTAGACCTTGTCTGCGCATGCCCAAACTTCGGAAGCTAATATTTTGCATCTGGATCAGAAGGCCGCGAAGTGCATGACCTGTAAACGGCTTTTTGGTACGTTTTAGCTCTTTATAGCCAGACAGTGACCACAAAAGGGCTCGAATAGCTTCAGAACGTGTTTTTCAGCAAAATTTCAAGGGGCAAATGGATTAACTAGGTTCCATTTAATTCTTTGATCAATAGTTTAGTTGCAGGCCACTGTTGTGCGAGAAAAGTGCACTCAAATATTAACTAAATGTACCTTAGCCTGTCCACCACGTCCTAAAGGCTTCACTGGATCATACTTCTCAGGATTCAAAAAGCATCCCTCATATTGAAGCTGTCGTTTCAGCACTGCGTCTACCTGGGCACCTGTCACTGCATCCTGCCCTGAATCTTTCACATCCAGTTCTCCTGCAGTCCTCTGTTCAGCGATTGATTGTCTAAAAGCATTAAGCCAGAACACAGTTAAACTACATGTATCTTCCATTACCCATGGGGCGACAGCCACTGTTAGAAACGTTAAAAGGTGTCAGCAGCGAGCACACAGAAAGAGCTTAGCACCCATTTCAGACCAAGAAGCTGATTATGAGCAAATCTGGGTAGGGCTTCCATCCCAACTCCTTTTACAAATTCGTAACAAAACTCAGCCCAATCGAGTTTTCTCTCCTATTAGTTTTTTTATAATAAGCTAACCAGACTGTATAATATAGGCGAACCTCTATTAAGCCACCAATCTTTCTTTAAGCAGCCATTTGTCCCATTCCCAAGGTATACAGCTTAACAATGTTGTTGTTGCATTGACAGTACATATTCTTAGCCCATAAACCAGACAGAGAAACGGCATTTAGAAAGGCAACAGAAGGAAAAATCTTATTAACTTTTCATGTTGCAGTCTGAACATCATTCTTGACAAAATGTCCTTTGCAGCATAGCCTTTTCAAGAGACTTCAAGGTACATTAGCCCTTTTTGGGACTCCTACCAGATAATAGAAATGAAAATATTAAATATCGTGGTTTAAATTTTTCCGCAGTTTTAAATCTTTCTAACAAACTTAACTTTTTCTTTGTCTCAGATAAACCAACAAAACATTTGAAGCAAAATATATGCTAAATGTATGGTTCAATTTTATGGTGGGTTTTACAAACGTAGAGAGTAACTCCAACTACCTCTTCAAAGTTAAAAGAAAAGAATAAAATAAACAGGAAATAATTGGATAAGAAAGTTTCACAGCAAATTCTGCTGGCATATACTGCCCAGTATTAAATGGCTTGGTGACACTTAATATTCTTTGCAAAAAACTCTCCACATTATGCTGTGGTTGTCACTGTTTTTTTCCCCTTTGCTTTTTTTTTTTGTTTTTGCTTTGTTTTTGGCGTGGTTTTTGTTTCAGGACCTTTCACTTCAGTCTAATCAGTTGCACTATATTCACAAGCCACAAAACTGAAAAGATGTGCAAATCTAACCTGGTAGAAGGACTTGAGGGTGCATCATGCAAAGACTCAAGTGTACTGGAAGTGATTGGCACAGCCACACCACCTGCTGCACGTTTTATTAGTATCCGAGAAGGCAAAGCTTGCCGCAAGTCGTTTAAATTTGACAATGGTTGTCCTTCCTCTCCTGGAGAATGAAATAAATAAAACAATATATAACATGGTTAAAAACCCCAACTGACGTATTGGGCCAACCTGTTGGCTTACTTTACAACCTACAGCCAAGGAGTCGAACGAAACAACTAGTGGTCAGAGTTTTCCAATAAGAGAGAGTTGACCTAATACACTGTATGGTTACCACACTTAGTTTGCCATTATTCCTTTCTCAAGGGTAGAAAACCTTTCCTTTCAAAGACTTTTTAGACTCTGAAGTCCTATTAATAGTTACATTGTATATATACAATAATTATCATAAAACTGTACATAGAACTGATTAAAGATTTTCTGCATATTTAACAGACAGAACAGTTTTCAAAAAAGAGACTACCAAGATGCAAAAAAAAACGCAATTATCAGTAACAGGAAGGAGAAAAGCACTTTTCAATGAAAATGACAATGTAATATTATACCACATATTACTATTTCAAATACTTCTCCTTTGTTTGGAATTCAAAATAACATTATATTTTACATCATTTGTCACAGTTCTATTTTCAGAATCAGGGGAGAGAATGATGATGATCTTTTTAGTTTTCTCTCCCTTACACTCAATATTATAATATCCATGCCCTTTCTTACTGTATCAAGGATACATTACAATAATATTTCACTGTTGAAACTGATGATGATGCCCAAATCTCTTTATGAAAAAATGATCTGTAGTGAACATTTCAAGTGGGTATACATCTCTAGTTGGATCAAAGAGGAGTCCGGAATTTTTGACACTTCAGTGCACACACATACTCAAATTGACCTTCTTCTGACATTTTAATAGATGTTGAAGTTTTTTTGTAAATAATAGTAGACTCTGGTGTTCTTTAATTTGAAGTACGTTTAACAACATGTTTCTTTACATTGAAAGAAATAAAAGTGGGTTCCCATGAATTTTCAGGGAACCAAAAAATTGTTACAGATGGTTTCCCATGATTTCTCGGCACAGAACTAAAAAATTGTTATCCATGGGATTTGAAATCCGAGGGCTTGATGGTAGTCAGGATTGTATTTGTGGACTTTAATAAAACATTTGATTCCATTTCTCATTCTGTGCTGCTTCAAAAGTTGCATGGATCAATGATTATTTAACTGATCGTCATCAAGTCACCATTGTTAATGGCTGTTGTTCTAGCTTGAGTAAAGTTACATTTGGTGTCCCTCAAGGATCTGTGCTTGGTCCCACTTTATTTTCTCTCTTCTGTAATGATTTGCCAGACATTGTCAGTGACTGTGAAGGTGAACTGCATATGTATGCTTGCTATACCACCATATACATAATCCTGATATGGCAGCTGCCTCACTTAATTTCATTTTGAATAATGTCACTAACTGGTGTCGCAACAATCTTTTAACAATGGCTTTTTCGTTACGTTTTAGCCCCTTATAGCCAGACAGTGACCAGAAAACTGCTCAACTAGCTTCAAAATGCATTTTTCGGCCCCCGGGCAAATGGGTTAAAGCTAATTAAAGGTATTTCATACAATTGACTCAAGGTGTGAGACAAAGTTAGCATATGGTATGACTCCTGATTACAGGACTTTGAAGTCACCTATAAACTGCATGTGGTTTAAGACCGGTCAGGGTTAACTTTATGTAGTATCCATCCCTATGAACTACCTATTTCAGTCTTTTATCATCCTTTCTTTGGCAGGAAATATCAAGAAAGGCTAGAAAATTACCATTTTTCAGACTTACGATATCCATTTTCCTTTTGTTCCTTACATTTAAAACTCTGTCTTCTTCTTTGTTTGAGTCCCAATGCTGAAATCGATATTTCCGATATAAATCAATGGAAATTGTTTAAAATCTAACTATAATTACAAAAATTGATAAAATCAATAAAAATCAATAATCACAAAAACCTCCGCTATTGATTAGTATCAAAAAAATCAAAATTATCGATTATGATAAATTTTATTGAGTATCGAATTATGGATTTGTAACGTGTCGTGCTGCATCAAACTAGAAGCCTTGGTCACAACACTAACAACCATGTGCACATCTGACTTCTTCTACAAGTGCGCTTTAGAGAGCAGCGGGCGATTTGTGACGGAGGACAAAACTCAGGCCTGACCACAGGGAACCTGAACACTGTACTAAGTGATAATAAAATAATCAGTTGTTATTTACCTAGGTGTTTCCTGAGTCCTTATGAGTCGATTTGGAAGGGATTTGAATCCGATCAGAGACGGTTAACATTGCTGGTATCAAATGCGTTTGCTTGTCTGGCACGTCATAAATAAGACACTTAAGTTTCGTCTCATGTTTCTAATATTGTCATTGTTTTCTATTAACTCTTGATCTCCTTGGGAGATGATCTCTATGGGCGGCCGTTACCAACAAAAATAAATTAATCATGTCAAATGGCACAGACAAAACGTCAATGGTCTAGTGATAAATTACGAAATGGTTCAAATAATAGAGAAATGGTCATTCTTAAAATAAAATAGTCCGGTTGTTTGTGTGAAATGGTTCACCAAAACTACAAACGATTTTGTCAGAAATAAATGAGAAGCTGTCCACTGGTAGATGTTAAAACGATACTGCCAACAAGAATCGGTTTGTTTAAATTATAATCCATCAATATACCATGTGCGAAATGATCAAGCTTGAATAGCTTGAAGCTTGAATTGAAGCTTGAATTGAAGCTTGAATAGCTTGAATTTGCAACTGAATAGCTATCTTGGTGAAAATGATCTACACGAGCCCCTTCAATCAGCGTACAAGATTTTTCACAGCACCGAGACTGCACTTCTCACAGTTACAAATGACATTATGCTGTCATTGGATAAGGGCAAGAATGTTTTCCTTGTTTTATTGGATCTGTCGGCAGCATTTGATACCGTTAACCATTCCTTGCTGCTGGCACGACAGCAGAAATCATTTGGCATCAGAGGAACTGTACTGCAATGGTTCGATTCTTATCTTTCTCAAAGAACTCAGTTTGTAAACATCAATGAGGCGAATTCTACGGTACGAGATCTTCCCGTGGGTGTTCCCCAAGGTTCAGTTCTGGGACCTGTTCTCTACCTTCTGTATACTGCGCCACTTGCTAAAGTGGCGCAGTCCACTCAAAGCATCGTTTTTTCCTTTTTTACCCATTGTAAATATAACAGGATATGGTTGTAAATTTGTAAATATTTTTCAATAATGACTGTAAAGTGCCTTGAACATAGGATAAGAGCGCTATAGAAATAAAGTTATTATTATTATTACTTTATTATTATATTAACAGTCGGCTGCTCTGTTGCGTAATGGTTTGAGTAAAGTAAGAATTCACGAAAACACTTACAATTACTTTAAGTCATAAGCAAATGGTTCAATTTAACATCGAATGATTAAATCGAGAGACAAATGGTTTATGGAATAGACAAAAGGTTCAATGTAATGTTGAATGATTTAATCAAGACTGAAGTGGAGGTGAAGCGAAACAATTAGTGCTGTGAAATAAAATGGTTTTGTATGACATACAATAGTTGGCGCCGAAATGACCAAAAATACAAGAGTGAAATGGAAAAGTCAAGAATGGAGTTGTCTAGACTATCTGGGGTCTGACATAATGTTCTTTATCCATAAATGGAGTGAAAGGATGTTGACAATACTCCCACCCGGCTACGCCCAGACCCCGATTCGTCTCATCCATGATTTCAAAACAAGCTGCAAATCTGGTAAGCTGTGCCGTCAATTTCCTGAATGAATGTCCTTTCTTGTCTTTCTTGCACCTACACAGACTACCCTTCTGGAAAATTTTAAAGACGATGTGTTTTGTGGGTCGATTTTGCTGTTTTAAAATGTATTCTTTCCATTAGTTACTGACGAGGGTATTAAGTTTTCAGTATGATCATTTTAACATGGCCTCCATGAAAAGCAGTTTTAATTTTTTATATTTTGTATCTATTTTTGTTTGTAGTAGGAAGATAGTCAGTTAGTTTTTTAATATAATATTAAATACTGATGGAAATACCATGTACAAATAAAGTTATCTATCTATTTTTCTGAGGGCTGGTCATTCATTTGCTGTAAAGGGAAGGGGGAGGGGTGGCCATTTTGAGAAAGCTGAGAATATTTTCAAACCTTTCCCTCCCAAATTCATCCTAGCTTTTTAGAAATGACCCCACCTCATTTTCTCTAACCCAATAAATTGTAAATTTTGTGAATGTGACTCCCTCCTCCCCCGCATATTCTAGCTACAAAAGTACTGAGGTTCACTGCGTACTTCATCTAAAGTCATGTGTATGAGATTGGTGTTTACAATTTACAGCTGTTACAATCAATTCAAATCTTCATATTAAATGGTCATTTAAATCAAAGCACCAAGGACAATGTAGGTACACTTCCATTGTTCGCATACACAACACCAGATCAGCCTCCAAGACCATTAGATTCTTCCACCACAGACGACCTCACAGCTAGAGAAACAGTGGTCACAGAGATTGAGCAGGAAGCTGTCAGAGGAGCCATTTTATTTGAGGCCAACAGTGTTGTGGTCGTCAAGGGCGACCACATATCTGGATACCCGACCATAGCCTGCGTGGCAGGCGTTTGAAAGGGAAGGAAAAGGGAGTTTTAGGTGAGAGAGAAACGCGAGGGGCGCCCCTCGCGTTTCTCTCACACCTAAAACTCCCTTTCCCTTCCCTTTCAAACGCCTGCCACGCACGCTATCCCGAACAGGGGACCCTTCTTTGTAGGAATTGTCGTAGCTGATGTCACCAACAAGGAAGAGAATTCTTTTTGTGATATTGAGTTGTTTGTTTGTTCATTTGAAGACTGTCTGCTGTTTACTTTGAATGAAAGTGTACGAATCCACCGAGATGCTATTGTCAGTAAAGTGGGGGAAGAGCATTTTGAAAAAGGGTGCGATTTTGTCAAATTGACTGAGGTATCATACGAGACATTTCTTCGACACCAAAATGACGTGGAAGACCTTTTGCCAGACAAAGAAGGTGGTGAAGAGGACAGCGACCTCCTCTCTGATGATGATGAAAACCCAGCAGACGTCGTCTTTGGAGGAATGCCACTTCTCACAACATCCAGGAGAACTGTCATCCGCCCAAATCATCTGGACTTTTAGTTCATTTTTCACAGACTTCTTGTAAATGCATGCCTTACAGATAATGAGTGGTTGATAATGTCCTTCCTCCTGGGTTGTTACAGTTACGGAAAAGCACAGTCTGACAACTAAATCAGAGTTTAACTCGGAGGAAACATTAGACTCTTGCACTACCAGAATTTTAGAAACGTTATGATAGCTCGAGTGTTTTGCCAGATTAGGCCTCGATTCACGCCAAGTCATTTTAAAAATGTCTCTACACTTGTATAGTTTACTAAATGGAATTTTATTGACTTCAATTACCATTCCAAGTAGGTCTGAATGAATATGAAACATTTATAAAGGTCTTAAACCCCTGGGCTTAAAAGTACTAAAGATAGAGGCCGTATGTTCCGTTGGCGTCGTTGCAGCGAAGGCGGATTGTCAGACTGGCAACGAGCTAAAAAATTATTATTCAAATTCCGACAGGTGACACAAGAATGTTCCGAAATTGCGACATAGCTGGCTGTGAAATTCAGAAGGGGGACATGAGCACCCCCCCTAACAGGGCCTCACAGCTGGGTGAAACATTTTCTGGTTTTAAAGTGCTACTACGATCAAATCTTTGACTACCATTTTTTTCGCCAGATTGGCAGTTTAGCACTTGAAGTACATGGTGTGCAAATTATAGCTTCATTCGATTAAGGAAAGTGGTATTTTTTGGCACTCAAAAACCATTAATTTTCGGCCGCCATTAAAACGCTATATTCCTGTGGCCTGGTTACCAAGAACACAAGGCAATTGCTTTGTGACATCATTTACTTAACACAGTACACACAGCATGACAATTTTCTTCCAAGAACCCTGCTCAAGAATGTTCCCTTTCCTCCCACTTCGATGCGTTCTTGTTTAGGAAAACTCTTTCGATCTTACTACATTAGGCTCCGTATGTGTGCAGCAACCGCTTCAATCGATAGAATTGAGCTGCATGCGAGTCTGACCAACTGAATGTGAGATTCGAGGAATAGGTTTGTTTCCAGCTGACAGTTTCGCTGTTTTCCGGGTTTGATAACTTCGAAGAGTGCTGCTATAGCATTTACGGGGCTTTCAACGCAAACCAGAGGCCGAAAATTAAACTTGGATCGTTTGCTAGCATATGGAAGAAAGATCAATCGACAGATCTTGAATCCGGAAAGAAATCTTCGCATAAAGAGGGAGCACATGGAGGTAAGCTTACAGTTCGCAAAAGTACTGGCAGTGAATGTCCCCAACGCTAAGTATATTTATATCGCCGGTGGTGATTTTTGCTTTTACTACTGGCGAAGTCATCGAAGATAAATTTTTTCTTAGACCTTTCTTCGACTGGAACGCGACGACTACGAAACTTTTAGGAAACTTTAAAAAAGATTTGCCCTAAGGCAGCAGATCACAGAGATCCCTCTAGTTTTGTAAACACTATTATTGCTCACACCTTGCTCTTGTAGTGTACTATTTTTTTCTGTTACCACTATTAACATTCCTTTGAGCTTTTATAAAAAGCTTTAAAGCTCTATTTGTCAATTTTTATTATAAAATATTAAAATCTATCAGGATCATGGTTGCAATCTGAATGGCATGATATTTTAATATACAGTAAATTCCCTAGTATTTCCAACATTCTGGTCGCCATAACCCTCACTAAGCAAAAGGTATGCTTTTTTCAATTTTAGTCTTCCCAAAACTCAGAGCCTGATTTAAACTGCACAGACACATTGTCAGTTCAAACCACAAGCTAAAGCAAGAGAGCCCACCCAAGTTTATTGCAAAAACTGTTTTTGCAATTTTGTAAAATACAGCAAGAATTATTACCATTTACTGATGTGGTCTTTAAAATAAAATTGTGATCCTATCTTGAATGTTGTGTATTGTTATTCTTTTGAGTGAATAATGAAAAGTTTTGCAATCTGGCATTGAATATTTACAATAATTATAATTATAGTATATCATAATTTGAGATGTAAACTCCAACACAGAGGCACTCATGCACTGAATCACTGAAGTGATGTGACTGACAGATTGCAAGTTAAAAATGAATAATCACCAAGGCTTGGTCACTGAAATATTTACTGCAACTGAGGGTTATGTACATGTATGAGATAGTTTCATGGCCCCTGCTCATCACTGCTGCTTTATGTTTCACTACTCAAGGTTGTGCTCTACCAGCACCCAGTTAGCCCATGGTGCTCAACTACTGCTGTGGGGCAACTAGGAAATTTTTTCATAGAAATCATGTGCTGGGCACCCAGGATTTCACGGGTCCGGAGCACTGGGCTCCTTTCAATTTTTCTTAGAGCACAGCCTTGCTACTTCAAAAAACCTTGGTGTATCTTTTAATATGGGATAGACTAATGTTATTCCTATAAATGAGGAAGCTTCATGGCCCTTTACCACATACAAAGATACTGTCCACCCTACTGTAACAATTGATGTGCACACTTGTTGATCACAAGATAAATGTGAGGCCCCAGCTAAGAACCTGGAGGACAAGTTTAGGTCTTATGTACCGTGTGCAATATACAAATCCATTATTTTTTAGTCATACCAGTGATTACAATAAACAAGCCAAGGGCTGTAATACTGTTTAAAGGCTGCAATTTTATTGTTCTTTGTTGCCTGATTTAGCATAGTCTATTTTGGGGGTATTATATAGCCTGAGCCAAGCTAGGGCAGGGCCCACACAGGGCAAAGGGGCTTCCCACCTTTCTGTGTTTCAAGTCAGAAATTCCTATATATTCTTAATCGAGCTTTACAGACACTGGTTACCCAGGCACTTACTATTTTTCTTGTAACAATGATGTGCCAATTGTAGACATTGTACCAAGTTCACGGGTTAATAAGATTTTATTACCAAAACATCTGCAGCCAAATAGCATGACACATTTGATTTTGATACATCTTTCTTTCTTCCCCTGTTTGTAGTCCTTTGATAAATTTTCTGCCTCCTACTCACCAAGTTTCACGTCCTTGGCTTTTTGCTACAGTCATTGTTCCTACCCTTCTTCCTCCTTGTTTCTTTATGCTATATATCAAATAAATCACGTGTCTGTGACTTTTTTCCAGAGGGCTAACTTAATATGGACACCCGGATAATACGGACACCCAGATAATATAGACATCATATCATGTCTGTGTTAACCGTTCCACCGTATATATTTTCTTGTCTAGCCAAAGCTTCAAAGCTGGTCCCAGTAAAGAGAGCATCCAAAAAATGCACACCTGGGTTTGAATAATAAATAAATTTTTAAAAAAACGTCACACACAACAATTTCATAAAGTTATCTATAAAAGTTATGGGAATACAAGGGGATATCATTGACAATAGTTGGATGAGGTGAAATCTCTGCATTTTTATTAGCGTTGCAATTTATAAGCTGCAATAATGATCTGCAGTCAATCGATAGGGAAGGCATAGGCAGACACAGCCTTTTCAAAAAAAACATGAGCTACAAAGAATGTGACAGTCTTTAATGTCAGCACTGAAAATTATTAAATTGATATACCAAATCAAGAGCGAGCGATCCCCTTATTTATATATTTATATTGAACATGAGTAAATTAACTTTTCTGACAAAGAGAACTTAACATTAGATCTAATTTTAAAATCCTCAGCTCAGATACGCAACACTAAAGTAACAATTAAATTTTCAATAATAAAGGACAGCAGTCCGTTTAAGATGGTAAAAAAAAAGCACATGCATATGACAACGAGCTGGCTGCTTTAGAACTGAAACTTAGCTGAACTGAAAACTGTATCCACTCTGATTCACTGTACCTGAAATAAAGCAAAACTTTATCTACACTTGGATAAATGAGCACTCGAGAGTGGCTAGAAGGCAGGTGAAATTGGTGCGGACTCTCGATCGTCTTGCCTGTGTATTATTATTATAGCTAGTACGTATACAAATACACCTACCAGTAGAATCTCCGTCCGCACAAACTGCATAAAATACGACTTGGTGAAGTGTGTTTTTTTTCCTTCTCTGAGGCTAGCTGCCCTTAGTATTTGACTTTCTCATATTCAGTCGGTGCTGGTTCTACAGAGTCATCGTAATCTATGATTTCCTCCTTCACAATTCCAGAATCGGGCGAAGACGAGCGAAGCTTTGAGAATCGCTCGCAGTTTTCTCACGGTTCAGGTTTGTTTTCTTGGCGTGTTCAGAAAATGACGTCACAATCAGAGAACAATAGCTTTGTCACTGGAACATAAATTTGTAACAGCGGACGCGAAAAACCTACATTTTCAAGCTCAATATTTTCACTTAGAGG
Source organism: Porites cylindrica (assembly GCA_964035525.1). Lineage (NCBI taxonomy): Eukaryota > Metazoa > Cnidaria > Anthozoa > Scleractinia > Poritidae > Porites > Porites cylindrica. The sequence continues at coordinate 5,060,931 of OZ037787.1, read as the reverse complement.
GCGCCAAAGTTCATTTCAATGACCGAAACAGGTACAGCCACTTCTGATAAGCTGAAAAGAAAGCGTTTTTGTGACAAACTTGACATTAAATTTTGATCGTAGTAGCACTTTAAGATAGAGACCAGTCCAATGAGTCCCCCCTTTGTTGAATTGAAATTTGGCAACATTCCTATATACTGTATGGCCCATAAATAAAGACCATTACGTCGACCCCACATAAACTAGACAACTCTGGCCAGTCTGGACTTGTCCATTTCGGTGGTTTCGGCGCCATATGTCATGCGAAATCATTTTATTTCACGCAGCAGTATTTGTTTCGTCGTAGCTCCACTTCAGTCTCGATAAATCATTCGATATTACATTGAACCATTTGCGTATGCCTTAATTAAACCATTTGTTTCTCGATTCAATCGTACAACATTACATTGAACTATTTGCTTTCCATAAACCATTTGTCTCTCGATTTAATGTGGGGCAGGAACGCGTGACGAACCACTAAGAACGTCTGCGTGAGAGGCTAGCAATATTAGAGCAGTACATTGAGTTTAAAACAAAACCTCTTTGGATCACTACCTCGGGCTATAACTAACCTTGTGTTCCTAAAAGTTTGTTGCTCAAATCAACTCTGTTAAGAGCACTCAGTTTGGACGCCAGGAAATCCCTTCTTTTTTCTGAGAGCTTGTTGAGGTGTTCCAAAGCCTCAAAAAGTTCGAATCCTTTTTTGATGCTATCCAATCTGCCGCTAGGAAGAACATCTCCACACAGGAATTTAAGCTCCTCCAGTTCGTTAGCTGTCAAACTGTTGGACAGCTCCAATAACAGCGATCTAAAAAGACCATAGTTACTCCGATCCACACCTCTCGGGGGATCGCTAAAAGCCCTCGCCATGTTGGCGTAAGGAAAGCACTAGATAATATCGACCTAAACCAGTACAGATGAGTCATCGATATGTCAGCGGCGTCTTACAAAATGACTGAAATGATCCCGTCGGGGTAGTAGTTGGTGTAGTCCCGATCCACTGCCCACTACTATTGATGTAAGACTGCCCAGGTGCAACTGTAGATTAGAAGTAGATGTTGTTGGTGTAGTAGACTGTAGTATCTGTAATAGCTGTAGAAGCTGTAGTATCTGTAATAGCTGTAGTATCTGTAGTATCTGTGGTAGGTGTAGTAGCTGTAGCAGCTGTAGTACCTGTAGTAGGTGTAGTAGATGTATTAGCTGTGGTATCGGTAGTATCTATAGTTAGTATCTGTAGTAGGCGTAGTATCCGTACTATCTGTAGTATCTGTAGTATCTGTAGTAGTTGTAGTATCTGTAGTAGGCGTAGTACCCGTAGTATCTGTAGTATCTGTAGTATCTCATTCTGTAGTAGTTGTAGTACCTGTAGTAGGCGTAGTACCCGTAGTATCTGTAGTAGGCGTAGTACCCGTAGTATCTGTAGTAGGCGTAGTACCCGTAGTATCTGTAGTATCTGTAGTAGCTGAGTAGTAGCTGTAGTAGGTGTAGCAGCCTTAGTAGCTGTAGTAAGTGTAGTACCTGTACTATCCGTAGCAGGTGTAGTATCTGTAGTATCTGTAGTAACTGTAGTAGCTGTAGTAGGTGTAGTAAAGTGTTCACCTAAGCGGGAGGGGCGTCCAGTGGTGTAATGAATTTTATGGATTCCTGATTGGAACTTCCTATTCTTCTTTTGATGACCTTGCTGGTCCCTGGCGATCCTACAACACGGCCCGCGACACGACACAAATTAACAAAATTACACTATTACTAACACAAAAAAAAAGACGATTTGCAAAAGCTTATAAAAGGAGCATCAAGGTTCACACACATCTGATAGCAATATTTTCTAGCTTTTACCTTTTTCCCCGACCTCTTCTGTTCTTATGACTCTGGTGTCCCTTGCTCATTTGCACAAAATTGACTCGAGGCTATCAGGGGCACCCAAAGACTGTTTTCTGTAAAATATCTGTCCGGAGAAGCAAATATTGCCTAGAATTTTCTTTTGCTCGAGGAAGACTAAAAATTTCTAGATGGACCTTCCATTCATAAACAATTTTCAATCTTTATACCTAATAAATTCCCTACGAATGTCTGATTTTTAATGTTTCAAAATCACTTCTTAGGTTACAATATTTTTCTTAAAAAATGGTCACCTAAATTTTTCGGATTCTAAAATGTGATGGAGAGAGGAACCAGAAAAATTCTCACTTTCGTAAAACGTTAAATTGCAACTAAAATTTCGGAAAAGTAACACTGAAGCCCTTGTAATTTCGAAAACTTACCTAAGTTCCTCTAGGATGACCGTTAGCTTATAGGGCTTTCCACAAGTTGTTCGAGATTTTCCAAAAAGCTTCCCATAATTTCTCAAAAGAATGCTCAAAAGTTGCCAAAAGCAATCAAAAGTTGCTTTTTGCAACAAAACGTACTCAAAAGTTGGTCGAAAAAACGAAAACTTTGTTTGGTCTGAAGTTATGAAAATATGCAAATTGTACAAACAAAAGTAAGTTTTTGTAGCATTTTTGTGCAATTTTTCGGCGCGATTAGCGTTGCTTCATAACTTTGTCCTGAGTTAAAACCACGAAAGAAATGTAATGAGCCAAAAAAATTGTTTAATGACTTTCTTCACCCGAGACACTCAAGTCAGTTGAGAGTTAGAATCTTTCAATTGTCAGCCATTTAGAATCTTCTGTAAACACCGCTGAGCTATCCTGCGCCCATAATGTGCCCCAGGGGAGAACGATTTGTCTCCTTTTTTACTGGAAATTCACAAATTGTCTACAAAATATTGTGAAATATGGAACAAAGGCCAATTTAAACACCAAGAGATGCTCCGATATCACAGAATTAGAAGATAACTAGAGAAATTAAAATGCCAAAAGTTGCAAGAAAAGAAAAAAGTTGCTCGAAATACGAGAAGTTGCCTAAAAGTTGCCGAGCAACTTGTGGAAAACCCTAATGACCGAACCGATAACAATTTTGTAGTGCCGCTTACAATGCATTTCTAGAGTGCAGAAAAGAAAACTCTGGATAGCCTAAAAAGTGTTTTCAACGTATTTTGGAGGAGACCGTCGTTGCGTGGCCCTGACGCTTTTTCCCTTTACTATGTGACATTACATTACTACAGATACTACAGCAACTACAGATACCACGTACAGATACTACACCTACTACAGATACTACAGGTACTACACCTACTACAGGTACTACACCTACTACAGATACGACACCTACTACAGCTACTACAGATACTACAGCTACTACAGATGCTACAGCTACTACAGATACTACAGATACTACAGCTACTATAGATACTACAGATACTACACCTACTACAGATACTACAGCTACTACAGATGCTACAGATACTACAGCTACTACAGATACTACACCTACAGATACTACACATACTACTGTTATATGCTACTGCGCCAATTACAGCTATCTACTACGGTTGCTTTTCAGTTGGTCACAATCTACTACGGTTACTGTTCAGTTACAGTAGTGGGCAGCGGCTAGGGAAATTTTGGATACACCAAGTAGTACCCTCCCGTCGACCTCCTCTCACTTGATCGCTCGAAGCAAGGATGTCATATTTGAGTTACTTTGAGTTATAAAACGGTCAATATTGTCGTTTCCAGTTTATATCACTAAATAGACTCAGCTGAATTGCATTGAACGACGTGGCTTATGGTCTTCCCAAGGAACGCTGGTTTCGGTTGATGTTATTTAGTGTCAACACGTCACGAAATCCTATATCTAACATCGACCGAAACCTAAACGGAACTCAGCTGCGGCTACAAAAAAACCGAAATAAAATAAATCCCGCGAGAGTGCGAATCCCATCCCAGTTTTATTCTGTCATTTGAGTCTCAAACAGTAGTTTTCCAGCTTTTCGACTTTCACCTAAGAAAGTTTGAGAAGTTCATAATAAAAAAAAAGTTCTACTTCCACAATCACATGCTAACTTAGCATTGGCGCCAAATCTAAAATTTTCCAACTGAGAATACTCTGTGAAGGACAATGGCGGAAGTAGAATGCACTTTTTATTTGAGTGGCAATGTATTTAGCACAAAAGTACTAATTGGGGACACTATATTTTACGTCTCCAACTGGACACGGGACCGCCATTTTACGTGGTCATCCGAGCCACGCGAAGGTCTAGCCTGTTGCAGTGCAAAGGGAGTACCTTCATTTCTCGGTTATTTTAAGACCCTGAGTATTGGTCCGGCCCCAGGAATCGAACCCGCGACCTCCCGCTCTGCAGTCAATACTCTCTAACGACTGAGCTAACACTGCCGCGAGACAACGTGGTTATCTCTAGTTGTTTAAGTCGCATACGATCCATATTCAGGATATATAAGCCTAGGAGCCTATTTTAAAAAGCGTATGCCACTACTACCCGTTTAGCCGTTTTATGATATTTAATTTACTGCGCTTTTCACAAACACGCGAACTCAAATTCAAAAGCCGCCTTCACAATTGCGTTTTTTTCTCCTCAGATGAAGCCTTGCAAATCGGTGGATTATTTCATCAAGGTCAGTTTCCATATTGTAGTGGATATGAGGCAAGGCGAGACCAACATTTTCCAGATTTCAACTTGGAAAGCATTTTTATTACTAAAAATATATTTATTATGAAAAATCCGACTGATTTCGGTAAAAGGGTGGAAACCGGTGTGGATCCGAATCTCCAACAACTAGCCATTGTCAGGTTGAATGTTGGCACGTCTGATTGTGAAAGTAGAACTTTTTTTATTATAAACATCTTAAAATTTCTTAGTCGAAAGTCGAAAAGCTGGAAAGCTGTTTGAGACCCAAATGACAGCAATAAAACTAGGATGGAACTCGCACTCTCGCGGGATTTATTTTATTTCGGTTTTTTCGTAGCCGAATTTAATT
>OZ037787.1:5041036-5053536 GCA_964035525.1 Porites cylindrica | reverse complement strand
AGAGTGAGCGAATTTAATCAAAGCGAGAGAGCGGGAGGGTCCCTTACGCAAATTCTTAGTGAGGGTAAATCTAAGCAAAAACTCTCCCGGTCTTTTAATCTAAAAACGTTACAAGATTGAAGGCGGCTGAGGTCCAAAGCCCTATTGCCGGTGAAAAAATCCACAATGACAAAGGTAGCATCCCTTACAAGGATGTATTTACCCGCGCAAGAAAGGGATACACTGCTGGAACACAAATCCCGAAGATGAGCAATTAAGTGCTGAAATTTCCCGAAAATAATGTGACCGCTTGAGAAGGCGTAATAGCTAAACCCGTCTGCTCTTCCCTAATAAACTTTAAGTAATCCTTAACTAGGGGATGGGTAACAGGGTTGGAGTCGTTAACGCGCCCCAGGTTATTGAAAATAGCTCTCAAACGAGCGAGAGTGGGTCAACAGATCCCGCTGCTAAGCGTTTGATCGGCGCATGTGCGTGTACTGACAGGACGTGTCTTTTTACGCTCCCAGTTACTGTTAATTTCTTTTCAAATTCTAATGCCCGACTCAGTAATTTCGTAATTATTGTAAATCTTTATGTCATTAGAATAATATTGTATATTGTAATAGACACGTCTCCATACAGGCTTAGAATAATATTGTATATTGTAATAGACACGTCTCCATACAGGCTTGGCAATAATTTACACCCGAATCATTGGGCTAAAGGCAGGCAGAACAGTGACAGGCGGGCTTCCATGGACGCGCCACCTAAAAAGATGCGAACTGGTAAATTTAGCAAACACAGCGGAAAGCCCATAAGTCCCACCGTAAGTTCCTTAGAGACCATCCTTGACCGCCCTGAGAAGGGTACCACAAAATGGAACCCTCGTTGTTCCTTCCCAATAGAGCATGATCGACAGCGAGTGACTGCAACAACGCCCGCCGGAAACGCCGATCAGGAGGCTTCAAGTCAGGGACGACAATAGTAAAAGCGCCATGAAAATCCTGCTCCAAGACGTACTTTAGCAGGGGAGCTATAAGGACAAATGGCGGGAACACGTAGATATTGTGATCCAAAGGAAGAGCCAGTGGGCGAAGACGTTGATACCGCTAGATTCTGGAGTTGCAAAAGGCGTAAAATGAGGCAAGCGCAGACCTACCCTGTTGCATTGGCAATTACTATCCAATGACATGAGATCGAACGTGTGGGGCCCGAAAAGCCGATCGACTTGCTCCCAAGCGCTATTTGACAACATACAATCCGTATCCAATCGGCTACGGGAAGGGGGTGTCAGCTGGATTTTCACCTGACGGAACGTAGTAAACATCAAGGCTGAAATTGTATTCCCTGCAGAAACGAAAATTGTCTTTGAGAACACCGTTAACTTCGGAGCTCCTGCAGCATCCATTCTCCAGCGCAGACGTCAAGACGCGGTTGTCTGTGTAGACGTCCACTCTTGAAGAGGTAAGGTGTTTCTTAAATGAAAGCAGCAAATACAGCAAAGCTTGGGCTTCGATTGAGGATGTTGATATCCTGCGAATTGTCCAGCCAGTATCCCTGGACTCCAAACTGTGACCGCCCAAGCGCAAAGTTCCGCCCCAAGCCATCTTTGAGGCATCGAAATATACCGTAACGGACGCTTGACGCTCCGTTCTCCATTGGAAGCAATCCTTCCAGTCGTCAAGAAACCGCCAGAACTCGATCTCAGCTCGAAGGTTAGCCTCTAGTTTGACGGTTGGCCGAGAGGAGCCCGAATGGCGGGAAATAGCGTTAAAAACTTCGCGTACATACAGCTTGCAACCCAGAATAGCAAGACTAAAAGAGATCACTTTCCCCGAAAAACGCTGAAGTGTCTTCAGGCTAACGAAAGGGGACGAGAGAATGTCTTCCCTTAACGTCGCAAACTTGATTCTTCTTTCTTGGGGGATGAGAAAAGCTTGACGCACCGAGTCACACACGAAACCGAGAAAACGCACCCAAGTCGAAGGAGTGGACTGCGACTTGTCAAGACCAATAAAATAACCCTCCTCAATGAGCAAATAACGCATGATATAAGCTGCTGCCTGGGCCCGCTGGAAAGATTGACCCCGAGTCATCCGAAGTGGAGCGGTGAAAAGCTGATCCACGTGCCGGTCCTCGCGCTATGTGGCCCCAACTATGACACAGCTATAGTACTGGACCGGGTAAGGTGACAATCGACAGCGAGGGCGGTTATCTTGAGAGCCAAAGTAAAAACTTGCAAGAGGTGACAGGCCGCACATCTTTACCGGCGTGAAACCTTTGAAAACCTTTTACATATTGCTCCATTTCAGGGATCTTAAACTTTAAAATTTGAACGATGATATAGTTTCTATATAGCGGACCAAGATACGGCTCGGTACAGTTTATGTTCAGCAAGGGAAAATTGTGTAAGTTGTGTAGAACCTTTCAAAGGTACAGTGTTTTGACGAACTAATTTTTTTCCCAAGAGCTGTAGTGCTGTGTTTAGTCAAGTGTGACGAAGGTCGATTTTCAAGTTCTGTGTCTACAAGTTGGCGGAGGCCGTAAGATTTCTGAAGTTCAAGTGAGAGTTTGTTATAATTGGAAGATAATTGTATTGCTGAGTTTCTTTTCTCTTATAAAGAGGATTTACCCGAGAGTTTCAACCAAATCACTCCCCACTGATGCAGAAAGTCCATTACCTGTTGACGTGCGTCGCTCAAAAACGCTGTTGCTTAAGCTCCCTAATAACTTAATAAGACGGTAGACTTCGACCCCAGGGGGTGGGGGAGGTACTCTCCTATAAAAGGGACGGGGGTGCTCGTTGGAAAATTTCGACAACACCCCTAAAAGGTACCAGAATCTTGTTTTATGGGCGTGTCCCAAATTCATTTCCACTCCTAAAAGGTACCGCTTCAACAACAACAAATTTTATAACAGGCACTGCGAATTTTAATAGTAGAAAACGCACCTTTTGAACACTTTCTTCCCAAGAACTTTTTGAAAGTATTGTCGTAAATCTTACCGAGACAATTCAGGCAGCAGTCATTTTCGGTTTTAGCACCCTAAGCGGCACCAATCCACAAATTTAAACCCCTAAAAGGTACGACGAGCACCCCCGTCACTTTTATAGGGGAGTATCCTCCCGGGACTTTGACATAATCACAGAGATGCCAACCTATGGAGATCTAAAATCTGGAGACTCTCTTTTCTTCACTACCCACCCGAAATTTCAACGCCCCCCTCCCCCGCCCCGACAAATAAACCCAGCCCCCAATGGGAATGACCAAGGACATTAAATGAAGTCTTACATGAAGTACATACTGTCAAATCATCGTTTTCATGTTTAGAAATATCGAGAAGATAGTGTCGTTTATTTTTCAAAATCACTAACACAAATATGTTTTGATCTTTCTGCGCAGTTAAAGAAACAAAGCAATTTTTTAAAATTTCACAAATATTTTTAGACTAGCCTGTTCCAAGCGTTCAGATAGTGGAGAGCGATGCGAAGTAAAGAAAGCTATGAAAAGTAGAGGGGGACTCTCTCGCCTCTCCCCTCCCTCGCTTTTATTTTTTCGCGCTCCTTTTACTTCGCACCGCTCCCCACTATCTGAACGCCTGGAACAGGCTATTTTTAGACATCTGGCCCCAGTTGTTTAAAAGTTAAATAGCGGGATCCACAGGATAAAGACCAGGAGAAATCATTCTCCAGTGGATAAGTTTTAGGAAACCAACTAGTTTATCCACTGGATAGAGATTTATCTAGTGGATCACGCCCTCCCACCTTTTGAACATCCGTAGCCCGTCTTTTACTCGATCTCACAGAACCGAAGGATTTCCACGTTCGACGTTTAAAAATGGCAAATTGCGTGTCACTTAAATTACATTTGTTAAGGAGTTTAAGCGTCATAAATAATTGTGGACCATTTTGGATGACAAATTGAAGGGTAGGAGATAACGTTTTTTCTAGTGCAGTTTTATTTATAATTTTGCGCCTTTTGGTCAACGGGACGAGACGTGACATACCAGCTTTCCGTTTTCTTTCTTGTCCCCAGGGAGCCCCCGTCCGTTTTAAACGGATTGTTGGGCCTTAGCTGAGCACAACTAATTAACCACCCCAGAAAATACCATAAACTACCATAATACTCTTTGTTTGTAACCCAAACATTTTGCATAAGCAGTGTCTTCAGTTTCTCTTAGGAGTTAAAATGGCCCCTAGAGAAACTGAAAACAATGCTTATGCAAAATTTTGGGGTGACAAACAAAGAGCATTATGGTATGTTATGGTATTTCTGGAGTGATCAATTCTCAAGTCAAAGACTGATCTATCATATATTTTTTATCATTTTATTGAAATCAAGTACCTAGAGCGAAACCGTTTCTATTTATATACACGTTCATCCCAATTTTTTAACTGGAGGCATATGTACCTATTCATCACACAGTCACTGACTAGTACAATCTAAAAAAAATATACGATAACAAGGAAAATCTTTAAAAGATGTTTCAATAAAAAAGAGGTTTTGCCTTTCCAACCATTGGTTATTGGAATGTATCAGTTAACCTACTGACCATCAGATCAATGGCCATTTTGAAGACCTGGCGCGAAACTGGGTCAATGATGAGTCGAACTGCCCTATGGGGCATTATTAGGAAGGCAATAGCCTCATCCGTTGGCCATTTGAGGGCTTCGCGGGAAACCATGGGTCAAAATTGTATCGAATTTTGCAATTCTATACAACATCGACCCAGGCTACGTGAATAAGGGAGCTTAAGCAACGACGCCGGGGGAGGGGTGCTGGGTATATGAAAGGGTAGGAATTTCACAAGTTGAAGTATATAAAAGGGTAGGGAAATCTGTCATTTGGGTCCGTGAAATGTCCCAAAGGGCCGAACAGATGAATTTTATGGCTTTATAAAGTCGAGAAAACGTTCTATTTTTGTGATTGATTCCTATTCAAAAGACAATGCATTTACAACAGTTGAAAGGGATGCAAAGTTCTAAACAAGGTGTGTGAAAGGGCTACCATTTGTCAATAGAAGGTATATGAAAGAGGTACCTTTTTCGTGAAAAAGATAGACAGATAATCTTTATTTATCCACGGTACAAAATTCGTCAGCTTTAAAAATGCCTAATACTAATATAATAAAAATATTTAAATAAAAAAGCTGCTTTCCACGAATGCCGTGCCTTACAGTTCTTTGAGTAATCGTTTAAATTGCCCAAGGGACTCTGCTTCCCTGAAGTTACAAGGAAGACTGTTCCAGAGAATGGCGCCACTATAGCTGAAGCTGTTTTTGTAATAGTTTGTGCGCGGTAATGGAACATTGAGTTTATTTTCAGAGTCCCTTAGGTTATATGCGACTTCTCGCCTTTCAAATTTAGAACTAAGATAGTTTGGAGCCAACCCGTGCAGAGACCTGTAAACCATCGTAGCTCTTTGAAATTGTTGCTGGCAAGCTAGGTTTTTCCACCCTAGAAGTTTGAAAAGGTGACCAGCATCTACGTCATAGCTTGAGTAGGTCAAAACACGGGCTGCTCTGTTTTGTAGCTTTTGAACCTTATTCCGTAAGGTTATCCTACAGTTTCCCCAAACAATGTTGCAATAATCAAAGTGTGGCTGTATTAAAGCTTGATATATTAGTTGTAAGGTCGCCTGAGGGACAAGGTGCCTTATTCGTTTTATGGCCCCAATACCAGAAGCGACTTTCTTTGTTACTTTCTCGATATGGCCACTCCAATCAAGTCTGTCATCGATGGTTACTCCAAGTGATTTTGCAGTAGTGACCTGGCTAACTTCAAAATCATTAATTGCAAATGTCGGGGACTCTGTGAGAGTACTTAGCCTCTGCCTAGATCCGATAAGCATAAATTCGGTTTTAGTCACATTTAGAGTAAGTTTGTTTGCTCTCAGCCAATTGTGAACATTTTCTAAATCTTGATTTAGAAAATGGTATATAAAAGAGTGAAGGGTTGAACCTTGGGGCGAAACCTTCCTAATCTCGTACCCAGATCTCTCCCTTGGCCGTGGGAAATCTGGATACGAGATTAGAGCCTCCCTGTATAAAAATTTTTTAACTATCCCACCTCCCCAGGTAACGAAGACGACGGCAACGAAAACGGAAAAAACCATATATTTTTTTAGCAGAACAAAAACTTTGCACGTTGTGCATCACGCTTTTTTGTACATTTCTTTTCTGTCGTTGCACAACTGCGACGTAAAACTGCCTAATTTCACGTTATGTGGAGGAAGTGAACTCAAGACAATGATTTTCTTTTTCCTTGACTTCGATACAGTCCCTTAGTATTTAAATTTATAATGGAGCAAACCCGATTAAGACTGAAGCAGCGCATTTTGTAGCGGTCGCCGCTGTTGTTACCTTAATAGGGAACCAGACGTTCTTGATTCACGAACGGCATGGCTGGCCGCTCAGAACTAGATGGGGGACGCGGTTTACGCGCCAAATACAAATTATTAAGCAAACCAGAAGCAAACCAACGTGAAACCATCACCAACGCCGACAGGATAATTCATTTGAAAATGTCTTTCAAAGATTTGCGAGAAGTTTTGTTTCTTTCTTACTAATGAAACATGATTTCAGACGAAGAATTTCTACTTTTGTATGACGAATACTCGTCGAAAAACTCAGAATTTGAACCTCTGGTTTCAACCTGAGAACTCGCGTTTTGAAGTTCGTGACCGCAACTCCAAAACGTCTTGACATGCACAGTGGCTGTCATGCTGCAAAAATACTTCCCGTTGGCGTCCGTGGTACCAAGAACGTCTGGTGCTTAAGTTCGCTAATGACTCGGCCTACATTCAGCGCGAGAAAAAAAAGCTATTATAATATTATCTTTATCTTTTTTTAAGTGTCCAGACCCGGAGAATCGTAATTATGGACCCTAGAATGCTACAATCTTAGCACCAAAGTTCACTCTTCAGGGAAGTTAAATTTGATGAGCAGCAGTTTGTTCCAAGCACCTAGATGAAATGTACTCGGCAGGCGAGAAAATTGCGGAATGAAAAGTGAATAGGCACCATAGAGCGGTTCAAGTTTCTCTACGGCTTAGGCCCAACGTCGAACTTTTCATGAGACGAACCAAACTTAGTGAGTTAACTTCATCAAAAGTTCGTCTGGTTCAAGTTCCCGTCTGAATGAGTTTGGATCGTCCAACACGTTCTAGCCGTCTGCTTCCGACGCCTGTGTAAAAAGGGACACTTTTAAATATTTCTTCATCGTGATAAAATTTTGCACGGTCAAGACTTTCAACCCCAGGGTCTTTTCGAAAAATGGGGAAAACCCTCAACAGCTATATTGATTCTACATTGCAGTTGATTTTCATCACCTCGTTAGTTGTTTTTGCAGTCTTCTGTAAGCAATACAAACTGTACCTTTTAAATACCCAATGAGTAATTTGATACCTCTGCCCTCACTATCAATAATCATTTCTATTGTTTTTATATAAATTGTAAGGAAAGCATTATGCACTCTTAATTTTCCTTTCTCCGTTATATGTTACTTGTAGTTTTCACGTAAATGTCTACACCAGCTAGTTGCACGTGGCAGTGACCAACTCGAAAGCATAAGCTAATTTGCTCACCGCGCACATTTCACCTTCGATGATTTATGTAATTTGTTGCTTTATTTTTTCTTATTTTTGTAATGTATTGTAATTTTTGTAGTAACCTCTTGATTTAGTGCAAAAAATAAAAAAATTGGATCTGAATCTGAACGTTATAACTAAGGGGGACCGGTGTTTAGAGTGGGCGAGGGGTAAAATTCTCAAAATCAGGGAAAATGGGGGGTGTTTTCAAATGCAGTGGAATTTGTTTGGAGGTGGGTAAACTTGTAGAATGATGTTGCTTCAAGCCTTGTATTGCCGTTTTGCATAGACATATTAAATTAAACTGTTTGGAGAACTCTTTTCACTTCACGCATCGAACAGCTCTAAAGCGAAGAAAGCGTCCCTGGGACGAGGTTGAAGCAGTAGGCCTGATTGCCGAGTTGCGAGGATAATTGTGAAGCCATTGCTATGAAAATGATTTTTTAACCTCTTGCAAATATAACTCAGTTTTAACAAGAAAGATGATGCACTTAGGCTAAGTTCACACTGTAACGGATAGCTTTTTTTTTTATCGGTATGCTATGAACACCTATCCGATATGTGACGCTGCACTTAAGAGATCGGAGCGGCACAGCTTCCCTCCAAAACAGAAATCGCACCGCCACAACTTTTCTTGTGTCTGAACAGAAGCCTCATCCGGTAAGATTTTCGTGGCGGCGAAAAAGCTGTCCGACATAGTGTGAAGATAGCCTCATTTTGCAAGTTTGAGGTTTTGGAACTCGGAAATTACTTTTGAGTGGCGATAGGTCAGGTCATTTCTCCTATCTTTCTAGCCACCCTAACTTCTCATTGTTCTCAAACGGTAGAACCGAAGCACAACTGGTTGTTCAGTCCAAGACCGACTTTATTGAAAATAAAACTTAGCGAATTGTCTCACATTCACATGCGTAGCAATTTAATGTCTGGCGACAGATACACCTTTTCTGTGCTTTATGCTTCATTAATTAATAATTTACTAGTTATTACACATGGATCACCATAATAAAATAGAATACCATAGAACGTAGCAGGAGTATTCAGGAAATCATAGGGAATTTATCAGAAAATTGTACATGAATGGAACGGTTATCAAGAAGTTTTTACCCTCCTCATGTAATAGAAAATTCTAGGCAATATTTGCCTCTCCGAACAGATATTTTACAGAAAACAGTCGTTGGGTACCCCTGTCTAAAGTATCTGGCCTCCAAACGATTGGCCACAAGGCTGACCACGTAACCATGCAAAATTAGATTTCCACTCAGTTGGAGCATACGACTCTTTCAAGTCCCGCCCCCCGCTTCCTTCCAGGAAGTACTTCCTTACATATGTTTTGATTCAACTTTGTCCTTTGTTCATGTGCTATTTTTTCAAACTCATTGCCACATCCAAAAACAGAGGAAGAAAAATTAAACCAAGGATAAATTTGAACCACAACTTATACACTATATATGGACGTGCGACGCCATAAGGTATGGTTTTCGGCATTTTTGGTCCGAAATTTGGTATAGATTCTAACCGTTGTGGTCTGAAATAGGGTGGAGTTTGCTCTCACTGCTCTGGAATCATGTCGTAAAATCGCACATTTCAGTCTCATATAGGGTATAGGTTGTAAGAAGTATGCTAAGCAACGTCACTCGAATTTTCCAAGAGTACCTCCCCGGGGTCAGGCCCAAGGAGTGTTTGAGTAGGTAGTTGTCTCCTTCCCCTCTCCAGCTGAATTAGCACGTTGCACGTGGAATGGTACCGCCAAATCTACAGTGACTCCTGCCTGTCACGTGCACAACACTTGACAAGAAATCATGGTTACTCCTATTACTGTTGTTCACCGCTAACAAAAGGATCTTGCAAGAGAGCTTGAGCAGATGGTCGATCGGACCTGGGGCTAAATAACAAGAAGTGTAAGTAACATGCTGTGATCTTAAAGTTTTGTCACCTTTAAGCCAGAATATTATTATTATTAATTACTATTATTATTACTATTATTATTATTATCATCATAGCCGTTAAGCACAGCTGATTGCCATCAAAAAAGGGGAGCAGTATGCCAAAACCATCTCATGGATCAGAACCAGAACCTCATTCGCACTCTTGAAATCTGCGTTGGCTTGTCTTAGATACTCTAGGACAAGAAGAGTGCAATGTGACGTTAAGAATGTTGATATTGACGTCGAAGTTGTTGAAGGAGCCATCCAATAGGACTATTGAAGTGTTTCTTTACTTTCAAATGGTTTTTTACTCGATCTCTTAATCTTTAGTTACGTCTTCTTATCGGGAAATTGGTACGGAAAATGAACAACAAAAGATTTATATCTCGCCTCATGGATCAGAAATTTATCCGTATTACAATCAGCGCACTGACGTTTATGTCATCCACTGGGATTTTGGACTTGATTTTTTTATAACTCTATGTGATTTCTTGGAATTTTGAATTGCGAAGGAGGTTTGCTGGAATTTTGTATTGATATTGACGTTTTCTAATTATTATCATTATTATTATAATAATGAATACTAATTACAGTAAGTTACGAGTTTACAATGGAAAGGATAAAATGGATTAGTATTAATTCAAAATGTTTCGCTCTTTATGATTGGCCCTCCCAGTTCCCTGGCCAATTCTTCATAACCAGGGCCCAGTTGTTCGAACGCCGGTTAGCGCCAACCTGGGGTTAAATTTTAACCCTGGTTTCTTTATCTTTTTATCAAAAGCACTTTCTCAGATAATTTTCTCTATTCTTTTTAGAGTATCCAATTATCAAATTGTAGGCAAAGAGAATTAAACTGAATTTGCTTTTTAATCTCTGATATCTGAGTTCAAATTTCGCACTAACCCAGGGTTATCTTAACCCAGCTTCGAACAACCCGGCCCAGGTGGCTGTTACCATAACGTAATCTTCCGCTTATAAGCCCTAGGCTTATACAACTTTTTAAGGAGTTTTAGGAGGGCTTGTAAACGGGGGAGCTTATATTCGGTGGTGGGGGACTTGTAATACAGTAATAGCGAAAGATATTGCACGACGGATGTTATCTACTTTTTACGGAGTATCTCTAGGAAAAAACATCTGTTTTTATCCTGAAACCGTGTCGAGATACAGGCAAATGTTTGAGGAAGTAAGGTTGTTAGGAACAAATTAGAAATATTTTGAACGAATGATAAACCAATTATTGAATTCGGCTTTCCTATGATGTAAAGAATTATGTTCATCTCGAAGGATGTTACCCACATTGATCTGCATAATTATCCATGGAAGCTGAATTCAATAATTGTTCACTAGATATATTATACGTCGTTAAATAAAATCTATACACATTTTTAGAATTAAAAGTAAAAACGTCTTCAGTTCGATTAGTTCTGCAAGTGGCAACGTTCTTATAAAAGTAAAGCTGATCTGATTTTTGTCTCAAGGTATAGGGACAGACATTTTCAGCGCGTGTCGGAGAATGAGTGACATTTACGATCAGGTATACAGAAAACGTCAGATTCAAGTTGACTGTTTCTCAAATTATCAAATGAGCACATAACAACTTTCTAAAACAATTCTCATAGATAAAACTGGTATGAAACTACTTATTTTCAGTTGGTGTGAATCGTGGTCACGTGGTACAATTTGACCGTGGCATTTTTACCGTAAATGCGATCAGCTCCCTATCTCCCATACTCATAGAATATGGTCAGCCTCTTTTCGTTTGGTTGTCACGTGATTGACCGAGCGTACGCATCTACAGATTGTACGGGTGGGGTAGGGGAGACTATCAAAAGGAAGGGAGGGGTGTCTCAAGCGTGTCTTGGGAAATCCACATCTTTTATATTGGACCTTCACAATATGGTCAATTGACAGCTGTCAAAACAGGATAGTCACTGACCAGTATCACATGACCATATCGCGGGATCACGTGTCAACTCATCGAAGTGACGTGATTTATTTGGAAGCTGTCCGCTGACCAGTTAATTGTTTTACTAGATCGCGATCAATGTTCAATCTCATACTTTCTAGCTAGTTTGGGAGCACAGGAAAACTGATAAGGGACGGACCATTAGAAAAGTTATGGGGGGGAAGGGGAATTTTCGAGCCGCAGGAATTTTTTTTCGATCATAGCATGAATATTTCTTAGGGTTAATTGGCGTGCATGAATTTTTTTTCGTTTAATTTTCCTTTTTTTGTACTTCGCCCGCCCCCCCCATAAGTTTTCTAATGGTCCGTCCCCAATGCATACATATTGGACATCAATGTAATGATCAATTGACAGCTGTCAAAACAGGGTATCCGCTGACCAGTATCACTAGACAGTATCGCGGGCTCAGGTGTTGACCCATCGAGGTCAAGTATTTTTTGAAGTTGTCCGCTGACAAGTTTCAGGTTTTCAATTGATCGCAGGATCAGGTTTATTTTTTTTAAATTCATATGAAATATGTTCTGTTTATGTGCCGCACAATTAAAACTGATCTTGGACGCGAAAATTCAGCCAGCTATTACAGGCAGGGAAGACAGTTGTTTTTGACTTTGCTCACCACGGTCACGCGTTGGTCGCGCTCTACGTCCAATTTTTATGCTCTCGTTGGTCAAAATTTGACAGGGGAGTTTATGCGGAAAACTTTGACAGCTGAAGCTGACAGAGTTTTGTATGAACTTGAATTCAAGGTTTTTCTGCGTATTAACCAAGGTTCGCCTGTCTATGGACCTCACTGATAAAAAGAGAATAAAACTTACCGAAGGCACCGCTCTATAAATTTACGAGCCGCTGGGGTGCAATTCACAGGCAGATCAATTTGATACATTATAATCCGCAACCTCTTTTGGTCAAAAGTCAAGCCTTCACCCGAGACGGGCGGTTTTGTAGTTAGCATCTCTATAACTGTACAGCCAACACTCCTAAAAGCAAAACAAGAAATCTAACGTGGAAAATTCGGCATACTAAAGGTGGTCATTCCGTTTCTACT
>OZ037787.1:4996036-5036036 GCA_964035525.1 Porites cylindrica | reverse complement strand
TTTGACAAATTAAACGAGATAGAATAAGCGTCATAAAGTTTAACGCATCCAGCATTCACTTTTTAAGTGACGTTTTTGTAGCCGTCGCCGTCGTCGGATATTAAACTAAAAAAATGCTCTGTTTGACGGTGTCACACCTCAAACGCCCGTAACGGCCCCTGTGGAACCACGTTCCGTGTACCACTTGTGACGTCATCAGTTTTTACATTCAAAAGATCTAAAACTTTGAAGCTCAACTTGGGCAGAAGTAGATGTTTCGAACCATACCCAATGAGCGCAATTCAGTCAAACAGGCCAAAGAAAAACGCAAAAAGTCGTGCTCTTTTGACTGGAAAATTCGAAAGAAAGACTTTTCACATTACTCTTGTAGTTCGTTTAAAATCTTTTCAGAATTCTTGGCATTTTTAGACAACTTTACCAACAGCAATTGAAACCTATCAAAAGCCCAGCAAAAGGAAAGAGGAACCAGAAAGAGAAGCCAAAAACTTTTGGAGGAAAGAAAGCGAAATATAAAAGACAAGCTTGCAGTGTCACCTTCTGATCCATAAAAGTTCTCATAAAAGACCTACGCGCATGCCCGAGCTTGGAAAACTAAAATTGCTAAAATTTTGCACCACGAGCGAAAACCAGCGTAGTGCTCAGCTCAGTGAATTGTTTGACAAATCTAACCTTTTATATCTTTGTGTATAATACGCTTAATGTTATTTGTATGAAGGTAGTTCACTGCAGTGAGGAGTTGCCAGGTGAACTTCTTCACCAAAGGCTCTTCTAAAGGTCCTTTCTTAAGCAAGTCCATTAAACTGCCCTGGAAAAAAATACAGTGCGTCACAAAGGAAATACCTGGGTAAAAGCTCCCGTCAAAATCTGTCGGCCGAAAAACGACCAACAGTTTCCAAAGAGCTTACAAACAGGCAGAAGACAGTGTATCAACTAACGATCGATGATATACACTAACACTTACAATCAAACCCAGCTAATGAAAATGGTAATTAAATCTGTTAATTAAAAATTAAATAATTAATTAACGTAAAAATACAGTACATAACTTCTCGTTCCCTTAACATTAAGTTTTTTGTCTTGGGAGAGTTGTCCATCAAATTTTTTCCAATATATGCCGTCCAACTTGATAGAACTCAAGGATTACAATTTAGAATTTATTGTTTTGTACTATTTGCATATTTTCAACAGCCCAATTAGGGGCGGTTATAATACACAAGAAGAAACAAAAAATAACGAAAAGGGGGCACAAAAGATGATAAAGTAAAGTACGTGTGTTGAACAAAGTAGCTTAAGTAGGTTCGGTATAGGTTTTCAAGTTATAAGCCAGAATAAGAGCAAAATCTCTTGACTCGGCCGTGGGGGTGGTTTAATCTGACAATAAGGACAACAAGAATTGGACGGGTTACAAAAGTTTGAAACAAAGGAAAAAATAGAACTGCAACATGATGAAATATCCTACCCCTTCCATATACTCCAGGAAAAGAAGTGAAGTCTTGCGGCGTTTCTCTGTGTCAAGAAATTTCACGATGTGTTTATGTTGCAAAGTGGAGAGAATGCGTATTTCATCCTCCATCGACCTAACCACCTAAGGGAAAGAAACCCGCTAAGCTTGAGATTTAAGATATATGAAATGTTCCCACATACAATACAACACAATATTCTTTATTTAACGAAGGTGACGTAATAACCCAATGAGTTATCTAACTTACGGCCTTCACAACAATACAAAATACACATATAAAAACAATGCCTAATCAGTAATATACGACTACAACAAGAGAAAACAGTAGAACTAGACAAATGTATGGTTTAACATAGATATAAGATGATATAAACTAATTACCTTGTAATACAGTTACAATAAAGAGAAAAACGACTATCATAACACATTAATTCTTCAAGATGAGGAACGTTACTAGCAAACTTAAGGAATAAGACAAAGAGTTTCTTATGCTTAAAATTATTTAATCTAGATGAAAAAATAATAGAAGAAGGAGATACACACACTATTTGCTTAAGATCAGTGTCAAGGCAATTTAAAAGAGTGGCAGCAGAGTAAGCAAATGTGCGCTTTCCAGAATTAGACCGAGGGTGTGGAACTTGAAGATTAAAAGCACAAGCTCTGGTGCGCAGACCAGTTGAACGAACGGAAGTCAAGAAATTGAATTTACGCTTAATACAAAGAGGAGCATCAGGATTGTTAAGAATAGTGAATAAACGTACAAGTTTTCTTAGTTTTATAAGGTCGAAAATAGGCAGCCATTTGAGTTTGGAAAATAAGCTTACAGATGGTTGAGAGAAGTGGGCATCAAGGAGCAACCTGGCCGCACGTTTTTTAAGGAGAAGACGACGAGACAATAAATAATTGGAACAATTACCCCATGCACTCGAACAATAAATAAAGAGGTTATGAATACAAGAGTTGAAGAAACGTCCATCTGTTACATAAGATTTGGGTCATAATGTTTGATTTTCACGCTGTTCATAGATTTTTTTTTGGCACCAAAAAATGTCAACCAATACAGTGAAACCCGATATAACAAACAGCCCATGAGTTACGGTACTTCGCTCCAGTTATAGTAAATGCATGGATCTGGGCCTTGATATAACATGCCCTCATCATAGATAAGATAACCTGTGTAGCAAGCGTTTCCAATCAAGTTTTTGCGCGAAAAGTGAGAGCAAGAGCAAAAAAAAAGGGGAGGGGAAGGGAGAAGAGCACGCTATCATTCCCATTAAATTGGTCCTCGTGAGTCTCTAATGCTCGATCTCCAATTCTTTAAAGGGGCGTAATAAAAAAAAGGCTAGGGAGACCTCCTTCGCACAAAGACGATTAAAAAAGATATTAGAACAAAGCATTTTTTAATCTGCGACCACGGCCCGGTTCCTCAAAAGATGGTTAAGTTTAAACCAGGATTAAGCTAAATTTTAATCAAGGTTTTCTTGTCTAAGAACATGTAACTCAAGCTTGCAAAATACCGTTGAGCCTTCACTCCAAGATACGGTATTGATAACACAAAAACTTCTGTTACTCTAAGTAATACAAAGGAAGGTAAACGGAACAAAAATTTTTAATCTGGATAAGCTCTAATCGGCCTTTCAGGAATCGGGTCCAGAGATCAGATCAGACCAGATCTGAGATGCACGTAAACAAAACATACACAACACATGTACCTGGCTTGATGGATGTATTGATCGCTATTTAATAGGCCTTTTGCACCAGTTGATCATGTGATCAACTTTCTGTGAACACGAAAGCAGTTCGCTTCTGAAAAATTCTGTTAGCATGAACTGAAAGAACATATAAAAATTAGGCAAACTGCAAATTTTCGGCGTATATCTCAAAAGTAGCGATTGCAATGGCCGCCGAAAATAAAAAGGATTTGTATGGGAAAAACAACTTTTGCTACCCAGTCACACTTGTGTAGTTTTCCATACAAATTCATGTAAACTTCAAAATTTTCAAACTGTCGTAAAATATTTCCTTAAGCATTACGAGGCTCAAATCTCCTTTTTATTTGTTGTTGTTGTTGTTGTTTTTTTTAACTTTTATAAAATAATCCACAGCGTTACAATACTAACAGGGCATTACATGATATTACATTTCAATAAATTACAAATACATTAAATTATATTAGATTATGAACTTTAACGGTAAAGTAACTATACAAAAGATAATACTTTCTAAGTAAACACGACACTAGGGTACAGAGTTTAAAGGCAGAGCCCATTTCTTATTGAATCGGTCCATTTTATTAGTTTTAACACATATACTTTTCTGTTTCATACTTTATTTTAACCTTGGATGAAAAGGCAGTTGCGACTGGAAGAGTCTGACTTCTTCTACAACCCCATAAGTATAGTTTAGCGATCAGTATCAAATAATTCAGTAAAGGGCAATTTGTATATAATATTCCTGTTATAACGTCTTGTAAGGTCAGACAGACGAATTCTCTTGACAATGTGTAAAAGTAACATTGAAATCCCTTCCAAAACTGCTTGGTGTGTCTGCATTCGAAAAAGATGTGGTAAAGGTATTCCGAATCCGTTTTGCATAGTGAACATTTATCATCTTGGATATAACCTATTTGCATAACTTTTTATTGGTAAATAAAATTGAATTAAGGATTTTGTATTGAAAAGCTTTTAGATAAGGTTCAAACGCTACATCATGTGGTAGAAGGAATACTTTTTTCAACTGGTCTTGGGTTAATAATAATAATAATAATTTATGAACTTATTGTGCGCAACTTAACATAAGAATAATCAGCTGCGCATTACAACTGCATTACTTTACAAGAAACAAACAAAAGATAATGCATTTTAAAAAATAACAAAAAAAAGAATATATACGCATGCAAGTAAGAACTGAATATAATATTGATCACCAATATCACATTAGTAATCGCACGAAGTTCTTTTGGAAGAGAGTTCCAGAGCGTTGGTGCTGCTACCATAAAAGCCCTATCACCTAACGTAGTCTTCGATGGGACAGCTGACATAGAAAGTGAAATACTACCTGAAGATCTAAGGTTATATAAAGACGATTTAAATGTTAGTAAATCGCATAGATATTTAGGAGGAAGGCCGTGAATTGCTTTGAACGTAATAAGCATTATCTTAAATTGTATCCGGGCTTTAACAGGAAGCCAATGCAGACCACGAAGACGGGCTGAGATATGGCAAAACCTAGGCGCATTACAAACTAGCATGGCTAAGGCGTTCAAAACTCTCTGCAGTTTGTTAAGCTGGTAGTTGGGCAGCCCATACAAACGACTGTTGCAATAATCAATACGAGATGTAACTAGTAATAGTTGACACTACAGCTGCCCCCGCTCTGTATATTGTCGGTCAATAGTATTCTTGCTCGTTGTGTAGCTCTTTGAAATATACCGATTCATAATGAAGATTTTCACACATATTCCATACAATAGGTGAGATAAATACAGGAAACACAAGGTTCCATGCACAGTTTCAGTTCGATTTACACACCTTTGATCAAAACATTCTCAGTTTCGAGAATAGTTTATTCTAAACCATAAGAAAAGATTTAATAAGAAGTTGAATTTTTCGCTACTTCTCTTTCACTTTTTACATTCAGTTCATTTTATTTGCCGGAAAGTAAGCCTCACAAATTAAAAGGACGTTTGATCGATTCAGGCTTGCGCATTCTAGTCTTATTTTAAACTTTATACCGCAACACACTCTGTGAGCAGGGAATAAGTCAGCACCGAATTTGATTGTCGGCGAATTTCTGTAATCGTCCATCGTTCTGCTAGTGATAAGCTAGCCGTTGTTCACTCGTCTTGCTCGTTTGGGGCGGAGTCTTATTCCGGTCAAAGAGAGAGAAGGAGTGTCTGGCAAGGTTTCCAATCAAAGACTTGTGAACTCGTGTCTGGGAAACTCTTCAAGTGTTTAATATCTATACACAGTTATACGCACGTTATAACTTCATCTGCGCTTAACGAGTGTCTTTTGGTCCATAACTTTCAAAACAACTGCTCCACAGAATGTCACTGATAACACGTAACACAAAAGAGTATCGAAGTATGACTGCACAATAAATGTCACACAATCTACCCGAGCGGTCCCTTCGGGATTTTCTGTCTTTACTTCATCCTAACCATTTCGTACTTGCGGGCGCAAACAATAGAAACGTCATAATTACCTACCGATTCCTCGGGGCCCCTGTTCAAGCAAATCGAGATTTTTTCTGGCATACTGACTGTATATTTCAGCTGTAAGTACTTTCCTTAATATACGCGAGTTACTAGAGTGCCTCATCGGGATTTCGCCTATAAATGCATGGACAAGCATTTTCGTTGATTCTCGAGACAAATACTTGCGAATGCGTTTGTTACAGGACAAACATCAGTCGACCCTACCCTAATGCAATTGATGTTAACCTTTGCAAGCTGCTGCCTCGTACCTATAATTAAAAATTCTGTTTTATCATCGTTTAACATAAGATTATCTGAAACCATTCAACTTAATAACACTGATACAGACAGTCATGGACTTGATGGCGAAATCAGCATCCGCAGATCGATTGGGGCTGAATGATACAAACAGCTGTGTATCGCCCGCGTAACAGTGAACTTGTGGGAGGTGGCGTTCAACGATCTGAAAAAGTTTGCGCGTGTAGATTGTGAAAAGCAAGGGGCCTAAACAAGATCCTTGAGGAACACCTTGTTTTAAAGGAAACTGATCGGAGAGACTACCAAAAGACTACGAAACCCTGCCCAAATTAGGTAGTTAATCTTGCTAATTTTATTCGAAACAAAAGTAAAAGAATTTGTGGTGTCTAATTCAAACAAAAAATCATTTACAAAAATGATATCTTGTTCAAAAAGCTTTTTTTTATAGAAAACAGGCTTATTATCAACACGTATCTCTTTGTTATTCCACAAAATATATTCCCTTCTACTATTGAAAACGCTACGAAACTCAGACCACCATTAAAGTAACTTGGAATACAATGTAGAGGAAATATGTATCTCTTTAATGTCGTAATTACAATGAAATAAAACGAGGCCCCCAAAAGGTTCCAACGAAAACCGTAAAAAGCTTCTCCAAGCACCATTGTTACACTGGAAGATCCTTTTCAGTCAGGCTAGTCGTAAAGATTTAATCATACTTTCCAGATCGATCATTTTTAAACCACTGTTTTCATATTCGTTATGTGGAAAGTCTTGTCACTTTATCGGTTCCTTTCCACAAAAATTTAAATATCATTTGATTTAACTCTTCAACGATTTCCATGGGGACCGGCAGAAACGAGGAAATGAAACAAATTTTGGTATGATTAAAGACTTGATAATTGTTACTTTTCCATAGATAAAAAGACCTCTTGAAGACCAAATGTTTATAAGTTTTTTGACACTGTCTAATCTCTCAATAAAATTTTTTTCGTGCAAAAGTTTGATATCGTATTAATAATAAACACCGAGGGCTTTGATTGGTTCATCAGGCCATTTTATACCAAGAGGTTTTGAAGTTTTATCTCTAGACGACCCGATCCACATTCCTTCAGTTTTAGATGAGTTAATTACAAGTCCTGATTAGTTCTTGAATACTTCGAGAAGGTTAAAAAGGGTCTGTGCCAAGTCAATGTCAGACAGAACGGCCGTTGTGTCGTCAGCATATTGAAGGAGTTTTGTTTCTTCGCCGCCGATTTTAATACCAATTATCTCTGAATTTTGACGAATTGCCAAAGCAAGAGTATCAACTGCAACGACGAACAAGTATGGAGAAAGCGGATCACCTTGCCTAACGCCCCTTTCCTTTTTACTTGTAACAAGCAATTTGAGTCCTTAAATTCGTAAGGGAAAGATTCAACGACAGTTTAAAAATTTGAAAATTTAAAGTGCCCATCACCTAAAATTTTATATTTTCTTATCTGAAACTATACCTCATTAAAATAACTTCTGCGAAAAAATTTTGCGGTGTAAACAAAACGCGATTTTTTTTACCAATTTTTGAAGTCCACATTTTTGAGGTACACCCGCGCCGCTGATCATGCAAACTATCAGGCTCACATATGACGTCATGTGACGTAAATTAAGGAACTCGCATTACCCAGCGGTACACAAAAAAGATAAATTACAAGTAAGGATTGAATCACAATGTCTTCGCAAGAAGAAAGTTTTTCTGAAAAAGAAAAACCTATCAGAACTCTTAATGTTTTCCTGTCGACAAGGTCACGTGTTCCTTTAAGTACGTCACATGACGCCATACTCCGAGAGAAGACTAAGACGAATGGTGTGCAAAAATGGCGGCAAATTTGAACGTTTTTAAAAAATTATAAAAAAATCGTCTTTGGTTCAAATCGCAAAATTTTTTCGCAGAAGTTATTTTAATATGGTGTAGTTTCAGATAAGAAAATAATAAATTTTAGGTGATGGGCACTTTAAGTATTTGAATGGAAAACCACTCAAGCGTGACTGGGTAGCAAGAGTCGTTTTTCTCATACAAATTCTTCTAATTTTCGCCGGCTGTTCTAATCGCTATTTTTGAGAAATGCGGCTGAAAATTTACAAGCTACTTAATTTCAATAATGCCCTTTCAGTTCCTGCTAGCAAAATTTTACAGAAAGTTGATCACGTGACTATTATTATACAGCTATTATTATAGCACCGCACGAATCAGAAGCTGCCTTTGTGGGCGAACGCAGTTTTCCTTAATTATGGGGTTTGCAGGCAAGCGTTTCCTTCTCTTCTCTCCTCTCCCCCATCTTCCTCTTTTTGTTCTCATTCCAACTTTCTTCGATGAACTCGCGCAGAAACGCTTGCTACGCAGGTTATAAAGAATAATTTTTCCAGTCCCTTGACACTTTGGCATATCAAGAGTCATTTGGGTAGATTAGATTAAAGAAATCAAAATATAATTGTCAAGCGAACTTAGAAAGTAAGGAACATTGATTTAGCGTGATTCTAAGGCAGTCCACAGTCTTCTCACTGACACTCGCTCAGAAAGAAGGGAGTTTAACCCTATAAACCCGAATAACAGTACCATCTGAAGGGAGACGAAGTGCTGGCGGGCAGAAACTTTTTTTTTTTTCAATACATCTCAAGGGTCATTGCGGGAGGTTCTATGGCACTGACAGAGCGAGAAATACGACACGCTGCCGAGGACCGGGAATACTGATCCGGTTGCCGCCTGCCGGGACAATCCAGATTGACCCGCAGACGAGCTTATTATTACTGAAAGAATAAAGTTAATGTTAATCACCATTAAAGGATAACATGCTAAGCGAGTGACCTTGGTCCATCTGAGAATTAGGGTAAGCTACCAAGCTAAGATCATGGAGCCTTTATCCAGAAGACCAACTGCCATTATAGTCGGCTCTGCAGACATTTGTGGGCAGACCAAATTTCATGGGAAAAGAAATTTAACGATGGAGTGGAAGTCTAACGTGCTGCCTCTCACTAATAAATGCCTCTTTTGAAATTCAGTTTTTAAGTAAACGTCCAAAATAAAATACAGTTCAGTGTACGGTATAAGGCATGGCTGGTGACTTCCAGAAAATATCCATTGCTGCAACACAAGATTTTTTAAGCATGTCGAACGTTTGGTTATCTGTTAGTCAATATTTGCTTTTGTTTCCCTGCACAACTGAATATTCGTTCAGCAATTACGCGGATTGTCACGGAGTAGCCATCTCCATGACACATTATCCGCGGGAATCCTGACAGTACGAACAAAGATTAATATCAAAAAGTAGGCGCAGATATAATGAGAACTACTTCTTGAAATAATAATAATCAGGAAGTTCAAATGGGCGGGGGGGGGGGGGGGGGTGGAGACAGTTGAATAATCAGGATTTTTCTGTCACCGTATCCCGACGCTCCCGTGAACTATACGCTAACTTTAAAGGAGCTGTGTCACGAATTTCAGACAAATTGGCTAATTACAAAATGCCCGTTAAATTCAGAGAAACATAAAAATAACCGCTTAAAACATTAAAGGAAGTTTAAAATAACAAAACAGAAACAGCAGATTCCACGGATGACCAAATTGAAGAAATTTGAAATGGATTGAAATTAGGGTTTTTGAAAACTGTTCAGCCTAACAGTTTTTCAAAGTTGATCCCTCTGCTTGCAACTTCAAAAATAATGCTCATGAGACATATTTGTTTGTCTCGGATCTCTGATTTTGTCATTTACATGTAATTTCTTTGCTTACTTTAAGTTTCATAGCGATTGAGGGCGAGTAATTGGCAAAATTAAACAAAATGAACTGGACTGCCGTGACACAGCCCCTTTAATCACATTATTTGCTTTTAGCTTCGCACCTCTTGAGCGCGTCTATCATTTGTCCGAAGATTGAACATCTTGCAAGCCATCTTTCTGCCTGTTTCCTTGTGAATCACAAGATAAACCTGTAAAAAAACAACAAAGCAGTACGTTTGAACGGGGGATATCAAAACAAACAAACAAGAAGAATATTTTTATCTGTGTTCCACAGCTGAAACGTCGGCCAAAAATTTTCATTTAATTTTCTCTTGCCTTTCTTCCTTCAATGAGGTGGATTTTAGTTATGTTTAAGAGCGACGGCCAGGAAAAATCGACCAAAATCTTTATTTCGTGGCAAGAGTTGAAGAATCGATTTCTTTCATTTTTTGTTCATAGATAGCTTTTAGGCAGATAAGAAACCTAAGGTAGATTGTTCCTGCCAAAAGCTTTTTATTTGTGAGAAAAATTAGAAGATCGGTTTTCGATGTCGGAGTCTCCGGACTGCCCTAATTTTTCACTGAAATTCGCTAACATTAACTTTCCTCGCGTTCGCAAACGAAGCCGCATGGAGAAATCTAGACACTTTCCATGAACAGGAAAATTATTTTCCTTCCACTAAAAGATACTTGCAGGGCAAAAGCGAAGCTCGTCGTACTGAAATAATGTAAAAATGAGGGATAGGTTTTCAGGATAACAAAAACTTACGTTCGTTACTCATTTTCGATGGCAATATTTAACAGGTGGTATAACTCCAAATTCTCTTCATGCTATTTAAATCACACATTTAGACATTCATTTAAAACATACCTGGGAATTGGCTTGGGTTATTGAATGTAATCTCTGTACGACACCATCGAAGTTCAGGAATTTTCATGGTAGGCCGGCGGTAATTGAGTCACTGATTGAGTAAACACTTCCAATTTCGAAACGCACAAAAGTAGATATTTACAGCCTAAAGGATCGTTTTTTTGTACTTCTTGTAGGTTTTCCCAGTGGAAAATTCCTTTTTTCAATCAAAGAGTAGGGTAAAAAGGTGTAACTGGGTCAATTTTAGCCATTTTGAAACACTGAACTCTACCAGGCGGCGACTCTGCGTAACAATCTGTTCCGTGACTGCACGTGACATAACGTACGTTTGAAGAGACGGAGCCGTCAAAATGACAGTCACGGAATCACGGTAGTAACGCAACGCAATTCTTGAAAGAGTTACATTTTCGATCCCGACAGTATTTTGAAGAAGAAAAAATCAAACGCGCTTTTTCTGGTACTCACTTTTTATCGAAAAATAAGGACTTTGACAATGGTAATTCGCTAAGGATGACCGAACAGGAAGGTATTTCATCTTGTTACTTTACGATCGAGGAAACTTGGAGCCGTTAAATGAGTTATTTTGGTCACGCTTGACTGTTTTTACCGGACTTCGATGCTTTCGTTTCGAGGCTGCCTAAAGGAACCCAAGCCAATTCTCAGGTATGTTTTAGATGAATGTCTAAATGAGTGAATAAACGAGTACCGGGAAAATTTGGAGCTATACCACACGAAGAAAAATGCCGCAGAAAACAACTACTAAAGTAAAGTTTTTGTCACCGTAAAAACTTGTTCTTCGTTTTTGAATTTGTTAGTTCAACGAGTCTTGATATTGTTTTGAAAATATCTTCTAGTGAAAGAAGAAGAGTTGTTCTGTTTATGGAAAGTGTCCAAATTTCTCCTTGCGACTTTATTTGCTAAGGCGAGGAACGTTGATGTTAGCAAACTTCGGGTTGAAAATACGGCCATTTTGAGACTCCGACCACGAAAACAGATATTCTTACTTTTCTCGCAAAAAAAAGGCTTTTTGCGAGAACAACTTACATCAGATTACGTATCTACCTAAAGCTATTATGGACAGAAAATGAAGGAAATCGATTTTTCAACTCTTGCCACTCGATGGTCGATATTTCCTGACCGTCGCTCTTAATAGTTTATCAAAAAAATCGTGGTCGTTTATGGATCCAGTGCCTGGGCATGACTTGAAGGAAAGTAGCGATACTCCGCTGCCTTTATAATTTACAAAGATCATTAATCTTTTGCTTATGCCCGATTCCCTTACATGTAAGACCGCCATAATGTTCAGATACCTTTACTCAAAAACTAAAATAGTGATCTTGAAATACTCTCAAATTTTCAACCCATATCAAACTTTCATCTTCCGACAGCTTTTGATACTGAGAATCATGAAATGCTCCTGTCTTGTCTTACAACATGCTATATCTGTGGATCAGTGCTTAAGGTGGCTGAACACAGTTTTGGCAGTTTTTGATTATATGTCATTTGCCAAATCATGGCAAGAGAAAGGTTGCTGCCCACAAGCTGAAACTTGGCAAGTGAAAAGTGTACTGATAAAAGATTTTGATTGACAGGTAAAAATTGACGTTTTCGTAGTTTCCATGGCAACATGAACGATTGAATACAACCTTAAATTTTCACTTTTTCTCAGTTTACATAAAACTTGCTCATTAGATTTTCCTATTAACTTGCACACAGCTCACTATAATTAACCATCGCCATTGGAAACTAATTTAACCAAATTTTAACAGACGGGTTTTTAGATAATCAATAATTTAATTGTACTGTAATTATTAAATGTGTCAAAAAATTCGTCTGTTCAACTTCTATTTTAAAGTTCTCATTACTTAAAATACAATAAAAGGAAAAATTCTGCCAAATATCACAAAATTCTAATGAGTAGATTTTGAGAAATCGTCTTCTGTGTACCATTGCTTTTTCGCCGCCATGTTTGTTTGTCTAATTTAAAACACGCGCCGTCACGCAAGTTACCGCTGACCATCCGCCTTAAGCGATATACTTCTTATTTGACCAATCACACGCACTTTGCGGATATCAATGGCATTTTTTTCAACAAAACGTCATCTGAGAGATGGGATGCCTTAGAGTTCAGTTTTGGGCCAGGTATTTTATCTTTTGCACACTTCTCCTGCCGCCGATATTCATTGGTAACTTTTCCTCTTATGTTGATGTAGATTGTCTGATTCGCTATGGCCCCATCATATTTGTCTTATATTTATCTTTTCGATTATCAAAGGGGTGTGTATTTTTTTTCATGAACTGTCAGCAATGGGGATCTTGTCGAGTCATCCTCACAGATACTGACTTATGGTGATTGATCCTTTACAATGTGTGTCTCTAGATCTGTTGCCAAGGTGCCAGAGTTATGTATGGCGGAACTACTTAAACACTTGGCTACCAAAATTTAAACCTACAAGACGTAAATCATCAGCTGCATAACATAATGGACATCTACTGACCTCTGACAACAGGTGGGTGTTTACTTTTAGACCCTTAAATTTCGCCATTTTTTTTTTCAAACATGAAAACCATGAAATTAGATTATAACGACAGTTTCATGTGATAAAGTATACTGTTTTCTGAGATTTTGAAAGATCATGACAGATGAAACCTATCAAAAGCCATTTTTAATAACCTTTTTTAACACCATGGTCATGATCAGTTGGCTGGATAAATTGGTTGGTTAGCCAACACACCCTCCCTCCATGCATAGGGGCCCTAAAAGCGCACTATCCTCGTGAATCCAGTAAGTTGACATTTTCATGAGTACCACTGTATATATAGCCAGGACCTAAAAATGGTGAACGTGATGAAACCAAACAACTGAAAGACTGATGTAGATCAGGAATAAAGGATACGAAACTCAGTTTTAACAGTATGGCAATAGATTCCCCAACTAACTGTCACTATAAACTAAGATTTAGTGACCTTCTATTGATAGCAAAATGTTGATGGGCAGGAATGTGTGCAAGGGCTGTCAGGTCACTAAGAGACAAGAGCTGGAAATTTCCCCCTCCCTACTACTAAAAAGGTTTTTTGCTATATGGCTGGAAATTTTTCCCAGAAGCATGCACTCTCACTGGTTACTTCAAGGTCACATGACGTCTAACAATGAAACTGTCTCCTGACAAAATCTCTAAGCAAGGTTTAATGACCGACAACCACCATTACAGCGAGGTTAAATGAATTTCCACTTTTAAAATCTC
Organism: Porites cylindrica; assembly: GCA_964035525.1. Lineage (NCBI taxonomy): Eukaryota > Metazoa > Cnidaria > Anthozoa > Scleractinia > Poritidae > Porites > Porites cylindrica. The sequence continues at coordinate 5,022,250 of OZ037787.1, read as the reverse complement.
CAGCTGTACTGCAAATTACGTAAAGACTAGTCCCTCGGGAAATTACACAATTAATTAATTTTTTTTCTCTCGAATCTCAATGTTTCCCTCGGCCTTATCTCAGGATACATTGAGATTCTTGGGGAAAAAAGTTAACTGTTTCCCGAGGGACCAATCATTAAGTGTATAATACTTCCACATGTGGTTAGAAAAACAACTAAACCTGAGCAAATCCTCCACTTCCCAGTTCTCTCACTGGATCGTACTTGTTAGGATCCAAGTAAAATCCATCAAACTGAAGCTGCTGTTTTAGGTCTGAATCTACCTGATCATCCGTCAATGCATTATCTGTCACCTCTACATCTTCTTCATGTTCAGGGATTGAATGTCTGAAATGGCACAAACTCAGAGTTAATAAACCTTAGCTTATTCATGATATCTGCTATCCTCGTATCCCTGTGAGGATTGATAAGATATAAAAAATTTCAAATGGTCTCTCAGCAGTCTCAGGGGGCAAACAGTTAATTTGCTGAACTCTTGAAAAATTGCAACATATGTATTTCATAACTCTTACGTACAAATCGTTAACATAGGTAGATTTAACATGCATGAGCTTTTTTGAATGCTTCAGTGTAACTGTACTATATGCAACTGTGGTTCAGTGTCTAAAATTGTCCCATTGAGCTATTGGGTATTGCTGTGAGTGAAGACACGGAAAGTAACAAAACAGCAGCAGAAAGTGTGAAACGATGTTGCACATACTGAGGCTATCTGCACTTTTCTTTGTTTTACCTTATTTCAGGCATGCAAATCACACAAATTGTTATTAATAGCAGAACGAATACCAACTCATGAATCTTTGCTCCAAAGGAAAGCCTGGCAGTTTTCTACGAAATTTCCTAATATAAACTTGCTCATCGAAAAATGTTTTGATTTTCATCTGAGCGTGGTTGATGCTTGCATCATTTGTAATCCACGAGGTTTTCACGTGTCATTCTGCTTGATGAAACAATTACGCGTTTTTAATACTTAAATGACTTGATCTTAGAAGTTTAAAAGCAGCAGTTGCTTCTACAAGGCAAGAACCTTTGCTTAAAGCAATGGTTATCTATTAATGTTCAACAACTATTATTACTGTGAACAGCCACGTTCCATGAGATGTACAGTCATGCAGTTTGCACGTGAAAGTGTTTCTTGGTTTGTACGAAAGAGAATTTGATTTATCCCTCAGTAATTTAGCAAGTAGAGGGTTTTTAAAATAGTGTCATAGTCACCGTTTGTATGTGAAGATGGACTTTGCCCCCCCCCCCCCCCAACAGTTTGTTCTTGAATCAAAGCAACTTGTTTATGAGATACACAACAAATAAAGATAATAATAAGGAAAACAAAGTATAGGTGGAGGTAACTGTTGTTCACATACAATATCATCACAAACAATAATGATGGGAAACCTGACTAAGCTTGATCATTTTGTACATTTTGCTTGACTAAAATAATTTAATATTGTTAAACTATTAGGAAAGAGTAAAACCCTTGACTGCAATTGCTTACCAGCTGTTTGCCCTCTAAGGGCCTGTTTACATGGAGGTGGGAGACCACAGGTAGGTGAGGTAACCCGCTTAGGTGGGATAACCGGCCCGTCCATGTAATCTCTTGTTTTAATTTGATTGCATTTACATGATAGGTGGGTAGCCCGGTCTGCAGACCGAGTAACCCTCTCAGCCAGGGTCAAATTTTGCCATGTAAATGTTTCAAGGTAGGGTAACCCACCTAGCCAGGGCCAGATTCAAGATACATCAAATTTGCGCAAAATTCACTTTGGCGGTGGCTTTGTATCATTAAAGGTAATAACAGAAAGCCACAACACTGAAGGTTGCAGCAAGAGCTGCAAGTGAGTGTAGAAGGGCATTGATTACCAAAACATGTGGTTTCCTAGCATTAAATTTTTTTTCTTGTTTACGTGCTTAGTGACCATTCAATAATCTTGAGAAAGTGTAACCCGGGATGGTGGGGTTGTAAGATTGCATGTAAACGATGGTTATTTTTTTACCCCACCTAAGCAGGTCACCTCACCTACCTGGGGTCCCCCACCTCCATGTAAACAGGCCCTTAGAAACCATTTTGTGACAATTAAGCAAACAATCCTTTCACTCACGTGCGTAATGATCAGGACTCATGAAAAAGTATTTTTTTAAACTAACATCATGTACAGTACCACTCAAAAGTAAGTTACCAGTCTTTTCTTGTTTCTCGCAAGACGAGTGTCTCGTCTTGAGAGATGATCAAGTGTCTCATCTCGAGGGTTAGAGACAAGTGTCTTGTCTAGATGAGCGTTTCATCTTGGGAAATGAGAATCGAGAATCACTGAATTGCAATTTTGGATTAAATTACGACAGAAGCTCGATACCTCTATGACTGAGAAATGACTATGGAACAAGCTAAGAAATGATGCTCTTGACAAAGTGCTGTCGTGACTAAGCGTGAAAGGTCGGCAAAGTTTTGGCAGTCCAAGCTCTTTCTCTTTTAACCAAACCACTTGAGATTATACAAAATATTTGTATTTGGACCTGTCTGGAAGTCAGCAGAAATCTGAGGTGACAAATTTGCACACATCAATTTGAAGTTGTTGTGTCAGTTCCCAACAGAAGCAAATTTGGCAACTTTCCAACTGCGAGATATATAACCAAATTCCATGAGAAGTTCAAAAGAATGATCAATTTTGCTTTACTATTTAGGCCCAAATGGTCACAACAAGAGAGATTTTGCTCACAGTTCACATTTTGTAAAATATAACTTGTTTTAGGAGTATTCTTAAGGAAGATTTTTCATAAAGATTAAACTATTGCAGGTATGATTTGCACGCCCCAGGTTCATTTGAAATGAAAGTTTCATGCATAACTATATATACATGACGACTGCGTTCTTTAATCGAAGTTTAGTCATGCTTCTTGTCTTAATCAAGAAGTTACAGTGGACAAGACAAATGCATGCATGGCACTGATTTGTCCCTTGTCAGCTGTACAGTCTTGTGTGCCCACAAGCATACATGTGGTTAGTGAAGCTTGCAAAAACGTTTATGTTCTGTATGGTGTATTGTATCATGGCTATTAAGTATCTTGATTTGTAGTGAACTGTGGGAAAACATTTTGTTGCAGAACTAGATAGGTGAAAATCCCTCTGCATCGACTCTGCAGCACCATTTCGCATTCACTTGTTACAAGCTGACATATGCCCATAATTGTGTTTTATTATTCATTTAAAATATTTCTCTGTTTTTGATTGGCCAAAATCCCACACATAATTCATCATAACCAGCTATTGTCAACCAAATTTGGAAGAATTTTGTGATATGTGGCAATAGACCTTTTTACCGATATGGCGGCCATATTGAATTAATTAGATTTAAGGAGTATTATAGGATGCCCAGGGGGTATGAGCACATTTCGTTTCTATTTTTGGGCGCTTTTCCGGACATTTTTTCTTAAAGTTTTCTTAGAATAAGATTGTAATGGGAAAAAATCCTTTTGCTGTGTTTGGATGTAATAATGATCATCTTTTTCTAGTTTAGTATTAGAAATATAGTCTATCACTGTATATTTCCCGGGAAAAAGGTGATCATTATTACATCCAAACATGGCACAAGGATCTTTTTTCCCATTACAATCTTATTATAAGAAAACTTTATGAAAAAAGTTCCCGAAAAACGCTCAAAAATACAAACAAATTGTGCTCATGCCCCCTGGGCATCCTATAATACTCCTTAAATCGAATTAATTCAATATGGCCACCGGTAAAAAGGTCTATTGTGTAGCAAAATTGCCAGATTATTGAGCAGTTAACCGAGAAGAACTGGGGACCAGGTTGAGTTGTTTTAGTAGTGAGCAAAAAAATGGCAACACATTTCACTTGTTTCACAAGGAATAAATAGGTGAACTATGTGCTAAAAACATAGCAAGAACAGCAAGGAGACAACTCGACAGACAACATCTGCTATTTGGAGAATATTTGCAGAACTGAACAACCCTTTAACTCCAAAACTTGCCGATTAACATGCACTATCCAAGATGAACTTAACATTGATGGAGGTAAGCATGTTTTAGCTGTAAAACTAAGAAAAAATCAAATGAATATCTAATTTATATTCCGTTAAAACTAGGAATTATTTTGAGTGAATAATAAAACAATTGTTGAATTTGACTTTCATATTATCTGAAGAATTGTGGAGATCTTGGAGGGTGTTATCTGACTCGGCCGATAACACCCTCCTCAATCTCCATAATTCTTCAGATGATACGAAAGCCAAATTCAATAATTACAGTTATTAAATAAATAACAGTGGACGTTCCCTTTAACAGAATGTTTTGCTGGTGTACAGGTATACTGTTCTCTTATTTACATACATTACAACATTATTGTGGTCTCAAGATACCCTTTTTTTCAACAAAAACACCTCACTTACATTGTAACTGTTTTCAGTTTTAACTTTGTCCTAGTTAGTACCCCCCATCTTGTGAGCCATCATCAGTAGCAAACTCTAATCATATTGGAACCTAACAGTCCACAAAACTTAAAAGTTTATTCAAACCTGGAGGGGGGATCAATAGTCCCTGGAGGACGAGGTACTCGAGCTGGGCTTGTAGAGTGAATTGTTGAGCTGGCAGGAATCTGATTTAAAGGTCTATGGGAATCAATTTCAGCTTGGTCCTGTAGAGGCATACCATCTTGCTGTTGAGACTGTACTGGCCCTGTATTTAGTGGGGCAGTTGGTGGTATATTTGGCAAAACAGGCTCAAGGTCTTTTAAACTTGGTAATGGCTGTTTTTCCTGTATTAGAGAATCTGTTGAAGACAATGCAGAAGTCAAAGTACAAATACAAATGAATTTTTATTATTGATTCTCCACGAAGCCATCTTCAGAATCAATTTACAGTGTTATACAACAATAATATTAAAATTACACTAAGATATAAAATAGAATAAAAATATAAGGGATTTGTTAACCCACAAGCCACTTTTCCAATAAAAAATACTTCAGTGACATTATAATTTAAACTGGGAAAAGGAGGGCGAGTTTTGAATGTTGCTAGGCAACAATTTCCAAAAGGCATTTGATCTATACATATAAGAGTTCTGAACAAGGGCAGTAAGGCATTGTTTTATAAACTTGGAGCTTGACACTGTTGTAAATGTGTATTTCTGTTGTGAATGTCAGATCTCTTGACAACTAATTGTGGTAAGTATGTTGGAGCTAGGCCATTGATGGATTTATACAATAAGGTAGCATCTCTGAAACTAAGAAGAACTGACACTGGCAAAAAATTAAAGTTGTTCAAGTGTTTGAGTCATATGCTCAAATTTCCTTTGACCAGATGAATTCCGGCTGTGAAGTTTTGAACTACCTGATTATAGGAAATCAACGATGTACTTTATTAATGTGATTTTAATTTACTGCATCTTAATTAACGTCAATGTAAATTTAAATCACACTATTTTACATCATTGTTGTTTTACAGCACCTTTACTAGTTCCTCTATCAATGCCTCAGAGTCATTATCTGACAGTTCTTCTTAAAAATTAACAATTGAGTTCAAAATGTCTTTCGGCTGGTCTTTGTATTGATCTGTTTCCCTGAGGGGAAAGCTAACTTCTTCAGTCTTTCTTCTTAAAATTTCCATGGCCCCTTCACCCTCCCACTGCACGCTGACCTTTATGGGGATTTCCAAGCCACCTGGAAACAGTGGAGACAGTTTGCATTTTATAGATTCCACATTGCCCCTAATGCTCCTCTTTTCAGTTCTATGGGAATATGCCCAACAGTCGAAGGGAATAGCGAAATGTTTTGAAATATGCTCCAACAGCAGTTGAAAGAAGCTATAGTCGGGATAAAAACTCTCAAAGCACAGCCATATTTGGAACTCAAGCGAATCTATACTGAGTCTAACCCACAAAGCAATGAACTAATTTTGCTTGATGCATTTTGTAAGGTTTTGGCTTAATGCTGAAAGATAACATAGATCCAAGCAGCCAGGTGTATTTCCTTGACAGTAAAAAATTTTGGCAGTGATCGAGCTCCTCCCTAGCCTAGCATTTTTTCAAGCCCAAATTAAAACATGTTGGCGATGAGATAACACTGTAAGTCTAATAATATTATATTTACAAACCTATGATGAGAAGTAAGTGCAAATTGTATTATTTGAAAGGATAAGTTTTTAAAATATGGATCAGGTTATTTAATACATCAATAAAAGGCAACTTTAAACATATTAACATGTAATGTGGCAGGAATATCAACCATACTTTGCTCTTAAAGAGTCAGTTGTTTCAAAGCAAATGACTATGCTCTGGTTTTATCTTATTATAACCTTGGTTTAAATTTTGTTTTCCTTTGGGGTATGGTAATATAAATTTTATGATCATGGGTTCAAAAGAAAGGGAATAAAATTCAATTCATAAGGATAAAAGTGAACCACAATAATTATTGAGCTGCAGTATTGAGTGTTGCAAGTATACATGGGGGAAGTACTTTGGTTGGAAGGTACTTTCTAAACGCTAGCTGATAAAAATATGGAAAGCATATTTCCATATTTTAATCCCCTTTTGGGAAGAGCCCCTCTGCATAGGCCATTATAGTACCCCCTCGGCCTCCTCCTGCCTTGGGAACAGTACTTGATACAGTGATATTGTATGGTATGAATTGTACCAAACGTGAGGTACTTTGATTATTTTATGACAATTTTCACATTTCTTCAAAAGGAAGGGAGGGGTTTGGGATCTCATTCTTAGCAGGGGGAAGGGGGGTTAATTAAGGATTTGTAGTGAGTGAGAACCTTACATGCAATGCAATCCGATGGTTTTGATGCAGGAAAGGGTCGTTGAGGGTATTTTGCAGAAAGCCAAATGGCTGCCAAATGACTTTCAAGTTTAGTGATTGGGGTAAGGAAAGTGAGTGAATTAGGTTCCATTAAGGGTCATTATACTGAGCAAACTGACCTGAAACAAATTGTTTCACAAAATAAACTGATGTTACTTTATTTTCATATATGAAAAAAATATCAGTGAAACACTTCTGTTCAATATCGTGAATGCTTGCAGTATAGTAAATCTGATAATATTAAAAGCAGAACCAGATTGTTAAAGTAGTCTTAGAAATTTGGTGATGACTAGGTTAATAACATTTTTCAAAGCAGTCATCTCTATCAAAGGAAACAGGAGACGTCTGCACGCAAGCCACCTAGCTGCTTTGATGTATGTTATCTATCAAGGAAAAGTTGTTCATTGCTTTGTGGGCTAGACTCAGTATAGATTCACTTGAGTTCCAAATATGGCTGTCCTTTGAGAGTTTTTACCCCCACTAGCTTCTTTCCACTCCTTTTGGAGCATATTTTCTTTTCTACAGGTAATTGTTTAGTAAAAACGCAAAAAGGTGAAAACTGTCATGAAGTTATTACCTCTGCATTATTTCTAGCACCTCATGAGCATATAGTTCAAGTAAAATAGCAATGTTAAGTGTTGTTTTGACACTTCTCTATTATCCCGGGTTCAATGATCCTTACCAGCCATTTTGGATTTTTATGGAGGTTATCACTGACTACCCGTTCCCAGACTTCCGTTCCCTGCTCCCCGCTCCCCATTCCTTGTTTCAGTAACATCCCTTACAAACATTTTTTGCTTTTTAAGTGTTTTATAATTAATGTACTTAAACTATGTCACTGTTTAATCAAATATAACAAGAGAATAAGGAAAATCATTTCCACAAATATAATGCCTTCTCTTTTCAAACAAATTTCAGTCATCACTACTAAATAAAATGTATTGAGAACTGTCCATAAATTCCCTGTGATGACAGTTGAAACAACGTTAAAATAAGATGTAACTAAACATATTGAATACTACATGAAGTAAGGTTTTACGCTGTAAAGTTCTGTAACTTTAAAGTTTAAAATTCAGACTGCTGTTTATTAACATCTGGATTAAACTTTATTTATCATTTATTACTTTATTTTTTTTTTTTTTGCTTTTGGGTAATGTAATGTATGATAATCAGTTTGAAACAAAAGAAAAGAAAATTTAAACCAAGGATAAAAATGGAACCTGAACATGCACATAGTGGCACATTACCCTTGGTTTCAAGGTAATCACGGCTGCTGCCTAATGGGTGCCCGGTCACCAAAGGCGCCTGCAATTTGCCTGTGGAACTTAGGATTTTTATGCCAACTTTCGGTGATGAACAACACAATTCCCTGCTCATTCTGCACTTGTGAAACGAAACTTTTGTGTCATCTGCTGTAGGCAAAAAAAGATTTCCGCTAATAAAAAGCAAACAATCAAGCACTTATCTTGAAATTCGCCTCTGTGATGTCCGCTGCAGTGCAGTTAAAGTTTCTTGTCTGATTATGATCTCAAATGAATTTTAAAAATAGCCTTAGAAAAACCTTTGGTATTAAAATCTTGACTTTTTCCCCAGAATTTTGCTTTTAGAAACATTAGGATGCCCTTGTACACTGTATGTAATAAAAAGTTGCAAATCATGACGCTATTTATGGAAAAGCAAGAAAAAGAGGTTTCAAATTACACAATATGACACATGCAAATTTTACTCGCAAGTTAATAGCGTTTTCTATCTTGCTACGAACACGCACAATACACTCACAGACTTCTTTTATCAGTTATTTAGTGTTATCTATGCTTTTCTATTTTTCCCGTACGTTTTGTGGTAATTTTTGACAGGCTGTCGAAAACATTACAGTTTTTGAAAAGGACTCATGGCGGCTATTCAAGATCCTATTTCAAGCTCATTTTTTATGCTGTCGCTTGCGATGCTTGTAAATACATAACTTCCTGCATTTTGCACCAAAATAAAAGCATTTTTGATAGTTTAAAAGATAGACTTTATACAAAAATACTGAGTCAATTTTCCAAACTTCAAGATGAGAAACCTTTCGTTGGCCCTTTTTTTATTGCCTAAAAACTTGAATGGAACTTCGCTTAAATTGTACATGCAAGTGCTGTTGATTGGTGCGTTTACTGTACATGTGAATGGTTATTGTTATTTTTCTCAAGAAATAAATAATTTCTCAAAATCCTTTTGAATGATAAATATCAAAAATGCTGGTCCCTCGAACTCAAGACTCGATTTTTGCATCTCAAAACATGGTCATATCAGCTCCTCCAGCTCTCCATGTCCAGCCACTGAATGGACCCAGTGTCTTTTTGCCACGTTCTTGGCTGATTCCTTGCAGCACTCTTCTATTAAGGTGGATCTCTCTGCGGTATGGTCTCTTTATGTGGAGCTAGGATTCCCTGATCCCTTGGACAACTGCCTTTGGCTTTAAAGAGTTGTCAGAGGAATCAAGTGTTAACAGGGTTCTTTACCATGTCTACCAATTTCTAGTAACATTCTTTGCATAATTCATTCGACTTTGGACCTCAACTCATTTTATGATCATATGTTTTGAGCTGCCTGTTTACTGGCTTATTTTGGGTTTATTTTAGGTCAGCAGAATTCACCATCACCAGCCTTTCAGTCTTCGACCCTAACCGTCATTTATCCGTGCGTGATATCACTGTGGATGTTTCTGTTAATCCGTCTTGTCTCCAAATCTGCATCAAAGCTTCTAAAACTGACCCGTTCTGGAAAGGGTGCAACATTTTGATTGGGCCCGGTTCTCCTCCTTTGTGCGCAGTTCAAGCAGTTGTCTCCTCCCTTCAACGTCGGGGTAACCATCCTGGCCCCCTGTTCCCTTTCGAGAATGGCCTTCCTTGCGTGGCTACAACAACATTGCAAAAGGGAGGGGGAAAACAAAAGGGAGCAGAATTTTCCAAAGTGTTTCTAAGGTTTTTGTCTCAGATTGTAGCTTGGAGTTTCTTTTCATGAGAGGTGACCCATGGGAGGTTTCCACAGTAACCCCCTTTATTTGCATTTTGCCCACATTCATTTACTTATTGCTCACATTGCTCACAATTGGCACCCACCCTCCATTTTCATTACTGCTTATCGACAAGTTAAATGAGATTACCAATAATCATAATTAACTGGAAGATTTCCTGTTGTCAGCAGGTGATCATGCACATGCACATTCAAGCCATTGCCACGTAGTTTTGCCCTCGTGGCTTGCTTGGAGTTGCCTTACTGCTTTTTGCCTTTTGTTTGTCCCCTCCCACCCACCTCTTGCTTCTTTGAAACTCCTAGGTTCAGGTTTAGTGTAAGTTGTTTTGTGTTCTGACTTTATTCTCCACTGGGAGATCAAAGCGACAGGTGCCAGGGGGAGGTGACCCATGGGAGGTTGCCATCATAACCCCCCCCTTTATTTGCATTTTGCCCACATTCATTTGCTTATTGTTTGCATTGCTCACAATTGGGTACCTACCCTCCATAATTTTTTCATTATTGCTTATCGACAACTTAAAGTCAGATTATTATTATTATTATGCAAAAGAAGATAATCAGAACAAGACGCTATGGGAGTGTACATTTCAGCATGGTTGTGGATTAATTGTGAATGCGGCAGAAGAGTAAGAAATGATATTTTTCCAGACACCCTTCCATACAAATACCCTTATTTTTCTCCTTTTGTGTAACAGATGTCTTAACTTCTTCTCCGGAAGTCTGCTAGGTGCATGGCTGTAACCCAATTCGATTATAATTTCTGTCATAAATAATTGGGCATGGCGAGATCTCAGATCCACTTCCCCTATTTTCTCTACAGCAACACTTTCCTTTGTACAGTTAACTCCACACCTTCTCCAGCAACGTAACTATAAACTAACATCAGTACGCTCCCTTACAAAACTTGCTGAAAATGCACAATCTTCACACCGAGCATAAATACATGAATTATTCATGTACAACATCACAACATAAACTAGAAATACCGTATTTCCTCGAAAAATAGCTGTCCCTCGATTAATCGCCTCCCTCGAATAATCGCCCCCTTTGACGGAAATATTTAAAATAATCGCCTCCCTCGAATAATCACCTCCCCCACTCCTCTGTCCATCTTCTCTTTCTTTTATCCCCTCCCTGTCATGTTGAAGTGTAATGTGATCCAGCAAAACTGATCAGTGATGATTCAAGCTATGAAAATTAATCAAGGAACTAAATTTGGAAAACTTCAAAAGCCCATGTTCAGTTTATTAATGTGAATATTTTTTTATTTAATGGGAAAATAAAACAAAATATTTAGGGCACGACTTCCAGTGAGCAATATTTGAAATGATTGCCTCCCTTAAATAATCGGCTTCCCTCGAATAATCGCCCCCTTTTTGTACAAAAAAAGAAATAATCGCCCCCGGCTGTTATTTGAGGAAATACGGTAAGTATCTTGCAATAACCCTTGCGAAACTCGTTTTTTAGTAGCGCCACTTAAGTTAAACCCTGTCGGGCGGGGTTAGGAACTGGATGGGTAACCCACCACGAATATCGTCGTGAAGGTCCCTACTTTGCTCTTTCTTTTCTTGTCCTCCTTTTTTGCGTATTGTGTGGTGTTATTTTCAAAAGTGTATTGAAAAGCCTACTTAGCATTATTTCGGCCGCTGAATTTAGAAAAAAAAACACAAACACAGCAGTACAGTTTGTGTGAAAATTATTATACACTTACTTCGGGCCGTAGTACAGAACTGGAACTTTGATCTATCGGCGGAGAATTTAACTGGCAAAGTAATAAATTTGGGAACATATTTGCGAAGTCGTTATTGACACAGTGATTGTTATTTTTATTATTTATTTAACAGTTAATGAATGAGGCTGAGTATCTTATGAAGAATAATGGAGATTGAGGAGGGTGTTATCCATCGAAGCCATAGGCTGAGGCGGATAACACCCTTGGAGAACTCCATAATTCTTCATATGATACTCAGCCTCGATGTTAAGTTCATCTTCAATAGTGCACATTTAGGTTTGTCCAGCTCCGCAAATATTCCCCAAATAGCAGATGTTGCCCTCTGAGTTGTCTTCTTGCTGTTTTTGCTATGTTTTTAGCTATTACTTTGCCTAGTTCCAGCTGTAGTTTTTACTCCTGAAACGACTGAAGTGTCGGCCATTTTTGTTTTCACAACCAAAACAAATCAACCTCATCCCCAGGTCTTCTCGGTTAACAGTTCCTTAACCTGTAGCGGGCTGCATTTTTGACGTCATTTCTCCGGTAAACACAAAATTCTTCCAAATTTGGTCATCAGTAACTGATCATGGTGAATTATGTGTGTGCTTTTAGCCAATCAGAATTGGGGAAATATTTTGAATGAATAATAAATAATTCTTAATGTTATATTGTGCTTAATTCTTACTTCAAATATTTCTGTAAATTATGTGCACATTTTTTTAAAGTCAAATAAAATTTCTTATTTTATTATTTTTTAAAGGAGGTTTACTTCCTAATTATTTTCGTGATAATGTTTAATCTTGCAAGCCAGATACATTTGCAAAATACAAGAAATTCCAGCCTTTTTTATACCCCTCATTGTCGAACTAATTTTCGAAAATTCTCAATTCGGTCTCAAGATCCTAAGTTTTTCAGCTCGCTAAGTCGTGAAATTCAAAACAGTGAAAGCATCAGTTTGTTTCGCAGAAGACTTACACTGTAACACATCCCAACTTTCTTAGTCAAATATACCCTTTGTTGAGCTACGTACATACCTTTCTTTTATCTTTTTCTTTTCTTTTCTTTACTTTTAAAAATTAATCCACTTTTCATTCAGTACCCTCAACTTGTATGGTTTACTCTATAGTTCCAGGAAGCCTACAGTTTATAAGCCCCCAGCTTCTATATAGGCTTCCTTGTCATTACCACTTAAAACATTTCATTTTGGAAATAATTTAGTTAGAATAGTGTATTATTATCTTTAATATATTATAAATTTCTGTATATTGTTGTTGTATTTATGAGGTTAATGGCAAAAAATAAATGAATGAATGAATGAATGAAAAATTGATTTTTTTAAATGGGCTACTAAAAAATTTGGCTCAGGCTCCTAACTTTTTATTTTAAGAGCCCAAAGGGCTCCCAACAAAATTAATTTTCTTAGGCAGCAGCTTTGGGTAATGTAATGTAGGGCATGATAATGGTGTCGTGGAAGGTACAATCACCTAAATGGTGAAATACAAAAGACTGAAAGACAGTGAACAACATCCACAAAACAACACAATATCTAACCAATGATAGCTCTTGCAAAATGAGGAAACACCCATAACTAGATAAACCCAAAATGAAATTGAACCACAATTACAAACAACCTGTCTCATAAAGACAGAAGAAGTACCATATTTTGAAGTGAAAAAATGCAATACTAAGTTAAGAAGTGAGTGGAAAATTCTGATGAACTGTCAGATTCTCCATTCAAATTGTCTTGTGTTTGCTTGTGAAACAAGGGAAGAATTTGACACAAGATCAAAAGCCAACAGGGGTTTTAATCTTCATGTACCTCTTAAGCCAAGCTTAAGAAATGATGGAAAAAAAAAACAACAACAAAATAAAATCATAGATTGTACATACTATACTATACCTCTAACTCTTTCTGACAGATCCAGCCTTCCTGTTTTCTCCAGAGCTTTTCTTAAAACCCTTACTGTGGCATCTTCAACTTTGCGACTCTTCCATGTAGCAAACATTGCCATACCCTTATCTACTACACGATGATGTTCCACGTCAATATTTGTAATGGCCCCCTGGGGAATACCAAGACGTAGACCAACCATTCTCCAGTCAGTACTAAGATCTTCCACAAGATCCTGCAGTATTTCTTCAGACACTTGGCTGTTGTCTAGATTTGATGGTAACAACACTGCCATGCCAGCTGCAATATAACAAAGATGGAAGAAATAACAATTAACACTTGCCAGACAGCTTTTCTTTTACATTTTTCATTATAATTTTTGTCACAGCAAGCTGAGGTTATAGCAGAACTAGCCTGCATACAGGCTCCCAAGTGGAGAGGGGCAAAAAATTGGCAAGCAAAGTGAGCCAGGCATAGCCTGGGGGAGAAAACAAGGCGGGAGAGCCTGAAGACTTTGTTTTGATGCCACCCATCCACCCACTTGCAATAATTGCAAGTGGGTGGATGTTATTATCCTGTAACACATACAGTTGACTCCCGATAACTTGATCCCTCGCTAACTCGAACCAAAATCTATTTCCCCTGGATTTCCATCATACATTTACTGTATTTTTATCCTCAGTCACTCAAACCCTCGATAACTCGAACCTCCCGCTAACTTGAAGTAGTTTTTGTTTCCCCTCAGATCACTTCTATATAATTTTACCCTCAATAACTCGAACCATGTTTTGAGCCCTTAAAAGTCCGGAAAAAAACATCTACTGGCGTCCCAAACATTGAATTTTGAATTTCCCATTGACAGGTTGTAGGCTTATAGTTTACAGTTTACTACAGCTTTACTTCTCAAAACAGTAAAACGCATGCTCTATTTAAGCAAGGTTTTGTTATGTTACGTTCTGATTTATAATCTAGAAGTATCTTTTAATTTTCACTTGACATTTCTACGATTAAATGTGATAAAAATGTTCACTATGCAGTAAAAACTGTATTTTCCTTACTCCCGGCTATTTTTTTTGAGGTCCCGATAACTCGAACTCCTGATAACTCACACCTTTTTCGATTTCCCTTGAAGGTTTGAGTTATCGGAAGTCAACTGTATGTCAATAACATGTCAATAAGGTAATTAGACCTATCAAAATCTGATGTTTTTATGCTTGAATACCTCGGCTCCAATAACCAGCTTCATGCACACATGCAATCCAAATTTAACGAGTGACATAGCATTGACAACATCTGTCAATATTCATTGCTCATTTGTCAACAGTCAGCAATCTGGTCAATGCCCAGATGGACAGCATCAAAACAAAGTCTACAGGTTCCCCAGCAATTTTTTCCCCCAGGCCATGCTTGGCTTGCTTTACTCATGGATTTTCTTTTTCACCCTGCTCCACTTGGCAGCTGTTCGCAAGCTCTAGAAGAACATGAATTTGCATCAAATACAGGAGAAAGGGCAAGGGCATCCAAGCAGGGTTGTCAGAAAGTTTCTATGTAGACGGCTGAGTTGTCAAAGTAAGCGGCCAGTCCAGGGATGTATTATTTCAAAAACGCCATCCGTAAAGAAATGCTAAGCAGAGTAGCTGGCCAATACTAACCAAGTAGGCGGCGATTTTCGCCGGGAGTCGGCTACTTTTGACAACCCTGCATCCGAGCCTCCTGGCTCCCCTTATACCTTGCATTCCCAGCACCAGCCCCTTTTTTCTTGGCTTTGTTTTTTGATAGTAAAATATTAAAAATTGTTGCATAATTTCCCCCTATTTCTCCCACTTTCCACCCTTTTAGAACTTCCACCTCCTGTACTTTCCCCTGTTGCCTCCTGTCTTCCTGTATTCCTTTCACCTCCTACTCTCCCAGGCTCCAACACCAAAACCCAGTCAAACATTGAACTTCACAAGTGACAAAACTAATTGTTGTTATTGATTGAGAGCAATAGAGTTTGGAGTAGTTTCTTGGTGTTGTACTTGGGTGCAGACACCAAATGAAGTGATACAAAAGTTAAACTCATTGCTAATGACGAGCTTGGGAGCAGGTGCCTTAAAGGTTAGTGGGGGGCCAAATGCAATAAGCATCCATGGCAACCCTGGAAGTGGGAACCACCCCAAGAGTGGTCACTAGTGTGACATTGCCGGTTAGTACTAACCGGCACTGTCACACTGAATAAATTCAGTGGAGATACTTACCTAAGAGAATACTTACCTGAGAAATTACTTACGAAACCACCAGGCAGGGAGGGAGGAGATCAAGGGAGCAAGAATCCCCAATGTTTCACAAGAAGGCAAAAATTGATCAGCTACGATCAGCAGCGTGCAAAAAAAGTCGTGTCCGATAGCCCGGGGCTAGTGGATTTTGCTATCAGGCTAGTGATTTTTGTTCTTAACTTGCCCAACGGGCAAGTGCTGTTTTTTGGGGAAATTCAAATTACAGAAGGATTGTAACCAATCCTGCTAATCAAAAAGGTTTTTGGGGCTGGTTGAAATGACTTGTGGGCTTGTACATGCTAGTTACAGCTTGCCCGAATGGCAGGCCGTAAAACTGACTTTCTTTGCACCCTGATCAGCAAGGAAAGCTACAATGCAACGCAACACAAGCAAAAGAGCACACAAAGAGCCCTGCAATTCCCCAAGGGCCAGTCGAGTCAGCTTAACACGGCACTGTAGTACGGTGTTTGAAACAGGCCTAAAAGAATCTTTCGTGCTGAAAGTTTACAGAAGTAAGCTTATCTTAATGCCTATTCAAAAATTAATTTGCCTACCATTAGCAAAAGATGTTTCCGTAACAAAGTAATTGGTTTCGCAGTTGATTTCCAAAACTCCTTGATCACCAACAGTAGTAGCTTTTGTCAGATCCCAATCACAGGGAGAGACAGTTTCCTGAATGTGTTTCGTCCACGCGGTCACATGACTATGACGTAGGCAAAAAGTTCAGCACAGCCCAGAGAGAATCACCCCGGGGGGGGGTACTGCCATATATGGACTATATAGGTATGTGCCGCTGTGAAGGGTATGGTTTTCAAGCAGTTTACTCTAGGATAGGGTATATAAATCAGAGCGTTTGGGTCTAGAATAGGGTATCATTTTTCAGGAAACTGATCAGTTGGTTGAAGATTTTATCTAGACTAGGTAAACAGCTACTCTAGGATAGGGGGATTTGGGGAGTTTACTCTGGTATAGGGTAGCAAAATTCAGCTGAACTAGCTCAGGTATAGGTTAAGGGTTCCAGGGTCCCAGCGGCACATCCCCACCCAGAAATTCCTAAAGTACCCCCCCCCCCCGGGGAATCGCCGAGAGATGTGTGTATGCCCGTACACATATCACTAGTCAATGACTAGTGACAGGGGGCGCGATCCAACCTCGTCCCCAGGGCTTTTCCCTCCAAAAATGGGTAATTTTTTGAGGGAAAAGCCCTGGGGACGAGGTTGGGCGCGATCCATTCAACCAAAATTTCCGGAAATTTCTGTCCAAAACTCAATGGATTGGTTTGGTCTAACCGGAAAAGTTTCGAAAAAACTGGTTCACCTTTTGAGGTGGACCACTTTTCGCGGTCGGACCGGTCTGAATTTTGGTTGAATGCCGGATCGCGCCCCAGTTTCGTCGAAACTTTTGCGGTTGGACCGAACCGATCCACTGAGTTTTCGACTGAAATTTCCAGAAATTTCTGTTGAATGGATCACGCCGAGGAGCCCATAATCCCCTCCAATATGGCTGCCAGTGAAATATGTATCCCCTCCCTCCCCCCCCCCCCCCCCCCGTTACCCCTCCACACACGTGTCGGTTTTATTTCTGTTGTTATGAGCAACATAATGGACAAAAGAGCAAGGATTCGAGACAAAATAATCGCAAAGCTGTTTCTGGTGAGTTTATTTCTTCGTAGGCCGCAATGTTGATGTAAACATTCGTTCTCGTTCCTCTCCTTATTCAACGTGATTATATATGTTACTGGTCGTGTTAAATAAGTACATGCTGTCAACTCTCCCGGATAATCCGGGAGACCCCGGATTTTGGAGTGAATCTCCCGGTCTCCTGATTAGAGTATGAAATCTTCCGGATAATCGCCGAAGTTTGGCATTTCTTCAGTAGGCTCGACTTTCCGACTATAAGCTTATTTTGCGTTGATTGAGCTATTTTGATGTTAACCAAGAGAGAATTGTGTTAACCCATTCGCCCCTGAGCCGCCCGGAGCCGCCCGTGCGGATCCACGTCCTTTCTACCGCTTGTGATGTCATCAGTTTTTAATGGTTAACGATAACTTTGTCCGCTAACTTGTGCAGAGCATTGAAGAGATCTTTCAAACCATACCAGAATGAGCACAATTCAGTCAAGGACACCGGAGAAAAAGACAAGAAATTATGTAACATTGACCTGAAAATTTCCGTGAACATCTTGTTTCACTATACCCACCTACCTTTCCTTTCATCTAATCCTAAGATCTTAAAAGCTTTCCTGAAAAATTTTACCACCAAAATGAAGCCTACTTAAATGCCCAGCGACACAAATACACCAAATATAAGTAAGAAGTAAAAAGAGAAGATAAAAGTAGAAAATAAAAACCTACGATTGCTCAAGACAGGTCGCTACAGGCCTCTTTGAAATAGTGCGTCTTAATGAGTCTCTTAAAATTATCAAAATCATTCTCTTTCCTAATATAGTCAGGTAAACCGTACCATATCTTTGGAGCAGCTGCAGTAAATGATATGTCCCCAAGAGTGCATTTGAACTTACCGGTAGGGTCGTGCAGAATAACGCCCACATTACTCCGCAAGTTATAGCGAGAACATCGTTTAATATGTATGAGATTACTTAAATACGCAGGCCCCAGATTGTGAATAGCCTTGAAAGAGATCACAGCGATTTTATAGCAAATTCGGAACTTCACCGGTAACCAATGCAGTGCAAGCAGCACCGGGGTAATATGACAGTATCCGGGTGTATGGGTGATAAATCGCGCTGCGGAATTCTGAAGACGTTGCAATTTGGCTGGAAAGATGCACAGCTGGTACACCATAGAGAAGTCCGTTGCAATAATCAATGCTTGTACAAGCAATTTGGTGGAGGCAGGCGTCAAGAACTTCCTTATTTGTCTGATATTATGCAGGTGATAGTAGACTGATTGACAAGTCTTGTTGATCTGTTCTGTCATCTTAAGGTTAACGTCAAACCACGAACCAAGGTTGCGGACGGCAGAACTTACAATTGGCACTGATGCTTGACCAATCTCTAGGTATGTAATATTCACTTTATCAAGTTGTTGCTGAGTACCAATTAGAATGACCTCGCTTTTGTCTTCATTAAGCTTTAGCTGGTCCGCCGCCATCCATGTCCTAATGTCTTCAATACATTCTTGCACAGCATCCACGGCTTCAGTCTGGTTGTCCTCAGAATCCTGCTTAAAAGATAGATAGAGCTGAGTATCGTCTGCGTAAGCGTGGTCATTGCTTCATGTAAAATAACACAACAGATCTTGCTACCCATTTTCCTTGATTTTATTTCCCCGGCATAATTTCTTTTAACATATCGGGGTTTTCAAAAAAGGAGCAGGAAGCTTAATTCATTTAGTGAAACACAGTATCAAAGAAATTAAAGAGAAGAATCAGACTAGAGTAGCAGTAATCCAGAGGGGGGGAGGGGGTACTCACCGAAGGTTTATATAAAGAGGCTCTGCCCCAGGGACCAATCCCTTACCCTTTTATATACCATTTGAGGCAGAAAAGGTACATCTTTTGTATACCCTCTAGTGACAAAATTAATGGTACCCCTTTCACATACCTAATTTAGACCGCTGCATTCCTTTTTAACTGCTGCAAATATACCGTCTTTACGATATGAATAAATCTCTAAAACAGGTTTCTTGTCTCTCACATCCATAAAATGTGTCTGTGATTTCATTTTGATCCTTTAACAGACTGAAATGAAAGATGTCCCTTTCATATACTTCAACTATAAAAACCCTTCCCTACCCTTCCTCTCCCTTGGGAAGAGCTCCTCTGTATAGGCTATTATAGTACCCCTCCTCCTGCCCCAGGAACAGTACTTGATACAGTGACATCGTATGGTACAAATTGTAACAAACGTTTCGTGCACATGAAGAGCAGTGCTGTCAACTTTCTCGGATAATCTGGGAAACTCCAGATTTTCAATCGTTTCTCCCGGTCTCCAAATTGGAGTCTGAAATCTCCCGGATAATCGTCGAAGTTTGGCTTTCATTGTAGATTCGAATTTCCGACAATGAAATTTCAAACATTTTGCGTTGTTTGAGCCATTTTGCTGTCAATGTCGAACGTTTCCTTACAAACGCCGGTGTATGCCATTGTAATATAAGCAATAATGTGATTGGTGGGAAGTAAACCAATCAGGTCAAATGTTACAATACCAACAACATCTTTTTCTCGCGTTTTTTTTTTTTTGCCCAAATGACGTCATCTATCATCCCTTCCCTATCAATTTTCTATAATTTAAGACGTGGAGGGTTGACAACCCTGGAAGAGGTACTTCGATTATTTTATGACAATTTTCACGTTTCTTCAAAAGGAAGGGAGGGGATTGGGATCTCATTCTTAGGGAGGGGGGAAAGGGGGGTTAATTAAGGATTTGTAGTGAGTGAGAACCTTACATGAAATGCAATCCAATGGTTTTGATGCAGGAAAGGGCCGTTGGGGGTATTTTGCAGAAAGCCAATGGCCGCCAAATGACTTTGAAGTTTTGTGATTAGGGTGAGGAAAATGAGTGAATTAGGTTCCATTTAGGGTCATTATACTGAGCAAACTGACATGAAACAAATTGTTTCACAAAATAAACTGATTTTATTTTATTTTCATATAGCAGTGAAACACTTCTGTTCAATATCGTGAATGCTTGCAGTGTAGCAGATCTGATAATATTAAAAGCAGACCAGATTGTTAAAGTAGTCTGAGAAATTTGGTGATGACATGGTCAATAACATTTTTCAAAGCAGTCATCTCTATCAAAGGAAATAGGAGACATCTGCACGCAAGCTACCTGGCTGCTTCGATGTACGTTATCTATGTCATCTATGAAGGAAAAGTTATTCATTGCTTTGTGGGCTAGACTCAATATAGATTCGCTTGAGTTCCAAATATGGCTGTGCTTTGAGAGTTTTTGTCCCCACTAGCTTCTTTCAACTCCTGTTAGAGCATATTTTGTTTCCCAGAGGTAATTGTTTAGTAAAACGCAAAAGGGTGAAAACTGTCATGAAGTTAACAGGAAAAAGTGAGTAGTATAGGGTGCACCGAATTAACCTCTTTTTTGCGGAGGATTCTCATTAGAGTGCGGAGGAATACATTAACGCCAATGACCTCATAACCTTTTGTCTTGATCTCATGAATAAAATGCGCAGGAATCTCATTAACTTGCGGTGGAATCTCATTAAGTATATCCAGTTTGACGGGTTTATCAATGATGTCATGTTCTATTTTTATCTTGTGGCGGTTATGGTTGGTATAACCGGTTTGACAGGTTTTAGTTATTTTCGGAAGATGATGTCATATGTATTCCGGGGTACTATGATGTCATAGTTGTTTTGATTGGTTGACCGGAAATTAGAAAGACGCTCATTGGCTGTCTCGTTTGACGAAGCATTCTGGTTGGTTGCCGTATTTTTTATTGTTTGAACGGCATAAAAGCCTGCTCACTATCTTCCCGCATACTAATTTGGATTTCCCGCATACTAATTAAGTGTCTTCCTCCATATATAATGAAGTGGATAGGAAGT
Source organism: Porites cylindrica (assembly GCA_964035525.1). NCBI lineage: Eukaryota > Metazoa > Cnidaria > Anthozoa > Scleractinia > Poritidae > Porites > Porites cylindrica. Next base: position 5,001,002 of record OZ037787.1, on the reverse strand, counting down.
TACGGATGTTTGTACATAGGAAACTAGTTTGTAAGTAAATCATTGGTCGAATTTAATCGTGGCTTGTTTCCTGACTGGACGCGCACGACTTACACGCGAGATCTCCACACGCGCCCAGGGGAAAAAACACAGGGCTAAAAAGGTACCCTTTCTGCCCTTTCTGCCCGATCTGCCCTTGAAATAACAGCGCGCTTTCCCTTCAGTATTTCATTCTTGCAATCGCTTTGCTAAGGAAAAAGTCTTACTATCACCAATATTTTTTAAAACATTGCTCCAAACATGCAAGTCGAATCGAGCTGTAAACTTGTCTGACTATTACAGAACAGTTTTCTCCCATCTACAGCCATATTTGGAACTCAAGCGAATCTATATTGAGTCTAGCCCACAAAGCAATGAATAACTTTTCCTTCATAGATGACATAGATAACGTACATCGAAGCAGCCAGGTAGCTTGCGTGCAGATGTCTCCTATTTCCTTTGATAGAGATGACTGCTTTGAAAAATGTTATTGACCATGTCATCACCAAATTTCTCAGACTTACTTTAACAATCTGGTCTGCTTTTAATATTATCAGATCTGCTACACTGCAAGCATTCACGATATTGAACAGAAGTGTTTCACTGCTATATGAAAATAAAATAAAATCAGTTTATTTTGTGAAACAATTTGTTTCATGTCAGTTTGCTCAGTATAATGACCCTAATTGAATTGGAGGTTCTCGTGTGGTAAAGATGCCGTATAAATTCAAGAGAGATTGCCCGGTACGTGGTAAGCCAGAGTTACTCTCTTTTAGTGATCACCTGCGTCAAGTGCATCGATTAAAGAGCCACGAAAGAAAGCAATGGCTAAAAGCAGCAGTATTTTCGGGATCTAAGAAAAGTCTGGGTATAACACAATGAGTGTCCCGACGTTTTACACAATTATTGCACACAGAAAAGGAAAGAAGAAGAGAACGAAAACGAACTATTGCAGCTGTCAACGAACCGGAAAAACCTCAGCATTGTATAGTCAAGAGGCCCAAATTCACTGACGATGTTTCCCTGGAAACCAAGGCATATCCAGAATTTATGTTTCGACATAAATTTTCACTTCTCGTGGTGGGTCCCACTCAGTGTGGTAAAACATTTTTTGTTGAAAAAATTCTTACAACGGATCGTATTCTTTACGAGAGCAAGAAACCGAGGCGAATATGGTGGTACTACAGTCAGTGGCAGGATACCTACAAAGTGATGCAGTCATCTATCGGAAAGGAAATTCAGTTTTTTCGTGGCCTTCCAGAGTTTAAAGAAGATCCAATGTACTGGTGTTTGATGATCTTATGGCCCAAGCAACAGATAGTCCTCTCGTTTCCCTTCTGTTTACCCAAGGCCGGCATAGAAATGCTAGTATGATACTGCTGCTACTAAATATGTTTCCAAAGGGAAAATTTAACACGGACATCAGCCGGAATGCTCAGTACATGGCTCTTTTCCGAAGTCCTAGCGATCGAAAACAAATCGGTATCATTGCAGAACGAATGTTTGACAAAAATCGCCCGCGATTCATGTCAGCTTATTTTCAAGAAACGGAAAGAGCGTTTGGTTGTATCTTCGTTGACAATCGCCCAGACACGCCGAGTGATAAGCAAGTATTGAGTGACATTTTCGGCTCTTGTCGTCGATATCCGACTATTAACAGCTCCGCAAAATCGGTCGAAACCGTCAAAACGACCAGTTACAAGGAAAACATTGCCTGCGAAGCTAGATCAGCAGTAAAATCGCCTCCTGTAGTCAAATCTTCCCCGCCAATTGTAAAAAGGTCACGGCCATTTCCTTTTGATACAGTCTGGTCTGAAGCAGCCTATCCCGTTGTGCAAAATTATATGCAAGGAGCGCCCCGATGCCAAACCCTACCAAAAGACTTTGGGATCACGGAAATGTACCGCATTGCCAGACATCTTTATGATCCGTATCTTCCATCGTACTCGTATGGAAATTACTGGCCTGTGAAAATAAGACACTTTTGCAATGGAAAATCGAAATGGATTTATTTACACAAGGACGATCCCAGCGTAAGATCTTTCCTAGAAAAGAACCAAACGAATGCTCGATAGACCAATAACAAATTAATTAAACGGTTGTCGATGCACTTTGCAGTGGAATATTTTATTTTTCAATAGACCTAACAATTGTGTATGAAACGGTACCTTATCTTTTTGTTAGAGGACTTAAGCGTGATTGTTTAATTTGCGAGAACACAAAAGAGGCATGAGTCAGATGCAAATTACTACTGGTTAACAGAGCGTGTAACAAGACATCAAGATAAAGTAATTTTATAGAGAGAGCACTGTTTGCAATAGATTGAAATAAAGAGTTTGAGCTCCATTTTTTGCGTCTGAGTTTTGTTTATAACCGAATTTTTAGTTAGGCAAGCGAACTTGTTTCCTTAGCACAGCGATTGCAAGAGTAATATGCTGAACGGAGAGCGCGCTTTTATGTTGAACACATAATAGATTGTTTACTATCCAGTCAGGGTTAAAAGATCCCGGGCAAGTCTAGGCAAGCCTATTGTTGCTATTGAAGTATTCAAAACAACTATGACATCATAGTATCCCGGAATACATATGACATCATCTTCCGAAAATAACTAAATCCTGTCAAACCAGTTATACCAGCCATGACCGCCACAAGATAAAAATAGAACATGACATCATTGATAAACCCGTCAAACTGGATATACTTAATGAGATTCCACCGCAAGTTAATGAGATTCCTGCGCATTTTATTCATGAGATCAAGACAAAAGGTTATGACGTCATTGGCGTTAATGTATTCCTCCGCACTCTAATGAGAATCCTCCGCAAAAAAGAGGCCTAACCCGTGCGCCCTATACTACTAAAGTGTTTGAATGCAGAGGTCCACGTAACGCGTAAAAATAACTGGCTGGTTCCTCTTGCCAGATCTCTAATCACAGAGATGCTGTAGCCAGATGTCACTTAAAGTGTGAAATAAAACAAAACTGGATGCAGGGCTTGCATTACGGCAAAGGGCTGATTTATTATAGGCCAATATTTCGGTTAACAAAATTAGCCTTCCTCAGGGCCAGAACTATACCGAGAGAAAATATTTTCTCTCTTTAACGGGTTCCTAAAATTTGAATTTAAAATTTACGTATAAAAATAGAAATAAAAACAGTTCTATGTTCAACTATGTTCATTCCTTCGGTTCAGACGGTCTGGTGACAGGGTTTTGCCTCTATCTATTAGATACGCTTCTCTCGCCTTACGGCGTGACATGCTGAGGGTAGGTTGTAATTCCAGCGGAATAAGTTCCATGCCTTGCAATCGAGTAGCCAGGTTGATTAAAGTGGGAAGGGACTGCTGCTTTGGCGTTTGCGTGGAGTGGATTGTCTGTTGACTGTCTATGTTATTTAAAGCGTTCACGAATTGTGCGTTTAGTTTCACCTATATATTGTTTTTTACATCTTTTACATTGGATCATGTATGTTAGGTTTGTTGATTCGCAAGTAATGTCATGTTTAATTTGTCTTGTTTCTCCTGTGTTGCTGAAAGTGAATGATGTCTTCCCATGGTTAATGTATGGGCAGGTGAGGAAGCCATGCCTGGAGTTGCAAGGCTTCACTTCGAGTACCTGTATTACTCTGGTGTTTTGTTTCACATTATTTCTAGCACCTCATGAGCATACGTTCAAGTAAAATAGCGACGTTGAGTGTTGTTTTGACGCTTCTCTATCATCCCGGATTCAATGATCAGGGGCACCCAACGACAATTGGAAAATATCTGTTCGGAAGATGATTTGAGATCTAGAATTTTTGGAACATTTGTTGTAAAATTTCTTGCTTTCCTGCCTGTCCTAGGATTTTCGAACATCTAAAAAATGGTTTAATTGCCCATTTTTAACGGATTTTTACCCTTACTGAAGGTCACCTAGATTTTTCGGGAGCCTTTCTTCTGGCTGAAACTTTCGAAAAGGTAAGTTTTGATCCCCATAATTTTTGCATCACTAGATTTTCAGCTAGGAAATCCGAAAAGATGAAAAATTTTTAGCAAATAGAAATATGCCTATAACTACCGTTTAAATACTAAAATACGTGCAACAATTCTATGTTTAAGTGGTTTTGAACTATATTCTCGTTAGGTGCCCCTGAATGATCCTTACTAGCCATTTTGGATTTTTATGGAGGTTACCGCTGACTACTCGTTCCAAGACTTCAGTTCCCCGTTCCCCGTTTTAGTAACATTCGTACTCGAGATCGCTTGTTTTGATTCAAAGTTGCAGTAGGCACGCAATACCTGCGAACATAAACAAACCAAGTAAACAAGCCAAGCGACGCGAATGTCTGCCGCGATGTGTCACGACACAGCATTTATCCACGTTACAAGACCTTACAATACGTCCCACACACCGAGTGAAACAAACCATGAAATAATTTAAATTTTCCCCTTGGAAAATAATTGTCCTCCCAGCAAACGGCGTGAATGTTGTTACCCCGGACCATAGGTACAGGTCATCGCTCTTTTTTTAGTGTAGACTATTCATTGCCCTCAGTTGTCGAGAGCCAAAGAAGATGTCACGTATAATTCCGTGATCGTGCATGGGACATCCTCGGAGACCCAAGGGCAGATAGTGGGGGCGAGGGAAAGTCTAAACGGTTGGAAAAATATGGCACGAATTGAAGAAAAGTAAAGAACGGCGAGAAGAGCCCCTGGGGACAATGTCTTACCAGACCAGTTCCAAACAGTCGCCGCCGTTCTGGCTTCTGATTGGGCAGAAAAACACAAGCGTTACCTAGAAATAAGCAATAAAGCTTCAAATGTTGCAAGTAGAAGTGAATTAGGACGGTTGCCATTAATCATTAATATTTTTAAAAACATCCTTTTTTACATATTATATCTTCTGCGTAAAAACGAGGATACTATTGTTAAACAAGCCTTTCGTACTTCGCTAGAACTTCACTGTAATGGTA
>OZ037787.1:4978536-4991036 GCA_964035525.1 Porites cylindrica | reverse complement strand
TACGCGTACTAGGAGACCTATGGTTGCAGGGGTTGCGGTGGTTGCCAGGAGTTGAGAAACCTATACGTGTACAGGGAGACCTATTGTATGGATATGTATGATTACTTCGGCGGAGCGCGAAGTAAAGGATTCGCAACGCTCAGGAATGTTTCAAAGTTGCATCCGGAGGTCCCGAAGTTGCTTCGGAATTAGTTCGAGATATCTTCGAGTTCTCTGATTTATTCTTTCAGGGGAAAGAAATAATTACGACGAACAAATAATTATTATTTCTGTAGTAGGAAACTTGGGGTCGATTGGGGGAACAGTCAACTGAACAGTAATCCTCTACAATGAACTCAAACCTTTTCTTTCATTAAACTGTTTTTATGTAGATTCACTTGTTACTCAACTGTCCACAATCAAGGCTAGTACTATCTTTGACAAGAGCTAGTTGCAGCTCCTTTTATCCTGACTGAACCTGAAGGCTGCCAATCTTACTCAAACTTAAAATAATCTTACATCAGTAAAAATTCGATGGGCTATAAGAATTATTAACATATTTTCCTTCGAGGTTGTGTCGTAATAGGAAAATCAGTTAAAACTCCAAATTCACTTTTGTGCAACAAATGTCCAGTCAAAACAAAACAGTCAGAGAGACACAAAAATTACACGGAATGCCTACATGAATGAAAATCACATACAAATATCGTTACTCTAAAATGTACAACTTGTCAATTCGCGTACAGTGCTGAAGTTGTCGTTTAAAAGCGTCTTGTTGGAATATCGTACAATGGTAATTAGTCCCGCCTTTTTCCAAAAATTAACTAAAAAATTGTTTACAACTCTCTGGTCAAAAAGTTAATCAGCAAGGTATTTACATTGCGAAAGCCTTTAAACAAAGATATCACTCATTGCAACCTTTAGCAAGTAAATTGAACTAGGCAGTAACAAAAGCTGGTTTATCACAACGAGTTAAATAAGATAGTCTGTTGGACAAGGTTTTCTTTGACAGCGCACTCAAGTTTCGATCAAACCACTAAAAACGCGCGAAAGGTAATAAAACTGATAGGAATGTCCAGGACAAGACAACTTGACAAGGTCAAGTTTCTGAAGATTTACGAAAAACCAATTAAGCCAATTAATGTAAGAAAACAAACGACTGTCGTTAAATTTACCAGAACTAATTAGATTAAGAACCTCTGTGTGGGTACGCCATAGTTTCTCGTCTTCGGAGTTTGACGCGATGTCATCTCACTCACATTCTTGAACAACCAACCGTCCTTGCTGCGCCGTCCGCAATTTTTATTTATTTCTGCCTCTTGCGAATAATCAGCTGAGCTTCCTGTACAAAAGTATTTACCTGACTTGGGTCGTCAGCGCTAGCCTTAATTCTGGAGAGAAGGCTTTCTAGCTTGGCGTTAACCTCGAATTGTTTCCCGTTACCTTTGAATCTGAATTCCGAGGCGGACCTCTGTATTTTCGAGTGACCTTCTATTAGTCTGATTAGTTTCCCTTGTGCCTCGAGTTGAGTATTAAGATACCCTTTAAACTAGGAAAATACTTTATCAACCAGCTCTGAACTTTGAGGTTTAGAGTTGGCTGAAGGATCTTTAGGTGTTGATTCCTCTACAACTGACTCCGCATCGGACATCTCAACGATAAAACGAACGGTAAACACGTCGGAGAGTGGATGCGAGAGAGGGAAAGAAAACATTCTACGCTGACAAATTTATGGTGTAGATTAACCAACGAGAGGGTACCAGGGAGCCCTGTAGAGAACTGCAACATACCAGCGGAAAATACATTATCCAGCGGATAAGTTTTAGGCAACCAACCGGTTTATCCACTGAATAGAGATTTTTCTAGTGGAAAGCGTTATCACAGTGCCGATCGATTTCCACGTTCGATGTTTTAAAATTGGCAAATTACGTGTCATTCAAACTACACTTTTGAGGAGTTTAAGCGTCATAAATAATTGTGGACCATTTTAGATGACAAGATGAAGGTAGGAGATAATGTGTTTCTAGTGCAGTTTTCTTAACAATTTTGCGCCTTTTGGTTGACGGGACGGGACATACCAGTTTTCCCTTTTCTTCCTTGTCCCCAGAGAGCCCCCGTCTTATTTAAACGGATTATTGGGCCTTAGCTGAGCACAACTAATTCTCAAGTCAAAGACTGATCTATTATATTTTCTTCTTATTATTATATTGAAAACAAGTACCTAGAGCGAAATTTTTTCTATTTGTATACACATTCATCCCAATTCAGTTTTTAACTGAAGGCATATCACGGTGTCTATTCATCACTGACAGGAGCCCACGTCACTAACTAGTGCAATCTAAGAAAAAAAGCTAATGCGATAACAACGAAAATCTTTTAAAGATGTTTCTGTGAAAAAAAGAGGTTTTGCCTTTCCATCCATTGGTTATTGGGAAGTATTAACACACTCACCGTCAAATCAATGGCTATTTCTGGGTCGATAATGTGTCGAACTGCACTATGGGGAAACCGCGGATCAATATTCGACACCCAAACAGTCCCATAATGCAATTCGATACAACATTGAGCCAGGCTACGTGAAAAAGGGAGCTTTAGCAACGACGACGGCGACGGCAATGAGAACGGCAAAAAACCATAGGTTTAGGCCTTGGCCAAACGTCGAACTTTTCATGGGACGAACCAAACTTAGTGAGTTAAGTTCATGAAAAGTTCGACGTCTGGCTCAGTTGAATCCGTCTGAATAAGGTTGGATCGTCCAACACGTTCTATCGGTCTGAAACGTCTGAACGTGGTTTAGGGGACAAACGTCGATCTTCACACCGATCTTGACATGCGACGAACTAAAATAATAAATCAAAAACTGATTTGTATGATAGAGATGTGTATTTTGCCCTGTTCGAGAGAAAATTTGTCAAAGTTGCTTTTTGGTCTGATTCAGTTGATTGGTTCGACATGTCCTAAGTTCGACGTCTGACCCAACAAGACGGTCTTAAGTTAATTCAGGTCGACCCAAATTAGAGTTTGGCTCATCTCATGAAAAGTTCGACGTTTGGCCTAGGCCTCAGATTAGTAAAACAACAACGTTACACGTGCATCACACTTTTTCGCGCATTCCTTTTCTGTCGTTGCAGGACTGCGAGGTAAAACTGCCTGACACAAGACAACAATTTTCTTTTCCTGGATTTCGATACAGTCCCTTAGAATTTAAATTTAGATGGAACAAACGCGATAAAGACCGAAGCAGCGCAAATTCACTTTTAAAACGACGTTTTTGAAGCCGTCGCCGTCGTTGTTGCTTAAGTACCCTAATGACTACATTCAGCGCGAGAAAAAAAAAGGCTATTATAGTATTATCTTTATTTCTTTTTTAGCGTCGAGACCCTAAGAAATTATGGACGCGAGAAGCATCGAAAAAGTTCACTCTTTAGGGAAGTCAAATTTGATAAACAGTAGTCTGAGTGAATAGGCGCCATAGAGTGGTTCAAGTTTCTATAAGTCTCTTCACGTTTCTCTCCGCCCGTAATTCGTTTTATTTTCTTTCGGCTATCACCTGAGACAGGGCTGATAAACTGCTTTAAATAAATTGACATTTATGTGTCAAAACCGCTCTCAATGCCTTGGAAATCGGACACACATCAAGAAAAGATACCTAATCAGTCATAAACATTTTGCTAATAGCTACCCTCTTTCTACTAGTCCGTTAAGGTCACATCCTTAGGGCTCAATTGTGAGCTCAAGTAACGAAAACGTCAAAAAATCTATACGTTTAATAGACAAAACTGCAACTCTTCACTTGCAACACACTTTTTGGTACACGTACAGCATCAAGAACTCCGCACGTACATCATACTAGAGCGATTTTCGTATGACCTTGAAAAATGGTTTCGGTACTGAAGTGTTCGTTATTTGTTTTATCAGCCAATGGATGAAAGATCAAACCATGGACTCTTCGTTTTCACGCCAAAGAAAACCCTAATATGGAAAAGGCATTGTTCGATTGGCCAATCGTGTTGTAGTACGACGTAAAGCGAAGTATCGGTTGATTTCTAGAAACTTCTCGGGCAGGAAGTTTTTTCACCTGAGCGTTCGGTCATTTCAAGGTCATACGTACACCACACTATTTGGTACATTTCTTCGCCGCCACTGTACGACTACTCCCTGAAACTACGTTTTAATGAGGACATAATCACAGGACAACGAATTAGGACGTTTCATAGCCTGTGAACAGGCTCTCTGTTTTGGGATGGGGTGAAAAAATCGCGAGGAGAGGGAAGGAAAAGGATGAGAGCCTGTAGACAAACATTTGAGGCCGCTATTCCGCCTTCTTGTCTTGTAATTGCCGATCATCTGTGAGCAAGATCGTTATCCGTCACTTGGATACATTGGAATGTAACCAATTTCGCGTGTAAAAAAGGGGTCGGTAGGCAACACACAACTTTTCCCTCGCACCAAAATGCTGCTTTTTCCAATGAGTTTTTTCTGCTCTGGAGGGTTTAGTTTTCAATGAGAAAATGTGATTTTTGCCGCTTATTCCATACTGAGAGGTCGTGACATGCACATTGATTTTCTGCGGTTGTTGTTCGTGGTCGGCGTGATTTGCCCTCTGATGCAAGAACATTCATCGCGGCTAAAAAAGCTCATCAGTCAAGCGCCAGAATACGCCATGTTAAAGATCAGAAGACCTGTTTACAAGCGATTATTTAAAAAAAATCGCATGCTACGTGCCGACCAAAAAAGCGATGTAAATCAAACCTGTCAACAGTCAGTGTTCTCGCCAATGGGAGCTTGCATCAGGATCTGATGCTTAGCGGGTGCCGTGGAACAACGGTCCCAAATGTTTGTCTACAGTCTCTCACCCTTTCCCTTCTCTCTCCTCACGACTTTTTCACCCTTTCCCCAAACAGAGAGCCTGTTCACAGGCTAGACGTTTCACGTCTTAGTCGTGTAACGACGCTAAAGAAATTTACTAAAAAGCGTGATTCATATGGAGAGTTGTTGTTTTGACTCGTGCCCAGTCGCCACTTATTTATTTTGCAAAGGAGTATGAAAGGAAAATTGATGCGGGCAAAGTCGCTTGGGAAGAAGGAAGCTTCGCGTTTTTTTTCCTTCCTTCCCTTGATGCACCGCGAAGAAATTTAATCCTTGCTTAAAGCTCCGTATTTAAAATCCCTAGGGAGACAACGACGTCCCGAGGGGCTTATCCATTGGATGTCGCTCTATTCCTTCTCTTTGTTAAATGGAAGCACGAGGCGTCGAAGCACTCTCCACGTGACCAGACGTAAGCCTTTGTCCATTACTGTCATTTTTGGTCCAGATAAGGATCTGCCAAAAGCTCCGCCGCGGATGCGCGAGTTTCCTTTGGACTGAATAGAAAAGTTAAAAAACCATATGTGAGGATGTAACTGCGGCACAATTAGAGTATGAGCGAGCGCTCTTAGCTTGGACAAACGGGTCCGCTTTTTTCTGACATAAACGCTCGCGAAAGTTAACTCGGCTGGAAGGGTGACCCTCTTTCCCGGGTCAACTTTTATTCATACAAACAGGGCCTAAAATACAAAAAGATACAACACAAAGAGTATGGATGGTCTCAGTAGAAACCTTTTCTTTTTCAAGAAGGCACGTTCTGCTCTCTTAGCCAGGTAAGAAATCTCAATAGGAAAGTCATATATTTGTGAGAGCCATAGAGCCATACTACCATAAGAAAATCAATCTTGACTCTACCCCTCCCTAACTAACGAATAAACCCACTCCAAAAACAACGACTAGCTTAATATTTTTTTCCTTATATCAGCTCAAATAACCTCACTTACGATAAGATATTCTTTTAAATTCTGATCTTAAGAACGAAGTTAGTGAGGCTGGTTTTAAAATGAACAAAAGAATATTAAACTAGCCGCCATTTTAGATATGCAGGTAATGAACCTACCAAAGGCACCGTTTTAAAAACCCAAACGCCAGCGACGTACAATCAGTCGGTGGATCAATTTGATAGTTTATAATCCGGAACATTTTTTGCCTCACACTTAGTTTTTCAAAGAATAAAGGTGGCTTTGTTGTTAGCATCTCCACTACTGTACATCCAACACTCCTAAAAGAAATGCAAGAACTGTAAGACATCTCAAACTCGAAGTGAAGCAAAATTTCGGAGAAGCAAGCCGTTCCATTCTTTTAGTCGCGCTGCGGCTAACGCTTTGTCTAGACTATACAGGATAGCCTCTAGGTTATGCCAACATGGAAAAATTTCTACTACAGAATGACTGAACGGCAACGGCACAGAAACACAGAAGTAGAACAGGTCTTGCCTCGTTCCTGTACGGCGTTTTTCCAGTCCCTCTCGGTCAGTTCACTTCGGTGACGTATCCGAGGTCCTTGGACCACGTGACCCGAACCGCTCTGGCCGCGTGGAATAATAAGGCCTAGGAACTAGGCTAGAACAGGTAGTTCACACACTTTGGACATAACTTTGGACACTTATTTGGACACGTGCCGGAACAGTTGACCGAGAGGGTCTGGTGCACTAAATCCCAGTCCTCACTTCTGAATATTTACTTCCGTCTAAGTGGGTTCCAGTCCTCTCTCCTACCCTTACGGTCCAAACACCTGAAAACACTGTAACAAAGAGTGGCAGAAACCTATCCGATATGTGACAATCCACTTGCAAGATCGTCGCGGTGCAGCTTCGTTCCGTTACAGAAATTGCGCCGAAATCACCGCTCTTATGTGTGAACAGAGCCTATCCGATAGAGGTTTCGTGTCGGCGCAAAAGCTATCCGGTCAGGAGCCTCCTGATCCAGTATAGTGTGAACATAATCTAAGGGCCTGCTTACATAGAGTTGAGGGACCCTAGGTAGGTGAGGTAACATGTAGTGGGTCACCCTGCATTTCATGTAAACGTGATCAAATTAAAATGAGAGATTATATGGACAGGCAAGTTACCCCACCTAACCGGGTTACCCCACGTTCCTGGGGTCCCTCACCTCCATGTAAACAGGCCCTAAAACTGACTGAAGGGCTGGTGAAATATAACATCTCGTAAACTCGCATGCGCGAAATCAGTAAACCCCACAAATTAGCAAGGCATCAATGTGTGGAGAAGACGATATTACTCGATACAGTAATAGCGCTGCGCAATGTTCTAATTTACAGACCTGAAACTCACACAAAGAGAGTGAAATTAACTAGGCAAAGACTTGAAGTCAATTTTTCCATAAGAAAGAAAGCTGTCGAATTCTGCTTACCATATGTCTGTGTTTCGAGTAAATTTTTCCCCAGCGAGAAGCTCAGGGCTTGTCCAATGAAAGGAAGCTACATTATTTTTAGTCACAAGGCCACCAGTGGCGGTTCTTAGTTCCTGTAGAAATCAACAGCTAGGCATCAGACAGACGACAAAAAATATGTTATAAGTGCGAGCGGCTAGCAATAAAAAGAGTACAGTTGAACCTCCATGTGCGACTATATACCACCCATAAGCGACTACCTATCAAAAACAGCAAAATTTGACAGTCGGATTACCATGGCTGGAACCTCTAGTAAACAACACGATCTTACCTCCATTATTGTACAGATTCCGAAGTCAGCCAGTTTTATGTTTGTGTGGGCGCCATCCAGCAAAATATTCGAGCCTAAAATAACCAATATATTCAATTAACACTTAAGCAATGTCCACACTAGAGGTCACACCAGTGTTTAGAAAACCCAATAAAAAAGTTTCGTGTCCACACTAGCACTTTCGCATCTTGAAAGGAACATATGCCCGTTTACAACTAAAGTTTTTAACGTTCTTCTCATGTTGTCAAACAAACCTACAAAAATAATGGAAAAAGTACCGTATTCCTGCGTTATTTGCAAATATGAAAATAAACGTCGGTATCGACTACAGCGCCGCAATGGCAAGTGGTAAAATTTAATAAGAAACGCAGCAATTCATTCAGGGAAAGTATACAGTACGTTGCCTGCGCTCAAGCTTGCCTTTTCATAGAAAAAATTGGAAAGCGTTGTACGAAACCCCCATTCACATAAACACCTGTTTTCGAAAACCTTCAACCACTCAGGCTTGCGTACAAGAGGCAACAGGTATTCAAGCCTAACCTTTTATATCTTTGTGCACAATGTGCTTGCTTCCATTCGTGTGGAGATAATCGACTGCAGAAAGAAGTTGCCTTGTGAACTTGACCACCAAAGGCTCTTTCAAAGGTCCATTGATCCTAAGCAAGTCTTCTAGCGTACCCTGGCGGAAACACGTTCACCGTTTACAAAAACCTTCCCGAAATTCCGGTTAGAAAGGAAAAAGAACACGATTTTTTGGGTCGTTTAAGAGAAAAACTTCCGGGAGCAACGGAATGTTCCACAGGGAGATTCGTGCCTTATTTTTTCTTACACATTTTTGATACCAGTATGAGCAATTTGGGGGCGTTTCTCGGTAAATGGCACTTGGTAAACGCGATTCTTGAACGAAATTCACCAGTCCTGAGTTTTATTTTTCATTAGTCCATACCGTGAAATGACCGGTTTTCCCATGTAAATGGTTAAAACATCAATTTCATCATTCTTACTGTAACGTATTTTCCCACTGAAAACACTTCACTTCAATAACACCAAACACGAATACAACAAATGTTTGTATCACATGCCCCGCTCGACACTAGCATGGCAAATCGAGTCAGGTGGGTGAAAATTACATGATAAAATGATATACAAAACAGAAAAAAAAACAAAACAAAAAAATGAATATGAAGCGCATGTAAATAAGATTAGAAAAATAAACGGTGAAGTGTAATTTACAATGATATTATATGGTTAGTTGATATTGAGGGTTTATTTTAATTTTATAAATCATGCAGTTAACTATTATTACCAGTTTATATTTTTTCCACGGTTTATTTTTTTCTGGTTTAATTGCGTATCTTTAAAGGGGCTGTGTCACGGCAGTACAGTTCATTTTGTTTAATTTTGCCAGTTACTCGCCCTCAATCCCTATGGAACTTAAAGTAAGCAAAGAAATTACATGTAAATGACAAAATCAGAGATCCGAGACAAACAAGTATCTCTCCTGAGGATTATTTTTGAAGTTGCAAGCAGCAGGGATCAACTTTGAAAGACTGTTAGGCTGAACAGTTTTCAAAAATCCTAATTTCAGTCCATTTCAGCCTTCTTCAGTTTTGCCCATCCGTGGCATCTGTTGTTTCTGTTGTGTTATTTTAACCTTCCTTTTTAAAATGTTTTAAGCGGTTATTTTTATGTTTCTCCTAATTTAACGGGCATTTTGTAATTGCCTAATTTGGCTGAATTTCGTGACACAGCTCCTTTAATTACAATTTGTTTTGCATACTTTTAAGTTCATACAATACTTCCTCTTAAACCAAATCCCACTGATTTTCTCTGAACTTTTATATATAAAATTAAAGCCAACATATTTTGATTAACTTAAACTTTTCTTACCCCTTCCATGTAATCCAGAAACAGAAGAAAGGTGTTGCGAATACGCTCCACAAAAAAGAACTCAACAATGTGCTCGTGTTTTAATGAAGTTAGAGCCCTGACTTCAATTTCCATAGACTCTACCAGCTAAGACCAAAAACGAAAAATAAACAATTTTTGACACCAATCAATCAATCAACTCCCTAATAAAAAAATCTTCACCCCTTTTCCAAAAGTGACAAAAGTCAAAATTGAAAACACAATTTTCATTTTTGGAAAACGATGAAAAACAAGTAGTACCATTAAAGGGAAGGAAATGCCAGAGAGCTTTCATTTAAAATGGCAAACCAACGGGGATTTAGTCCTCAGACTCACGATTTTGAACCAATTTGTACAGCATAGTAAACGGTACCACAGGAAAGTACTGTTCAGCAGCTTTCATTTTCTTTCCATAGGATTTCATCCACAGACTCAAAAGTTAGAACCACTTTGTACAGCATAATAAACAGTACCACAGGAAAGTACTGCTCAGTAGCTTTAATTTGAATGGTCACACCATAGGATTTCACCAGGGGCACCCAATGATGTTTTCTGTAAAATATCTGTTTGGAGAAGCAAATATTGCCTAGAATTATCTATAGCTTGAGAACGGCTAAAAATTTCTAGATAACCGTTCCATTCATGTACAATTATCGAAGCTTATCTAATAAATTCCCTACAATTTTCTCAAGTTCAATTTTTCAAATTTACTGCCCCCAATAGCCTTTTTTTCGTAAAAAATTTAAAAGGAAACCTAAAATTTTCGAATTAAAAAATGTGATGGAGAGAGGAATCACAAAAATTCTCACTTTCGTGATATGTATATCACAGACTCAAACGTTAGCCTAACCACATACAGCACTCCAGTAGAAAGTGGTGGTGGTGGTGGTGCTGGGGGGTTGGGGGGGGGGGGGGGAGGGGGATGTAGATGAGTGCACCATAAGCCTCAGGTTTGTCAGTCAACTGATGATTGTTACAGGTTACCAACGTAAAATATTAAGCACCGTTACCAATTTTATCGTTTAGTCACTCAATCCCTCTGAAAATCTCATTTCATGCCTAATTACTTACTCTGGGGGGCAGTGAAGTAGGGATTTTTTGGAAAAGAGAACTAAATATTCAGACCAGCAAACCAAAATCAAAGAAATACCTGAGAGATGGGCATGGACAAGAAAAATGAACACAAAAAGTTTTTTGCATTGCCTGGACTATAAACAGAACGATAATATTGTTATAAATAGTAGTTACAACTTTGTACCTTTTGTGTGTCACTGGTATTTGCCCCCAGATCACACATCTTACAAGCCATTTTCTTGCCTGTTCGTTTTTCAACCACAAGATAGACCTGTTATAAGAAAATCAAGCCTCAGTATGCCCTTAAAATTCTAAGAGTTTTCAAATGAAGAATTACATTTTTGGAAGTGTTCCTGTAGACATCCCTCCCCCAACCAATGATCTAAAATTGCATCTGGATTGGATAATCCTTATGAAATCACATAACTAATGAAAACTAGCACAAAATCAAGCAGGGACTCGGTGAGACTCTAAATTAAAACTTTAAGACAGAATCCACCAGGAAATTGAGTAATTTTAACTTTCAGTGGACAAAAACCTTGTACCAGAATAATTTAAAGAATATTGCATTCTTTTTACATTTTTCAACCCACAACACACATGGCCTTGAAACAGGATGTAAGACAGAGGAAATGGCAACAAACGACACAAAGATAAGTTAAATCTGCAACAGCGACAAGGAAAATCCTCAATACAATAGTAAAATACCAACAGCAACATGGCCTCCTCCTCAATACATAAAACAAAGGGTTTGGAAATTCAGACTAGGAAAATGCATACACCCTTCTAAGAAGGCCTCAATATCCTCTATGTACACTGACTGTATTTCTTTACCTTAGCATATCCTCCAGATCCTAAGAATTTCACTGGATCATACTTCTCGGGATCCAAGAAGCATCCATCAGATTGAAGTTTTCCTTTCAGCTCTAGGTTCACCTGGACATCTGTTACTGTGAAAGGTTTGAACCCAAGAGTCATTTCATACAGTGAGTAGGTTGAGCATGATCATCCGGGGGAGTTTAGTACTGAATAGGAATGTTGTTGACAGTGACTGACATTTCAGCAACCTGTGCAGTAGTCATTTTCAGAGTTGAAGTGATTGGATCAAGTCAATTGATGGTATTAAACTCTGGTTATTAACCTGATTGATCAATTAAGTTCTAATGTCATTGGTCATCTGTCAGTTAAGCCATGATATCATGGCTAAGAAGACTCTATGTCATTGGTTCATTTTGATCCATCTTTTGTCACAGTTAAACAATCATTAATTTTATTGTTAGTCAAATTGTCGGATGTCCAGTCATTTGCTTCAGACCATCAATAAGTCATTTGTACAGTGTTGGTAACAGCTGACTAAGATTTAGTGGCGATTGTTCTAAGCTAGTAATAAGATCAGCTTTCTAAAGTGAGTCATTCATGGTAGTCTGTAGAATATGTAATGCATCTGTTACTGTACCTGGTCCTGAATCATGCACGTCCACTTCTCCTCCAGCTACGGCCTGTTCAGGGATTGGTCGCCTGAAATAAACAAAATTGCACCACCATTAAAGGAGCTGTGTCACAAAATTTATCATGATTCAAGCAGGGAGTCAGATGCCACCAAGTTGAGTAAAACATAAAAATAAACGCTCAAAACATTCTTTGTCACACAAGAAAGTGTTGCTGCCCTCTTCTCTTTGCCATCCTGTTGCAGAAGCTCAATATTATTGCACAACACTCAACCTGATGGGGATTCCCAAACTCAAAGCTTTCTGTATGTTATTGTATTTCTTTTCTTGTCCTGCCTAGGTTAGCATTATAGCTATTTGCAGGACATAAAGTATTGTAACTTTATATTTCTTTAAATATATACATTGTTGTTGTTCTTGTTGGAACTAAATCGATTTAAAAGCAAATCTTTAACCGCACTTAACATGCTGGTATACAAGCAGATAGGACCCAGGAGGATGAAAGATACATTATGTAGACTTTCAGACCAAAAAACAAAGGAT
>OZ037787.1:4888536-4971036 GCA_964035525.1 Porites cylindrica | reverse complement strand
AGGGACAAAGGACGCAGAGGTAACAAAATTACTGAAAACTAATTGTTACTGAGGAAGAACAATTGATTCTGGGGTAGTTTCAAGGTATTGCAGATGGGTGCAAACAGCAAATGGCATAACTGAACAAGACCCACACCACAAAAGAAAAGTGAACCAACAATGGTTTCCACAACACCAAGAAACACCTGATTTTGGGCCTAAATGCATGAAGTATCAGTCACTGCGTGTACTTACTCAGGCCTGGAACTACAGCATTTGGATCCCCTGAAAGAGGGAAAGACAAAATATTTTAAATAATATAATATTAATAATATTCTATGATAACACTGTACTAATATTTTCAAGTGTACATGTAACCCCATCTGGACATGACTTCAATGCACAAAATTAATTCTTTCCCATTCTATTATGAAATTACAAAAACTAACAATGATCAAGTCAGCTGGATCAAAAGATATTTCAAAGTGATAAGTTTTATGGATTTAATAAAGCATCAAGGGAATTCTCAATGTGTTTATAAGCTTATCTATCAAGGCCTATAATTGTAGCTCCTTGACAGTATTACATTTTTAACAATGAGCGGACTGCCCATCCCACAGGAACTTTGCGTCCATTTCCCATAATAGAAAATTCTCTTTAGATTACTGACTTAAGCTATAACTTACCTTGTATTCCTAAGAGTTTGTTTCTTAAATCATTTCTGTTGATAGCAATCAGTTTGGACGCCAAGAAATCTCTGTTCTCTTCTGACAGTATATTGAGTTGTTCCAAAACGCCAAAAAGTTCGAATCCTCGGTTGATTCTCTCCAATCTACCGGCAGGAATGACTTCTCCACACAGGAATTTAAGCTCCTGCAGGTCTGCAGTGGTCAAATTGTTGGAAAGCTCCAACAGTAGCGACCTATAGCTGCTCATATCGTTGCAATTTTGATGAACTCCGACCTAGTGTGTTCAGGACATATCGACCAACTTGGAAAGGAGGAAGAGGACGGGCTCGTGAAGCCTGATGGGATTACTAGTACTAATAGGTTTTTATTTCCGGTTCCGGTCACAACTGTTCACGCCTTTGATCTTTCGAGTTGTTCGCGTAAATTTGGTAAATTTGAAGCTCAAGGGTAAGTTATTTATCCAAATAACTACCTTCTAAAAAAATCTTTCACAGAAGACCACTTAGCCGTTCTCATTTTATTTTTCATTTTCGTTTTCAGATATTTTCCATTTCACTGGGTATAATAACGACTGGTAATCAAAACAGTTAAGTTTTCTGGTTATACGTTCTTTCTCTGTTTCAAATAATCTGGACCAGGATGAGTCAAAACCGCCGTCAAAACCTCATAACTTTTACAACTGTAGTTATCTCACCCTACCACCCCACCCTAGATACCTTTTGTGACTGTCTCGTGTCTGAGCCAGTCATTGACGGCCATGTTACAAAAAAATTGACCAATCAAATCTCGCCAGGTGAATAAGTCGAGTGTAAACATCTGTGGAAATCTGATCTGTCACACTACCACATTACTGCACAACCTGGAAAGTTTATAGCATGGCAAAAAATCGAAAGAGCCTGTTAGTAACGTATATTATATGGCTGATGTGGGGATGGTTCGGTTTACATCATTTTTATCTCGGCCGAGATATTCAAGCCTTTATCTGGTGGTCAACGATCGGTGGCTTCTTTGGTCTGGGTTGGTTTCGTGATCTTTGGCGAATTCCAGAGTACGTGGACGATGCTAACGACGAGGCTTACTTCGTTGAAGAGCTAAAACGAAAAATAAGACTCCGCAAGGAGCCAGCTTTTAGCGTGACTAGATTTGCTGGGCAAATGCTAGTCGGATATTTTTACGGTATTCTTGTTCGACTAGCCATACCTGAGGAAGCAAAATGGCTTCCTTCGTTGCTAGTACCGCTTGGTGTAGCTGTTGGCGTGTATCTTGTTGGAAATATCGGCCGGGAAAGAGGCGATTTCAAGTATCCTTTGGTAGGAGCTTTTCTCTCCTACGCTGTCTTAGCTTTTCTTACCAGTGACGAACCTGGGAATATGTATGTGGCTTTGATTGCAGCGATATGTTTTCAAAACCATCGCGAATTTCGTAAAGAGAAAGCACCTACGAAGACACTGTGCAAGCGAGTTCAGTACCTCGCTGTTGGAGTCGTCGTGATTTCCTGTCTGTGGAGCTCATTCCTTTACTTCAATGCACAAGTTACAACAGAGGATGGCGAAACAGTGAAACTACGCGATGCTATTAACCATTTCTTCCAGTCTCCGGTGTGGCTTGAGTTTAAAGATGTATTTTGGGGTTTGTACGAAGAGGGGCAGAGAAGTGGCTGGGACAATGTCTACGAGGAGTTCGTTAAAGCTCTGGATCCCAGAGGAGAGAAAAATGCATATCGCATACTTGGACTTACAGAAGATGCAACTCAAGAAGAAATCAAAAAACGGTACAAAAAACTTGCTGTGAAATGGCACCCAGATAGAAATCAAAACAATAAGGAGGAAGCGCAACAGAAATTCATGGCAATTCAAGAAGCTTATGAAATTCTCTCTAATATCAAAACCCGGAGAGCCTCTAGAAACACACGGACAAGAAGCGATTTCGGTGGACACGATCGGTCAGAATTTTAACACAAGATAGTTTTATAGTTTGAAAGAGTGCATCTTAAATATTTTATATCGCAATTATAGTTTTTGACATGTGGACTACTTTGTAACAGGTGGTTGAAATAACTGGTTATTTATCTGATGTGTAAACTGTGATTTGTATTCCACCTGTGTATTAAACATTTTTTTTAGTTTGCTTGTGGGTGATTCAGTTGTATCTTGAATTAAGGTTTTTTTCTGTCAACTCTTTTTAGTCTTCCCAGCTGCTGTTTTTAACTGGGGGGGGGGGGGGGGGGGTAATGTCTCTATAATGGCCCATGCCAGGAGGTTCTCCCCAAAAGGGGTATCTTTTTCAGGTTTCAGGAATTCTTGGTTTGCAACCACATGACATGGTGACCATGTGGGTTGTCATTGCAATAAAAATTATAGCCTGCAAGCAAGCTCTCCTATTTGGGCGAGTGATTAGCGAGTCTCGTGAAAACGCGCGAGTGAGCGGCCAAGCTGGGAGGGGCAGAGGAAAGAAGTCCTCAGCCCCTTGCTCGCACGTTCTCACAAGGCTCGCCTCGCTTGCCCAAATAGGAGAGCTTGCTCTCAGGCTATAAAAATTATTGTAAAGAATTTATTTACATGAAAATGGAGTTTATTTCCCAAAGGATAGAAATGTTTTTATTCTTGACCACCAACATGGCTGCCATGATGTTATGGGCGAACCGTCAATATGAAAGGGTAGGGATTTCAATAGTGGAACAGGATGCAAAGAAAAACATTTTTAAAGCTTGCCATTCGGGCAAGCTGAAGCTAGCATGTACTAGCCCAAACGTCATTTTAACTAGCCTTAAAAACATTTTAATGAGCAGAATAGATTTCACAGTTCTTCTGTAATTTGAATTCCTCAAAAAACTTTACTTGCCTGTGGGGCAAGTTAAGAACAAAATGCACTAGCCCGATAGCAAAATCCACTAGCCCTGGGCTATCGGACACTACTTTCTTTGCACGCTGGTTGAAGTATGTGAAAGGGTAGGGGAATCTGTCATTTTGGTCTGTAAAGAGGCTTGAAAGAGCTAGATGCAGTAAAGGGATGCAAAGTTTTAAACTACAATGTATGTGATAATACGCGCTATTTGCTGCGCTCTAATGAAGGTGTTTTGTTAAAGCATCCGTCAGGAAAAATGAAAAAGTCATTTGGTGACAGATCCTTCAGTGTGGCTGCGCCCACTTTATGGAACGCTCTTCCTGTTAGCCTCCGCAGCATCAAATGTATTTCTACTTTTAAATCTAATCTTAAACTTATCTTTTTAAATTAGCTTTTAATATCTCTTAGATATTAAATATATTTGTATACCTCTAATTTTTGTATAGTTTTAAGGTTATTTATTATTGTAATGCACTTTTGATCACCTAGCATGTTAAAAAGTGCACTGTAAATGAAGAAAAATTATTAATAGAACTGGTTAATGAAAGGAGGTGCCTTTCCTGCCAAAAATGGTACATGAAAGGGCATTAGGGGTTGGACCTCAGGGAAGAGCCTTCCCATATAATCAATTAATCATTGTTGAGTACCCCCCCCCCCGCAGCATATAATATTTTTAGTGTTGTCATGTAGTACTCCTCTTACTTAATACAAAACTTGTAGTCAATAAAAAACTAGCATGTGGTGAAATAAAGCTAATAATTTTCTATATAATGATTTACTGGGCTGTTGGTGCACAAATCTAATTTGTGACCTGTGCCTTCATAGTCTCCTTCGCAGCCGTTATTAGGGTCGTCACTCGTCACGCAACGCTCCTCCCCACTAACTAGTGCCTTCACAACCCTTCATGGTCCATTATAATGGTCTAAGAATTGATTGTACAGTTAACTCTCCCTAAGACGGACAGCTAAATATAGGAGTGGCACTATGTGTCCATGTTAGAGATGTCTGTCTTATAGAAGGTGAAATTAAGGGGGTAAACAAGGGCAGGGATCAACTCCAGGTGTCAGTTTTATGGATCGGAGGTGTCAATCTTATAGAGGCGTCCGTCAAGACAGTCTACAGCTGTATACCACCATCGTTTGACCTCCTCAGTCAATTGTTTTGAAGCCTTGTTAGTTTTAATCCTATAGATTTATATTGTAAACAGTGTGCTAGTTATTCTTTCACAACTTAATGGCCTTGCTATACTTGGGTGTAAAGCAATACAAATATGGACCACACAAGCATTAAGTTATATTTTATGGTACGAGAAAACTGGAAGAGGAAACACCAAGGCTTGCGCAACTTGGTAAGATTTATACTGAAAAGCACTGATCACAATTGAAAAACTAATAGGATCACAAGGGTGCAGCCTCTAAGAAGGTTTCACTTGAATGACTACGACAAGGATTTTGGCCACAGACTGAAATTATGGCTAGGACCTATAATTTTTCATACATGTTTCTGAGAAAATAATGAGAATTAAGTTTGACTCAGCTTTCTACACTAGCCAACAAGTCCTTCCAGCTGTTTCCGCCTGATAGAAGCCAGGGGAAAAGATAATGCCTGTTTTTTTTTTTTTAAATATACTATAGTTGTTAAGGTTATTGGATTCTAAAAGATGTGTTTTTAATTTGAGTTCATTGCATTGTTATGAATTTCATCATATAATTCACTTGCTCATTTAATTTGCACAAACAAGTAATAATATATAATTGTTAATATTTATTAATATTTAGCAATTAGATAATTATTTAGGAAACTGATAGTTAAAAAATTATTTTAAAAACAGCCACAAGAAAAATATAGGCATGCAACACCGTGGGAATTGAGTGGATTGTTTGGAAAAACTAAGTATAATTATATCTGATCATTTAATAACGTTTCTTTGCAAGACTAGTACTTAACAGCTTTGACGGCATTCAAAGACAGAAAAACTTACAGTAAACAAATAAAAATGTCATGAAAAACACGGGTAAAGTACAGAATTGAAGTGGCATGCAGTATAGTCACGTAACAGAATTTATACCATAGGTTTCCAGTAAGATCTCGTAAGGCATGTAGCAAGCATTAAGTGTTCTGTGCAAGAATTAGCCTGCCTAGCTGGCAGTTTTTTTGGTGTGTTACAGCTGCGTGAAAGCTGAAATGAGATCAAAACAGAAAATGATAGGGGAGGGGATGCTCCCCTCACCCTCTCCCCCACAATTTCTGTTCGGTTCAGCTTTCACTCGGCTGTAACTGACTGCGAAACAAAAAAGAAAATACACACAAAAACCGCCAGCTTCGCAGGCTATGCAAGAATGCGCAAGTGAGGAGGAAAAGAGGGCTTGTAATGATGACCTTTGTTTGTTGACAGTTGTGGTTGGCCTAGCAAAACTGAGTTTTAAACCTATGTGGAACGAGACCAAAAGGGGTTGGGGAGGAAGAGCAAAAAGGGGAAGGGGACTGGACATTTTGCGTCCCCCCCCCCCTTCTTCCTCCTTAGACAACCAGAGGAGAGACGGGGGGGGGGGACTCTACCCAATAACATGCACGGAAATAGTCTTACAAGATGCTAAGGGAGCGTATACTTTAGCGTCATTGTATTTGCGTGTCAGGGATGTGTGAGTAGTGCAGTGGTGCGGTATATTGTTAAGGGTTGGTTGAGGTGTGTGAAGAGTGGAAGACATGGAGCTATACTGGACGTGACTTGGTATGATAGTGGATGTGGTTTGTTAATTAGTGAAACTGGTTTTTCAAAGAATTTGATATGTAATGTACAATAGCTTTGTTGGAAGGTAAAAGTGCTTTTTTTTTTCAAAAAAAAATTAGTTCTGAAGGGATAGTTTTGTTACAGTCTATTGAAATAAAGTGGCGACTGTGAAAGTTCCTAATAGTTGAAAACGTATTGGGTTCTTTTTAAAAGGTTAGCTTTCTGTTTAGTTTTCTTTTTCGACTATTTGTGGTAATAATTTGTATGAAGAGAACTCATATGAGGGAAAGTGCATTTAATATGGTGAAGGGGGTATGAAGATGTTCAGGGGCCCCTGAAATTTTGGGTGTGTGGGTTGAGGTCAAGGGCCGGCGAGGGCGGGGAATTTTTTTCCATGTTACTTGACAAGCAGGAGCCATGGTCGGGATAGAAGACGGCAAGCGCAGGGTCCAGGAGGATCCATCGAAATAATCAAAAGTGCAATTTTTAGGACAAACTGCGCCACCTCACCCTCAACGTCATAAACTCGCGCAAGCACTCGCAAGGAATTTCAGGGGATGGACGATCGTATTACGACTTCACTTGAGTGCTCTGTGAACTTCCCAAGTGCTTTATATCTCGATATACGTCCCTAGCGGCGAGGAGCAAGGAGAAACATCTGTATTCGCGGGCTACATGTATATCGAGATGTATCATAAATATCTATACTGGCAGTAACCAATGGTTAGCAAGTGCAGGCGAACATTTGCGTTTACCTTAGAGAAGCGATTGATACTGAGAACCGCTTTCATAATAAGTGAATAGTAGATGCGTGCGTGAATAAGATTGGCCGTTAAGTTCTAGTATCAACAGAGGAATAGAACGGAACCATTATTTTATCTTCCCGCCGCGTGACAAGGCGACTTTAACGTGTTGTACTAATCCCGCTCTTCGTCAACGTTAAGTTCTGGAGCTGTTAAGGAAACCTTCGACGGTAAAGCAAAGGCGTGTGTACGACAACTGTCCAAAATTAGGGTGAACGTTAAGTCTATATATATATAATTGCTTCGAAACCACATGCGAAGTCTGAGACATTATTTGTAGCATCTTGCCTTTAGATAAATTTACGTGATTTGAGACATCTACATATAATTTAGATAGTCATTTTGATATCGTTGTAGCTCATTTTAGGTCATTCCTTCTTTTAGTAACCTGGCGAGTCTGAAGCTGTCCGTCCGAACTCGAAGCTCCATACTGGAAATTCCAAATAAACGGTCCAAACTCCTGATGAATTGTTTGCTTTCAAACTTAGTTTGAAAGCAAACACTTAAAACTTTCTCGAGTGATTTTTCCTTTGCCCCAAACGGTATGACCGGTGCCTTGGACGTGACATATAAATTAACGTTCACTTCAGCGCTCTCATCAAAGTGACAAATTTCATGGTGGGAGGGTTTTTCCGTTGCTTTCAGCAACAGAGAAAGGAACAGGGTTTATACAGTGGTTCGCCTGTTCCAGGCGTTCAGATAGTAGAGCGTGGGCGAAAAATTGACGAGGAAAAAGAAAACGATGTATTTTTCCCTTCGTTCTCCCCGCATATGATTTAACTTGCTACCACCATCTGAACACCGCGCTCTACTACCTGAACGCCTGGAACAGACTATAAAGTAGTCGGCTATAATCTTTTTTTAAAATCCTTTATTGGAATTTATTGACAATTACATCGACAAAAGGAATTCAATGCTATATAAGCTACAACTAACAAATCGAAAAATTTACGCTACAGTGGAAAAACAAGAAAAGGAAACAAAACAAACAAAATACAATAACAAACAAAGCTGAAGGCCTGAAGTGGAGTCTGATGCAGCAAAACTGATCAGTGACGATTCAAGCTCTGACGCCGAGGATATATTGACATTAACAATTAATCAAGCAACCAAATTTGGAACACTTAAAAAGCCCGTGTTCAGTTTATTTGATGTGATTAATTTTTTATATAATGGGATTATAAAACAAAATATTTAGGGCACGACTTCCAGGGAGCAATAGTTAAAATAGTCGCCTCCCTCGATTAATCGCCCCCTTTTAGTGCGATAAAAAATAATTATCGCTCTGGCTATTATTGGAGGAAATACGGTATTTAAAGAGCTGATCAACTCTAGGTATTCTATTTAGTAACGTAATACACACATACATACATACTTTACTGTAACTTATAGCTGTGAAACTCACAAAACCGTGAACACAAGAAATATTTAGTCCTAAGTAATGTTACTGTGTTGCGAGAAGAAAGCCAAAAAGGAGTAAGAAAACTAAACCGCAAACAACAACGGTAACATTGTGGTTTTGTAGTTTGCTCGCGTGTCCTGAATTTAATTGCGACTGGTCACCACACAATCAACATTCCTGAACTTTTTCAGGTGTTCACGGTGTTCTGAGTTTGACAGTAAACGGGCTTTTCAGTCACTTACAAGACAACTTAGCAAAAACATAAATGACAAAAGGAGGAAATAACAAGAATTATAAAAAAAAGCTGGAAAAAGTTAAAGTAATACGACATTTAAAAAATGCATCGGAGGACTAGCCTGTTCACAGACCCTCTATTTTCTCTTTTGAGGTCGTCGAGTGAGGCCTGGTTCAGATGACGTACTTTTCATTTGCCGAAGCTAATTGGATAAGTTCGACTTTGGAGCGACACTGGCGCGACATCTGATTCAGATGGCGCACCGTGTGTCGGGCCTAAATTAAGTTCGACAAAAGTTCGACAGACTCTGTCGAACTTAACGCTTTTACCGCAACAAACTAAAACATCCATCCCAAATTGATTCAGACATCGCTCTTTTGCCGTACTTAATTCTTCAGTTAGGTTCGGCACATGAGTGCAGCGGCGTCTGAACCGGGCCTGAGCGTATGAAAATAAAAACCGCAGGGGATTTATTGACCACCAGCGCACGGGGGCGGCTCTCGCCCGCTCGTCGATTTTCGATCTTCGAAAAGAAAAAGTAAACAACGTCTGTGTACGGGCTATCGCACGACTAGCTGTTTACAAATTCAATTATATTGATGGGGAAGAAGTAGCTTGACAATACGCCTTTTAATGATGACTTATTGTTCACTGAGTCAGTTGATTTAATGTCAATGTAAACCCCGTTGAGGGGCGGGGGGCCGGGGGGGTACCGAGGGCAAAGGGTGGCGATTTGATCAAAAAGTAAAAATTTTGGCCAATTTTCCGAGGGTGGGGAAGGATACGTTTATCAAATATAGTTACAAATCCCCACCCAGGGGCCTATAACTTTCATGATGAATATTACAAATCTGAGTTAACCTATTTGTCTCCGAATATATTTGTTTCATTCATAAATGAAATACTTTGCACTTCTATTAAAATATTTCAGTATAGTTTACAATAAAGGGCAACTACTACCTCAGGGGTTCACATGTAAGAGTAACGAAGTTTAAGCAAACATCTTTTCTCGACTAGATAGTCTCTGAACTAGGAAATAAAGATCGAGTGAACCACACCTTATAAAACGAGACGCCTTTTCGTGTAGCCACAGTGAAAACTTGGTCCCAGTCTTTCTGCCCAAGCAATCAAATGCCCCATCCCCCGAGCAAGTGTACTTGATCAAACCTCCCATCCGGGAATTGGATTTCACGTCAAATCCCCGCCTATTCAGCCCGGACTCGCCCCCTAACGGGATTTACATTGATAACATTAAGTGCAAAACCTTATCGCTTATGCCATTTTCCAAAGCTTTGCCCCTAGAGGAAGGACCGCTGAGCAATAGATCGATTGCATCTCGGAATGCTCAGCTAACTTAAGGTGACTGTACTGGATGTTTTAGGGGGGATACCTCCCAAGTTTAAGCATTAACTACGTCGGCATGATTAAAGGTATGGGGAAAAGGTTACCACAACTGTATTATATAAAGATGAAAATTTCTTATGATCTGGGTTTTATTGCAATCGGAGTTGCCATGGCAACGCAATGACGCCATTACGTTTTTAAATTTATCTTTGTGTTTCTCTGTACTAGGCGTTTTTTAAAGAAATCGCTTAAGGGAGGATGTACCTGCCATAATTGCCTCAATGAACAAATGTTATGAGAGCGTTTTGATAATATTTTGAAACAAAGTTTTAAGAATCATGAAAACAGTGAAATAGCATGCTATCCACACAATTAGCTAATATTTTAAGAAACTGATAAGCTTTGGAAACGCGGCTTCATCTCATAGTGGTTTGATTCCGTTGAAAACGGCGTACAAAAATAGAGGGGAATTGCTCTGGGCGATCGCGAGTTGGAGGAATTTTTCTAACGTGCATTCAGCTCCTTTTGTTACGGTTTTTGCACGTTGTTTGGTCCATGCCTACAAATTTCGCATTATTCGAAACCCCCTCGTTAAATTTGTTTATACCCTTGACAATCCCGAGATCAATCGTCAATAAATATACTCTGCAAGTTTCAAGGACATTGAAAACAGGGAAGGCTTTTAAATAGGGCCTCAAATATAACCAATTTCCGCCCCAGATTTCGTGTTTACTGACATTGTTTTCAAGTTTCATATTCACGTGCACAACTAGCAAAAAAATAGAATTTGCATCAAAAAGGACCCTCGGTCACTTTCCAAAAAAAATCTCCGGAATATGCCAATAACCGAGTAAAGAAATTACACAGCAACTGTTTGTAAGAGTTTCTGTGATGTTACAACCCGAGTAAGATAATTAAGTATTGCATCCTACACGATCAGCCGTGAGGTTCACCGTTTCGGCTCTCACTGCTATCCGTGACACAAGCCATTTATTAGCATATTCTGGATATTTCTTCGGAGAGTAATCGAGAGTTCTTTTAGATGCAAATTTATTTTTTCCCCTAGTTGTGTAAGTGCATTTGAAACTTGAAAACAATGCCAGTGAATAATGAGGAATTCACTTGTAAACACAAAATTTGGGGCGGAAATTGGTTTTATTTGAGGCCCTATTTAAAAACCTTACCTGTTTTCAATGTTCTTGAAACTTGCAGGGTATATTTATTGACAATTGATCTCGGGATTGTCAAGTCTATAAACAAATTCATTGAGCGGTTTTTTTAATAATGCAAAAGTTGTAGGCATGGACCAAATAACGTGCAAAAACTATAACAAAAGGAGCTGAAGACAGATTAATAAAATTCTTCTAACTCGTGATCGCCCAGAGCAATTCCCCTCTTTTTTTGTACGCAGTTTCCAACGGAATCAAACTACTATGAGATGAAGCCGCTTTTCCAAAGCTTATCATTTTCTTAAAACATTAGCTAATTATGTAGATAGCATGCTACTCGAATGTTTTTATAATTCTTAAAAATTTGATTCAAAATATTTTAAAAAACGTGCTCATAGAATTTGTTCAAACTTTGCCACAATTGAGGCAATTATGGCAGGTGCATCCTCCCTTAAGCGATTTCTTAAAAAAACGCCTAGTACAGAGAAACACAAAGATAAATAAAAAATGTAATGGCGTCATTAAGTTGCCATGGCGACTCCAATTGCAATAAAAGCTAGATCATAAGAAATTTTCATCTTTATATAATACAGTTGTGGTAACCTTTTCCCCACATCTATACTCATGCCGACGTAGTTAATGCTCAAACTTGGAGGGTATCCCCCCTAAAAAATCCAGTCGAGCCACCAGGGGAGGGGTAGGTGGTCAGTTACCCAGATACGTTTAATGATCCGGCTCAGTCATCTAACTACCAGACTATAGTACCGAGAAGAGACGAGAGCTCTGAGAGGGTTTAACACTCAGAAATAAACAAACGCTTATTGATTTCCACGTGTAACTAGCTTCCTA
Organism: Porites cylindrica; assembly: GCA_964035525.1. Classification (NCBI taxonomy): domain Eukaryota; kingdom Metazoa; phylum Cnidaria; class Anthozoa; order Scleractinia; family Poritidae; genus Porites; species Porites cylindrica. The sequence continues at coordinate 4,958,991 of OZ037787.1, read as the reverse complement.
ACTTGACGAAACAGCTCTTGTAACTTTTCTTCTGGAAAGTTACCCGCGCTATCGAGTGTTTCGGACATTTTTATGTGCAGCAAACCGGTAAAAGGTATGCCCAGTGGTCCTTCAGGCGGCCATTCAGGCAAGGACTCGAATAACAATGGTATGATGGGCTTTGGTTTCTTAAGGCTTCTAGCTAGAGTCACTTCTTTCTGGCACATTTTAGATTCGCAGAATTGTTTTGTTACACAGCAGATTACCACCTATGAGTAACAAATCAACAGTAACAGGGAACAGTTGGAAAATCATTCTCAGTTGAAAAAATATGAATCCAGTCGGACCAGATGCCAATGACCCCACAATGTCCACATTAATCCACAGGGAAAGAGTAAATTTTAAAATCATTTTTGTTTTGTAATGGCAAAAAATAATGATAAAATAACATGTTGAAATACATTAATGGAAAAGCAGAACTGAAGCTATTAATGTTTCTTATACAAAAAACATTCATGGCAATAAATTCAATTTTCAAAATACAAGAATGGCTTCTCCCTTCACAGGTGTCCCAAGCTCATGTTACGAGGGTGTTATGTAAATTAACTTTCTCACAAGAGAGTTGGTGTCGTGCAACAAGCAACCGTTGAGACTTTGTATGAGAAATAAAATACTGAGGTCTGCGAATGCTAAATAGAATTATATTTCTTACTTTAATATTTTTCTATAAAAAAAATTTAGGAGACTTACCTTTGCTGTATTCCTGTAATTTTTGGTGTGAATTCATTGAGTTAGTCGGTTTTTTTGGCTGTTATTGTTTGACCCCTGTCACTCTCTTCATGATAATACGAAGTATTATGACAAAGGTCAAAAAATAACAGCCAAAAAAACTGACTAAATCAATGAATTCACACCAAAAAACACAGGAATACAGCAAAGGTAAGTCTCATTTATTTTATAGAAAATTATTAAAGTAAGAAATATAATTCTATTTAGCGTTCGCAGACCTCAGTATTTTATTTCTCATACAAAGTCTCAACGGTTGCTGGCAATGCGACACTGACTCTTTTGTGAGAAAGTTAATTTACATAACACGCTCGTAACATGAGCTTGGGAAGCCTGTGCTCCCTGTTACACATGATGGTATTTGCAGAATTAACATTATAATGGTTAATTATTAAGAATGTTAAAAGTAGAAGATGGGAGAAAATACCATTAATGTTAAAATTTGTAAATGGTATTTCAAGAAAAAACATGATGTTTCCTTAAAAATTATTCACTAAAATGTTTTTTTGAAAATTTTCCTTATGATATTTTAAATATTTAACAATTATTCCATGAGGGCGCGTTGGATATGAGATGATAGATAGCCAACGAGGCGCGTCGCACCGAGTTGGCTCTAATCATCTCATATCCAACAAGCGTGAGTGGAATAATTGTTTTATTAAAAACGCCCACAAAATCTCGTTGAATCTCCCCGACTAGAACAAACCGGAAAAGACAAGGGACTTCCGCTATTTACATATCACACGTCTATCAAAACTGTCAACGCGCGAACGGACTCGCCTGGACTGCATGAATGAAAAATCAAAACATTGTAGCGATGAACATTAGTTTTTTAAAAACTCATCGGGATTCTAGGATTTTACACAGCAGAACAGCTAAAAACCCTGGCAGATAATGTGAAGGAAAAGAATTTTTAAGTGACAGCCGTCGAAATTACTGTGAATTTGGATTTTCGATGCAGTTATAAAAGTAAGAGCAACGCAGAAAAACTATTACCTCAGTCGCTTGTTATGAACTTGTTTGAAGTCACAAGCTGGTTTTGCTGAACGAGAAAAGAAGCTATACTGCCGCCTCGATTGCTCTAGTGAATGGCTGCATAGCCTGTATTTGTAGCTGGTTACTTGTGATTTATATTCTTGATGACGGATAAACAAGCCGCGGTTATCTATCGGCGAGTGACTCGATCGGCGAATGGCTTCGCGATCATGAAGAAACAACACTAACCACTGTCTTGTCTTCTTTCGTAGCTGGTTAAGGTACTTTAGTTCCATGTGTTTTGATGTGTTTTTCGACAAACTTTCAAACAAGCTCTCGTGGCTTTTCTGTTTGTTTTTGTCTTTTTTCTTTCGATGAAATTGCATTTCTAGTATTCTAAGAAATGAATTAAAACAATTTGCTTCGTGCGCCGTTCTATCCTTCACGAAAAGAAATCTCAGCTAGCTTCCACTTTTAACTGACGCGTACACCGACCATATATGGAGAGCATGGTATAATAGCTCATATACCATAACGGCTAAGCCAATCAAAATGCTAGAATTGCATTATCCAATGATTCAGTTTTTAATAAATATATATATCTGTGCCCTTGTAAACTGGAACTTAAACTTTTATTCAGTGTTTTATAGCTACTTACCTTACAACCTCTGATTCCTGCATCGATCTCCTTGTTCATGTTGTCCCCTCCACCCATCTGATCAGTATCCATCCAGCAACAGTACCCTTTATCTTCAAGTTTGCTCACTAGTGACTTGACTATTTTCTGAATATGCCACCTATATGAAATGAACACCTCTGGACGGGCTGCAGGAGGGAGATAAACATGCCGAGGATTAATCTAGACCTGTAAAAGCAGGAGCTGTCCTCTCAAGCTGTTTGTGTAATATTCTGCTTAATGTGTGCATATGAACAAACACAGCAAAACCAAAACAACAACCGCAAAAGGATAAAAAATTTGAACACTAGCAGCTAGAACAAAACACAGTTTCATTCTAAAGTGCGCAAAAAAAGGAATGCAAAAAATGGTGTGTGTTAAACAATATTATTATTCATTCAAAATATTTCCCCGATTCTGATTGGCTAAAAGCACACGCATCTTTTACTGATGACCAAATTTGGAAGAATTTTGGGTTTAACGAGGAAATGACGTCAAAAATGCAGTGTTCTTGCAGGTTAATGCACCGTTAACCGAGAAGCCCTGGGGATGAGGTTGAGTTGTTTTGGTTACAAAAACAAAAAATGGTGGAAATTTCACTCGTTTCAAGAGTAAGAACTAGGCGAAATTATAGCTAAAAACATGACAAGAACAGAAAGAAAGCAACTTGAAGGGCGACATCTGCTATTTGGAGAATATTTGAGGGGCTGAACAACCCTAAACGTGCACTATTGAAGGTGAACTTAACATCGATGGAGGTAAGCATGTTTTAGCTTTGTTTTTAAACTAGGAATGATTTTGAATGAATCATAAAACAATTATTGAATTCGGCTTTCGTATCACATGAAGAATTATGGAGATCTCGGAGGGTGTTATCCGCCTCGGCCTACAGCCTCGACGGATAACACCCTCCTTGATCTCCATAATTCTTCATATGATACTCAGCCTCATTCATTAATTATTGTTTAACACAAAGCAGTCTAACATTTACTGTTTCAATAATTAGGTGTTCACTATGATAATAATATATTAAGATTTAGCCAGGGGTAAAAACGAAGCTCTCATTAATATCTATGGTATAGCCTGCGTGGCAGGCGTTCGAAAGGGAAGGGGAAGGGAATTAGAGCATGAGACCTCGCACGAGGGAGGAGGGAGGAGGGGAACGCAAGGAAGCCATTGTTTTCGCCACCCTGCCTACTTATTAAAAAATAACAAAAAATAACGCAACTGTGAATGACTAGCTGTCAAATGAGTCTGGCTGCGATGTATGTATTCTAGTCATATTTCTCGCACTGTTTTTCTTTTGTTTTCCTACAACAAGAAATCTAAAGTAAAGTTACTATAAAAAAAGTTCAAATGCGGTCGTCCATTGAAGGAATCTTCCTTGAAAGTTGCAACGACGGGTGCCGAGTTACATAAAATCCAGCATAAATCTATTCAAGTTGTTGATGAAGGAGTTGGGCTGGAAAACTATTTAATAAGAAATATAGTGGCTCTTCGCAACTTTCAATGCAATGTTTGTCTACGAAAAATTAAAACACTTTGCCGTGACGCACTCTTGAATTTTTATCAGGACAAATTGGATCCAGCGGAGCACACAAAAGAACACTGGTGGCAGGGAAAGAAGAGCTGAACTTCGTAGATCTGCAAGAAGGCGACATTTTTTTTGTTAAAGTATGTTCCTGGCGGTTTTATAACTGGCAAGAAGAAGTCCTCAACCAAAAATCGCTTTGTTGTAGATCGCTTCGTCTTCAATCATCTTGCCCTTGATAACGCGAGTCAAACAGCAGACAACAAGCACACAAGCAGCATGATTTTTCCTTTCTTTCTTCTGGCGAGTAAAACCGAAAAGCCGTTGGGAAATGATACTTTTCAGAACCAGACAGTAAAACTCATCTGCTAACAGGCCTTTTCCTTCATACAGTTCTTTAACTGCTTATTTTGTCTATTCTCCTTTTAAGCTGAAATTGATGCCTTCTAACAATGAATTCCCATAGAGAAATCTCATCATGCTTCACTAACTAGTAATAGTTGACACTACAGCTGCCCCCGTTATGTATATAGTATTCTTGCTCCTTGTGTAGCTCTTTGAAATATACCGATTCATAATGAAGATGTTCACACATATTCCATACAATAGGTGAGATAAATACAGGAAATAAACGCAAGGTTACATGCACAGTTTCGGTTCGATTTATACAGCTTTGATCAGAACATAATTATTCTCAGTTTCAAGAATAGTTTATTCTAGACCATAAGAAAAGATTTATTAGAAGTTTAATTTTTCGCTATTTCTATTTCCCTTTTTACATTTAGTTCATTTCATTAGCCAGAAAGTAAGCCTTAGAAATTAAAAGGACGTTTGATCAATTCACGCTCGCGCATTCTAGTCTTATTTTAATCTTTATAGCGGAAATACATCTGTGAGCAGGGAATAAGTCAGCACAGAATTTGATGGTTGGCGAATTTCTGTAATTGTCCATTGTTCTGCTAGTGATAAGCTAGCCATTGAATCATTCGCTCGTCTTGCTTGTTTTGGGCCGAGTCTTATTCCAGTCAAAGAGAGAGAAAGAGTGTCTAGCAAGGTTCAGCTGAAGGTTTCCAATCAAAGATTTGTGAACTGGTGTCTAGCAAACTCACTTAGTGTTAAAATATACACTGTTCTACGCACCTTATAACTTCATCTGCGCTTAACGAGTGTCTTTTGGTCCATAACTTTCATAACAACTGCTCCACAGAATGTCACTGATAACACGTAACGCAAAAGAGTATCGAAATGTGACTGCACTATTAATGTCACAAAATCTACCTATTGTAAGCTGTTCCTTCGGGATTTTTTGTGTAATACGTCATCCTAACCATTTCGTACTTGCGGGCGCAAACAACAGAAACGTCATCATTACCTACCGATTCCTCGCGGCCCCTGTTCAAGCAAATCGAGATTTTCTCTATAGTGACTGTATGACCGTATATTTCAACTGTAAGTACTTTCCTTAATATACGCGCGAGTTACTAGAGTGCGAAATCCCTGCGGGGGCAATAAATGACATGAAACTTCCAGAAACTTCCTAGTTACACGTTTTATGGAGGAAATGTTGTTGCTCATTTTTACCTTGGAGGCAGCTAGCATGTCTCACTTTTTCACTGCCAATATAAAATTTTCAAGTTATTCTTCCAAAGAAATTGGTCCCCTTTGTTTTTTATCTCTAGCTCTTTCTCTGTTATCCACGTCAATGTAGACAATAAAATAAAGTCGAAAGATTGTTGTTGTTGTTGTTGTTTTTTATCTCTAAAGTCTGGGTGGCTATGTGATTTACTGCTGAAGGGCACGGGTACTTGAAATACAAAATTTCACCTTGGCTTACATGAAGGGCTGGACGTATGTACGGACATATGGACGATTTTCTCAGAGCCAAAATTTCTTGGATGCATAGATAACCAAACTTTCTTACCCATGGTGCCCTGCTTTGCATGCACAAGAGCTTCGCTATTATTCTCTCTTATATCAAGGTTAACTGAGTCTCTCATCTTTGCAAAAACAAATCTATCATTCCCACATTGATGAAACAATTTTGAAATGTCTGTATAAAACATGATACTAAACTCACCTTCATGTATTTCTTGCATTCCATTTGGATAGTTGGGCTGAAAGAGAAATCTTTTTTTTTTCAAGTTGGTCATATAAAGACACCTCTTAATGTCGCAAAATATTTTAAACGTGATGTTTCTGCTAAAGATTAAATGCTTATTTTAATGACTAACCTCTATTGAGAGGCCACTTGCGGGTACCGGGAGTTTTACCAAAGATATGGGTAAATACACCAGTACTTTTAATACAAAACCAAATTATAATATTATACAACTACACGTATTAAAAAACTAAAGAATACTTAATAAACAATCTACAGGGCTACAGTCAAACCTTCTGTAAGCAACCACCCAAATGCGAAGAGTTTGTGGTCATTTATGCGAGGTGGTTGCTTATGAGAGTCGAACTGGAGGAGATCTTTTAGGAGGAGAAGACCGGAACCATCTTTTTGGATAGAATGTATTGCATGCAATATAATGTTTAGGTTACAATATAATCTATGTAAATCCATCTCGTTTCTAAAAGTTCTCCTCATATTCCAAGAACCACAGCTAATACGTACATACAATGAACACAAACCATTGGATGGTCGCTTAGAAGAGGTTAAAAAATACTAAGTGTACTAAGCATGTAAAATACAACTAAAGCTACATGCAAACAGACGCAACATTGTTGGCCAACAGATCCCAACCTGGCCATAAACGTCACGTAAATGCACATGCATCATGCTTTTTGATTGATCTCATTGCCGTCACTGCACGACTATGACCGGAAATTGCCTAAATTTTTTATCTTTTGTGAAGATTGTACACAAATGAAGATGAATTTTTCTTTCTTTTTTTGAACATAGGAATTAAACTCCAGGAGAGTTCGCCTAAATTTGATAAAGTAATTAAGCGAGAACCAGAACAATCATAGTCTGCGTCTCAGAGATAATTTAACCACAGACTTACCAGAGTTCTGCGGTGCAGGCTACAAAGGCGTCAGCTGCTTCCAGTAACCCTTCTATATGCTTTAGTAGTTCTCGCCTAAAGTCCCTATGGTTTCTTCTTGGACAGTCTGGGATTTTTACATTGACATAATATCAACTGATAATTTTTTTTTAAAGAAATAACCTTAGCTCAAATTTAATTCATTACTGAGGACCCATTGAGGAAACATAACAAAACATCACTCCACTGTGAATCTTGAATCTTGTGAATCAATAGAGAAATTTAGAGTGACGTTTATGGCAAACGGTGAAAGTTAAGTCAGATTCAAGTTGAGAGTTTTTCAAATAGAAAACATGTAGCTAAAAACAGACCCAAACAACAGTTGTTATGGTCTGTTTTTAACTGTTACTGTTATAGACAAAACTAACGTGAAGTACTACTAATTTTGGGGCAGAACAAATGAAAAGTAAAGCACTATCAAGTTAAGGTAATATATTTTGGTCACATAGTACAAATTCATGTTTGCCGTTTGCCATAAACGTGACTCTAAATTTCTCTAATGTCGCACTTGGGCTGCTAACCAAGAATTTTCTTGCTAGCTTGCCCAACAAACACTTTTGCTGGCTGTAGCGGTAGGGCTAGCAGATTTTTCAAGCCCTGAGTCTGTCAACCATTCCTACCCGGCTAGTCCTACCTGGGCATCTGTCTCTGCTTCCCCTCCGGAATTTTCCATGTCCAGTTCTCTCCTCTCACCCTGTCCAGGGGTTGTTTGACTGAAACAAAAAAAAGTCAAACCACACTTAACTCACCACCCAACCCAAAAGCGATGGGGTTGGGGTTGGAATGGAAAGGGGGGGGGGGGGGGGAGGCATGATAGGATAAGTGTGAAGATAAGATGAGGTAAGATAAGGTAAGGTACGATCAACTTTAACCCTCGGACGTACAAGCAAATTCATACCCCCACCGTGGTACAAGGAGTGGGCGGGAGGTGGGGGAATGGAGCCCCTCCCCTCGAGTTTTTTATATGTTGCAGTATTTCGAAACGATAATTTTGCCTTTAGAGGAAAGCCTTTCATCTTCTTAACAAGATGGGGTATATTTTATGCGTGGCGGCGCTGCTGAAGGCCTGTGACATCACCACCAATGGTCCCTATCTTGGCCGCATTCTTGGATTTTACCAAGAATTAGAAATAGTAATTTTTTGTGCTTTACATGAGAAATAACACATAAATAAGCACTTTGCATGATTTTAGCCACAAGATTTACTTTCATTGTGGAAAGAATTTAAAAAAAAAACATGTATTTTCACCCAAAAATGGCTTGACCACCTCATAGTGCTACTTATGACATCATATCTCGTAAACATAGCAACTGCCATCACTGAACTTGTCTCAAAATGTGCACAAGGGATGAACGAACAGCTACTGAAAACGTCAGGTGCTGACATGATCTTTTATCCTCTAGGGAAAAAAACTCAAAAAAACCTTATGGAGGTGTGCATCAGAGGGTGAATAATTATTTATTTAACTACGCTAGCCTATGTAATCAACAAAAGCTGGTTTCCATTAGGGATGTGTAAAAATAGATAACTATATCATGAAAGGGTGTACAATTTCATCAGAAGTGAGCCAGCCATGTTTTCCTTTAGCTAACTCAAAAAGCCGTAAGATTTAACATTTTGCAAGAACTCTAAGAGGATCATATTGTTATGGGGCACAATATTAGTTTGTCTAGTTGTGCCCCTCCCCTCTCCTTCCTACATACAATGTGATTTAATTTAAGATCTGTATTTTGAATTGTACACTTCCTGTCCTTGTAAATTATATTTGTTACCTACTTTTTCACCTTATATCTAATTCTGTATTATCATGCATCTTTTATGGTTTGGAAACACAAATAAAATGAAAAAAACATTGGGTTCTTGTTTTTGTACCATGTAGTATTTTAATGGATTAATACCTGTAACTAATTAAATAAAGTCAGCTCTTTGCATTGTACGCCTGCTTCCCCTTCTCTTAGAACTTCTGCCTCCTGCCCATTCCACTCCCATCTCCTTTACCCCTCCTGCCCCCCTATCCTTGAAGGCTCCTGCCCCTATATCAACTCCCCCCCCCCCCCCCAGGCACATCATGTTTAAGAATCCACAAAATTTGTCCAAACCTTGCGAAGGGATGGAAAGTTCCATGAAGATGACCAGGCACTCTTGTTGAGCTGGAAGAAGGATTTAAAGGTGGATCATATATAGCAAAACTTTCAAGTTGTTCTTGAAGCTCCCGTGTATTGTAAGTACTCACTCTCCCACCAACACCTTGTTGAGGGATTTGATCTGCAGCTGTACTATTTTGGACAGTCTTTGATGGTATAATTGCAGGCTTCAATTCATTTACACTTGGAGAACCTGTTGAGATCATTTTTGAAGTACAAGTTGTAATACAGATACAATAAACCAGCCAAGCCTGTGCTCTAACAAAAATTGTAGATACTCCTAAATCCTGAGTCTATGAAATTTAGAGAATGAAAATAAAATTTAATGTACATACTTTTTAAGGACTGGGCAAAAACTAAGTATGTTTTTCTCTTTTGTATGCCATATGACACAAATGAATGCCCAGAAATGGTAAATGATGATTAAAATGCAAAAATCGTTATTGAATCTGATTTATGCTCAAATGTTCTTTTTTTCAAGCTGATAGTTGCCATTTTTCTCGCAAATGAACAGAAACCGGATATTTTCTCGTAATGAACAGCAAATGTGTAGTATTTTATCAATTAAAATAACTGCATAACATTATGACTAAACGACTCAATAATAATGTACAGACAACAGTCTTAATGCTGAACTTCTACGGAATGACTTAAATCTTTCCTGTAATAATCGATAGTAATCAATAACAATCAATAATATCAATCATTATTGATTTCTATCAGAAATCGGCATTTATCCACAACTTTTTTCCCTTATTGATGTATGTGAAATACATCATATATGATTTCTATCAAATGATATCAGAAATCAATATTCATTGATGATTGATATCTATTTTAATTCCTGTAAATTGTTATTGATTATCCATTTATCAATTAACTATGCCTGGGAAGAAGTCAAAGTCTTCTAGCTGAAACAATTTAAGTAATGATCCGGGTAAGGTGGAAAGCATATTTCTTTTGTTATGCAGCAATGTGCTTTATCCCCACATAGGAATGTTCTCATTTTTACTTAGAGAATGCATAAATCTACAGCAAGGCTGTTAATGCGATAAATGTAAACTCCACTTTGAAAGGGTGTCTTGGTGGGGTCAATAGATTTTCACCAATCATAAGAGTTGCAAACAATGTGTGATTCCAGAAAATATCCATACCCTTCCTACGGATGGTTCTCCCAATTAGACCCCCCCACCCCCTCGGAATTTCCGTTCCAGAGGGGTCATGTATAACCCCCCCAACCCCCAGGAATTTCCTGTTTTCCTTTTCATGGCCTATATTTGCCACATTTAGAGATTATCGCGTGTGTACCGTTTAAAATTAACTGTTCTCAACTTAAGACACAGTTTTTTATAATCTTTGACCTATTTGTAATCTTTTACAAGGCAATTTGTATTTCTTACGCAGGTAGAGCATGCTTGATAATGAGCAGTCTCTCTTTTTTATTAGTCCATCCAGTGAAACGCGCGAGGCACAAAAACAGAGATTAATATGTTTATGTCATCTCAAGAAAACATTTACAGCATAACTTCAAATTTGAACTATTCATTGAAATAAAACTATGTGAACATTTTCGAATTTCAAAACTAATCTTCTTAAAGGCATAGTTTATCGGTAAATCTTCTGCTTCTGGTCTCAAAGTTGAATTTCTGATACTGTAATTAAGTTTCAGTGATGTACATGTCTAGTCTAAGTCAGTTTCATCTTAAAAGCAACATTTACAGCATAACTTCAAAGTTAACTATTGATTTAACATTAAACTATGTGAAGATATTCGAATTTCAAAACGGATCTACTAAAAACTAACTTTCAAACAAAATTTAGCGTAAAATGTTCGGTCTCGGGTCCTAAAGTCACCACAAAGTCAATGTTTGTAATTAATTTTAACTTTGAATGAATTACGCTTGGAGCTTAACAATTTTCAGGAATTACAAAAAAACTTATTTGGGTTATGAAAGAACAAAATATGCAAACATTCATTTTGCGTCCCATATTTGCATCGATTCATGTTCAAAAATGAACATCGGTGAAACATGATCTATTTCGTCGCCTAGCACGTGATCGAAAGTCTCCTCAATAAAGAAGTAACAGATCATTAATATTTTCGGGAAAAACTTGATTTGGCGAGAAGTCTGTTTGACAAACAGCTTGCCTTCAACGGTACTTTATTAGAAGTCAATAATAAAATACAGCAAAGCTCTCAGTTGGGTCGCCATGCAATGCTTTGTCGCAATGAGCTCCCTAAATGTCAACAGAAATTTGCATAAAGTTGTTTACACGAAGCTTGAGACATATAGCGCCGAGATAGACGACGTTTGTTCTCGATTAACCTATGTTTTTTATCAGACTAATCTGCAATCGAGTCCGCAATCTAGATACATGTTCAACATTATTAACCGATGCGCTAAAATTTATTCCCGGAGAAGCAAGGGACCTGTTGAGAATTGCGATTGATTTGCCCGAAGGACAATATTTATTTAACGACTTTGTCAAAGTCAAACGTTGGATGGACCGACCATTACATCTTTAAGTTTTTTCTCGAAAGGGCATCTATTTCTGATTTTTGTTGTAATACAAATCAAAATAATCCACATATACTTAAGTATGACTCATACGATTTTTCGCGTCTTTTACAACCCTGTGGAAAATTCTTCTCGTGAGCACCTCCCATACAAATCATAGGATAAGAACTCTTTTTCTTTAATTTAAACAGTCTACTTGTATAATTTGTCTTGTTATATCGCAAGAGAAATTTTCCTCCTTCAGTTGGATTGTTCGGCGGTAACAAAAGTGCATAATTTTTCGCTGTTGAGCTTACTTTATAATTAACAACTATTTAGTAGGATAAAAAACAAACGTTAAAAACAGAGGACACTTTATACAGATTGGATATTTTCCGACACAGGCCAATTTGTGGTCTTTTTTCACTTAAATGTCAGTCTTTACGGCAGACTTTTCAACGAATCATTCAGGCTCTATTATTTGCAAAACATCTTCACCGCTTTTGCTGTTGGTTTGAGTGGCTAGCACGAAGCTGAATTCCAAAAAAAACCTGGAAGTTTTTAATCATTGCCATCGATTTTTTTACTTAGGAAAAGAGACGAAAAACACAGCTGAACACGTCATCATGAACAAAATCTTTATTTACGAATGGGTGTGCGACAAGTGTAAATAAAGATTTTGTTCACAGCGGCTGAATAGGACTTACATAGGGCAAGCACGCGCGCTATGTTATAATAAGAAATCTCCAATTTTATACCTGCCAACTCTCACGCCTACGGGTTGAAAACTTCGATCTCACACCTGCGGGCCAATTTCTCACGCCTGATTGAAAAATGTGAGTTGTTGCCGTCTTGCTTGACACAATTTCCAAAAATATGTTAACTCAGACCCATGTAAGGAACGAAAACCAGGTGTAAAATGAATAAATGACAATACCTTCCTCGCGATCTCTGATTTTTATCAACTAACGTCGGTCCTTGTGGATAAGCATTTTCTCGATAACTTCGCCTTCGGTAGACTTCGGACATCTTCGGAAGACTTCGGACTTCTTCAGGAATCTTCGGAAATGATCGTGTCATCTTCAAAAATTCCAGCACTCCCAGGATAAAAATCTCACGCTTATATCTCAGAAAAAGTTGGCAGGTATACAATTTAGAGTGGAAGTATTGCTGGTTTGCACGTGACATCACGGCGGCCATGTTGGCAGTCAAGAACAAAAGCATTTCTCTCCTCTGGGAACTTAAATCTATTTTCACGTAAATTCTTCGAGAAAAAATTCTTTTGTTTTGACCCCCAACATGGCCGCCTTGTCACGTGGTTGCAAACCAAGACTAGTATAGACAATTGTAAAGTTAGCACCTTTTTGCAATCCAACATGTTCATTGCCGTAATTGTTGAGTTTTATGCTTAAATCGTCTCTTTCAGCAGTAGCTAGTATGGACGCCAGGAATTTCTTATTGTTTTTTGACAGCAAGTTGCGTTTTTCCAATGCTTCGAACAGTTGGTATCCTTCATCGATTCCCTCCAATTGACGTTCACCAATTTTACCTTTACACAGGAATTTAAGCTGCTTTAGATCCTTTTCTCCCAAACTGTTGGGCAGCTCTAATAAGAACGCTCTGGAGATACTCATACTCATATCCTTGCGAATCAGTGCAAGTGCGAAATTCTTTGGAATATCAACTCGAAAAGTACTCACTGTGGAAACGCTTGAAGGGTTTTGCTTGGGTTTTGCGGCTTCTGATCCCAAGTCGTTTCCCAGTCCCTCTCGGTCAATTCACTTCGGTGACGTATGCGAGGAACGCAGAGCCAAAAATAGAATAAGATGCTTTTTCTGTCGATGTTGTAAAGGGCAGGAAATAAGTGGGAAATATTGGATATACACTTGTGGTTGACAAACGCTCATGCTCACTGCTAGTCATTCTTCAAACAACATGGCCTTGATTATACTTGAGTAGAAAACAGAAGACATGGACCGAGCAAGCAATGTTTAAATCCCTGCCAGGATATTTATTTCATTAATTTCAACTAAAATCATGATAAAATTTCCAAAACAATAATACCAAATGGCTTTTTGAACTTAGATTAGTCTGTTTTATAATCATATGGGAGTCCTCCCCACTTCTCCCAGGGCAGTGCTACAGTTTGTTTTTTTTTTTAAATAACACCTGGCCTTCATCAACATTCCAGGGTTTATACAAAAAATTGCAACCATTTTTCGTGGACTTTTCAAGGACCACATAAGGTTTTCAAGGACCACCTAACAGGAATATAATTTCATTGATTGTACAAAAATGCACATAATTTTCCAGCCTATTCTAATAAGACTTTAAGGTTTGAACTGTTTGGTTCACCAACTTCTCTACATTTTTCAGTTCACTTGTCTTACACTGATAGTTAATTATTGCATAAAACATAGAGCACTTTATGTAAATAACCTTTAAATTCTCTAAGCTATGATTTATGTTCTGTCTATTGGACAACCAAAAAGCATCAAAAAATTCTTTCCAGGCCACTACATTCAAAGTTGAAGAAAATACGAGGACTTTTTAAGGACTTGCACAGAAATTTAAGGAATTCTCAAGGAAAAATGGAATTCAAGGACTTTTCAAGGACTTCCTCAAAAATTCAAGGATTTTTCAAGACTGTGCGAACCCTGCATTCAGCCTGGCAAGCTGACTTTGAAAAACTTCAAGCATCAATGACCAGGAAGCCTCCGTTTCAAGCTTTAATAGTCATGTTATACCACTACTGTTAATACAGTGCCACGTCCAACATTACCATGAAACTGTTCTTGTACAGCATAATTATACAACCTAACATGTTCCTTTAAAGCACCTAAAAGATGAGCTGACAGGACAGCAACTATGTTTTAATACAACTGGCAACAGAGTCTTCAACTTCATTTCCTTTTCCAGGCTCTCAGATAGCAGGGATGATGCGCAGGTTATTGGCACACAAAAATATAAACGTGTGATCTAGGGAAGAGGTAGAGGTTATCAGATAGTGTGCTTTTCTCAATTTCGTGAACCCGACTACCTTGGAGCCTGGAACAGGCTACCGACATCGGTGCACTTCCATTACCATGCAATTTCTCAACAACAATCTTACTAGCTGCTTGTTTTTTTTTCAGCATGGCCATAGTACTGATATTATTAGTTTCAAACAAAACATTCAGTCTGATGAGTTGCTTTGAAGCACATGCAAAATGAATGCCTGGATTATATATTACACTATTTCTGACTTTATCCTTTCTAGCTTGGCTACAAGTTTGCATCATCAACATACAGTCTAACGAACACTTGACAGATGAGTAACACAATACTAACCATGTTATAACGCTATCAAAGCTGTCTTCAATATGGCAACAATACTGTTCCCTTTTAGTTTGTGTCTTCAACCTACAGTCTAAAAAGTTGCTTTGAAGCCCTTAGCAGTAGACTGCAAAACAGTCTGTATTTTTGCATATTCAAGTGCACGCGAGCAGTCAAACAAAAGGTCTGGGACGAGGCTGAAAACACGCCCTACGGGTGTGTGAGGCTCGTGCACTACGCACGGAAGACTCTTACGGCACGCTTTACCGATTTCTTTACTGATTTTAAGAAAAAAACCGACTGTTTTCCAGTCTACCTTAGCAGATGAGTAAAAGGACATTAACTATGTTATAATGCACCAATGCTGTCTCCGATATGGCAACAATACTGTCTCCTTTTAGTTTAAGTCACCAACATACAGTTTAACAAGTTGCTTTGAAGCACTTGGCATATAAGTGACACAATACTAACCATGCTACAATGCTGTCTGCAACATGGCAAAAATACTGCTCCCTACTAGTTTGTGTCATCAACCTATAGACTAACATGTTGCCTTGATGCCCTGTGCAAACAGGACACTAACCATGTTATAATACTACCAATGCTGTCTCCAACATGGCAACAACACTGTTCTTCTTTCCTAGTTTGTGTCATCAACATACAGTCTAACAAGCTGCTTTGAAGCACTTGGCAGGTGAGTGACTGGGCAGCAACCATGTTGGTTAAGGTACTTATAGATACAAGGATAGCAGAAGACATAACCAGATGATGACAGTGCTGTTGGGTTGGTGCAAACTTTCTTGCAAAGGGGACACTGGGCAGGATGTGGTGGAAGCTTTACGCCATGTTGGGCAGGCTAAAAAAGACAAAAAACATCTTAAGCCAACTAAATACCTCCTCAAAGAGGGTTAATATTAGGGAGGAAGCTAATGGAACATGAAGCACTTGCACTCCCCTCCCCCACTCCAGGGTGGACAATATTAACCCTCCCCACCGACCCCCTCAACTTGATAAAGAAAGACAATAAGAAGTAAAGCTATCATCTAAGTAAACAAACAGATGGCAAAGGTTTGAGAACTTCAACATCAAGCCATTCATTTTGGCATAAATGCTGTTTGTAGATATTCTGTATACTTCCTCCATCCTTCTTTGTCTTACAATGCTTCTCTCAACCCCTTGATCATCTTAAGTTTAGGGTGCATTACATTATTTTGATAGTTGATGCAGTTTCCTTTTCCCTGTTGCTGCATCTCAGCCTAGGGGTACAGTGTTCTCACCAGGCCGCGGCCTTGCGGGATTCCCGCAAGAAAAAACTGAAATGGCGCATTAAAACCAAGAAGATGCGCCCGTTAGGGCGCAGGGGCAAGCTACGAGTCAAACGGACTTAAGTAGTTTTAATGGTCACCCTAACACTAAAGCATTCTGTTTGTTTGAATAAATAAAAAAACATGATATCAAATGAGTCAAAGTCTTTAATTTTGTCGCCTTTACTTTCATTGGTCCCACGCACGTCCCACTACATCGTAAACTCCTCCTCCGAATCGTAAACACCTCTTCCGCCATATTGGATCAGGTAGGTACTTCATGTAACAGACAATTTGGAGTGCGGGCTCAGGTTCTTCGTACCGCGTGTTTTTTGTAACTTTGTCCCCCTAATGTTCTTACAGGGCCCCTATTTCTCAGAAGAGGGGGCCCTGGGACTCCCCAAGGCAAAATCCTGGTGAGAACACTGGGGGTATACAATGGTAAATTCAAGACCAAGACTTACGCATTTTTATCAGTTCTACACCTGAGACTTTACTTCTAAAAATTCCAAGACTGAGACACTAAGTGCTGAAAATTTTCGAGCTAATGGCACAAATAAAGCTAAATAAAATGACTCAAAATGCTGAAATGGAAGCTAGCACAGTGGAAGCCTACCATGAATATACTGCTTTGTCTTGTTTTACTGCCTTTTAAAAACAACTAGCTCAGTTCGATAAGCTGTGCCCAAGAATTCTGAAAAATTCGACTAACAGAAAGAAAAAAAACGACAAATCTGAAACTCTGAGACCCGTTGGCAAAAAATGCAAGATACCAAGATGCAAAACTCACTCAAAATTGACACTTGCTTCTGAGGTTTCGAGATCACACCAAAATTTTCCGAGACTCAAGTTTTTCAAGATATCATTCTATATCCTTCAGCCTCAGGAAAAATCCACTCAGAATATCTCCTGGGACTTGTTTATAACCATTTTGGGAGACCTGCAAAACAATCCCACGAGAGAGGTGGTACTTCCATATGTGGCCTTCCGTATGTCTGTGTCACCCAACATGATATGCTTTTTGCCTCTCTGACTCTGGAACAGGGTATAAAACTCAACCTTCATCTCTAGAAGATGACTGTATTTTACTTCATTTTCACTGACTGGAAAAGAGGGTCAGATTTTTTTCCTTGAGAACCCCCTATTATTCTCGATCAAGCTTAAATACATTCCACTGCCCAAAGAACAAACAACTTCTTGACAACAATGTTGTGTGCATTTTTGTTTTTGCTAATTGACTGAAACAGTGGTGCAAATTCCTCTCTTTTTGCCTGGAACAGGTCCAGAGTGTTAAAGACTCAGCGACACTCCCCTGTAGTTAAGTCATGAGAGTACCCCCCCACCCCCCGGGTTAAACAACAATAACAAGTAGAACCATAGTAATAGTAGTTAGTAGAGGAGACTGGTTAGGAAAGCCGTGAAACATCAAAGTTGAAAACAATGGTGCTGTAGGATATATTGGAAGCTCCTTGACCGTGCACAATCCTTTGTTTTTTGTTAACAATTTGTGACTGAATAAATGAATGCAATGCTTCTATTGGTCAGTAAATTCAAAACGATAGGAATGCTATTGAACATTGTGCACGGCCAGGTCCAAAAATCTAACAAAACCTTATAACAAAGGCAGGGCTGTCAACCCCCCACGTCCTAAAACATTGAGAATTCATAGGGACATCATATCACAAGTCATGGTACATGAAGTCATTTGTGCAAAAAATAGTAGTTGACCCGATCATCATGAATTTGCAATGTTAGAGCAGTTTTCACTTGACTGTCGTAAAACCAAAACCAAAGTAAATACACTAGCCAACCAAAGGGCGTAGTAAAACCAAAACCAAAACCAAAACCGCTCTATTGCGTACATTGCAATGGCAAAATATACCATACAGAAGTTTACGAGGAAACGTTTGATGTTAACAGTAAAATAGCTCAAACAACCCAAAATATTTAAAAGTTTATTGTCGGACAGTTGAGTGTACAACTTAATATCCAGGAGATTTCATACTCTAATCTGGAGACCGGGGGATACGGTCCAAAAACTGGAGTGTCCTGGATTATCCGGGAGAGTTGACAGCACTGCAAAGGGTTTCCCAACCATTCCAATAATATTTAACTAACTATGATAGAACTAACAAAAATAGTACTTTACCTTAGGTTGAGGAGGTGGGGGTGGAATTGGTAATTGTGTAACAGCTTGAACTGCTCCCTTGTTCTCACTTGAATACCACCAGTCTATAAACTTCAAAAAGAATACAATGACTGGGAGACCATTAGCTAAAACTGATGCCAGCAAATGTGCTAGTGATCTTGGAATGGCTGATATTCTTTCAGTTAATGTCTTTCCACTGAATACGCCAGTATTGACATTCTGCATGCTGTGTGCAAGCATATCTTGTCTTGTAAGCCTTTGAAGTGAGACTCCAATGACGTGCAGTAGAGGAGAATGAACATTACAAAACTTGAAAATGTACAACAGATAATAAGACAGTATCGCTGTTTCCCCAGTAAAATGTAACCAGGGATAAACATAGATAAATACTCTCTTCAGCTGAAGGAAATATGAGCGTTTTCTGGAAGAGTAGGAGGCTAGATATCCGGTCACATTTTCTTCCCTTATTCGTTCGAAAAGTTGATCAAGTTTGAGTTTTGCATAAGGAACCGCAACAAGCATTATTAACGACAAGTATCTGTGATAATTTGAAATCCCTCCACTGCTCTCTCCATTTTCAACGTTGAACACTCTTTTAAGACCATAAAAGTGTTCCGAGATTGACCCTCCGAAGTTTTTCAGGTAGTGATTCTGGACAATGTAATCTAAAATGACGTACAACTCGTCGCCTACACGCCATAACCAGCCCCATCTGTCGGGATTTGAGGTTGCTAAAACTTTCAAGCCATAAGAAACAGCAGGTCTAAGGACTGTCGCCATAGATTCTTGGGCGACTATCTCAAATATCGTAGGGTTTGCATTTGCCGTTCCTTGGTTTAAATGTGCTGCAAATTCCGCCATCTTGAAAGTTGGAAAGTGCTGAGTAGCCAGGCTAATCATATATGAGGTACCTACCGTTAGTAGAAGCAAAACCGCTGCCCAAAGCAACCAAAAAAATGTTCCACATTTTGTTTACAAAAGAAAATTCGTTTTGGTAATGTCGAAAATATGGATAGAAAACCAGGGCATTTGACAAAATCAGTGCAGGAGATCGCTGGATCTTTATTCTGGATAAAGGTAGTGCTTTATTTTACAGGGAAAGGACAACATGTTTCTATTTCAAAAGTAGTCGAAACATTCATTTTTTACAGTTCTCAGCATGTGAGTATACTGTATTAACTCAGAGTCTGTAAAATAATTTGTATTGCACCAGGTTGTTGGCATAGGAAATGATGGCGTAGGGAAGACTTGTCTTGTGAAGAACTTCTGTGAAAAAAAGGTGCAAAAATGAACTATTTAACTCTAACTTAACCTGCGATCAGACTCCCGAAGGGGCTTTACACAGTTGGCAATAAACAAGCGTCAAGAAAAACCACAATTTCAGTTTATTATCATACTTTAAAACAAAATATCATTGATTATTTAATACTGGGAAGCAAAATATTATTATTTTAATTTTATTCCTTGAAGAAGATTTTATTTGAACACAAAATCAATTGAATGCATTATTCTAATGGCAGTGAAGTTAATTCTGATCATTGTATCTTTCCTTCTTAGTTTTCTAAAAGCTACCACCCAACAGTGGGAGTCGATTATGGTAGGTCT
The DNA here is from genome assembly GCA_964035525.1 of Porites cylindrica. Classification (NCBI taxonomy): domain Eukaryota; kingdom Metazoa; phylum Cnidaria; class Anthozoa; order Scleractinia; family Poritidae; genus Porites; species Porites cylindrica. Next base: position 4,938,978 of record OZ037787.1, on the reverse strand, counting down.
ATAGACAGTGCTTAACCCGTTAAGCCCCAGTATCCACATACAAATTCTTCAAACTAATCTCTATACATTTCCTTAAAGAATAAGTTAAGAGAATTTGATGATAGATCAAGGCATTTTCTCTTGTGTGATCATTTTATTAATTCTCATAACTTATCTCTTGACAGTGTATGGAGGTTGTTTGGAGAAATTTGATCTTAGTCACTATTGGGACTTAAAGGGTTAATCCCCATATGTGATAATCGATAATGATGACGATGACGATGATGATGATGTCACAATGATGTGATGTGATGATGATGATTTGATGGTGATATTCAGCGATGATGATCAAGCTTGATGATAAGATGCTGATGCCGAGGCTGATTATGATGAGGACAGTGATGATGGTGACAAGATAATGATGTGATGTGGGATAATTTGTTATACAGTCGAATCCCGGTAACTTGAACCCTCTATAACTTGAACCTCCCGCTAAATCAAAGCAATTTACATTTCTCTTCAGGGGCCGGTTGCTCAAAGCCTGGTTAGCACTAACCGTTGGTTAAGAGGTATCAAAATTTATAGGTTTCCATGGTATTTAACGCTGGTTAGCACTAACCATGCTTCGAGCAACCCAGGCCAGATCATTTTCTATATAATTTTACCCTCGATAACTCAAACTCCTGGTAACTCGAACTATTTTCTCTTTCCCTTGAAGGTTCAAATTATCGGAAGTCGACTGTAATTTCAAATCTAATACTAACGATGATGTAATGGTGTTGAGGTGGTAGTGATGATGTTGTCATAAAATTATGATGTTGATGATGATTTAGGTATGTTTACATCTGAGGACTTCCTTAAATGAGAACACTTTGAGAAGAGCATGCCTATTCAACATCTTGGTTACTATTTTTTTAAACTTGGAAACTAAAATTACCGGTAACCATAATATTTTTTTGAGACCACTAACATCATGAAATAAATTTCATTCTTGTTTGTTATTTGTACTTTCAGGATTCAAGCTGCACAAAATTAATGGTGTTGACTGTGAGTTTGCTTATTGCACGCAAAATCAAACTCAGTAGATTTAAAAAAAAATAAGTGGTTTGAACCACTTTTTTTAATGTCAGCATTGACACTAAGTATTCTAAATGTCAGCATTAAGTAATCTTATAAACCACTGAAAAGACATGGTACCACCTCTGTAATCATTCTAGGAAAGATCTATCATTATTCCCAACAAAAATAATGTTTTGCTTTCACCCCCTGATCCAGTTTAGCTCAGTCATATTCTTGGTTGTAACCATGTCAACCAATATGGCTGCCATTTTATTAGAGACTGGCCTACATTCCTCCTCAATTAGAGAATTTTTGGAAAAAGTGATGAACAGCTTAACTGTGACAAAAAGGCTGGTATTAAGTAAGTTTACACAGATGGCAGTCATAAAGATGTGCTTTTTTTTCCCTCATAGATAGGATCAATTTCTGGGATTTTGGTGGCCATGCAGATTATGATGAAATAAGAGTTGAACTTTATGGGCAGACACAGGTTAGAGTTAAGCTGATGAGTAGTAAAAAAGATCTATACAATAGTTACCTGACTGTATACCCACAAGTTTCGGTTAAGTTTCCCTTTTTCAGACCAAATGCCAAAATCCAGCATTATTGTTCCAAGTTGTCCTTGGCCATTTTCAGATGTGACATCACCTGTCAAGCTTGTCAGGAGAATTTATCATGCTCGGTTCTAACCCCCTTTTGCTCACTCAAATAGCGTGAACTGGCCTCAGGGGACGAGGCTAGCCACATTCTTGGTTACGTAATTATTTAATAATTATTGGAGTATGAATGCAAATAATGAAACTGTAACCTGATTATAAGGGAAGATTAATAAATTTGTGTTTGACTGTGTACTTGCAGGCTTGTATTCTGGTGTTTGATGTTACAAACAAGTTATCATTTGATTCTCTGGAGTACTGGCTGCAAGAGTTTACAAGTAATGGTGGAAAACAAGCTGTTATCGCTGTGGTGGCTAATAAGGTCTGTCGTGTCCAACACGAACTTACAGGGAATACAAATTCAAACTATAAAACTCCTACATTCCCAACAAGTCTCAAATTCCACCTGGTTAGCTCCATAGGATAAGCGCCAGTCTGCTGAGTGGGAGGCCATTGGTTCAAACCCCAGCCAGACCAACGCTCAGGGTCTTTAAATAACTGAGGAGAAAGTGCTGCCTTTGTAAAGACATCTGCAAACAGTTAGACTTTCTAGTCTTCTCAGATAAGGACAATAAACCATAGGTCCCATATCACAACCCTTGCAAATTTAAACAATTCTGCAGGACGTTAAAGAACCCACACACTGTTTGTAAAGAGTAGGGGATCTAGTCCCGGTGTGGTCGTCTATCTCTCATGGAGAAGGGGGAGGGACTGTCACGGGCCCTTGTAGTGGCACGTTGCACTGTTGCGGAGACCCTGCCAAGAATTGGCAAACCTAAGTAAATATTAAATCAATAAATAAGATGAATGGCATTGAATGTAGAAACTAAAAGTACTTTCTAAGATGTTTCATTTGAGTCATAATGACAGACTTAACTTTATTCAGAGACTCATCACATTTATATGTTAGAACTACCTTCATGTCTTTGAAAACATCAAGTGATCTCAGAATTGCTGCAGATGGATTATGCATCTCTTGTAATATAAAGGAGAATGCTGCTTTATCAAGCCCTCATACAGTTTCTTGGACCTCCCAATAATTCATGTCAAAATTAAAACTGACTGTTCTTCCCAAGCCAAACAATGAAAATATCCCCACAACCACCCCAGTTTGTTAAAAAAAATTAATTCAAAACAGTTCAAACCAATTTGGCTCACCACAGGAGGCTTGAGAAGTGTGAATTCCATACTTGTACAAAAATGGCCATGGTGCTCAAAAGCTATCTTGAAATATTCTCATTTTGATCATACTTTCATTCCCATTACAGACTGATTTAAACTCTAAACGAGCTGTAAGCAGCAAAGATGGACAGAGATGGGCAAAAGCCCATGACCTAAGGTCTGTAAACCTTCATTGTTTTTTTCTGAATTCTAATTAGCAAAGGTTGTTTAAATAAAAATACAAAAACAAGTAAAAAGTAGCCTAGGTAAAACTGAATGACGTTTGACTAGAAATTGGTGTCATGATGACACCAAAATGTTGTTAAGTTTCATCTGCAAAATTATTACTTTTAACTTGTGTTTCTGAATTGTTGGTCTTTATACCACCGAAACATTTTAACTTTGCTGGTTTTGAGACAATTCTTTTTTTATCGTGCAGATACTATGAGACATCAGCAGCTACTGGACAAGGTGTTCACGAGATGTTTAGTGGAGTGCTCTCAGCAGTGGTGGAAGCAAAGCTTGTTAAAGCCAAACCTGTCATCAGCACAGATCAAAGTAAACAGAAATGAACCCAAGGGAAATTGACGATATTTTCTTAATGGACGGTAAATCTTGTATTTTCTTGGCAACTGGCTGTAGGCCAGAGATTGTAATCCAAAGTGGCAGACCTAGGATTTTGCCTTTTGTAGGTCAGAGATTGGAACACAAAGTTTGCAGACCTATAGCCTCCGAATACAGCCATTTCTCCTTGCTCCTCACCACTACAGACATTTTGGAAGAACGTCTGACGTAAATCAATGTTTACATCATAAATACAGTAGTCATGAGGTTCCAAATGTATATATTGTTTGTTTTTATGTTTCTCCTGGTCGATCTTGGTAAAGTTTTGTGTTCTACTGTGAACAAGCTCCAGCAAAACTCAGATGCTTTTTCTAAAGAAGAATATAATTATTCCAGGAATATTGACTGTTTTGTAGTAGATTCATCGCGTTTACAACCCCATTTACATTTGACGTTTGAGGCCTTTTGTCTTTTGTCTGTCACTCGTAAACAATAGGTAAAACAATACAACTGCTATGTTGACCAGTCAGATCTACTGACCAGATTCTGGACAGATTTTACATCGTGGAATTTCTGTCGCTGAGGTGCAGATGTTCCTCCTGGTGAAACGTTCCTAGCAGCGCGGAGCAAGGCTAGCAGACCTAGTATTTTGCCTTGGGGGGTGGGGGGGGGGGGATGAGGAGAAGGTCAACTGCATGGAATGACAAATCATTTTTTTTAATGTACTACATTGTAATACTATAATAAAGTGACTATTATTGTAGATTATTAATTTAGTTTTGCAGAGAGGTAAAAATCATTAAGACCTTGGTTGGTTAATATTATTGTAGGTCATACATCTATAGCCTGCGTAACCTGGCAGTTTTTTTATACGTTTATCTGTGTGTTCAAGAGGCACCTGTGTGTGAGGTCGACAAACCACAAACAAAAAACCAAGTCACAAAAACTGCCAGCTATACAGGCTGTAGGTCATGATATACATAGTGTTGAAGAAAAGCAGGTTTTGCCCAGGCAGATGTTAACCACTGTGATAACTGATGAGAGTTACGATGCATGCATATTTCTATCATATTGTGATTTTGATCATTGCCTTCTGAATTTGAATATTTAAAACATTAACAAAATGTAACAATGAAAATGCCTCTTACTTGTACTGTTTTATGTTATTTATTGCTGTGTAGAAATCTATTTACATCAAGGAATTATTTTGAAAATAAATGAATATTATATCACAATCTAGACATGTCTTGTTCCTGTAACTATTAATTAGACATTAAAGGGGCTTATGCAAGGCATCCATTGTGAGATTTTGTGGAAAAAAAAAACAAAACAAAACAACTAATTATTAAAAGTCCAGAGGGAGAAATTTCTTGCAAAAACAAATCCTGCTAACAAAAATCCTCAACTTCCCATTCAATAAAATTCATAATGGTCCTTTCTTTATAGTCAGTGTTAACTCCATATAGCAGCAGGCATATTAGTGCATATTATTTGTTTTTGCTGACTTTGCTTTCCTAGAAAGACTTCAGGGACTGATGTGGGCTTCAAGATTTAAGTTCACCCTTGAATGCAAGAATTTTTGACCATCTCATATCTATTACAGGGTACTTTTTGTGCTCAACTATTAACTTGGTCTTTCACCTTAAGCTTGACAATGAAATATAAAAGTTATTGCAGTTGAGCAGAACTGTGAGGAGTTCATGCCAACTTTACGGGTTCTTGACCTGGACCTAGAGAACAAATGAAAAATAAATATTACGTTGCCAATATATTAAGTGCTGTTCCATTTAGCAGTCTTGATATTGTGTCTAATATAGGCATAAAAGTCTGGAGAATGGTTATATAACCTGTCCCAAAGATGGAACTTAATGTCTGGTTAAGTTCTTCTGTGTAAAAGCAATGATATCCTTGTACCAGGATTTGAGTATGTGCCACGATTGGCCCTTTAAAAAAGCCACTGTCAATTTGCTTACCATGCTGGTTTTTACAGTATGGATGATCATTATTGCACATACATGACTGGAGAGAGAATCAGATTTTGAGTCACCTATAATCAATCTTGTGCTTCTAAAAAAAGTAATGTGGTAAAAACAGTACATGTACCTGTGTTAAGATGAGGACAGTTCATCATCATCTCTGTGCTTCTTCTTTCTCTTTTTAATCTTTGGTTCTTCTGCATCTCTGTCACCCTCAGTGCGTTTTCGCTTCTTTCTCTTTTTGCTCTTTCTTCTTTTCTATGATGAAACAGTGTAGAAGCAGTTAGAGAAGATGTTAAAGGATCAAGAGATCAGATGATCAAGGCCTGGTTCTTGAAAGGCCGACTTAGTGCTAATGCAGGATTAAAATTTTAATCCATGTTATTCTTTACCTTTCTATAGACAGTTTAAAATATATAGATTAAAAGTTTGCATTACCATGACTAGATCTCAGAGTGAAGGAACAGCAACACCCGATAAGCTACAATGACATGTTCCTAACAACAAAACTTTGCATAAAATTTCGCTTAAACCTGGGTTAAACTCGAGCATCTTTCAAGGAAGCACACCTATGTCCTTTAAATCTCTGATTTATTACAAAATTGTATTATTGACATTACTAGAAGAGACTACTAAAGAATTATACATTAAATTATTTCTGTTGATAACTGCATAGCTAAATGGGAAATTATTAATAAGCAAATTCAAACATTGGATTTCCAGCGGGATATTGAAAGTACACAAGAAAAGCGAGTAAATCAAAAGCTAAAGTCAATACATAAAATACAGTAGAACCCCAATGACTCAAACTCAGATAACTTGAACTCCCCGCTAACTTGAACTAAGTCCAATTTCGCTTGGATTTCACCCAACTTTTCAGTCATTTTTACGCGAATAACTCGAATTCCTCGAATTCTGGTTCTTGTAACTCCACTCGGATGACATCCCATTGGCTTTTCTTTTTGTCTAATTGGTAAAAACATGAACTAACACTGGTCAACACTACAGCAATTTGATTTGACTTGGTGCAACAAACAGATCACGTTTTATCATTAAAAAGCCTAATCATGTTACTGTTGCGTTTCTGATGGAATAAGTTAAATTTGCACTGCACTATACACTGAAGAGTTGAAAAATCACTAAACTATCAATTTTTAATATGGCCCTGTTGGTATTCAACCCATCTTTATGTCATTAGTTTCCATTTCCTTCACAGTAGCAGGGCTAGAAATTAAAAAAAATCCTCGGGTCACCTTTTGACGACCAACTGGAGAAATATAGTCACCAGATGTAAATTTTTAATTGTCAGTTGTATAGTGTAAGTGACGCAGCTCGTAGTATGGCGCCATCCGTCAGATTTGGTTGTTTGAAAATATCATGGACAGAAGTTGGTCTAAATTTGGAGGTACACGCAAACTGGCTTTGTTTATGCGATTTGGCACATTTCTATGACAAAAGCAAAGCAAGAAAAGATGAAATGTTTGTTTTAACTTTACTCTTTTAATTTAAATCTAAATCATAGGGAAATCTGGTCGCCAACATGGCGACTAAACCAGAATTTTTAGTCGCATCGATGACTGTATCAGTCACAATTTTGAGCCCTGAGTACAGTCAACTCCATTTATAGCGGACACTGTAGGGACCCTGAGTTAGTGTCCTCTGTGGTGAGAGTCCGTAATAGCGGGAGTTTAGTTCAGTCAAATGTCTGCAATTTATTTTTGCCCGGAATTTATCTGCTGTCCGTATTATCGGGGGGTCCATTATAGCGGGGTGTCCGCAAGGCGAGAGTTGACTGTAGTCTTATAACACTGTTTCAAGGCCATGTTGTCACTTGTCCCAATTTTATCCTAACAAGCCAGTTTGGTCAAGTGCCCACCTTCTTTTCTTCCTCTGATTCACTGTTATCAGAAGTTGATGTTGATGATGATGATGAAGAACGGCGCTTGAAAGAAAACAAGCAGAACCTCCTGATTAGCTCACTAGTAACTTGTGCCATTTCCTCAAAAAATTTTTTGACCTGTTTTTCCAAAGCTATATTTTGCCTAATATTATTATAGTATACATCTCTTCCATATAAGTACCGTAAAATTTATAAAATAAGCCCCGGGGCTTATATTTTTCAAAGGCCCTTTTTGAGGGGCTTATGCACGGAGGGAAATTTGCATTTCAAAATCAATTGGGCTAACCTTATTCTTGGAAGGAAATTTACCAGTTTTCTTTGTTTTACTTTGTATTTGAGGGCAATTTTTCAAGTACAAGCTCCGGGGGGTGGGGGGGGGGGGGGCTTATATTTGGAGGGGCTTATTTTCGAAATTTTACAGTACTTACAATAACTTGAATAAAAACAGTGATCATGATTCGATGATGGTAACAAAATACGTTTTTGCCCTTCTTTTACTTTCCGCAAAAAAATTCAAGATACATAAAGAAACAAACTTTTTACTTTCTTTTCATGTAATGCAATGCATTTTATAAAAGTAATATAATATTTATTATACAGTCAGGAACAATAACTCACCCTTTTTTTTCGGTGCTTACTAGATTTCTTTTTCTAAAAAAATGTAAAAATACAATAGGTTACCACTACATCCACATACAAATTCTCCAAACCGATCTTAATATATTTCCTTAAAGAATGAGTTGAGGGAATTTGATAAAAGATCAAAGCAAAGCAGTAGGTGTTCATTTAATAAATTCTCATAACCAAATCTCTTGACAGTGTACGGATATCGTTAAGAGAAAATTGATCTTCGTCACTATTGGGACTTAAAGGATTAAAAACATTATCGTCCAGAGAACACATAAAAATGGTCTGAAACATGGTGGAATTTTGTACAGCTGTAGTTAGAACATTCATTCGGAACATGCATTTGAAACAAGAGGAGTACGTGAAAACCTGTGACCGGTAATAAAAAATATGTACCTCCTTTTTCTTTGTTTTTGATGAGCTTTCTGCATCACCCAGTATCTTCTCTCTGTTTTTCTTTAATTCATTTTTAAATTTCTGCAGAGTAATAATAAACAACAGGCTGTAACAACAGCTTACATGAAATTGTTTCACGTCCTTGCTACACTAACAGGTCATCTTGACCTTCACAGGAATTGCCATTGTTTATTATAGACAAACTAACAAATTATAGATCTATTTTACTGTTCAAATTTGCACTGTAAAATATTGTCTTTGTACAACTGAAGACATCAACAAACAATTTTGTTTTGCCAAAAACTGGGTTTGAAAATTAACAAAACACAATTTGAAATTTTGAGATGACTTGTCATATGAATATCAGCATTGGGTGCATTATACTTGCACAAAAAAGACAAATTTCTCATAGTATGAAGAAACCTGCCTATTACTTTTTGATAGTACTCTTGGTCCTGTACAATACTACAATATTCATAGGACTGGTTTATTGAAAACAGGTGCACAGCTTCAAAAAAGTTTCATCCAACTGACAAAAAAAAAATTTTACTTCTGAGAAAAAACAGTTCTAAGGCTCTGTTGTCCATACAACGAGCAAGGGGCCTGGAAAGTCATAAACATACACACAAAAAGTGTTTAAGAAAATAGGCAACTGCTCTGGGTGAGGAAAATTTAAGAGCTGCTTGCCAGATGGATAAGGTGAAACAAGTTTTTTTTAAGCCCAGTAGCCACTAAAAGCCTGTCCGAAAAAAAAAAAAAAAAACCAGCCAACATTTTGCAATGCCACCAACAGTTTCCCCATGAAATGACGTCTGAGGAACAAGCACAGAAATTCCAAACCCGGATGTCATTTGCCAGGGGAACTGTTGAAAGTATTGTGAAACGTTGCTTGTTTTCTCAGGTTACTGAAAGTCACCTCATTTAAATGTTCTTCAAATGCAGCCAATGTCTCTGATCCTGTCTTCCTTTTATTCATCATTTCTTTAACCTCCTCCCTGACAAAAAAAAGGTAAAAAGGGGAAAAAACTATAGAGTGCAAGCCGTCCCACTCAAGGCTAGGTAGCAGATGCAGCAGACATACTTGTAGCCTGAGAAAAAACCCGACACTGGTTTCCCCATGAAATGATATCTGAGGAAGGAGCCCGGAAATTCCATATTGATGATGTGTCACTACTAAGATCTGGATAATGCCTCTGATTGGTGAAAACAAATTTTCCTCACAGCATGACCAATTAGTAAAAGCACTACCCAGATCTGGGTGGTATGAAACAGCCGATGAAAACAAGTATTCACCAAATTAATGTTTGAAAGAGAGATAACAATAACTGGCATTGCCGCATTGTCACACAGCTGGACATTTTTTCCCAATTAGCACTTAATCCGGGGTTTAAATTTAACCCAGATTTCTTTTTCTTGTGTTAGAAAACATTTTCTCAAATAATTTTCTCTGTTATTTTTAGAGCTTCCAATCATAAACTTGTAGACAAAAGGAATTAAAACTGAAACGTTTTATAAGCTTTCATACCTGAATTCAAATCTGGCACTAAATTAACCCAGGGTTATCTTAAACCAGCTTTGAACATCTCGGCCCAGATAACAATATCCAGCTGTTATGTTGGTTAGAGGATATGTATATTCTTAATCTGCTTCTAAATCATTCATTCTGTGCTTGTAGACGTTCAAAACTACACAGTAAAGGTACTATTACTCACAGTGTTGGCCTATTTCTGTTGAGATAATCTCTTATTGTTGGTCCTGAAGACGGTGGCGGCCCTCTTGCCCTCGCCATTGCAACAGGGTTTACATGCGCCTAAGAAGTAAAGTAAAAGAAGTCACGAAGCTTTGTAGGTGGTTTCTATGAGAAATATTCACAATTTCGGTGAGATTAACGGTTTGCTTTATACTCTCTATTGAATGATTACATTTTTTAAAACAATTCTTACCACCCGGTTGTCCCTTTTCCCCATATTTCTGGACAATTTTATCGCGCTAATCTGCACTGCACTCAGTCAAGAATATATTTTGATGGCGTCTGAATTTCATAGTACACTACATGAGGAGTTATTTGATACTGCAATGAGCCGCTGGACATTCAACATCCTCGTTTCCAGGGTTGCGCAGGGACACCCAACGGCAATTTTCGGGAAAATATCTGTTCGTAAGACGATTTGAGAACTAGAATTTTCGGAACATTTGTTGTAAAATTTCTTGCTTGCCTGCCTCTCCTAGGATTTTCGAACATCTACAAAATGGTATAATTACCAGGAGCCCATCAAATTGATAGGCTCCTGTAATTACCCATTTTAAACGGATATTTACCCTAAAAAAGGCCTCCTAGAATTTTCGGAAGCCTTTTCCTGGCTGAAATTTTCGAAAAGGTAAGTTTTGAGCCCTATAATTTTCGGATCACTAGACTTTCAGCTAGGAAATCCGAACAGATGAAACGTTTTTAGGAGATAAAAATATGCCTATAACTACCGTTTAAATACCAAAATACGTTCAACAATGCTATGTTAAGTGGTTTTGAACTATATCCTCGTTGGGTGCCCCTGAAACCATCCTTTTCCTTCCAAAAAATAGAAAGGACAACCGAAATATTTCAAAAGAAATGATTTAAAAAAGGATAAATAGGGATAGAGTGCAGTAAATTTTCACTTTCGTGTAATTAGTACGTGCGTAAATAAAATACAAGAAATGAAAGGTCTCGCGCAAACGTGAAAGTTAACTGTCCTTTCAATGGAGTTGAGTGAGTTGAGTTTCACTTTTAATTAAAGCGCGACCTTTTTTACAGTGTCATTTACGGCAAACGGTTAACGTCAAATTCAAGTTAAGAATTTCTCAAAATAGAAAACGTTCAGCTAAAAACAGTCCAAAACAATTACAAAACAGTGAAGAAGCGGTAAACTTCGTCACGTGGTACAAAGGCACGTCTGCCGTAAACCTGACTCTAATCTCTCTACTGCCGCACGTACGCAATTAAAAATTACGAGAAAGTGGAAATTTACCCTTAGACAAAGTAATGATTATCCCGATAACAATTTTCCGATCAAAACCTAGGATTCGAGGGAAATTTCTGTATTGGCTCCCTTTAATTGTAAGGTTTGCTAATTATGCACAAATATCAAACAAAAAAACTCTGCGATAAGATAGAGGTGTAAAAAAAGGTCATTATCGACAGTTAGCTATAGCTTGCTATCGTTTTTCAAGTCAGTTATTTTGTACAAGTACATTATTTATTCTTGATTTTGCCTCTGTACATTTTCTTCTTTATCTATGAAAGAACAATACTTCGTTTGAAATTTGATTCAGGTGGAACTTTACATTTCCTATTGACAGGATATTACCGCTATTTCTTTCATTATCTGCCTTCATATCATGCCACGTGCGTGAGTAATAAATTATTTATCCATTTGGCATAAAATATTCAATCAAACTTTCAGCTCGCTTAAGGTCATTATTCTAACAAAGCGTCACTTGTGCAACGATTTCAGACTAGAGCTGCGGCATTAACGTGCCCACTGAAAAAAACATTTTTCTCGCGCCAAATAATTTAGCTGATTCTTCAAAGAACTACCTAATATCGATTGAACAATGGTGTATGGAAAGGAATATACCGAAAAAACAAGGCGACGAGAATTGCAGGCGAGTTTCAGCGTTGAAAGTTATTCATCCGAGAGCGGTAGCGAAGGAGAAATAGGTATAACAAGTTTAACTGATACGAGAAAACCTGACCACTCACAAAGAACAAAAACCAGTTTTCACCGGCTTATAAACCAGATGGGCTCAAGCACAAGAAAACTAGAGGAAGAAACTTCAGGGCTTCTACGCGACTTGGTAAGATTTGTATAGAAGAGAACTAATCAAAATTCATCAAAAATGTTCCTAAGTTTCATTTAGTAAGGTGCTGAAAAATTAATAGTAACACGAGGGTGGCTCCAAGACTGGGTTTCATTTGAGGAATGGCCACAACAAGGATTTCGGCCACGAACTCAAAAGCTCGAACATTTCCTTATAAATATTTCTTAGAAATATAGTTTGATTCAGCTTCCTACAGCCTACCAGCTGCTTCCGTCTGACAGAAGGCAGGAGAAAAGATAACAGGCTGTGTTTCAAAAATATACTGTCAGTAGTTGTAGAGACTATGTCGAATTCTAAAAATAAAAAAAACGGGTGCAGGGCATATTTGGAGTTTATAGATACATATTTTTAAGGATTTAGAAATTTAAAACGTTTTGGATTAAATAGTTAAAAATGTCTCCAATAACAGCCCAAGAAACAATAAGATATAAACGCCATGCAATTTCGTGAGAATTGGGTACCGTTTGGACAAAGTCAGTATCCGATTATTAACGTCGTTTTCGTCGCAAGACTACGTGCCTAATTACCACATAGCAAAACTCGAATTATAACAGACAATGCAAAACACGAAGTTTCAAAAACTTTAATCAAAACGTTTTATTTCGAAAGTTATTAAAACAATCACACAACAGGTATTTTCGGTATAAAATTAAAAACAACTTTTTGCTCGTGTTTTTTTTTTAAATTCTGAACATACACTTATGTTTTAGTAGTTATTATAAAAGAGAGCGGATTGGTGGGCAAGCTAGAGTTATTTTTACTTTGCCGGCGTAATTTTAGCTCTTGGAAAGAAATGTCTGAGTGACTATTCTATGTTTTTGACATTTCACCATGACATTGTTTTACTTTTAATTGCCAGCATTGTTTTGAATTATGTTTCCACTATCACTTGCATGCAGTGTTTCTCAAATAAAGTTTTCAATTTCAGTCCAAAATTGTGTTTTTAACTCCCAATTCAACTTGAACGACAGAGAATAGATTTTCATTTCACGACATTTACTTGTCCCTGAGCTTATTTTAAAGTTACCAACAATATGTTCAGTATTGTTCCCGACTTCAGAGCTGTGTCGATATTACTTTCTAGTTTAAAAGTTTATTCCAAAACTGTCTTTTTAAACTTTAAAGCGGCATCGCAGTCTTTGTTCCTAACATAATGATTTCGATAAAAGCATGTTGACCATGTTCCATTGTTTCTTTTATAATCTCTTCATTTTCTTCACAGGATTCTCTTCGCTCGCAGAACCTTAGCACCGGCAGACGACTTCAGCGACTGGAAAAAGTCTCAGACGCCATGAAAGGACAAATGGAGGCTTTTACTCTCAAACAGGGCAGCAAGCCAGCGACGTCCTTATAGCAAACCTTAACAACGCAAAAATAGAAAAGAAAAGAACGAGTTTTTTGAAATTGTACGTCACTTTTTCACATTACTGAGCACCCGGGACTTGCATCGATCGTACCAAATCATCCCAGGAACACCCCTAGGGTTCTTTTAAGATACGGGGAAAAGCCCTGAGGATGAGGCTGCACGTACCACCCTAAGGATTTCATTCAAACTTGATGTATTCGTGCCACAGCGTTTCCCGGCCTGTTTATTAATTGACCAGTTTCCTCCGAAAGAAGAGCGCAGGTAGAGAGTCCTCTAGAAAACCAAAGCAATAAAATCCCCACGAAATATTTAGGTGCTAATGTTTTACTTTCGTTTCTATAGATAAAACCAAAACCAACTGAACTTAAGCGTGTTTGATTGAAATTTCTAACATAAATTGATATACCGAAAACGCCGTGAAGTAGTCACGTAGGAGGAATAACTATAAATTTGTTTATTGATATTACTCACTCAGTTAGAATACATTCCGGCACGCTTGCAGTGTACTACAATTTATTTACAATTTGAACCAAGAGTGTAAAATACTGACATTTTTTTGACTGCCTAGAGTACACGGTTAGTTTAAAGTCATAATCACTTAATGTGTGTTCTAGTTACCAGTACAAGGATGCAAAACAAGGATTCGTATATCAAGTAGAAAACTGATTATTGTTGAGTAAAACACCATGAACGCGTACTTTTTAAGCAAAACGCTACGAAAAACGTAACTATTTGTCTAATTTCAGGTTCCTAAATAACTGGGAGTCTTGAGTGAAGATAAATGATTGAAATTTTTCCAGACAAGGACCCATACACAACGCGCCAGTTACTCAATGCTTGTTTAGAGAAGAGCAACCTGCGAGCTAACCTGCAATCAGGCGAAACGGCAGATCGCATGCAGGCTACTTGCGAGCAAGCTCTTCAATCATGGCGCGCGAAACAAGCGGCGAGAAAACGCACTAGCGAGCAGTGAAGCCGCGAGACTTCACGTGACTCCCAAAATGAAGAGCTTGCACGAAGACTTGAGAAGAATAACTACAAAACATCCTCAACCCGTTATACACGTATCTCAATCAACCCTCTATCCACTAGCCCTTTTTCCACAAAAAGTTTAAAAGAAATAAACTAATCTAGTACCCTTTCGCACAATTAATTTAATTTCTCGAACTATTGCGCGAATTTTTTCTGAAAATGGAGAGTACTAAGAGAGAAAAATGTCTCAAAGAAAGCTTTTTAAGCCTGGACGAAAACTGAACGCAGTGCAAGGCAATATTAGTTGATCTTTAGAGCTTTCAGAACAGAAATCCAGTAATCATAACTCATACCGGTATAATCCCTCAGGACTGTGCCTGAATTATTTTGGTAATGATAAAATACATGAAAAGAATTTCTTGAATCTGATTGGGTGAGAGCAATGGATATTTCAGTAAACATAGTGCAAAAATGAGGAAAAATAATATAAAAACAAGGAAATAAAATGAAATTATTGATCACGTAAATTTTTTCATGTATATTATCAGAATTATACGCTTCTGATATTATTCAAGGGTAATCATACGACTTTCCTTGTTCACAGTTTTGGAATTTATTCTCACTTGTATGTTTTTCAAAAAGCTTAAGTTGCATACGCCTGAATTAATATTCATACGCTTTCAAAAACACGCTAGCAAAATTCAAATTGAATTGGAAGTCGTACACAGCTATTTCAAGAAAGGTTTTCGGGAAAAGGGCATGCGACAATCCTGAAAGGTATTGTGGGTGGTTTAGGGTTGGAATTTTGAAAAAATGGCACGAAAAGCCATGGACTGATGTTTGCTAGTGCTAAAGGAAAGCAACGAAAGTAGGTTCGAGAGCTACAGTGTCAGGAACAGCTAGTGTACTGAACATATCCCATATTGCCTTTCAGGATTGTCGCGTGCACGTTTTTTCCAACAACCTTTCTCGTGAATAGCTGTATATGGTTACTAATAAACAAGTTCCGCCATACCGTGTTCGCTTATAATATGGAATTATAAAGTCGCTTAGCGAGACAGAAGTCATTTCTCTCGCGAAACGTTTCAACAAAGGGGAGCAATAAGGGGCGGGTGATCCACAGGCTAGAGATTTTTCAGTATGTGGCCGGGAAGTTTTTTCAAGCCTTTGGGTTTACAGTGTTGCCGTTTGTAGAAGACTCAGGAGCAGGGTTCGTTGCAGAGCCTCTGCTGGCTTTCACGATCTTGATAATGAGTACCACAATATCCACGATAAACACCACGAGGGCAAAGAATCCGAACGCCTGAAAAAAAGAGCGCCCAAAATTTAATACAGATTAACCTTCCCACGTACTAAGTTCAAGACGAATAGGCCCTTTGCAACTAGCCATTCACGTGGTACAAAACCGCCGTGCTGGAGAGCAAAAGTCGCACTGGGACAAGACTAACAAAGAAAATTACAATGTAAAATTATGTATGTCTTTCGTTTATCTTGTCCCGGTGCGGCTTTTCCTCTCCAGCGTGGCGGTTTTGTACCACGTGAATGGCTAGCTGCAAAGGGCCTATTCAGTCAAGTTTCGTCTTGGGAAATTTTAATAGGCGCTATAGGACTAAAGAGGAGGTTGTATTTGATTGGTCAGCAGTTTTAAGCCACTCTCTTTAATAATTATTGGTAGAAGGGAAAAGAATGAAAAAATTCAGATTTCTTCCTAGATATACCAGAACAGAGGCTCTTATCCCTGAGCGTGCAATTCCCCTCAATTCGCACAACGGCGTTTCATCAAGAAAGTTTATTTTTAGATAAGCCTTTCCCGCAACATTCAACTGTTACCGACGACGTCCGCATCTTAAAATATAAAACTATGAAAATGACGACCAACGACGTGCGAATGGTTCGATTAGTATGTAATTCCGTTCTCCATGGCGAAATTGAAATTCACGACCTTCTAATATATCTTACTTTTCTGTTCTCTGACCAACCGAGTTATGAGACTAGTTTTGGAAGAAGTAATCTAAGGAGCGAAGTTGCGAATTCATATCTCACTAACGGTGAAAAATATTATTTTTCTTGTATCCTGCCAGCATATGCCTATTTCCGTTCTAGGACGCTCAAAAAGATACATCTCAAATTCACTTTACTTTCCGTCCCGGTGCAAAAGCTCTTCCGTTACAACTTTTGTTGTTTTAAAGTGAGACATTTTGCCTTCATTACTTACCACGCCAGCCCCCATTGTTTGATAAAATCTTTTACTGACGCCAAGGTTTTCGTTAACATCAGCCGCAGCTTTGCTTCCGCCTTGACCTAATTTACTTAACTGTGACGTCAGCTGTGACGTGGAGGTCCCTACAGTCCCGTAGTAGTTAGCGACCTGTCCCACCAAGGAAGCACTGATAAGAATCAACAACGCCCATAAAACTTCAAACCCCAGAAGCTGAAATAAGAATTAATCGCAAGTCAATTGGCTATTATGAAGTTCCGTGTGAGACTGGGCATGGGTCGATACTGTGTCGCACTGCATCGGAGGATTGTTTTCGAGGACAAATGTTAACACAATTTCGAATTCCAGCCAAAGCTTTAAGGTTTTTTACCGTAACAATGTCTTTTCATATTAACAACACAGTTAAAGTGGCATTCTACCACCTTAGAAATATAGCTAAGATTCGTAAGTATATCAATGCCACTACGGCTGAAGTTCTTGTGCACGCATTCATAAATTCAAAGCTGGATTTCTGCAACTCGCTTTTACATGGTCTTCCCAAGTATGAAATTAACAAACTGCAAAGTGTCCAAAACGCTGCAGCGCGTGTGATTGCCTGCTTAAGTACACACACACACACACACCAAAAGCTTTATTTGCATGACCATAAAGGAATTACAGTATTGCAAAAGCTATTAGTCTAAATTTAAGTACTAATTCAACTAATTAGTACGTGCAAAACATTACAAAACGTTACAGTTCTCATTCATTCATTCATTGATATTAATTTGGTTCTTAATTCAAAGCATTGCGAGATAAATGAAACTAATTGACAGTTAATTAAATAATCAGAAGAATTCATAAGAAGAGATATTAAAGTATCGTGTGAAAGTGATTTGAAGTCAGGTATTTTAGTTTCTAGTTTGGAGAAAAATATGTCTCTGATCTGAGAATAAGCCTTACAATCTAGTAAGAAATGATTTTCATCTTCGATTTCGTTACTTGTACAAAAGTGACATATCCTTTTATTGCGAGGAATGTTTTCGTATCTACCTGTTTCAATTCTAAGTTGATGACTACTTAAGTAAGTTTGATCATATAAGTTATACTCTAATGGAGTTGCACTGGCTACCAGTGGAGCAAAGAATAATCTTTAAGATTAATCTTATTTGTTTTAAGACACTCAACAATTTAGCTCCTGATTATTTGGTTGACCTAATCCATGTTTATGAACCTGCGAGGTACCTTCGATCATCTTCAGACAAGTGGCGTCTTGTTATTAAACCCTATAACTTAAAGACATACGGTTTCAGGGCTTTTTCAGTCATTGCCCCTATACTCTGGAACGATTTGTCTATTGACATTAGATCGATCGATAATGTAAATAAGTTTAATCTAAATTGAAGACCTTTCTTTTTAAACGAGTTTATGAACTATCTTAGGTTTTTTATTTTGTATTTTTGTGACTATGTATATATATATATATGTAATGATTTTAAGATTTTTATTTTTTATTCAGACCTTTTTGAAGTGTTGTAAAGCGCTTAGCACTGAAAAGTATAAGCGCTATATAAATATTTTATTACTATTATTACTATTACTGTTTTTTCTCTTCACCAAGAGAACACAGAGAGCAGCAAAATTCTAGAGCAAAAACCTCTCTTTCAAACTGGCACTCTTAATCCCCGAGGAATCAACTAACGCGCCTTCCATTCAACTTAATTTTTACGTTAACATGTTTGCACCAAGAACAGAGCTCTAATGGTATAAGCTTCACTCAACCCACAATCCATTGATTCGCTCTGATGAAGGTGCTAGTGATCGAAACATCGGTTTTTTTTTTCATCTCCCTGGTTGGGGGGGGGGGGGGGGGAGAACGGCCGGACGCCGGGGGGCCAAGGATAATACGGAGCGGGAGGGGTGCATAAGGAGGGAAATTAAAGAGCGGGAGATGGTAGTTCTTATTAAAGAGGGGAAAGGGGGAAGTTTGGGGGATATTGCGTATTTATACTTTTTTTTTTGCAATCGAACAAAGGGCTTAATTAAGGGATAAATCCAAGAAGAAAAGGGGCGGAAGCCGGAAATGCTAGGAACGAAGGCGGGAGGTTTGGACCCCCCCTGTTCCCCCACTAGCTACGGTGGCCAATCAGTATCTTATCAACTCAGTTGAAATCTTCGCTGCCTTTTCTTTTAGACCAATAGCTTGGTTTTTTGAAATTGTAAACAGTACCATAGCATACAGTATGCTAAGCCTTATTATGTAGCAAAATCCACGAGCGGGCAAGATGAAGTGAATTCTGCGTTCTAATTGGCTACCCGTTCAGGGATTTCCCGCGGTGGTCCCGCAAGAAAAAGTTCTCTTTTTGGCCATATAATAAATCCTCAACCTCGTTCCCAGGGAAGGGAAAAGCCCTGGGGACGAGGTCAATAAATCCTTTATTGACCAAACTTATTCGGTCAAGACAACTATATCCTGGCCTCGTTCTTTTTTGCGCTTGGTGAATAACGAATGAACATTTTCTGTGTCACTTACCAGAAATCTTGAGTCGAATTTCTTTATCAACTTGTCCGCTAGCATCAGAAGATAGAGAGCATAGAAAGCCATGATACAAAGCCAGCCAAATATTAACACAAAAAGAAAGAAGCCATATCTTCCGTTGAACATCGTCCCCGAGGGAAGTACGCAGCAGTCAGCCATGCAGGCCCAAGATATCAAAAGGAAAAGCTTTAAAAAAAAGAACAATACAACAACAACATTTATTGGCATTTTCATGAGTAGATGGCATTGCCGATTACAATATTGATTATGTTAAGGTAAAGGAAAAAAAATACAAAGCAGGTTAGATGGACAGTTATAAATACGTTTGGATGATGCTAAAAAAATTGAAATAAACATCTCAAGGTTTACAATCCCAGCTGGCCGGAGACAAACCATTTGGCTATTCAAACGTGACCGAGGAGTTGACCTGGGGATTACCGAGAACAAATTCAGCTAACGGTTAGGGCGGTATTGATCTCAGGGTCTCCTAGTCTGCTACACAGCCGCTTTTAGTGTCGCCACCCAACGCTCCTCCCCAAAATGGGAGCTGAATTATAATTGGCTAATCACCTGAAAGGAATGTGGTTCGGTTTTTAGCCTGCATGACAGGCGCTTTATGAGCCAAGCGGGGAGAACGCGATATTTCGCGCGGAGCGCGAGACGAGCGTTTGCCTCGCTTGGCTCGTAAAGCGCCTGTCATGCAGGCTATTCGGTTTTCAGCAGCCGTTAGTGGGGAGGAGCATTGCGCGACGACCCTAGAAACGGCTGTGTAGCAGACTAAGGGTCTCCAGGTTGCAATTCCAGCGTTCTGAACAGCTCGGGCACGCTATCTCTCGATGCATAAAGAGGACAGATCATTACCAAACGTTGTTACTGAGGGAGCTACGTAGCCGGTATAATAAACGCACTCCTGAACGACGTAAAGAATTTATTTCAAAACGCAGAGGTTGTTTTGACTGTAAAGACATTATGAAACAACTTTTTGTTACTTAAACGGGTCTCTCCACATTTCCAGGTTCAACAAACTAAACAAAATTAACGATTAAGCAAACAACAAAGCACAAAGGGCTTTTTCGTTAAAAACTGGAGGGGCGCGCCTGTTACAGTGACATAGGCATTCCCGCGTTTTGGACATGCCCCATTCCCAAAACCCTAGAGACATGGGCATCCCTTCTCATATTACCTTAGCGATTTGGGTTAGCAGGGATGCCCATGCATATTACTGTGATACCCACACCCATCCCATATTTTAAGGGGAAAGCCCTGGGACAAGATTGATTGACAACTTACAAATTCGAGAACTTTGCAGATTCCAAGGATTGACTTAGCATATCCCAGGTCAACGTTGAGCGTAACTTGGCGGACTTGATCTTGCGGCATTTTTTTCCTTTAGTGTTTTTCCTCTTGGATTTCTATGAAAACCGAAAAAAATTAATAAGCTAATAACAATATGATGACAACTTCAGACATCTAGAGACAGAACGTTTCATGAAAACAAAAAGGTTAAACTCTTCCATGGCTGGATCTCCATCTAGAATTAGATCAGCTGCCACCTTGCATTGTGGGAACGTTTGAGAGCACGTGAATGGTGCTGAAAAACAAATCTGAAAATAGACTGAAACTGTGTCGCGTGTTATCTTGTATGACGGTAGCCTGTGGGCGTTGACTTGGTAATGAACTCTTGGTCGCTATTATATGAAAGATTATTTCAAAAAGGATTTTACATCTATCAGTCCATTCCAAAAAGGACTCTATCCACAAAAATCGCTACGGAAAAGGAGTACTTTACCCATCTGACGTAAAAATAACTCACTGAGTTTATTCAATTGATCACCAGGATCTTAGTTAGATTAGTCGCAACGAACAAATAGAAAAGCAAGCGCGAAACAGAAGAACTGTCAATAACCCCGCGGTCGGTCTCTCCAGTCTTCCCTCTTTTTTGTCGCGCATGCGTTTCCCTTCGCTTGGAATAATTCTTACCTTACCTGTTGTATTAATGCATACACATTGTTCAAGGTCAAGGCTAGCTATTGTCTTATCCAAAGAAGTGGTAATTGTAGAGACCATTAGGTTAACCTTTTGTCCTTGAATGGGTATATTAAAACATTTTAAATGCAGCATTGATTACAAAAAAACTCGAGTAATCTTCATCTCTGAGCAAAGATTTCAATCAAACAGAGAGCAGTTAAGTAAAACAGTTTTTTTAATACAATTTTATTATTCCTGGTCGAATGCTAATCAAAGTGCACCTGGCTTTGTTTGCCACAAAAGTAATAGAAAGCAATCAGTGACTTAATTGCCTAGCAACAGCTCAAAACAAAAAGCCTACATTTGAGAGTTCTGCATTTAGGTTAGGTTATAATCGCAGTTGTTTGAAATTGAACTCGCCCAATGCTGGCAGCCACCTGCCTTTTTTTCACCTCCTCTTTAACTAAACCATGGTGACAGAAAACTATATTCAGAACAAAGGAAATTAAAAATTTTCTGTCTGACCAGTGTATAAAATTAACCTCTTCTAGCCTTTTACGATTTTAAACTCTAAGCTCAACTCAGGGCCGCTTATTAAAACAGATTAAGACGGCGTTTTTAAAAAAACACTTTCTGAGCCGTTTTCAGTAGTTTTGCCAACCATGATATCTAAACGCTGTTTTCCGTTAACAGTATCGAAGTCTCAGTACAGTTCAGGCTAGAGAACCAATAACCAAATGATCTTGTTAGAATAATCCACTTGTAAACAAATTTAGGAGCGGGAGCGCTTTTTTTGAACTGCGCTCTAAGATCAGACAAATTTACAAAATTGAATTACCGAGACAAGGAGGAGAAAAATATTAAGTTGGTTTCACGGAAATGCTTTTTAGTGTATCAAAATAAGAAGGAATTCAATTTTTACTAGTCCACCGGATAATGTCGATAATTATTCAGACCGGCTTACAGAGAGATTTCATTGAATTTGTACATCTATATGTAACTTAATGTAATGATATTTGTACAAATTTGTACAAATACTTTCTTGCATTTGTGTTGGTATTTTATTCAAAATTAATTATGGCGACAAGATTTCACTTCTAAATATCCCTTTTGTTTGCCATAATAATTTTTAAAAAAATCTTTGGTGGGAAGTGATATTTTGTACTAAAACGTACATTTGCTTAAAGAATTTCCAGGTTCGTTTTACGAGACTGAACTACTAAAGCCGGGCCTTATTACGTACACCGGGTTCAAATTCGCGCTCCATTCCAAATCTCAATTCTTATCATCTCATTGGTCGTCCTTCGGGCTTATCTTTGTAAAGATACGCTACGCCTATTTTACCAGGGGCCATATTTGCCAACCGTACCGTGTCGAGATAGTGGAGCAGGATCGATTCGCTGCAGAGGATCGCTTTCATAGAGCGAGGAATCTGACAACGCCAACAGAATGATATTCCACGTTCATACCAAAGAAACCTGAATCGTTCCCAACAAGGAAATGAATTCTCGAGTGTCATCGTTGCTTGGCTATGAACTTTGTTTATTGGCAAACACCGTCTGCTTACTACTACAGCCGAATATATTATTATTTTTTTGCGCTGAAAAAGCTTTCACAAATTTATGCCAAGAAGTCATAAACGTACATCGATATCATAAAATCTTCTTTGTCTTAGCTACGTGTAAAAGATGAAACTCAACAGAGTGTCGAGAAGAGCGTTTGGCACGGTAATTACAATAAGATCTTTCGTTGCATTATATCCGAATAACATTGGACTGGAAAAGAAAGCATTCGTTCAGGACAGATAAGAAAGTACTCTAATTATTGACGTAAATCCATACGCGTATGGGTTTTGATTTTCAGTGTAGTGACGTTCATTTGCACAAATTCAGAACTATTCCAGGTCTTTGTACTGTTGTTAGGGTACTTCAGCCCAGAAACCTTACTTCTCTACCAAACTGCCTAATCTGGTTAGCTAGGGTGCTAAGATGTCTCCTCGGTCAAAACACTGCTTTTCCCCCATATCTCTACATTTGGTCGGTTTAATATGAAAATGCAATGAAATTACAAGCTTACCTAACCGATTTGTTCCAGAAACCTGATTTACGAACCAAGTGCGTTTAGTGCCAAGAACACTGATATTTGCATTCGTACTGAACGACACGAGTTACAATACCAGGTCTTTTGTACTTTTAATTAGGTACCTACCATCATTGTTTATGGTGACCAAAGATCTTAGCAACCCAACCATAAAAACCTAGACTGCATATTTAATAAAAAATTTTCAGCCACAGCCATGGCAACTAGATGCATGCTTTGAACTCGATGCAGCTCAATTATGCAAAATTCTATTTTACCGATATTTAACAGGCCTTGTTAATTTAACCCAAGCTGTTTTTGGTTTGTTTCTTTTTTAATTGAAAATAATTCATAGTCGATCTTAACTAAAATTAGTGGGCATGGTTAAAGGGCCTTCTTTCTGAGAGACTCTTTGTATTTTCTGAAAAATTTCGCCTCAAATGTATGTTTGCGAAATATTTGACGCGGATTTCTGGCTTCTATAAAAGCTATTAAACCGCGATCAATCGAATCAATATTTCGGACGTTTTCGGCGGACCTATTGAACAAAGGGCGGTTTAATTAGTCTAGTTAATATCGTTATACAATGTCAAGTCTCGGAGTGTACGTCTGGCAAGCTGTCCTTGACAAAAAAGAACTATGATTCTACTATTGAGAATTGGTAGATTTCAGACCACCCGGGGGGGGGGGTACTCCCTTACATTACCTATACGGGTATGTGCCGCCCAACGGGGTCGTGATTTTGAAGCTCCTGATTTAGAACGGGGCATCCATTTCAGAGGCGTTTTCTAGAACAGGGTATGAAAGATTGTGGATCAAGGCTTTATCTTCTGCTTAAAATTGTTGCTGATTATGAAGAAGCATTTATTTGTTGTATAAGTCGAACAAATAAAGAAATATCTTTCTAAAAAACAGGACTATTTCAATTTACAAACTTTCTAGAACGGAGTATAGAAAATTGGCCCATTTCTAGAACGGGGTATCAGTTTGAGGGCGAATTCTAGAACGGGGTATAAAAAATTGGCCCATTTCTAGAACGGGGTATCAATTTTAGGGAAAATTTTTTTTACAACGGGGTGCCAATTTGGAGTCCTGGGCGGCACATACCCACCCCAAAAATACCCAAGTGCCCCCCCCCCCCGGCAGACCACTTGACGCATTCTCTGATTTCTATGTTCACTGTGTGCACTATGCTACTTAGAATATGCGAAGAGCTTTAGTAACAACATGGAACTACACGCGGTGTAACTTGTAAATTGCATGCAATAAATTATCTTCCATAAAGTAGATGTGCCCAGACCTCTTCTCGGAAGATGCCCCCCCCCCACCCCCCCCCCCCCCCCCCCGCGTTAGCTCCTGTTGTTCGATCCTTGTAAGCAACCACCTCCGGTAAGCGACCACTAAGTCTTTGCAATTTTGGTTCGTCGCTTACGGGAGGTTCGACTGTATATTTTTTAAATTTTATGGGCGTTATCCGTATTTTATCCGCTATTATGTATGCGTTTAACAAGGAGCATTCCAGGCTACAATAAAGATATATCTTCCACTCTCAAACTTCCATTTTTTTCCCCCTAGGGTCTAAATGAGATTAATCTTAAATCAGGGTAGTCTGACCTGGAAAACCGTAAGATACGTCTTCCATGAAACGTTTTGGAAGAACGGCACCGACAATGTATAACTATATTTGCACTATAATTCCTAACAGACTTAAACTCTGAAAAAATTTATACGGTTCATTCATTTTTAGTTTTCATATTGTGAAAAAAATGAAAAAGATGAAACAAAACTGAAGACATTTATAGCAAAGTACATATGTAAGCTATTGGATTGGATAATAATTACAACCAACTGATTCCATCGTGTAAACTTAACCACGAACTCATAAGGACTAAAAGTCAACCGGCGTGTTTCAAGTCACTGTCGACCCGACTGAACCAGTTCGGTACAAAGGCCACACTAACGAAAAGGTTAGGACAAAAATCACATTATCACGGTAGCAACGATCTACTAGGTCACTGGGTAAAACGTCGTCGGTATTTAATTTTACCTTTATGACTGCCAGCCAAACAAAAGAGGATGAAGCTCATCCTCTCTTGAGCCAAATTAGAGAGGACTGATCATATAAAACGGGCAGCTATTTTCATGTTTAGCGAATAGTACCTGAACGAGACTTGTCACTATCTCTTTGAATAAAATAACTCAATCACGCCTACATAATCAAAACTTTTACACGAAACACGGGAAATTGTCAGTTACTATGGCAAAAATACAATTATAAACAAAGTCTTCTTACTGGAAATGCTGCAGGTGAACGCTCTCGTCCAATGACCACCACAAATCAAAAGCTGGCTCAGTTGCGGATTAGATCAAGTTGTTCAACAAGCTTTATAAAATACTGTCAAATTATCTGAAAATCATCAGCCTTCGAACGTGCAAAACTATATACGAAAAAACCGGACGCAAAAAACAAACAAGGTTTTCAATTCGTCCGGTAAGGTTTTTTTAACCAGCAATAAATAAGATACTTTTGATTTTGTGCAATTTGATTTCGATTCAATCCAGTGACTAAAAAAGCCACTGGCTGGTCCCTTAAAAATTTAAAGTATTTTTTTACGTAGTGCATGTATTACCTTCTTACAGCAGTCGAGTTTTAGTCGCTGTTAATTTGGTTTAGCTAAATGCAAATTTGTTCATTTTTCGGTTGAGACTTTTGGCATTGCATTGCCTAAAGTAAACAAATAATCATTCAAGAAAGCGATTGGTTCCCCATCTCGTAGTTACTGTAAAACAAAGGATTTCACGGCCAGGCAACAGTTCAATATACATAATGGTCTACTTAATTACAGACTTTTTCAATGAAAGTAGTGGCCGATAGCTGGTCAATAGAATTCAATTAGATCGTTGCATTTTTGTCAGAGACGAACTATCTGGTACGCTGCTTAACAAGACGGCATACCTCAATAAAAGCTCTCATTTCAATAGTCACACCATGGGATTTCATCTACATACTCAAAAGTTAGAACAACCTTGTACAGCATAACAAACAGTAGCACTGGAAGTACTGCTCAGTAGCTTTCATTTGAATGGTCACACCATAGGATTTTATCCACAGACTCAAAAGTTAGAACCGCTTTGTACAGCATAATAAACAGTACCACAGGAAAGTACTGCTCAGTAGCTTTCATTTGAATGGTCACACCATAGGATTTCATCCACAGACTTAAAACTTAAAACCACCTTTGTAAAGCAAAATAAACAGTACCACTCTAAAGTCCTGCTCAGTAGCTTTCATTTGAATCATTTAGCAATTAGATCCTCTTAATTTTTTAAACGACCCATTCTCGTAAGTAACCTCTTCTACTTTTGGGGGTGATTGTTTGAACTATTCCACTGTTGCTATTAAACCGCTCGTAAGCGATCACACACTGGAGGATCTCCTACCCGCGTAAAATAGGTAACGCGTCGCTGCAGACCATAATTATTGCTTTTTCATTATGACGTATTAGAATCAATTTTACAAAACTGTAACATTTATACGGGCATGTCTTACATAAGAAGCGAATAGCTTGTATAGATGGTTCGCGTTTTCACCTTTAAAGCACGGACACATTTTCGGGTGACTGTTGCCCGTAGCAATGGCATTCCAATATGGCGCGTGTTACGCAAGCGCACTATGCGTTCACTTCTTAATTTAAGACGCGAAGGTCATTTATAGGAAGTTTTCTTCGTCTTAGCTAAGAAGCACCTTGTTTAAGAGCAGGTGTTAAGCGCTGTTCTTAGATAGCATTTAAACGGGAAGATCGGTTCCGATGGAAGGTGTCTCATTTTTCCTTGTATAAAGGGCCTATTGTGTTCCTTGTTCCTCCGACGCAACTAAGAGACACCATAATAAAAGGATGTCTCAGCACACTCAGATCTGTTCACGGAAGCATAGTGCCACAGGCGACTTACAGTTAAATCAGTGGCATTTTTAAGGTGGTCGCTTAACGGAGGATTCAACGATATGAAAATGCCTGTCCTTATGAAACAGTTAACTTCTAAATTAGGTTACGCTCATCCCATGCGGAAATACAACACGGAAAATTTTTTGACTAGTTTTCTCGGAAGGCGCAGAATGATATAGTCGTAAAAATGGCCGCTTGCTATATTTCACCAGAAACAGAGCCCTTGATCACGAGAGCATATTCCTTTAATTTTTCTGTTGTCCTTGAGTTCAGTATTCAATGTGACTTTGTAATTACGAATTTTAAATGTAATACTTCCTTGATGAAAGTTACCTGAGCTCCAGCCTTTCAATCAGCTGCTACTGTAGAGCGCATGCATTGTAAACGCATAGCACGTCACGTCAGTATATAGCACGCGCAGAAAATCGCTGATAAATCGTATGAAAGTTGGAGTAGCTACGAAACAACGTCGATTTCGCGGGCGAAAGATCGCAGTGAAGTTCTCGCCTGTTTACTCGCGACTCAAAATGGTGTCTTAAGATGAATTTAGAATACAGGTACAAAGATGAGTGGAGAATTTTCTCATTGCTTTCTCCAAGAAGGCGCACAGTTTTGGAAAATGTAGGCAACGGTATCTTGTATTATGGATGCGTCAGATAAAAGATTGCACTAGCATAGCTACCCACAAACGAGAACACTTAACAAAGTACAGTACTAAAATTGGACAAAAAAATCCTGGAATACACTTCGAGCCCAGTTTTAGCTATAGTATGGGGTGAAATATTAAATAGGTGCATTTCGTTGTTATTTCAGTTGCGGAAGTCGCTCGTGACCAACTTGTCGCCAATTTGTCTGCGGCTTGTTGGTATGATTTTTTGTTTTTACCACGTATTGACGTTAACTCCAATCTATAAAAGATCATAAATAAAGATACGCATGGAAAAATTAATAATTTAGCTCCGGGTGCGAAAAGTTAAAGGAATTGGCTACTTGTAATAAAGGAGATTGAAGTACCATTTTCTGCCCCCCCAAAAAGGAGGGAAAATGTAGATGAATCTTTTTATTTGTTTTTTTTTTTTAGATGATGAAATGTCTTCCTTAAAATAGAATTCTTGAGTTCTTGCAATGATCAATCGTCAGTTTTGTTTTGAGAACAAACTCCAAGTTTTCAGTGGGGGAAGAAGTTGAAAGCAAAACTGCAAATGATTTGGGAGTTACCCGGGCCAAGATTGGCCCGTGCGTAATTTACAAAAACCAATGCCTTTCCTGAAACTCTTAAAAGCTCTTTAGATTTTACGTACGTCCTTGAATCAATTACGTGTATCCTTAGAACAAAGCCCATTTTCCGGTTATATTCATGCAGACAATTCGCTGAAAGTCAGTTGAAGATCGTGGAGTTAAATTGAAAGAAAATGGACATTACACGCCCGTCAGAAACATATTGAAAGAAAAAGAACCTTGTCTATAATTTTTATGCTTTGGCGCGACTCAAAGGCTCATTTTATTGTAGATTTCTTGATATCAGGCTATGATGGACTCTATAAGCTTTTAAGGCTATCTAAAATTACAATTTTCGATATTGTTATGAAAACGGTACGAACTATCCACGGAGTTAAACTCGGTCACATCCAATGTGCCTTTCAGTGAAGAACTGATGTGCAGTAACTTCCTCTACAAGTTGGTAATTGGGAGCTAAAATCTTGCATGCTGTAACCATCCAATTCCTTCAAATGAAAGAGACTAAGCATTACTTTCTCCAGTTTGTATTGTTTATTATGATTTACACGATAAAATTATGGCTCTTCGATATATATAGGACAAGAGTTCAAGTATAACCCCACGATACCAATAAAAGCCACTGAGCATTACTTTTCTGTGGTATTGTTTCAAGGTGAACTTAATGTATTAGTTTGTGGGTAAAATACTATAGTGTGAGCATCATTTAAACACGACTAATGAAGAATAGTTTCCTGTCTGATCAGTAGTAAATCATGTTATACAATGCCGAGACTCTAAATTCCAAGCATGTGTATGGATGGAATCCTAAAGTGAATTTTAAAATATTTTAATGAAAGCTGCACTGTGACTGAGCAGCACTTTCAAGTGTGTCAGAAACCGAACTCACAAAAAGAGCCATAATGTCTATGTTACTTGATTATAGAGACTGAATTAGTACTGAATTTTAACCACCCAATAAACACTGCAAATAAAAGTCATTTTCCAGAGCATTGTTTTGTTTTTTGTTTTTTTTAGTACAACCTTGTTACTCTGACGGAGTTTAATGACTCTTGCAAGTTGATTTTTAAAACCGTTTCGACAATTTTCTGCTCTGTTATCCTGGAGATGAAGGCTTGATGATCAATACAATAAATTCATGGCGTTAAAATACGCCTTTATTTGAAACTACAAAGGCGAAACGCCTGATCAATACACAATCCTACCCTTAACTACCATCCTACGAAAAATAACTAAGAAAAAAAAAAGAAATCACAAGTGCTCGAACTGGTACTTGACCAGCTCTGAGCTCGAGTGGAAACTTTCACTCCAATTTCGGCACGGTAAGATATTTCTGATTTTCGATTTTTAACGAAGAAAACGTTTCACCAACACTCAGTCGATCACATGGGCTAATGGTCGAGATATATGTTTAATATTGAAGCCTTCGTAAACACACTTTTGAGTGGAAACGCCAATTAAGAGGTAGTTTTGTTGGTTAAAAGTTTTCTAACAAAGAAGTTTGTTCATGTTTAAATGGTTTAACTTGCCTTCAGCCCAGAAAACTTTCTTTATGTTATATCACAAATCTCATAATGTTCTTGTTGCCAGAGGAGAGTAGAGATAACCACTGAGCTCTTTCGCTAATCTGCTAAAATTTAAATGCAGATATGCAAGGAAACAGTTCAGTTGAAATCTTAAGCTAATTGTATTTGTTTCTCAGTATATTTCTTCTCAACTTCTTTCAGTCACAGCATGAATGCAGTTTTAACCTCTAAAAAATCTAGATAAATCCCCTTGCAGTTTCTGTAGATCTGGATAGAGTCTTACTGCCCAGTTTGCCAACTTAAACGCAGTTTTAAAGCAAGTTTCCGCTACGGAATTCCAAGAAGCACGTTCTGTGTTGTTCTCAGTATTGTTTGTCTAAGTTGTGTTCTTGCGTACTTCTAATACTTAGCTTTCAAGAGGTTTTCCGCCCCGTTTGAAGCGACACCCTTATTTGCATATTAATACATTTTAATTGAGCAAATGCACCGTAGGAGACAGTTTATAGTCAAGCGGAAAATTAAAAAGTTTCTTTACTGTGACTTGTTACTCGGCGTCGCTTTGGGGATAATTTTAGAGTAATTAATGGTAATCATTATTCCATTTCGTGACGTTATATTTCACTGCAAAATTTGTTAATATATGCTCCATCAAATATCACTCTTCTTCATTCAGCCTAAGATACTTGAACAGCTGCTGATGTAATGAGCTAACTAAAGGTAAGATTTGTTTGGTCATTTACAAAACAAACGTTTCTTAACAGATTCTTGTTAAATTTCGTTTTCAATTTAAAATCTCCTCAGGGGTAGCAAGTGAAGCTTTGAAATAGCTGAAGCATAATACAAGACACGATGTTTCTGGGTTGCTTGAACAAGCTTTGGAAATGGTGAAAAAAGGTGAGATTTACGTCGCGTTTGCCTTTTAAGTCTTGAGACAATAACCCTTACGTCAACTTAACTCCATTCAAGGCGCCAGCTATCTGCTTGACGTTTGCTCGTTACCTTCAATCACGAATTAAACTCTTTAGTAGTTTTATGGATGTTCTGAGAAAATCGAATTATTATGTTGTTGCATTTTATTTAGATTACTGGGTTGTCAAGCCTGACGACGATTCTGGTTTTCAAGATGATGTAAGCGTGGCTTATGGTGAAAACAGCCATAATCCTGTACAGATCACCGCTTACAAAACGAAAACATGGGGTTGCTTCACTCCAAAAAAGCAAGAGTCGAAGGAACGCGAAGAGAAGAGTCGTCAGAAGATTGGGCTCTCTGAGTGGTCAGCAAGAACCGAAAGCTTTCTTCATCGGGCTACAAAAAAGATTATCGGAAAGACTAGACGAATCATCGGGAACTTCAAACCGGAAGAGGAGAAAAAAGCCGCCACACAGAAGCAACAAGATACAAAGTTGAAAGAAAACCAAACCCCGCAAGTCGTGAATATCATTCTTCCTGCAAATAGCTGCACAAGTATTAACGAAGATCTTGTGGATGATGGCAAAGTAAATTTCTTTCGTGCCGACCCATTGAGAAGCCCTTTTCGGGAATCCCGCAGCTCACGCTCGAGTCGGGAATCCCGAGAGCCGCACCCGGAGGATGAATCACTGCAGAGGGAGTCCCGTTCCCGTAACTCGTTCCAGCGGGTTGATCTAACGCGATGTTCAATTCGAGGGCTCCGAGATTCTGTGTTTCTTGAATCCCGCGACTCGTTGTCCCGTGTCTCCCTGAAGTTCATTGAGAGACAGCCCATGCTGAGGGTCTTGTTTGAATTCCAAGCCTGTGATGACGATGAAATCGCTGTTCGAAGAGGAGAGCTTGTCAAAGTGCTGAACAAAGATGACCAAGATTGGTGGTGGGTGGAAAACGCGCATGGAGAACAAGGGTTTGTGCCGCGCAATTTCCTGTGGCCCTGTGGCTGTTATGGTAAGGGAAGTCGGTAGGATAAGTTTTTACTAGAAGAGGCTGTCATGTTTAGAGAGGATTTATACTTAGCTCTCTGGCACTGAATATAGCTGAGAAGATAAAGCGCACTTATTACTTGTAAAA
The DNA here is from genome assembly GCA_964035525.1 of Porites cylindrica. Lineage (NCBI taxonomy): Eukaryota > Metazoa > Cnidaria > Anthozoa > Scleractinia > Poritidae > Porites > Porites cylindrica. The sequence continues at coordinate 4,906,934 of OZ037787.1, read as the reverse complement.
GTAAGCAAATATGACCATCAAATTAATGCTGGTCGCTTAGGTACTGACTTTCTACCAAAAGTTTCCGCTTTACTCAACTTTGCACTCGAAGCGAATATTGAGAAAAAGGTGAAATTAAAAATAACGTTGTGTAGCGAGCTTAATTAGAATTTAAAGTTTTCAACAAGTAAACAGAATTTTCTAGAAAAATGGACATAAAACGGTTAATTTTGGCTGTAAACAATAGCCCAATTATCGAGCTTGCGCTAATTTGACAGATATTGTACGAAGCATTCCAGCTGCGTCAACACTGTGTTAGTCTCCCACGCAGGCGTTTTTAGGGGAACTCGGTTTTCATCCCTCATAAAGGGATGAAAACGAGGTCCCCTACAAATGCCTGCGTGGGTGCCTAACACTGTGTGAGCCAACATTTCTATGAAATTTCTGCCTGAGGCGAATTCGAAAGCCATAAAAAGTACAAATTCATGTTTATCTCAAAAAGCCTTTAGCAGTTTCGGTTCACATTGGTGCAAATCTTAACCAAACGTCTCCAACTTTCAGAGTTCAACTTTAAGAAAAACGTTTATCTGAGCAACCTTAAAGCTGTAAAAGGTGGCATCTTTTTCTCTGTTCGCTTCTGTTAAACTGATAAATATTAAACAAATAAGTGTTATTTAGTTCATATTATCTGACCAAACGCCTTTCTGAATTGCTGATAAAGACCTGATTCAAGGGTTTCATTGCTTAAGAGGGTCGTTGGCAACATTCATGCATCAGCTTTGTATAGTAAATTACTGTGATGAAAAGTTAAAACAACAACGTCTTGCGGTGGAAAAAAAAAGATTTATTAAAAGTGTGATAACATCTTATAATAAAACCAAATAACTACGCGAGTTATCAAAAGACGTGCAGTAACACGAATATCAGACTAATGACTACATGATGTTGTGATTTTTTACAAAGAAAACCGTCACAAGTTTTTGTTGAAGGTAGCCGACGAAAGCTGGACTGAGTCAAAGCAGTTTCACAAGATTTCTTATTCTACGCTTTTTTTCTTCAAGATTTAAATTACTCTCAGCATTTTTTAATCTAAGGTTTGAAACATTTGTGAAAGAAACAATTGCAACTTGCTCTATTTTATGTCGGCTATTTTCTTTGTTTGAAAATCATCAAACCACAAAATCGGAAAAGCTTGCGGTTAGCTCAGCCAACAATAAGATTTTAATTAAAAAACATTAAGTTCAAAGGCAATATCATTAAAGACTTGTTTACTCGCAAATAAACTCTAAAATTAAGCAAAGTGACCATGAATCAGCATTAGAGAATGCAGCGGGCAGACAGTTGCATTCACGTTCTGTAGGCCATGAATTCCAACCCCGTTGTAAGTTTTTGGTGCATAGACTGTTCACAGTCCCCTATTTTTTCGTGAGATCGTTTAGATATTGATACTCATGCAAGGTGGGTAGCCTGTAACACAAAGCGCTCGATCTCGATGATCGTACGGAAAAATAGAGGACTGTGAACAGTCTATTGGTGCAAGAATCAGCAAATGTTACCGCATGATGGCGCTTGTGGGACCAGTGACATCATTGAACCCTGGGACATGGTTGGTCATTCAAAATGGCGGCTAAGATAACCGCCATCTTGAATTCAGAGTTATCAAAAGCATATAATACCTAAACATCAGCACAATAGTTAATTGCAACATTCTTGCAAGTGTAGAAAGAAACCATGACCTGGTTTCTCGTTACCATATCAACAGAACTTGCGCAAAATAAACAAGTAACGGATGATTGAATTTCTAAGTAGTTACCAAATAAACAAACATAACTTTGTTGTGATGATATAAGATATATTTGACAGGCGCAATGAAAGTCCCCCTGTTAGTTGCACAATTCAGTGACAATTTCATCTTCGTTCTCGTTTCTTGTTTTGTACCCCTTTCGAGTTTTCCTCACGGCCGCCAGGCTGTTTTATTTTTTAAGCAATATATCATACAAGGTAGTTAATGATTACAGATAGAACAAGTTTCCCAGTTATTTTGAAACTTTCAGAAAAATTGGGCGGTTTCGTGAGGCACCGAAATCCTTTAATATTTGGCCGGGATGTTTTTGTTCTCCTCAAATTTATGTTTCAAGGATTTCCTTAATTTTCTATTGCATCAAGAGAACATCTTGAGTGCATTTAACAGTAAGCAAATTGTAGGTTCAGTTGTGAAAATTCTCCCAGGAAAGGAAATATTCTTGCAATTCTGTCTCACTTCGAAATTGTTACCTCTTTATGTGCCAATATTGGTGGACGGCGCACTTTGTCTTCTTCACTCCGATGAAATATTGTCATTGGAGTGAAAAGTAAAACAAATATGTATAAAGACGATATGATTTTTCTTTTCTTTTTATTTAAGTTTGTCAGAAGTTCATCCTGGACAAAGTTTCAAAGGACACGGACTGCTCTCCCACATATGAGGACATGGAACAAGGAAGGAGCCAGAGCTCTCGCGGATTTTCTGTGGGGAGCTACACCGAGTGTGACGCAAACACGAAGTTGATTGGAAACAGGCGATATACGCGCACCTGGTGCTAGATCCTGACGTCATGACGAACTCATGTGAAGGAAGGAAAACCATTTTTAATTTTTGTATTTTCAACTAATAAACTGCAAAAAAATACCATAATACTCTTTCATTCATGTGCAGTCTTAACCCCGCCGGAAAAAAATTCCTGGCTCTTCCCCCTAAAATTGCACGAGTAAATTCATTTCAGATGTAGGTGTTGCTTGCCGTAGAATTTAGCTTTATTGTTTCATTGAGGAATCCTAACAGCATTATTATCGAAAAAAAATGCATGAATACTTAACCACATTTTTGATGTGTAAACGTAGTAGACGAATTCTCAGTCGCGTATATTTCATGCTTTGAAACACCGGGCTTACACGACGCACCTCTCAGTTAAAACTACATTTCAAATCAAAGAATATTATGGTATTTTTCGTCCCTAGGGCTTTTCCTATGGCAAAAGGGGAAAGACTTGGGGTAATCTCGTACCCAGATCTCCAACGGCCAAGGGAAAGGATCCTTTTTAGCGTAAGACAGAGTGGGATCTGGGTACAAGAATGAACACAATGAACACTGACTCGACTGATTTTGCGACTTTTGAAATACAAAGCTGCATTTGCAATAACAGAAACATTAAGAGCGTTCCAAACAGTAGGATAGTAGGTAACAGCTGACCTGTGACTTGAAATTACTTATTTGGGTATTTGCACAAACAATTTGCTTTACTTAAGAGCTCCTTGCTATACTAGAAATACAGTCGACTCTCTCTTAACGGAGACCTCGGAGACCACTTCCGTAAATTTAGCAACGGAACGGGATCGTCATTTGACGACGGGAAAGCGCGTTGAAAGGACTAAACTCGACTTCCGGTGCCCAGTTTGCCGCTCAGCCATTGGTCAATCCAGTTGTTTGATTTGCGCGCGTCGTCGTCAAATGACGTTCCCATCGGACTAATAACAACAGCCATCAAGCGGATAGACCAGGGCTGTCTTTCTTCAGTCCTCTTTTCGCAATTTACGAGGCCCTACAGAGGACTCGATGAAATGGCAATAAGATTGCTAAGATGGCCTCATTTACGTTTGCGACAGAGACTGGATCTGTGTTGTATCGAACTGCGCTATAAGGCTGTTTTGGGGAGCGAAAGTTTGAGCCACTTTCCGGCCCAACTTTGTAACGGAAAAACAGTCCCATAGTGCAATTCGACACGACATTGACCCAGTCTCTCACGAGCTTAACTAAGCTACACTTAGTATTGTCCCAAAGGTATCAAAGAGACAGTTGCCTGTACACAATTAAGAAGGACACTTAGGAACCAAGGAAAGAAAAACAAAACTTACTTGAACATTTGAAGACAAATAGCATTCAATCATATTTTCTCAGGCACATTAGCTTATAGTCGACTCTCTCTTAACGGACACCTCTGTAAAATGGACACTTAGAGTTGGTCCCTGCCTCTCTTTATTCCCTTTATCTGACTCTCTATAAGACGGACATCTCTCTTAGAAGTACACACACTGTGCGTGCGGTCCCAAAGGTGTCCATCTTAGAGGGAGTTGACAGTAGTCAAGACAGTAGTCAAGAGCCCATAAGACGGAGCGAGCAACTCCCGTGAGGCCTATATGTCACAGCGTTATTACCGACCGGTTTATTTTTAGACACATTTTAGGGCACTTTTTCCCGCGAAAATGGAATCTCCGCCTCGCCTATGAAATCAAAAAGGAAAACGTAACGTCATTATAAAGGCAAAAATTATCATTTTTAGTTCTGTAGGTTTTGCTGAATGGTTTGTGGGACTTTTTAAAAGATTTTCTAAATTCGCGCCAAAACCGTTCTAAAAATAAACTGCTCTGTGAAAACTCCGTGACACGAGTGCATGGAGTTGCTCGCTGCAAGTTATGGGCTCCTACAGTAGTGCGATAGGCCTGTTTGATAACAGGAGAAATTCTGCTACCAAACTGTGTTGTGGCTATGCCAGTTATTAGGGTTTTTGCTTGCTAATAAAATTTATTATCCTCGTCGGTTTACGATTCGTTTATTGCAATAAAAAAGAGCAGGTTTTGCTAAAAGGAACTTGGCTAACTTTCGTAAGAGCAGACGTTATGGTTAATTCTCTCATTTGGGACACACCTATACTGGCGATCTCCCCACTAATAAAACGGACAGCTAGCAGCCAGGGTTGGCCCCTTCATCCTGCCGTTCTTCAGTCATTTTTCTATGACCGCCCTTTAAAACGGACCCTTTCTAAAACGGACAGGCCTAGTGCCCGTCCAGAGGTGTCCATGACAGTATTATTAGTAAATCGAAATGCTATTTTGTTCTTTCAGTTGACTGTTTCGAGCGTCCGCGTGAGCGAGCTAGCGGACTGGGCCTATTTTTTGTCGGGTTGCACTATGGAACGTACAGAAGCGTCTTGAAAGATCTTTTCGAGGTTGCGCGGGGAAGTGGATCATATTCATCAAAACAATCCCAGAGGCCTCAGAGTATAATTCGACACAGCATCGGCCCTAACCTGCGAGCAGGCTCCCTTGTTGTTTTGCGAAAATCTTTGAGCAGTCGCGGTTCCTCCCGCGAAATCACGCGCCCTCACTGGGGAGAGCGGAGCTGGAGCGAATGGGCGGAATGTTGATCACGTGACTTTGTACATTTCGAAAGACATCGTGTTCCACGGTTTGTGCTGAAACCAGCGAAGGCTGTAGACGGCTGATTTTGTTATTTTCCTCTTCGATTGTCTGTGAAAATGTCGAAAGGACCAGCCATTGGGATCGATCTTGGTACCACGTACTCCTGTGTTGGAGTTTTTCAACATGGAAAAGTGGAAATCATCGCGAACGATCAAGGAAACCGAACAACACCGAGTTATGTGGCCTTCACGGAAACCGAACGATTGATCGGAGATCCTGCGAAAAACCAAGTCGCTATGAATCCAACTAATACGATTTTTGGTAAGCTTTGAACGAATTGCGTGAGCTTTGAATGCATCGGTTGTAATTGTAGCGCTTTTTGCTATTTACAGATGCGAAGCGTCTCATCGGACGAAGATTTGATGATCCCGCTGTCCAATCCGACATGACACACTGGCCATTTCAGGTAAGATTCTGGTGGATTTTTTACATTTGAAAAGAAAGGGACCTAGAAGACGATAGCTCAGAAAGCCGGAGGCTAATTAGATTTTTCGCACATATTGTAGGGAGTTGTACAATGCCATGTTTCTGGATGTTACTGTTCGCTAACTATTGTAAACAGGAATTCGAAGGCAAGGTTTAAGTTAATTGTCTCTATGTAGACGCTTTTGTGAGCAGTTTTCAAGAAGAAGTATTTCTTTTTCGGATAGGTCGTCAACGAGTCTGGCAGACCTAAGATACGTGTGGATTACAAGGGAGAAACCAAAACATTCTACGCGGAGGAGGTACGCTTAAGTAAATTGTACGGATAAATTGATTTTCTGTTAAAGGTATAAATTATATTGTTTCGCAAATATTTAGTCAATTATGCATGATCAGCGAATTTTCTGGAATTTTACCAGTTGCTTATAGAAGAATTTAATCCTGTTTATAATCTCAGGGATAGAGTACAGATTTTTTCAAGTCAAGTCGTGATGTGGAAAGTGAAAGTGAAAGAGTCCCTAAAGTACCCCTGCTGTTCTTGAGATTTAAGCGTTAGGACAAAAAAAAAAGTGTTATGTGCTAACTATTTCTGCATGTATGAGTATGTTGCACTTAAATGTTTTCCCTCCAGGTAAAATTGCAAAACTTAGATCCCACGAAAGATTGTGCTGAAAGGATAAACCAGGCTGAATTATAGAAATGATTTGACAAGAGTGTCCATTATTTTCCACTGACAGATTTCCTCCATGGTGTTAACAAAAATGAAAGAAACAGCAGAAGCTTACCTTGGTAAAACTGTCACTGATGCCGTCGTCACAGTGCCTGCATATTTTAATGACTCCCAGCGTCAGGCCACCAAAGATGCTGGTAAGTAAGCCCTAGTATCAAAGTACATATTCTCATTACTGATCTTTAAACAATATTGTTTTAAGACTAAGGAGAAGAATATGTTTACAAATCAGGAAATTGGAAATTTGATTGGGAACAATATCCCAATTTTCTTTAATTTCTGGTAGCCCTCATAAAACATTGCAACCTCTGTGAAAATATCATGCAGTTCTCCCTCCTCCTCCTTTACAATGTTGACTCTAGGAAACATTCGGGCGGGGGGGGGGGGGGCGGGGGTGGAAGGAGTTGTGAGCATGTGGGAATTAAAGAAAGTCCCACAAATGCAAATGTGTCCCAAGACTATTGCCCATGATTGTAGTCATTCTAATTCTTAAGGAGAAAAGGCTCAAAAGTGCGAAAAACCTTAGTAAAACACGTCCAACTTGGCTATGTTTCAAACCCTTCTAACCTAGTTTGTAAAGGATTCCAAACAATCTGTGAAGAAAAATGGTTTGCAAAGAGTTTGCCAAATTCTTCAAAAGGGTTTGTAAAAGGTTTCAACCCTCTCAAACCTAGTTTGAAGGGCACCTCAAACCCCCCAAATCAGCGTGCAAAGAAAGTAGTGTCTGATAGCCCGGTGCAAGTGGATTTTGCTATCGGGCTAGTGAAGTCTGTTCTTAACTTGCCCGATGAGCAAGTGAAGTTTTTTGAGGAATTCAAATTACTTAACAACTGTGTAATCAATCTTGCTTATCGAAAAGTTTTTGGGGCTAGTTGAAATGAATTTTGGACTAGTACATGCTAGGTACAGCTCGCCTGAATGGCAAGCTGTAAAACTGACTTTCTTTGCACGCTGAAGATGCTTTTGTGAGAAAATGTGTTTTGATATGGAGGTCATGTACAGCTTTTTTTTCCTTGTAGGCGTAATCGCTGGTCTCAATGTCCTGCGTATCATCAATGAGCCAACAGCGGCTGCTATAGCCTATGGCCTTGACAAGAAAGTTGGAGCCGAGCGGAATGTCCTGATCTTTGATCTGGGAGGAGGGACATTTGATGTTTCTATTCTGAGCATTGAAGAAGGAATCTTTGAAGTCAAGTCAACAGCAGGGGACACCCACTTGGGAGGAGAAGACTTTGACAACAGGGTCGTGGACCACTTTGTGGAAGAATTCAAAAGGAAGTATAAGAAAGACCTGACCACTAACAAACGTGCACTGCGACGCTTGCGCACTGCATGTGAACGGGCCAAGAGGACCCTGTCTTCTAGCACACAAAGCAGCATCGAGATTGACTCCCTGTTTGAGGGAATAGACTTCTACACGACACTCACCAGAGCCAAGTTTGAATCTTTAAATGCAAGATACTTCGAAGACACACTGAAGCCAGTTGAGAAGGCACTACGTGATGCTAGTCTCTCCAAGCCTCAGATTCATGAAGTAGTGCTGGTTGGCGGCTCCACTCGTATCCCGAAGATTCAGGAGCACCTCTCCAAATTTTTTGACAATAGGGAGCTCAACAAGAGCATCAACCCTGACGAAGCTGTAGCCTATGGAGCTGCAGTACAAGCTGCCATCCTGAGTGGTGATAAGAGCAGCGAAGTCCAGGACCTGTTGCTTTTAGATGTCACCCCCTTGTCGCTGGGAATAGAGACGGCTGGTGGTGTCATGACGACGCTCATCAAGCGCAACACAACAATACCCACCAAACAGACACAGAGCTTTACCACTTATTCAGACAACCAGACCAGTGTGCTTATCCAGGTAATTGAGCCTTTTTTGATTAAAAAACAAAGCAAATTAAAAACCTGATGATAATATCACTAGTTTTGAGAAATATGTCTGACGACTATCAAAACTGTTATCTTCCGTAAGAAATTTGGCTATGTCTTAAGGTTGAAACACACCATTTGACATGAAGTTGGTGGCAAATCACTCCTTATGCACAGGTCAGGCGCCATGTGGTAGTGACAAATTGCTTTGTGTAGAGAAGAATTTTTGTGCAAATCTTTTTATCCGTGACAAAATTGTGTCATGGAAACTAAGAATTGAACAAAACTTCTCTAGTACACACAACGTGATATGTCGATATGACGTTACGACCTGAAAAATTTTATTTATTAATTTTTTACCATTTTTAGCCCAATGAATTTTGTCAAGATTTTTTGTAATTTTGATGTATTTACAAAGTAATTCTACCCCAAAACATTTCTTATGTAGAGGGGTCATCGAATCCTACCATCCCCTTCTACCCCGTAAAAAACTTTAATGTTCCCTTATGGTAGAAGTGCGACAGAGACATCATGATAAGTGCTCCATGCCTTCTTTATTAATACTAATATTGGTTGAAATAATCAGCATGACCATGGTCATAGGAAAGGCTTTGCTCCAAGAAAAATTGAAAGTATCCCATTCGTCTGAACTTGTGAAATCCAGGGCATCCGGCATATGATTTGTATAAAAAACACTAAGATTTTCTAGTCGCCCAGGAGCAAAAGCTGGGTGCCACAGCCCAACAGGCTCTGCTAGAGCACAGCCTTGTAAGGTGGAGCAAGGCCTAAAGGCTGGTTTTCACTGGTGTCGGAGTCATAATCAGAAGCATAGAACTTTATGATCTAGTGAAAACAGTGTTCTGATTCATCTGATTCTGCTTATGACTCTGTTGCTTACGATCAAGTGAAAACTGGATTGTCTGGGTTACAAGCAGAAGCGGAGGAACCTAAAGCAATCTCAAAGCATGAGAATGTGCATTGTGATTGGTTTATCCTTCTGCTTGTTCTTCCAATGCTGACAATCTGGTTTTCACTAGATCACAAGTGGATCACAAGTGATGGGGTTGTGGGAAGAAAATGGAGATTCTTCGGACTCTGTTTCCGTCGTGCTTACGACTTACGACTTCCCTTATGACTCTGACTCTATCGCTAGTTAAAACCAGCCTTAATATAATGTTTATTATAAAAATGTTAATTTTTTTCAGGTATTTGAGGGGGAGAGAGGCATGACATCTGGCAACAACCTCCTTGGAAAGTTTGAGCTGTCTGGGATCCCCCCTGCTCCGCGAGGTGTTCCACAAATTGAAATCACTTACGACATTGATGCAAATGGCATCTTAAATGTGTCGGCTGTAGACAAGAGTACAGGACGTGAAAACAAGATCACCATTACTAATGACAAGGGCCGCCTGTCCAAGGACGATATTGATCGGATGGTCCGAGAGGCAGAGAAGTACAAGGCTGAAGATGATTTACAAAGAGACAAAATCCAGGCTAAGAACTCGCTTGAAAGTTATGCTTACCACATGAAGAGCACAGTAGAGGATGACAAGGTTAATCATAATTCCGTAGTAAATTATAAATAATCGTTCCTTTTATCATTTGCAGCGTGCAAAGAAAGTAGTGTCCGATAGCCCGGGGCTAGTGGATTTTTCTATCAGGCTAGTGAATTCTGTTTTTAACTTGCCCGATGGGCAATTGATGTTTTTTGAGGAATTTGAATAACAGAAGAACTGTGAAATCAATTCTGCTCATCGAAAAGCTTTCGGGGCTAGTTGAAATGACTTCTGGGCTAGTAAGTGCTAGCGGGCAAACTGTAAAAATGATTGTCTTTGCACCCTGATTTGGATCCCAATGGGTAAACTTATTCTAAAAGGAGCACTTAATGGGGCAACTTGTTCAGCTTTTCCTGTAACAAACTGAATGTATAAATGCAAATGTTGCGTCAATGTAAAAGATGATACTTGATTGACACCAAGCTTTACTGCAGTCAGACTCTATTTGTGGGAAATAAGTTGTTCTATGTACAGTGTATTCCCTTATTCCAGTTTCTGAGCAAATCTTGCAGACACTGCTATAGGATTCACTGGGTGTGTTTCTTTGGGATGATCCACATCGGGATCAGTAATCCAGGATCACTCGGATCATGGCACATCAAAGGAACTAATGAATCCACCCTACCATGATCTGAGTGATCTCAGATCAATGACCCTGATCTGCATCATCCCAAAAGAATGCACCCACAAAGTACATCATTCAAACGGTTTCTCTGACATTGAAACCATGCTAGGAACCATGCTGTTGGTTGGCTTTTGTAACAAGGTGTTTACATTTTACTCCACAGGTGAAAGACAAGATCTCAGAATCTGACCGAGACATGATTGTTGAGAAATGCAAGGAGGCCCTCAGCTGGCTGGAGGAGAATCCAGAAGCAAGTAAAGATGAATATGAGAGAAAACAGAAGGAACTAGAGGGTGTCTGTAATCCTGTAATTACAAAGCTCTACCAGGGTGCTGGTGGTGGTGCTCCTCCACCCCCTGGGGCAGGAGGCTTTTCCCAAGGGGGTGGTGCTGATTCCTCTCAGTCTGGTGGACCTACTATTGAAGAAGTTGACTAAAAATTTCTTTAATCAGAGTTCTGGAGTGTAGCTACTGTAGGCTAGGTTGAGTGTTGTGCTTTCATGTGCAGTTTATGCCATCTTAGCTTACCATCAAGATAGTAATGTCATAGTTCAAGATGTCTTGAATTCTGTATTACATTTTTGTAGTGTTGGTGACTTAATAAAATAGCCTTGCGGTTTTTCAAAGGGGTACTTCACCCATCTTTCCACCTCATCCAAGGCACTTCTTTTGCTTGTTTTGGAAATTCACTTGTTTCTGATCCCTTAAGTAATCGTAATAATTACATTAGTGTAAAGAATTCATACAGTGCCATCAACATTAATTGGCTAATCCAAGATCCCATTGATTGCCAAGGAGTCTTAACTTGGTTATTTTTTAGCCAATTAATACGAATGTCTCTTTGAAAGTTAAAGTGGTGGTGGTCCTGCTTGAGTTTGTTATGCTGTACAAACTATTTAAACCTTTATTGCTAGCCTTAGCCCTTTAAGCCCCAATATCCACATACAAATTCTCCAAACTGATCTCTATACATGTCCTTCATGGATGAGTTGGGAGAATTTGATAAAAGATGAAAAGCATTTTCCCTCTGGTGATCATTTTAATAATTCTCATAACCTAATCTCTTGACGTTGCATGGATATTGTTAGGAGAAAATTGATGTTGGTCACTATGGGGACTTAAAGGGTTAATACCAGTGTGTGTATTCTCTGTGTGATGTTCCTAAGGACCATCAGGATCTTATTCTAGTAAGGAAAACCTCTTTGTAGAGCCCCGTTTGTGATGCCACTGAGTGCAGGAATGTTAATGTTCTTTTGCCCAAATACTCCTGTTTCTGGGCAATTCTTAATTTTTGCGGAAAACTAGTGCAGGGCAGCCCTAGCCTACCTCAAAGACATAATCTAACCCTTGTTAGAGACATCTGCGAAGCAACACTGAGATCCATTTCCAGGGCCTTGTTTTGTCAGTATTGCGGGCTAGACAGCCCTGGATTTCAAATTTTTCAGAGCTTTTGTACTCCCTAAATTTTTTTTTACAGCACAGCCTGAACTGCAAGGCTAAATAATTAATATCCTTTATTCTTGTCACTGTTTATGTTTGACAGAGCAGGGTTATTTTACCTTAAAGAAGGATTAAGATTCTGTTCAATCAAAGTGCTTAAAGGTTCTGGTAAATGTATAGCCACATTTAAGGTCCTTAAACAACAGAAAGCAAGTTAGTGTATTGTCTTAACATGTTCTTGTAAGGTGAAGATTGTAACACTCTTAGAGAATCTTATATAATAAATTTGTCGTTCCAAAAGTGGGTTGTCTTGGGGTGTTGTCATGTTTGTACCCTGTCAATTCATAAAAGTGTTTTAAATTCGTTCCGTATTTTAATATTTTCTCATTCAAATTTTCTAAGACATCTGTAGTTTGTGCAAGACTTTCGCTGCACACCTTTGTTAACACACCGCTTTCTCAAGTTTTGGCGTAATGCTGGTAACTAAGTAGGAACAAGGTCGAGACTTTGTACCCAGTCAGTAAACCGGGGCACCAAGATTGGTTACCAGTGCTCAAACATTTTAAAGTCTTTTACTTCCTTTGTTGTCTTTCACTTTGCTGCTACCTTTTCGACTTCCTCCCTCCTTGTCAATTTTAGGTCCTGCCTTGTAGGCAAATGAAAGTTAACTGAGAACCTGCTTCTATTTTAAGGTGCTCCTTTGGGAACCTCAACCCTTTTATCCCCAGAAGAAAGCAAGGTCAAAATTCAAGGAAGATCTTTCATATCGTTAGTTAATGAAATGAAAATTACCGGTAAACAGTACCACATGAAATTAGGCACATAACTATACAGATATTTATATTTTTACTATTAATATCATCATCATCATCATCATCATTATTATAACTATTATTATTGTTGTTGTAATGATTTTTGATAATTTTACCTTTTGAAGGAAAAAGAGATTTATTATATAGATACTGATGAAATACCAGGATTTTTCCTTTTACTAAAAAATCATATCTTCATCGCGCGCAATGAAGATACTATTTTTATCTTTCACCTGTGAGGATATTGGTGTGGGTCGCCATGGATTTTTTCTCTTCATTAGAATTTTGACTTTTTGGAACAGAAAATATAAGTATTATTGTCGTTATTTCTGTTTAATAACTTTATATCTGAGTTTCATAACATTTTGCGATAGGTGACCACTTTAATTGCAGTATTTTGCTGTATCGAAAATGAATAAAAAAAAGTTGTATTTGTATGGGTAATAACATGATTTGTAGTGATATTTGGCATAAATACTACAAGTGATATTTCAAAATTGTTATACGTAATTTCACGAGCCGTGAGGCGAGTGAAATTTGAGACAATTTTGAAATATCACGAGTGGTATTTATGCCAAATATCACGTACAAATCATGCTATTATTTGTTTATACTACTACCCATAGAAGGTTTGTAATTTTCACATGTAGGTATTTCAAATTAAGCTGAAATATCATTGCTCTAAGCCAATCAAATTGCAGAAATTTCTCATGTAGTAGTATAATATGTAGGAATTTCATTGGTATCTATAAAATAAACAGAACATTACATGGCTGCGCGGGGATACGAATTTCATCTTCTCGTGCTGAAAGTATCTCTCACTCGTTCGCTTCGCTCTCGTGAGAGATGCCTTCAAGATGCTTTCAGCACTCGAAGATAAAATTCGTGTCCCCGCGCGGCCATGTAATATCCTCTATTTCAATTCTTGTACATATCCGACTTCCGGTTCCGCTTCTATGGTGATCGATGAACTCGCCCCAAGCTTTCTCGCGTGAAATCAGACGACGCCTTCATAACATTGCATGGCTTCAGATTAGCGTCAAAAGTTAGAAACGAATTGTCGCTGATACGACTTCGATTTTGGTGGAAAGAGATCTATGGCAATCTTACCCGAGAAATATGCGTGCCTCTTCATCGGTATGTGGTGTAAAAAACCGAAAATTCTCTCCCTTTAGTTTGTGATCCGCTAGATCTTGATAAACTTAATTTTCCGCTTGCAATACTCAAACATGTGTTCACTGCGAGGCTTATTTTCTTCCTCGGATACCTTTGTCTGTGTTGTTTTGCGTCAGTGAAAGAGCGAATTTGAAATGATTTTACCTTTCTTTCATACTTGGGCTACTTTTTCGATTTTTAGGTGCGTAACTAAGGGTGCGCCTTTATCGAATATTGTGAAACATTTTTGACTCGTGAGAAATTTTTTAAAAGGTCTTCATTTTTCTTTGCGTAGTCTTAGTTTCGGATGCCTCTCGATGCTTCTATTTCTCGTATTTTAACTAGAATTTAGGAGGATCTTCAGCCAAAGGGCCAAGTGTGTTAGTTTCTCTTTTGAACGGTTGAGTAATTTTGGGATAGGGGACAGGGAATGGGGAATTGGGAATATAAAATCTTTGAAACTTTTGGTCTCCTCCTAAAGTCTTCAGAACTGAATATTACTGTCGGGAATCAACTCTGATTTCATAACCAATCATCAGAAATAAAAGTAATCAGATAACTATTGCCCAGCGGATCGATCATCAATGACATGATAGGAAAATCTCTCAGCAAGAATTCCATTTTTTTTTTACTTTGTGCAAGTCAAAGTCCATGTATAAATGAAAACTTGGCTTACAGGTGATCAAATTCTCCTTCTTCTTTATGAGACCATTAGAAAGAGGCGACCACCCATTTTGGCTGAAATGCAGTTGATATATCAAATAAGTGGCACTTGTTAGAGAATACCGGTACTTTATTTAATTATTAGTGTGACTGTGGTGTACTATTTACTGCTTTCCTATTCACTAGATGCTTCTTGGAGGGATATTTTAACAGCTTATAGCTTTTCAACAACCAGTGCTCATGTAAGAAGACAACTTCAAAGGAAAATAGAAGAATTGTTTGGTGGATCTGAACAATGGCTTGCCTGCCTATCAATCCGAACGGCTTTGGATGCGTTTCTTGCCGTCATGAAGTTTCCCGTCGGCTCAGAAGTAATCTTTACGGCGATAAATATTCCAGACATGGTGTCAGTTGTCGAACGTCATGGACTAAAGGTTGTACCAGTTGATCTAGATCTCGATACATTAGCACCAAAGCCTGAACTGGTCGAGCTGGCTGTAACAGACAAAACTGTCGCCATTTTAGCAGCGCACCTTTATGGCAAATGGATCAATCTAGATAAGGTTTTTCAAGTTGCTCATGATCATGGTTTGTATGTTTTGGAAGACTGTGCTGAGTGCTTCCAGGGATTGAGAAGGAAAGGTCATCAACTCTCTGACTTGTCATTTTTTAGTTTTGGTTCAATAAAGCACTACACATCTTTTGGAGGAGCAGTTGTGGGCGTAAAAAACCCTGAAATCCTCCAAAAAATGCGAGCAAAAGTGGAGGAATATCCCATTCAAGATCAGTGGACTTACTTCAAGAAACTTGTTTGCTACTCTTTGCTAATGATGGGCGGATTCAATAACTCCCTTTTCAACTGGTTCTTTATCAATACCTTTCATATGCTTGGATTTAAGTATAAAGAGTACTTCATCTCAGTTTTGCGAGCTTTCCCTGGTGGGGTAACTATTGACAAACTTCGTCTACAACCATCTGCCATGCTACTGAGGTTTATGCTATACCGACTGAGACATGTCACTGAAAAAGATTTCCGTGCTATCAAGTTGAAGGGTGATTTTGTAAGCCAGAATCTCCCTAAGAATGTGTTTGTTCCTGGAAAGAAGGCAGACATAACTAGCTATTGGCTTTTCCCTCTTGTTGTGGTAAGTTGAAAAATTTCTGATTTAGTTCATGTCATTTGTCAAGGCTGCACTTTATTGTATGCGGCCTGAAAGCTCTGAACTTTGCAATCCAGGGTGACCACAAAACTTGAAATAAAATATTAAAAATGACGTAAATTACATACGTGGAAGAATTAGAGGTATTTTTGTGGCAAGGATGCTCAAATTGAAACCGTGGGGGCTTATCACATTAGCTCCCTCCCTAACCTAAGACTATAAATAAAATAACTGTAATAAATAAGTGGCAAAATCATTTTGAAATATATTTAGGATAAAAAGCAAGCAAAACAAAACATGCTAAAGAGAAAAAAGCAGCAAAATCAGGGTGCCAAGAAAATCATTTTTACAGCTTGCCATTTGGGCAAGTTGAAGCTAGCATTTACTAGCCCAGACATCATTTTCAACTAGCCCTAAAAGCTTTTTGACAAGCAGAATTAATTTGTCGGGCAATTTAAAAACAGAATTCACTAGCCTGATAGCAATCTCCACGAGCCCTGTGCTATTGGACACTACTTTCTTTGGTCACTGAAAAAGAAAGTATTATTTGCCAGTGGTGAAATCAGCAAAAGTATGCTGTAGGTGACCAAGAGCTACTGGGCACTGTTACTGCCTACAGCACAGCCCTGATTGTCTTTGAAGTTCATGGGTATAAAACATTTAAAAGCATCTAAGTATCTAGAAAGCGTTAAGCATTGTTTTTATCCAGGGCTTGCTGTCACTGAGGGCCTGGGCCTGAGGATTTCTCCCCACTTCTATGAGCATGTCCTATGTCCCCTGGCCACTTCATAGGCGGCATGCGAAGAAAGTAGTGTCTGATAGCCTGGTGCTAGTGGATTTTGCTATTGGGCTAGTGAATTCTGTTCTTAACTTGCCCTACAGGTTAATGAAGCTTTTTGAGGAATTCAAATTACATAAGAACTCTGTTATCAATCCTGCTTCTCAAAACGTTTTTGGAGCTAGTTGAAATGAACATGCCAGCTACAGCTTTCCCGAATGGCAAGCTGCAAAACTGACTTTCTTTGCACCCTGATAGGAAACTAAAGGAAAAAAGAAACAAAAGAAATTCCTAGCTGTTCAATAGCTAGAAATAAACATCATATGAAAGAAAAAATAATGAATCATCAAATAGAAAATGTGGAAGAAAAGGGTAGACTGTGTCTTAAATCAGAATTATTTTTTTTTCAGGATAATCCAGATGAGGTGGTAAGGGAACTTGAAAAAGAAGGTGTAGAAGCTTACAGGGGTGCAACCCAACTCTCCACTGTTTTCAGAACAAAAGAGGTTGGAGAAAGAGAAGATACCAAGAAAGAAGAGAGCAATGTAGATGCTGAACTTCATCTTGCTAATTTGCTTCCTGAAACAGGCGCTGTTACAGCCTTTAATATGTCTTCTGCATCAGATTTACCCAAACCAAGTGGGACACCAAGGTCGTCAAATATGACATCTGCGCAGTTTATGTGTTCTCCGCCCTCAGCCAGTGGCACGGGAAAAAGCAGTGCGCTTAGCAGAGAAAAGGATGATGTTTTGTTTCCTCACAATGCTAAGTACCTGATAGATCATGTTGTGTACTTGCCTGTTCATAAGAGGGTTTCTTTCTGGTACCTTGAGCACATTTGCCGCGCTGTGGAGAATGTGATGAAAAAGAGGAAAGGAGTGAAAATTGCTGATACCAAAAATGTCCTTTTTCAGTCAAAGTTGTAGAACGTATTCAAAGAATTGGAGGCAGGGCGTTTTCACCGCTATGCGACCTTTATTCAAGCAATACAGAGAGTGTGCCGCCTTCCAGTCCGTTTGAACAGTTTGCGCGATGAAAATGTTGTTGGTGTTAATTTCAAAGGTTGCGACAGTGACTTTTCTTAAGAACAGTTCATAGAGGTTTGCGAGTTAATTATTTATTTTGAAAAAAGTCTTACTAATCCCTGAGGATTAGTCAAGCTTACAACATTGTATCACTAATGGGGCAAACTATTGGATGACTAACCCTGTTTAATTTGTAACCCTTTTCAAAAATTAATAATATTCTAGATTTTGAATAGTTTAAGTGATAAAAAAGTCAGTTATTATTTCCACGAGGCTGAGAACTCTTGGACGTTTTTTTGGTGGGTCTTACTGTTTTATTTTAAATTATAAGATAACATCTCATTAACTTCAGTGAATTAGCATGCCATGGTCTTTCACTTGGAAAAATCTAAGTCCGTGGAATGTTCACCCATAACTTTCCAGAGTAACTTTTGGAATCTCTATACTGGCCGTGCTTATGGCCAACGACAGGGCCAATGATGGGCAAGGCAAAAAGTTGGGGATAACCCCTGGGGTGGGTAATTAGGTAGGTTTTAGGTGGGTATGCGCCCCTCGTTTGCTCAAAAAATGTAATTTCTGACATTCGAGAGACGTGGGAACGAATTAGACAGAAGTTAATATTCTGACCTCACGGTTGAGAGGTGTGCAGGGGTTCATGGGATATTTACGGTTTATTTATGGTTTTGGTGCAAGATTTGTGCCATACGTCAGCTCTACCTTGGTCCCAGAATTTTTTCTTGAAATCTTTTTTTTGCGAAAGAGAGAGCGAGCCGCAAAGTGGCAAGGAGAGAGCAGGGTTGTCATTAAGAGCCGGGGGCCGGGGATTTTCCCCGGCTACTAAGAGAGTGGCCCCCGGCTACTTTTATTGGAAAATAGAAGAAAAATAGAACCAAAAGAAATCCCTAGCCGTTTGATTCCCCGTCTACTTGTTGTGTTTACCCGGCAACTTGAA
>OZ037787.1:4776036-4878536 GCA_964035525.1 Porites cylindrica | reverse complement strand
TATTTATCATATCTATTTTTATTAATTACTTTAAAATACCACTACTAATTTGAAGCTAATTTATGTAATACCGAATAGCTTTTGCACTGGCACGAAAACCATACTGGATAGGGCCTCTGTTCACACATCAGAACAGTGATTTCCGCGCGATTTCTCCAACGTAGACGCGTGTTACGCGCTTATCTCTAAAGTGGAGAGACATATATCGGACACAAAAAGCTATCCGTAGCCTGGGAGCAAGCTCTCCAGGGCGCTCTGGCGGCGGGGCGGGAAAAAGAAGGAGAGCTTGCAACTACGTCTCTGGAATTTCAATATCTGCATCGAAAAGGTCGATGCGAAATGCTGATTGGCGGAAATGTCATAAGTAATGACGTCATTACCCTTGGCACGTCTTTTTCAATGTTTGTTTACATTCGCGCTCGTTTCCGCTTCGCGCTGATTGGCGGAATCTGACAGCTCAGTCGACGGAGAGTCACAGGGGAATTGGAGATGGAATTCAAATTCCAGAGACGTAGTTGCGAGCTCTCCTTCTTTTTCCCGCCCCGCCGCCAGAGCGCCCCGGACAGCTTGCTCGCTGACTAAGCTATCCGGTAGAGTATGAACATAGCCTAAAACCCTTGTTCGTACCATAATTTTGCCATGGGACATAACCATGGAAACACAAAAACCGACAAAGGAAGCGACCATGACAGCTACTGAGGTGATTACATCCGGTGTCTAAGCATCACGATAAAGTAACCTATCAGAAGAGCAGTTATGAAATTTCCCGCGAAAAGACGCAATGCACGCGGTGAGTGCGGTGGGAAACGAACTTAAGTGTGACCGCTCTTTAACGTTACAAGAAACTCTCTGCCTGCGAAAAATGAGACAATAAGCCTTGTAACGGTTCTCTGTCAATGCTTCAAAGAGAAATTTGGTTTAAACGGCTTAACCTCGTGCACTCTTCATTCTACCTACACGCAAAGTTTTTTTGCCCGACGAAATTTCGGACTTCGGATAACATCTAGCCGACTATCCGCTCCACAGTATCGATCTGCATGGTTCAGAAATGCTCAAATGCCGAACTAAAATGCTGAATTACAAGGACACTACTTTGCATTACAAGCCAAGAAATAACAAGGGCCTTTGAAACATTGCAACATATTGCAGTCACGGCTAATGTAACAGGCCTCTTAAGCTTGTATGTTTTGCTTTCCCAAAGCAGTTCATGTGATAATACTCTAAAGAACTGTTTCATTCATATTGTCATATTCCAGTGCATATGCACCGTGGTTTATGAAAAGCTGAAGGGGCAAATTCCCTGGAGACTTTCATCAGGAAAACAAACCATAAAAGTTAAAGAGGTCTACTGTTGCAACAAATAAAGGGCCTTAAAGACTGTAACGGAGACACAAACCTGTTTGGGAACCTGCACGACCTGTTTGGCCGGTACTGTGGTGCTACCCATGTCACGCACAGGTAGCGTGTCTCCCATGATCCTCTGGTCGTATCCTACACCAGTGAACGTAACCAGGACTGTTTCACCACCCACGATACGTACTGGAATATCCACCTGAAAAGCAACGAACCAATCACAGCTCAAGGCAACTACATTGGGCCACCGTCAAGCGCCGGAAAAAAGGTACAAGTGTTTTTCTTTGCTGACCAATCAAAGCAAAGGCACACAATCCATTGAACCAATTAGAATTGAAGACGAATACCAAGCGCATGAAAAACACCTGTGCGCTCAGTGTTCTTGAGCTGCCTGTGCTGATACTTTTGATTGGTGAAAAAAAGTAGCTCGAAAATGTTTCGCCAATCGTATCACGTGGTGATGTAAACCACAGCAATTATGACAACAGACTGTGGACACTTAACTAATGATGAGTCACAGATAGAACATCAAGGTTCTTCGTCTACCATTCCTGGTCGAATTGACATTAAGTTAACTGCCTCTGTAAGAGAGTAAACCAGTTAAAACACTTTTAGACTGACCATGTAGGTTCTTGCTTCGAGTGGAGCAAACTGCCAGTAAATCAGAGCAAAGCATCCGGGCGGAATCTCTCCAGATGGATTCAGGCACTCAAAGACTCGACAGCCATAGTTTTGCTGAACAGAAGAAAAGAATAGCAATTAATAACGCGTGTATGAAGCCTACCTTACGGGGTTGGGGATAGTAAAACTGATTTGTCTCGTGCGTCCCCCTTAAAAAAGCCCGATAGTCATGTTAAATAACAAAAACAACCCGCCAAAATGACGCTGGTTCACACCTGACCAATACTCAGTATTGAGAAAATCTCGTACTCGTAGTCGTCCTCGTCTCAGAATCTAAAGCTCTCTAATAAGTAAAACATAAAAAAAGGAGGAACAGTGGGGTAAATGACCGGCTGCTTTCTCTGAGAGACTAGCCTTTTGAAACCGTAATGACAGCCCTGCTAGAGAAGGAGTGCGCGAATACACTTACTGCTTGAACTTGTGCAAGTGGTTCCATGTCCAGCTCATAGTTGACAGCTCGGGATCCTCCATTGTAAAGCTCATATACCTGCACTGGAGGTGAGGTTCCTCCGACTGGAACAGGTTCAAACAGGTGTCGAGTGGTAGGAAAGTGAACATAGTAGCTTTCAGTATCCACAGTTACACCAACGAAATTCACCTGAAGAAACAGGAAGTTTGAAGTTTGAAAGCGCTATTCAGAGGCTCTGTCACGATCCAGTGGGTAAGTGTAAGGATAATCAAAACACAATCACAAATCCTAAACTACCATGCCGGACAAATGTCAAAAAATTGCAGAGTCCTCTCAAAAAGACTTTCCAGGCAAGTTCATTTTGGTTTTGCCTTTGCTTCTGATTGGTCGAGAAACTGGTAAACAAATGTTTAACCAATCAAAAAGCAGAGAAGTGCAAGACCACAGCAATCAGGAGAATCCTCTCGGTGCTCAATTTAGAATTGCTCTATTACAGCTGGATTTCACAGTTTTCACCGTTCTAAATTTTGAAGCCCCGAGCAAAAAGAAGCAACGTCGTTGGCCAGCAACTCCCAACATTGTTGGATGTTACATGTTGCGTTCTTTTACACCCCTCCCCCCCACCCCCTGTTGCATGTTATATGCCTATCGTTGGGAGTTGTTGCGCAAAGTTTGAAACCGGTCAACCTTTTAGCTACGCGCAAACGAACGCAAAAACTCCCAACGATGTTTCGTCCGTTTGCACGGGACTTAATGTTACACTATCGTTTTTATCTTACCAGAATTTCTCTCCCTCTCATAACTTTGAACAACACCGGAAGCCTGTTTGTACCAATCACTGTATGGCTAGTAAGCAAAGTACAAAAACAACATTTAGTAACTCAGCTAATCTAAAACAAAAGGAAACAAAAATGCTTACATCTGTATTAATCGTGGGTGGAAAAGTAAGGTGTAAGAAATGGGCAAAATTGAAGGAAATCCCAAATTGTCTTGTGACTGTGCGTCTAATGTGTTTTACAAATGGTCACACAATAGTATTTTTGCCACAAACCAAACGTTATTACAACATTACACACATAGCTGATTCAGTGGAGGTTGCTATAGGCACTGGAATTATGCACTGGGAAGATATTGTTTGGTGGTCACTCAAGCATATCATTGCAGTGTGTTCCATATGCCCAAATACCCAATTGCCAATAACCAATTGTTAAATCAACCTTCATTGAATTAGGTATATATGTTAATTAATTTTTTATCTCAGGTAATCTTTGTTTTTCTTTTGTTTCTGGGTATGGTAATGTATGCTAATGAAGTTGGAACACGAGTAAAATTACTTGAGATAAAAAGTTAACCACACCATCAACATGTCATTTGTTCAAAAGTCAGATTTGCAATTCTGACCTGCCCAGAGGTAGCTAGTGCTAATTGCACCATTCTAATTGGCTCAGAAAGCACATTGTCCAATGACATGTAGCATAATGGTAACTATTCTTTCCGCCTTTTCCTTGGATTCTTTGACTGCTGAAATCTGTCTTATATAGGTTACAAATGGGTTTCTTATAGGGAAGGGCCACAGTGTGTGATTGCAAGATACGAATTAAGTCTTTCTTGAACAGATTTCAAAGTTGCTTACCTATAAGTAAGGGTCACTGTGTGTGATTCTCCTGGCAAGAGCTTCCCTCCTCGAGGTTCAATGCTGAATAATTTATTATCCATTACCTGCATCTGGGGGCGCAAAAACGAATAATATTATTTAAAGAAAATGTAACTTAATTTTACAGCATGGTGAACAGAACTAGTTTAATTTCAGATATGCAAAGGAAAAAGTTTTCATAATGCAATTGCCTGTTCAATGGCTTGCAATTTATGGGTGTTGTAAAGATTACTTCTTTTTTGACACTCAAACACTCTTTAATAATTCATAAAGGAAAAACAAAAGAAATTAATGTTCGATGAGTGAGACAAGGCTAAACTTTACGTTCCATCTTTTTAGTCCAAACTAACCCCAAATCTAAATATTAGTGCAAAAATGAGTTGATCTATATCAGAGATTTTAAAGCCGTTCAAAAAACTCGCAGTCGTGTATTATAAGGTTTAAAGACTCTCGGTAAACAGTACATAAAAGGTCACGCTTAAATTCTTTGGGAAAGAAGCACAAATTGATCGCATAGCCAGTAAAAGTGACAAATCGTCATGGAATATACTGCTAGCCAAAAAATTGCCCAATTTACCCAAGTTCAAGACGTCTTACCTCATGAAGTTCATCTTCATCGTATTCCCCTGTCTCGGCCCAATACTCGAGCTCCAACTGAAGATCGCTGGGGAACAAGAATGCCCTGTGATGCAGTAAAACAAGATCATTGCATTATATTAGCACTTCAGACATAACAACATAAGAACTAGCAAATCAAATACAAATGTAGAAAGTCAACAGGGATTGATGGACTGGAATAACCCAACAGTCACACAACATATGGTTCGGCCTTTTGGTCTAACGAAAGCAATGCAAGCGTTCCTGCGACTTACATTTAAGGGAAAAGTGCTTTCGTACCTTTTTGACCTTAAATACGAGACAAATTATTAAATTTCTATCTTTTGCCTTAGAAAAGTGAACTGACTGATAAAAAAGTGAAGGGGAGCACATACTCTTTACTGCGATTCCATTTATTCTATTTGGTCTGGAAAATTTGACAACTTATCTTCTTGGGCTGAGATTATTTTGTATGCGATATTGGGTCATGGCACCCGAAATTTCCTCACAGCTCGTCAATATTCTCTTTTCAAACTTAGCCTTCTATTACATGTTTATCATTAAGAAGAGTCAAAAGACTCAAGACTCCTTTTGACATCATTGCGTTTGCCATAGTTAGGAACGCACAGACCTAACGGTCAATTGTATTTCACAAGAAAGTCATATTAAATTTGAACATATCGATATAAATCTGTATCTTTAGAGTTTTCCCCTGTGGGTAGACATTTTGGAGAGACATAGATAGATCGCCTTTACCATTCAGCAGGAACTGATCCTGTGTTTTTTAAGTTTAGATGCACCACACAAGGATCCACACCCAGAGGTGCAGCACCAAAGTTGAAGTCCATTATGGCTCTTGTGTTGACAGGGACTCTGCGTCTTGTGCTGTAGAGGTTTAATATTTGGCGAGCTTAAAAGATAGCTAGAAAGATATTTCAGTCCTGGATCTAACCAAATAAAACGATGTAAGTGTTTGCATGTTTGTGGGGAAATACTTGGAAGTGAAATCAACCCATTACAAAGTATGAAGGGTTTGATATGCAAGTTGTAAAAAGGCACTACCGCTTGGTCTTAGAAACGTATAGGGACTTGAAGCAGCAACGTTCATTTCACGCTTTTGACATTAATTACAAAAGGTGATGACTGCAAACGTAACACATTTTCTTCTAAAACAGTCTGGCTACATCTCTCAGCCTTATCAGTCATTTATGTCCATGAAGCGGTTCTGTGACTGCTATAAATGAACCGAGTATTACAATTTCAGCTACAATTACAATCTTTGCTCAAGTCTGTTAAGTCATACAAGCCACAGAATTTTTGTCCTTCTGCTTATCACTACATTGCCTACGTCTACTGACAACGTTTTACTAACCTGTGTCTTGTGACTGCAGCATAAAGGAGTTCAGAAGGAGACGGATCAGATTCCAGACATTCATTGAGACTGCAACAAAAATGACGGCATTTTTCATCAAATGAGGCTGCGTATAACAGTTAGCCATTCGCCAATGTCCATTTCGAGGATGTGGTTAAATCCATTACAATCGCACTTTCTTTATACACACCTACCGGTATCTAGGTTTGGCATGTTCGGGACCAAGAGAACTGTGTTCCGCAGAAACTTATACCATCCCAACCTCTAAAATACTGACACCTGGTTCGATCCCTTTAATGCCCGCACTAAGAGGATTGACCATACTTCAAAATACCAACCTTTGAATTTTACCAGCGTCTCTAGAGTCATGAAAACGTCTATCACGAAGTCCAGTGACAAGGAAAATGTGGCAATGAGCCAGGCATTTAAAGATGAGTAGACCATTTCATAAGTTAAATACTTTGTATTCCAAATGAAAGCTGAATACGGTCTTCTGCCGCATGCACACTTGACTTTCTCTTTAAGAAAATGCATCAGCCGATTTTTTTAATCAAAGGTTATCCTCACGGCTTACCTCTCAAGTGAAAAAAGACTCCATATGTGAACTTTGCTGTATCCTTTGCCGGTACCCAAGCAGCGGGCGTCAGTCACAGAAAGAGTCGGGTAAACTCCCTGGCACTGCAGTTCAGCAAGTTGTCTTTTGGGGCACGTTATGAAAGGCTTACCGTCATCTGCCGAACGAAATCATAAAGAAATATATATTCCGGAACAATTCGACATACTTACTCGTAATGGCTTGAAGTCAGAGTAGTGGTGTGAAACAGCGGAAGACGGAATCCATTAGGACATTGAGTAATTTTAATTTTCAGTGGATAAAACCTTGTACCAGAATAATTTAAAGCACGTTGCATTCTTTTTCACACTTCTCAAGGTCTATAGATGTAATTAATTATCTAACTTCAGAGAAAATTTCTCATGGGAGCCTGAGAAAATAATTTTCAAATTTCACAAAATGAAATCTTACGCATCAAATGACGGGACTTTGCAAACAAATTAGGAAGTTATTCTGTTTCTTGGAAATGAAAGAAGAGGCCATTTCCGAGTTCCAAAAGCTATCACTTTCAAAACCAGGCAAAGTGAGAAACCTTTCTTGTAAAAATGAGTTTTATTCGCATGAGAATAAAAAACGTTTTCATATCAATGGCTTTGCACTTGGCCTCGCTTTGAGACAGAGGCTTGAGGCAACTTTGAAATAGCCAACTTAAGGTGATGTTACACGGGACAATTCGGAACGACGATTTTTAGTGCAACAAAGCGTTGCAAAGTTGGACCAATGTTGCAACTATTCCAAACAATGTCGTAACAATGTTGCAACTCTGTGTTGCGCTAAAAATCGTTGTCGCGAATCGTCTCGTCTAACATCATCTTTAAACACTGCACAACACGGAAAAAGAAAAAGGCCCTGGATTGACTAACGCATACATACCAAACATTGAAAGAAGTTCGTAACTGAGTTTAAACTTGTAGGCAATTCGCCTTGACGGATAAGCTGTTGCTGTTATCTTCTGGGACGTTCTTGCTGGTATGACTCCACTCTGGCTACTAATTTCTAGAGCTGAAAATAAGGTTACAAGTATCGCATTAATGTAAAAAGAATCAAGCACATTCAGTATTCCATAACCTGAGAAAAAAGCCAACAATTCGCAAAGACAACACTGGTTTTCCCGCCAAATGAAGTCTGAGGAACGAGCGCAGAAATTCAACTGGTTGTAAATTTGCTTCGTAGTGACACGTCATCAGTATGGAAAGTGGAGTCTCCTGTAGCTCAGTGGCATAGCAAAACTGGAATTTTTTCCTAACAGCACGCGCTCTCATTGGCTACTTCGAGGTCACATGACATCTAACAATGAAACTGTTTCCCGCCAAGATCTCTGAGAGGGCAACACTGCAAATCTACGACGTCACAAGGGAACAGTGCACTGTTACCCGCGAATGTTGAACGCTCCCGATATTTATTTTCATAAATTTGTAAACGAAAAGTTTCTTCTTCGTGGGCTATATAACAAATCACTTAAAGACTGGTCCCACGGGAAACAGTTAATTTTGTTTTCCCTGAATCTTATAGTTAATGTTTCCCTCGGCTCTGTCTCGAAAAACATTGAGATTCTCGAGAAACAAATCAACTGTTTCCCTCGGGACCAGTCATTAAGTGTTTAGTGTCTAGAAGATAAACTTCACTCGTGTAATATGGAAAGAGTAGCTTACCCAGAACATCTCTTGCGGTCTGGTCGTCGTCATATGGTCCCGTTACTTCCTGGTCAATGAACAGATTGTAATGCAGACTACAGTCACTGTTGTTGTGGATTGTCAGCTCTCGAGATGCAGAGCTACCAACAACAATGTCACCAAAATTCACTGAGTCTTCCAAACACTGCAAAGAAACCAGAGCCCTTGAACCAAATACTAAGAAAACACTCAAACCCAGGACATGTTTGAAACCACAGGTAATCTTTGGCAACTGCAAAGCTTGATAAATCGTGGGAATCTAAAACCGTCAAGAGGAACTTTACGCAATCACGACAATAGGAAGCTTAAGCAAGGACGACGGCGACGGCAACGAGAACGGCAAAAAAGCAATAGGTTTAAATTGGCAAAACAACAACTTTGCACGTGCATCACGCTTTTTTGTACATTTCTTTGCCGTCGTTGCACGACTACGACGTGAAACTAGGAAGTTTCACGTTTTCTGGAGGACGAGAACACAAGACGATTTTCTTTTTCTGAACTTAGATACAGTCCTTTAGAATCAACCCCAGAAGAATTCCCCAATTTAAAACAAATTATATGAAATGGAGCAAGAGTAATAAACTTGAAACGGCGCGAATTCACTTTTCAAGTGACGTTTTCGCCGCCGTTGCGGTCGTGGTTGCTTAAGCTCATGACGGCAACGAGAACGTCAGAAAATATAGTTCTCAAAAAGGACAAAGCAATGCTTTTCTGCAATAATTTTTATACACAAACATCCAATACGTACCACAATTTCCCCAACAGATCCTTCGCCGATAACTCTCACTAAATAGGTCTTTTCATCTGCTGTTCTGTAGAATTAGAGACGTTAAGTGTCCCAATGAGGAAAGAAAGTTCACCACCTATTTATAAGCTTCACGCTTCGAGTTCATTTTAAAATGCCTTAGGCCTTGGCCAAACGTCGAACTTTTTCATGAGACGAACCAAACTTAGTAAGTTAAGTTCATGGAAAGCTCGACGTCTGACTCAGTTAAGTTCGTCTGAATGAGTTTGGATCGTCCAACACGTTCTATCCGTCTGTTTCAGACGGATAGAACATCTGAAGATCGTCTCCGGGACAAACGTCGATCTTCACATGCGACGAACTAAACTAATAAATTAAAAATTTGTATGATGTATATTAACCTCGTTTGGGAAAAATTTCTCACTGATCTGATTCAGTCGATTGGTTCGACGCGTCTTAAGTTCGACGTCTGACACAACAGACGATCTTAACTGAAATTAGGTCGACCCAAAATAGAGTTTGGTTCGTCTTATGAAAAGTTCGACGTTAATCTCAGAAAAGACCCTTACTAGTTATACCAATGTCGCAAGCGATTTTCTTACGATAACCCACATCTGATTCTGAATCACGAGGTAAATTTAATGTATGACTGACTTATATTTGATTTACAGGTACAATTTGTATGCGTGCATCTGGAGCTATTGATACGTACTGTCTATGAGCATCTGTTTGCAATCCTTTCACGGTTAGCTTTGTCTTAATGACGTACTTGTCCTCTTCAAGAGGAATGAAGTGAAACGTATGAGCCTATAAGAAAAAAAAATAATACAAATAGTTAAAGTTGACAGTCATTAATAATAACACCCTCCACATTGTTTTAATCTTTTACTTACAAAACACTTTATAACAGGTCAACAGATATGGCAAAGCTAATGGTGGAAGGCATTGATTCACAAACGATAACGAGAGTTATGTCTCAGAAGTAATTGACGAAATATTTATCCCACAATTTGGGCAAAATGCCCAACTGAAAATTTACAGTTATGGTAAAATTGGCATACTATTATTTTTTGACCACGTTTGAAGTACACATTGCTTCAATTTTTACTCTCTTTGCAATTAGAAATTGCAGGAGAAATCATTCAGTTTGGTCTTCCCACGCGGGCTCAAAGAAATGAGGATTAACAAGAACAAGTTGGTGGAACAAAATGTTCAAGGCAAATTCTCATCAATGTGCGAAACTAAGTTTCAGGTTTTTTAGGAATTACTGTTTATTGGAGAAACTATATCAACTACTTAAAGGAGCTGCGTCACGAAATTTTTTGAAATTCTAATAGTAGTAGGAACTGCTACCAAATTGAATGAAACGTAAAATAATCGCTCGAAACATTTAAAAAGGTACAAATAACAAAACAAATGCATAAGTTAGTAGGCACGGATGGACAATTTGAAGAAGATTATAACGGACTGAAATTGTGGGCTTCTGAAAACTTGTTAGCCTAACAGTTTTTCAAAGTTCATTTTTGTTGTTTGTAGCGTTTCTCCTAGTTTGATACAATACTTCAGTTAGGAAGAAAGTTTTTTGGACCAAGTTTTTTGGAAAGTTTTTTATACAAGAAATTTCTTTGTTAACGTTAAGTTTCAGCAGCGCATAGAGAAGCGTATTAAAGTCGTTCTAAAATCCACTTCTCCATGTCTGGATACTGGGTAAAAGCACTGCATGCGCCTACTGTTTGAGTCGCAAAGCGTCGATGGTGGGGTGCATACCTGATTTTCATTGGGAAGGATGATTCCTTGTAAAGGATCTATGCTGAGATGTTTTACCTGAGGACCAGGGATCTTCCATGAAAATCTGACGAACAGGAAAGTTTGAAACAGTCAGTAAAGCATAGGCCCTTTGTAGCTAGTCATTCACGTGGTACAAAACCGCCAAGCTGGAGCAGGTTCTTCTTTCAACCATTGGGGCACAAATTTTTTGGGTCGGGTTACGAGGAAACTCTGTAAAGCGAACACAACGCTAAAAAGCATTCACCTTTAAAACTCATTAGGAATTCACCTTAACGGAATCCTGGAAGTGTTCTTTAATTCAAATCTTCTGGTCGATGCCGTGCCCAGACACGTGGGTTTGAAGTAAACAGTTCCCTGAAAGAATTGAAGCGTAACGTAAGTTTTTTCGGACAAAATGATAAATCAGGCTGTATGGCGCTCAGTTCTGACAATGTTTCCAAAATTATATCAGTTAATGAAAGAGAGGACCTACAAAAAGTAACCAAAAGTTGTTTACCGAGACAAAAGGATTCGTTTGTTAGAAAATGCGTAAGATAGAGCTAATACGAACGACCAACTCAATCAACCGCTACGAGGGTCCTTTTAGTTACGAATCTCAAAAAGAGGTCAAAACGTGATAAGACGTCCATTAACATACTTAACACATTTCCAAAACAGACGCACAATAAATTGGAATTTTTTTGTTTATCTGATCAGGTGCTATTTGTAGTATTATTATTCAGGTGTGGTGGAAAGGCGGATGGTCAAGGACTCGTGGCAGCGCGTTGCAAACTCTGTCTCGCATGTGTCCGCATGTGTCGACAGCGACAACAGCGACGACGACGACGACGATGAAGATCAAAATAATCGGGACTTTAAGATCCAACGACGCGGACGGTAACGAGAAAGTTAAAAAAAAAACAATAGGTTTTATTAGCAGAACAACAACGTTGCACGTGCACCATGCTTTTTTGTACATTTCTCTGCCCGTCTTTGCACGACTACGACGTGAACATGACTAATTTCGCGTTTTACGGAGGACGTAAACAAGCAAGACGAAATTTTATTTCTGTTACTGCACTTGGATATGGTCCCTAGTAATTCAACTCCAGGAAGGTTCGCCTACATTTGACAAAGTAAGTGTGTAGGAATAATTGCGATATAGACTGAAAGAACGCAAATTCACCTTTTTAAGCAACGTTCTCATTGCCGTCGCATCGTTGGATCTTAAAGTCCCTAATGACGACGACGACGACGACTACGATGATGATGAAGATGATGATGATGATGATGATGATGATGCTGACGATGATGATGTTACTGGTGGTGGTGGTGGTGATGATGATGATGATGATAATGAAGATGATGATGGAAAGGCAACACATGGGTAATAAACAACAAACGGTTCACTGCAAGCAAAGGGTGATAACGCTTCTTAAGAAAATCACCTGATTATTAAGCTTGACGGAGGGTATCTCAGCGGATCCCACAAGGCTGATCTCCTGCGTAGACAAACCATAAGATGATCATTCAGTCGGTGCAACAATATTTTTCAATCCAAGAAGAAAGTAACTTAAATTTTAAATTCTCCATAGGCAAGTTAAGAAATTACGTCTACAATGCAAAAATTTTGGCGGTAAAAAAAAATTGACATGCATGACATTCCTGTGTTGCTTCCACCCAGGAACAATACGGAGGCCCATACTTTTCTTCGATCGTTCGAAGATGTAAATGGTCGACTCTCTCAAGAAAGATTGTTGAGATCAAGAAATTTTGGTACCAGGGTAACGTGATACTCTGCCTATGTTCACAAATGCAATCACTAGTTTTGCGTTACACAAGAAAACAAAACAAGAATTTTTTTCAAACCTGCGTGAATTTATCAGCATCGTTGAGCTTGCACTTGATCGTGTGTTTAAAGGTCTTTGCTTCAGACGGCGTCAACTTAAACACGATCAACTGAAAATAAATATGAAAAGTATATACAGTAAAACCGACGCTTAAAACGTTTGGTATCACTAATATTTGTGGTTAGAAAAGGCGTACTTTTGATTTTTCAAGATTTCAGGGAAGTGGTGGGGAAAATTTGCTTCCCATATCCGGATAAGCAATATTAAAAGACTCCTCTGTTTATTTGAAAACTCCTTCCTTCCCTAATGGTTCGATCAATTCTCAAGAGCTGAGGGGAAGGGGAAGGGTGGGGTATGTGTGCTTCCCATATCCGGATAAGAGGATATTCAAAGATTCGTCGGATCAATTGAGGTTTCTTGGAAACTGCCCCACCTACCCCTCCCCTAAGCTAACATTAACAATTACTTCTCACTTTGGACAAAATGATGGCTTAGGGGAGGGGTAGGTGGGCAGTTTCCCAGAAACTTAAAGTGATCCGACTCCCCCAGGAGGAGTCACTCATCCTGCCCACCCCACCCTGCTGGTTACATCAACTCTCGTCAAATACATTGAAAAGGAGGGCGCTTATATTTGTAAGCCCCAAGAAAAATAGTTTCTTTTAAACCGACGTTACCTGGTATTTGTCAGTGAGTAGCCCTGTTCTGGGTCTACATGTGAACTCTCTGCAGGAGAAACAAACCTTTAATAAGTGAATGAACGGGATCAAATTGAGGTTTCTGGGTAACTGACCACCCACCCCTCCCCTAAGTTAACATTAAAGCTTAGGTCTCACTTAGGACAAACTTGTGACTTAGGGGAGGGGTAGGTGGTCAGTTAGCCAGAAGCCTCAATACGCCACTCGCACATCTCCCATAATGCATCTTATTTGCCCCCCAAATTTTTGCATAAGCATTGTTTTCAATTTCTCTTGGGACGGCTGTAATACCAAGGAGAAATGAAAAACAAAGGTTATGCAAAATTTTGGGGGGCATATAAGGTGCATTATGGGAGATGTGAAAGGGGCGTATTGATCCAACGAACGAATCAGTGAATAATTCTCCACCCAGCTCGGCCACCTTCATTATACAGAGGTGGAGCACACCTAATAAGGAACGATTTGGAGGTCTGGTTTTACTTGCTTGCTGAAAGAAACGTGGCGATCGCTGCGACAACGACTGCCGAGATAGACAGTCCTACCTTGGGCCTGGTTGCCGGATGTTCGCTGTAATCCCCAAAAAAGATCGCCAAGTGAGGTACAGCAATCTGAAGGACAGTTGAGATCGTAGCGTCCTTAACAGGGGTCAATTTAATAAACCTTTCACAAGTGTAATTTACAAGAGTAGCCTGCGAGCAAGCTCTCCAGGGCGCTCTGGCGGCGGGGCGGGAAAAGTAAGGAGAGCTTGCAACTTCGTCTCTGGAATTTGAATTCCATCTCCAATTCCCGTGGCTCCCCGTCGACTCAGCTGTCAGATTTCCGCCAATCAGCGCGAGGAGGAACGAGCAGGAATGTAAACAAACATTGAAAAACCCGTGCCAAGGGTAATGACGTCATTACTAATGTCATCTCCGCCAATCAGCATTTCGCATCGACTTTTTCGATGCAGATATTCAAATTCCAAAGACGTAGTTGCAAGCTGTCCTTCCTTTTCCCGCCCCGGAGAGCTTGCTCGCAAGCTATTTACAAGGGTAGTCATTGTTTTAGAGTGTGAAAATAATAGCTTCACTTGTAAATTACACTCGTAAAAGCTTTATTAAATTAACCCCAGGAGTTGGTCGCTAACGGGAGGATTCGACTGTAATATTTTGATAAGAAAAAAATAGTTTTGGTATCCTGGAAACGCAGTCGCATGTAGCAGGTGGTCTCCTTTGGAGGGTCAACTCTATTTACGATAACAAGTAGCGGAGTTTTATTTTTGCCAAAATGTCAACAGAAAACCTTAAAGCACCTATTAAAAAACTGCTTCCTTTAAATTTGAATGGAGGAGCGAGGGTGGCGCAGTGGTGAGAGCACCAAATCCCAGCGCCAATGCCATATGTTGGCTGAGTTTGTTTTTGGTTCTCTCCAATACTGCTCCGAAAGCTTTTCCCCCGGGTACTCCAGTTTCTCCTCTTCTTAAAAACCAACATTCCAAATTCCAATTCGAACTAGAACGCACGGACACGTCTCCACAAGTTCTCAGTTTTCCAGTTTACACGGGACATACATACCCTGACGGATCATCGTCAAATGCAAAGTGGATGGGATTCTGCCCCGTGTTGCTTAGCAACAGAGTTCTGTACGAAACAGCATTCACTGTGACTGCTGGGAAGACCTGTTATTACACAGAAAGAAGCCTTCAGACCTGGCTGTTTGAGCGTCACATTTTACAAGCAAAGACATTACTCTTTTTACTTAGCAACAGTTTAACGTGCATTTTTCTATTAAGGACTCCGCTGCGGGTAAATAACTCAACATAGCTTAATAAAACTTAACATGTAAGTTACTTGTCATCTAGACATCATATTGTCAGCCGGGAATATAGGTATACCTAATGCTCTTCACCTTGGATTATCTATCACCGTAACAAGGGTCTGAGGGGTAAAGGTTACTTATTATCGTGAGAAGACAAATAACATAAATTACAAAAAAAAGACTTACCAAGTGCTTGGTATCAAATTGACTCCTAGGAATAAATGTTTCAGTGCCTAATGCAAAAGTGTGCCCTACAAATAAAATGCCTGTTGTTAAACCTTATCTGCTAAAATGACATTTGCCAATGGATTGCAATGTCGCCAACAGATTTCTTTTTTTTAACGTGGGTTATTATGTTCAACGCAGAGGAACGCAATCCTAATACAGATAGGAGTGAGATTGTATGGGACAAACGTCGTTGATGGAACAGATCTTGGGACAGCTACCAGGCACCCCGAAGATTTTGGACGGGCAATGACATCATCGCCAACTTGCCAATAGAGAGGGAGACTGGGTTCTCGATCAGTCGAACGCACGTGATCTTTGATTATTACTACTTGTTCTTAAGACTGTACAGTACTACATCATTTCTTGACACTGTTGTTCAACTGGCAAAATGGAAGATGGCTAAGAACGTGCTTAACCCAGTTGTAATAAGCAACCCTTATATTTTTTAGCAGAAAGGTCAAGAAACGTTGTTTAAAAATAGCAAAACCTTTACATAACACAATTTCTTTAGCCTGCGTCACAGACGAAACTAAACTCTGGTTAGGTCTGTCTGCGAAACAGCACCGAAATCCTTGATCTGGGTCCTCACCTGAGTACCAGGATTTGAGTACGCGCCGTGATTGGCCTGTTAGAAAAGCCATTGTCGATTTGCCAATCAAGAGGAAAGGAAATTCGAAATTCACTTCCGGCAATTCGCTGAGTCCATCCGTTCGCAGACTCTACTAACCGAGGTTAATTTACGCCTCCAACGCAGGCTAAATTTCTTAGAATATTACAAACGAGTTTTAACTCAGGAAAAATGGGGGATAAAATCAACTGGAAAACAAACTTACTGAGAGTCACGAGTTGGGGCGTTTCTGTATACTGTTCAATTGCTTTATGGTTTATAAAGAGACAATGTTACAAACCTGTCGTGTTTAACGTCAAGCACCAAGGAGGGCACATGGTAGCATCCTCGACAAGCCGATAATCTCTCATGCTCTGCAACAAAACACGAAAATAGTCATGTTATCTGAAAGTAAGCATGAGCAATCACGAAAGCCCAATTGAATACTGATAATTGACTGATCACTGTCCAGGACCCAGTTGTTCGAAGGCCGATTAGCGCTAACCCGGGGTTTAATTTTAATCCAAGTTTCTTTTTCTTCTGCTCAAAAGCATTTTCTCGGATAATTTTCTCCATTATAGAGCATCCAATCATCAAATTGTCAACAAAAAGAATTACGCTGAATTTGCTTTTTAAGCTTTAATAACTAAATTCACGAATCCTGGCTTAGTTCACCCAGCTATGAACAACCCGACCATGGTGAACCTCACACGCAGACGTTCCTTTGGCTCGTCACGCAATCCTCGTCACAGGAACGCGTGACAAAGAACGTGGGGGGAGTGGGAGGTGATGTCCTGGCCTGTACGACTGTTATGTAATCATCCATCCTGAACACCAACGAAGTGCACGAATTGACGAACAAAATTCTGTGGTCGTGATCGGTGTTCTTTGTCCTTACAGTTAGAGCGGTTTTCACTTGACTGTCGAAAGGGATTGGTTTTGGTTTTGGTTTTGGTTTTACTACGCCCTTTGGTTGGCTAGTGTATTTACTTTGGTTTTGGTTTTACGACAGTCAAGTGAAAACCGCTCTATCACAGACCTGGCATTTATAATTACCTAGGTTATTTCATTACCTTGTAAAATGCATAGCATTCCAGATCAGCACTGAAAAACTGATTTGCGGCATTCTAAAACAATGAAGAGAAAATGCAAAGAAAAGGTTGATATGCTATACAGTCCAAGCCACGGTAAGTGTACACCCCTGAGATGTCCGGAAAAATTCGGGCGGTAACTGGAGTTGAATAGGTAGCCGTCGGACGCTTCGATCACACGAAACCCTATCAGGGTGCTTAAGCAACGACGACGGCGACGTCAACGAGAACCGCATAAAACTGAGCAATAGGTTTCGATTGGCAAAACAACAACTTTGCACGTGCATCACGCTTTTTTGTACATTTCTTTGCCGTCACTGCACGACTACCACGTGAAAATGTCTAATTTTGTGGAGGACGTGTACACAAGGCAATGACTTTCTTCTTCTATTTCTGAACTGCGACACAGTCTTTTAGAATTCAACTCCAGAACAAATTGCCAACATTTGACGAATCGAACGAGAAAGAATAAGCGCGATAAAGTTTGAAGCAGCGCGACTTCATTTTTTAAGTGACGTTTTCGTAGCCGTCGCCATCGTTGTTGCTTAAAGGAGCTGTGTTACGAAATTCGGCCAAATTAGAAAATTACAAAATGCCCGTTAAATCCAAGAGAAACATAAAAATGACCACTTAAAACTTTAAAGGAAGGTTAAAATAACACAACAGATACACCAGATGCCACAACCGCCGCCTGGTTAGCTCAGTTGGGAGAGCGCCGGTCTACTGAGCGGGAGGTCGCGGGTTCAAACCCCGGCCGGACCAACACTCAGGATCTTTAAATAACTGAGGAGAAAGTGCTGCCTTTGTAATAATATCTGCAAACGGCTAGACTCTCTAGTCTTCTCGGATAAGGACGATAAACCGTAGGCCCCGTCTCACAAGCCCTTGCACATGCATTAAATCTGTGGGACGTTAAAGAACCCACACACTCTTCGTAAAGAGTAGGGCACGTAGTGCCCGGTGTAGTGGCCTATCTCACTTTCACACTCATGTATGGGGGCATCATTACTCATTCCTTCACTACTTGTAAACTGCACCTTAAGCAGTCTGGCAAAGTCCCCCAAACAGTGTTGTAAATTATCCCTGAAAAGCCCTGAGGGGAGTGGATAATAAGATATTTACAAGATATTTACAATTTACAACTGCAGAAGATTGAAACGGATTAAAATTAGGGTTTTTGAATACTGTTTAGCCGTGACATTAACTCCCCATTGTTCGCTCACGGGATTTTTTAAAGGAAAGAAGAGGCTAAATTGTACTCCACACTCACAGGTCTAAACGTCAATCTGAATGAAGCGGTTTTTAAAGGTAGAATATCACACTCTTCAGGTGAAACAGAAAATATTCCTTTTGTGTCTGCAACAAATAAAAAACAAAGAACCTAACGTTAAAAAAGCTAAATCTAGTAATAACCAAAGGTTAGTGAGTACGAGCGAGTTACAGGCTTCTGACAGATGTCTAAAACGCCCTTTCTTCAACGTTGGTGCTTTGTGTACGTTTCACGTGATAGAAGGTCAAAACGCACGTGATCAGATTGCGTTCTTTGCATTCCATTCGTTCTTAGTGGAAGTTCAAACGAATGCTGGCTACAAATGTGCCAAGCATGCGTAAGAGCACCCTGGAGATTAAGATTGAAGGCTCCGCCTGTCGCCTTTGATATGACCAAAACTAAGCCAATACGTACCTTTCATCCACATACAGGTTATCTTCCCTCTTGTATGATTTGTGATGTTAACTGTCTGCAAGCCAAGGAGTATCTCCAATCAAAATCATGATATTTTCAATAAAACACTAGGTGCATGCTCACCGTTTACACAAACTACCCGTATGAAATCCTGTGGATAAACACAAAGCTATAAAATTTGACGCGGTGGGGGAGGACAAACGATCCCGTTGTAAAGTATATCCACATCATCTAAACAGGACTCAAAAAAAAGAAAACTGAATTGCATCGCCTCAAATCACAGCTCACGTTTTCTGAAGCTTCCGAAAAGGAAAGGCCCGAAACATTTGATTTTACAACCGGAATTTCCGGTTTCCAATGGTAAGTAACCAGCGGGAACATTCTTTCCCGAAAAACAGACATTCCGTTGCTCCCGGACATTAGGGAGCTTTAGCAACGACGACGGCGACGGCAACAAGGACGTCAAAACAGCAATAGGTTTATTACGCAAAACAACAACTTTGCACGTGCATCATGCTTTTTTGTACATTTCTTTGCCGTCCTTGCACGACTACGATGTGAAAATGCCTGATTGCAAGTTTTATGGGGGCCGTAAACAAGCGACGACGAATCTCTTTTTCTCTCTCTAAGCTTGAGTGCAGCCCTCAAGAAATCAACTCCAGGGAAATTCGCCTACACTTGCAATTTTCAGCAAATTGGAATAAACGCGGCAAAGATTGAAAAAATGGGAATTCGTTTCAAAACTGACGTTTTCGCTGCCGTTGCCGTCGTCGATGCTAAAGCTCCCTATTTTCCACTGGAAAGACCAAAAAAACGTGTTTCATGTCTTTTCCACCCGGATTTTTCGGACACTTTTGGTAAATGTTAAGTATCAACCCACTGTATCTAAAGCTACCCATAGAGAAAAGAAAAGAACTGTACCTTTTGGGCCACTGCGTTGGGATCCTGTAACTGTCCGAAGTCGGCATGGTGAACATCTAAACTAACATGTGGAACGACTGCAGTCTGCAAATCAAATATAACAAAGGTGGTCAAAGTTATAAAATGTGGAGATACGATGACGTAGTGGACTGGGTTCAAGCCTTGTGATCACGTTGTTTCTGTAAAGGGAATGGTTAGATACTACAGGGCGAGGGGCGGGGGGGGGGGGAATCCTGCGATGGACTACAATCCCCCGGGGGTTAACTCCCTATAACGGCCTATGCGCGGAGGCTCCGCCCGAAAGGGGTATCTTTTTCAGGCCTCAGGTATATGAAAGGGTAGGGATTTTACTGTCTTAAGTATACGAACGGGTAGGGAAATCTGTCATTTGGGTCTGTGAAAAGGCCCAAAAGGGCTAACAGATGAATTTTACGGCTTTATAAAGTCGAGAAAACGTTCTATTTTTGTGATTGATTCCTATTTAAGACATTGCATTTACAGCAGTTAAAAGGGATGGAAAGTTCTAAACAAGGTATGTGAAAGGGTATCATTTGTCAATAGAAGGTATACGAAAGGGGTACGTTTTTCGGGAAAAATGGTATATTAAAGGGTAAGGGGTTGTACATTTGTTGAGTAACCCCCCCCCCCCCCCCCCCCGGCTACAATCTTGGACAGTTTCATCGTATTGTTTCCGTAGATGTATGGCGACATACTTCATGCTGGTGGTATCCCTGTGATAGATTACAGTCGTTTTTACAGAATGGAGTGGAAAAGCAAACTCTTCTCATGGGAGGCTTGGTGAAAGCCAAAACGCGCCATTTTCAGCCCTCGTTGGCCTGAAAACGAAACGCACCCTTTTCAAAGACATACAAATGGAGAAGAATTACCAACAGGTAGAGTCTGAGTAAGCTCTCTAATTTATAGTGTCCTAGCACTTACGGTTTCTCCAACTGAGGCATGACAAAAGAATTCCTCCATGGGAGACAAATCTGACATGGTTGGTAAGACAACAGCAGATGAAGAGGTCTACAGTAAGGTAAAAAATGATTCTACTTAACAAGAAAGTAACCTAACTGGTCAGAAGTTAATCAAATAACAGTGTCAGACTTGAAAACATCGGCCTTAAGTTTTAGTTGACTTTTTTCCTATCTATCCCTAGCTGGGAATACAGCTCACTCGCATTGCTTCCCTTCGCTGTTAACGTTTTCCAAGATTTTCCCAGCAACAAGGAGCAATGTGAGGCCGCTTTATTCACAGGATAATATTCCAATAGCACCAAATATTGATGACAGTGCTGTTTAACCCTTTCACTGCCAGAGTGAATAATGGAGTTTTGTAAGGTAGCTCCAACTTTTGAGTCTGTGGACGAAACCCTATGGTGTGACCATTCAAATGAAACCTCTCTACCTGTACTTACACATGGTGCTACTTGTTTTTCAAAATATTACGAAATGAAATTTGGGATTTTTTGTTGAATTTTACCTTTGGCCACATTTGGCAGTGACAGGGTAAAAACAGAACAATGTGATATGTCAATACCAACCTCCACTGCCATCAGTGCTCCATCTTCATCAAGCTGAAGTTTGCTTGCCTTCAGATCTTCATTGAGTTGCTACAAAAATTAAAGATTTAATATGAACAAAAGAACCTTTGTATGAAAAAAATTCAGCCACTGTGGCATTACACAGCTACTGAAATCAAATGTCATTATAGTGATAGTAGTTACCTCAGGTGAGATTCTTGACAAGCCACGTCTAACATGAGTTTGGTATTGATCCAGATGCTTCTTCTGAAGAACAGCTAAATTGAAAAGATAACAATAGAAATAAATAATCAAAAACATTTTTGAGCTCCTCACTCCATGGAGCCTGAATTTTATGCCAAGAAGCAGTCCAGTGTATTAGCCACTAAAAAGTGTTTGACACACTACACCCTTAACATTGCATCTCTACAAGTATGAGTATCACTGTGATTGGAACCTTTGGAAATGAGTGCCAGAAGTCTTTATATGTGGAAAAAGAGAAGGTGACAATTGGGTTTCCAAAGATGGCAACTGGAGGTGAGACAAACATGTTTTACCAATTGCATTAGGGAGCTTAGGCAACAACGACAGCGACGGCAACCAGAACAGGAAAAAAAGCAATAGATTTAGATTGGCAAAACAACAACTTTGCACGTGCATCACGCTTTCTTGTACATTTCTTTGTGGTCGCTGCACAACTAAACCGTAAAAGTGGCTTATTTCACGTTTTGTCGAGGACAGGACCACAAGACAAGGACTTTCTCTTTCTTTTCCTAAAACTTTGATACAGTCTTTAGAATTCAACAAATCAATATTGCTGACACTGGAAACAGTTCGGAAACACATCACTCCTCATTTTATTACAGTGTGAAAATAAGGAGATATCAGATTGAAATAGGAAGCAGTTATCAATCATATATAAATATTTTTTCTATACCTGGCTTGACTTGCTCGGTGTGGCAGGTTCCAAACAGATCAATGAGAAGTGGGTCCTACAAGGAAAGAGCATTTATGACAGAAAGTTCAAATTAATATAAACCATTGTTAGTGAAATCTTAAAACAGCTGAGGTAGATTCTCTGGACCATTTCATGTTACAAATATTGCAAACAATAATAATTGTTTTCAACTTTAAATGAAACAGTTTAACATACTAGCCACATTTATTGAACTACTTGTGAGGAAGTAATAATCATTAAGTGTTTTGATAATGGGGCTAAACCATCTATGCTCAAGTAGCCTTGAATACACTGGAAGCATCAAGTAGAGAATTACTTCTATTCAGGGCCTGCTTCTCTTAGTGGAAATCATTCCAAACAATCTCTTAAACCACCACAAAAAAGGAAAAAAAATGGTTAAACTTTAGACAGTAGATACATGAAAATTTTGAAGCTCTGGGTATATGGGGCCCTCTTGGGGGGTTATGTATGTCCCTAGTCTGAATTTCGAAAACTGATGTTTTGCATATTGAGGGTGTTATTATTGTGCTCTATTGTCTTACTTAGTTAATCTTCATTTTTCCTGTAACACTTTTTTTTTCTTTACAATTTATTTTATGAATCTACTTTTTTTTTTACACAACCCACCTCAAATAGCCTTTGCTACTTGCATGAATTTATTTTTGTAACAAAGAGTTTAAATTAAGCTGTTGTTGTTGTTGTCTTTATTTTTTTCAGTAATAGTGGCGTAGCCTTCCAGTCCCCAAGAGCTATCCAAAGTTTTCAGATTATAAATTATTTCATATACTTCACATCAGTTTTGAGATTATTATACGTTTCTGGGAAACTGCCCACCTACCCCTCCCCTAAGCTAAAATTAACACTTACTTCTCACTTAGAGCAAACTGTTGACTTAGGGGAGGGGTAGGTGGGCAGTTTCCCGGAAACGTATAATAATCCAAGTTTTCTCACATCCAGTTTCCAAAGTTTAACCATTTTCCCTATGCCTATTCCCTTGATAAATGATCAGTTCCTCAATCAAAAACATAAGTGAACACTCTGTTGACAAAGTTACCTGATTTTGAACAAGACAGGTTAACCTCCTGTAATAATTGATTGGGTTTGTTGGAGCAAATCGTATAACAATGGTCTCTGATCCTTTACCAGACAGTAAACCACATGCTGCCTCCAGCTTAAAGACACTTTGACTGCAATCTATCATGAACTGTTCAAAAAGAAAAAAAAATAATGTTACTAAGACATAGATGGCACAATGTAACAACTTACAATTTATTATAGTTTTTTTATAAACTAAGTAAAGAGCTTGGTTTGCAAGCCAAAAACGAAAAAAAAGAAAACCTAAATACAAAACGACCAAAAACCCCCATGCACCCAAAATGATTGACAATTTTGACATCTTAAATGAGATTAAACAAATGTACTTACATATAGTCTAGAGATAAAGTTGTTTAAAGTCCAAAATCCACATCAGTATAGATGTTTTTTGTATCTATACTTACATAAATACCAGAGATGTAATTAACATCTCTTTAGTAAAAAATAAATCACTCCAAGATTCACCATTTATCAGGGTTGTCACTAAGATTTCAAGTTGCCGGGTAAATACAACAAGTAGGCGGGAAATCAAATGGCTAGGGATTTCTTTTGGTTCTATTGTCTCTCCATTTTCCAATAAAAGTAGCCGGGGAAAATCCCCGGCCCCCGGCTCTTAATGACAACCCTGATTTATTATTACCAACTCCTTTGCACACTTGTGTTTTTGACTTTAAACCAATCAAAATTATTCTATTTGTTTAACATGACTTACTAAGTCTTCAAAACACTGTAGAATAAGAATAATTTTGGAATGATTGATAGGAGTGGATTCTGTTAGCCAAGTGTTATGGTATTCTTAAGCAGTGATACCAGATTTTACAGTCTCTGTAAAACAAACACAGTGCTCAAAACAATAAGATTCAGACACTGAACGTCTACCTGATAAGCTGCAGGAACATCACTGTTATTGAAAATCTTGAAACTTTTAGCCACAAATTTTCCAGACTCCACAACTCCCATATCAAGATAATCGCTGTCAAGAACAACATCTGGTCCTGTCAAAATTTTAAGCAAATACTAAGCTGAATATCAAGCTGCACTTCTGCTTTCTCACCAAAAAAAGACTGCAAGTAACTAAATGATGACAAAAGGAGAGAAAGATCTTTCGCAAACGCATGTCAAAAAACCATGCATTCAGGTAAGTCAAAGTGATGTTGAACTAGTTGGATGTAATGTCAAACAGCCTCCTGTCAAATTATGACCATCAAAATGTAAAGATTTGATGGTTACTTGTGGGAACAGGATGCTTAGAGGATAATTATCTATTAACAGTACTTCGACTGAAAAAATTAAGTTTGGTGCTTTGAACGGGTGATCGTGGTCACAAATGGAGAGAGGGAAAGGTGGATATGTTACAGGTCAAAGCTGACTTCTGTCAGGTAAAAAAAATTTTTAACCAGAAAGAAGTCAAATTTGACCTGTAACAGAACCAAGCAACAGGTACAACATCATACATGTTATAGGTCTGGGATGGACATAAGGGACATTTCAAGTCAAGTCAAGTCAATTTTTATTTAAACTCACACAGAATGATAATTAATACAAATTAGTGCTTTAAAATACAATTTTAAATTACAATATAATTTTACCTGTAGGATAACATTTGTATAGGTAATAGCATGATTTGTAGTGATATTTGGCATAAATACTACTATATTTTAAATTAAGCTGAAATACCACTGCTCTAAGCCAATCAAATTGCAGAAATTTCGCATGTAGTAGTATAAAGCCATTAACCCTTTAAGCCCCAATATCCAAATACAAATTCTCCACACTAGTGTCCATACATTGCCTTATAGAATTAGTTGACAGAACCTAGTAAAAGATCAAAGCATTTCTCCTTTGTTCATCATTTTGTTAATTCTCATAACCATTACTCTTGATGATGTATTGATATCGTTAGGAGAAGATTGATATTGGTCACTCTTGGGACCTAAAAGGTTAAAATTACTCTACAGAGACTTAATCACCTTTCCCCACTCCAGTGCACTTGATGACAGAGCAGTTCGTAGCTCCAAGAGCCATAATGTCCAGATAATCCACAGACTGCAAGCGAGGATTTTGAGGAGTAAAAGACACCTGCGAAATGAGAAAAATTAGAAAATAATGTTATATAGAAATGTTGACAAAATCATCAATGAGATGGAGTGTTACGCAAGAATATTTCAGGATACCACCTCTGCTTCCCCTCAAAATGATGTCTGAGGAATGAGCGCAGATATTCCATGCTGATGATGTGTCAATACCCAGTTCTGGATAAAGAGTCATTTTCTACTCTCTTTCCTCAGACATCAACCAGCGGTGCATCACAAAATGTCTGTTGTTTTCTCAGGCTGCATTTCCCCCCAATTTTTACTCAGTCAACACACAATATAAAAAAGCTCTATTTTTACCTTGAGTTTTATGGTGCTTTCTGCTGGTACAACACCATGATAATGAGAGCATGAAAACACTGTATCAACATTAGTAGCAGCTGATGGCTGAAGTACTTGGAAAGGTGCGTTAACCTGTTAACAACAAATAATTCATTTAATTAAATATGATGTCAGCCAACTTGATTGTATCAAGATTGATACATACTAGCCTAGGTAAGAACAGTTTTGTGAGTTTTTGGAACAATTTCATTAAAATTCAACTTATTTTATTCTCAGGAGACAGGGTGTCTGTTTCTTACAATATATTCAGACAAATACATGTATAATGTAGCAGC
The DNA here is from genome assembly GCA_964035525.1 of Porites cylindrica. Lineage (NCBI taxonomy): Eukaryota > Metazoa > Cnidaria > Anthozoa > Scleractinia > Poritidae > Porites > Porites cylindrica. Next base: position 4,852,514 of record OZ037787.1, on the reverse strand, counting down.
AACCTCAGGAATATAATCTTCATAAAAAAATATTAAATGAGATGATTTCTGTGGGGTACCTTGAATCAAGATCAATAGACCTTGCTGTGTGAAATGAAATGAAAAAAAAAAACTATCACGGCCATTCTACAGCGTAGTACACTACAAAGAAGTGTACAATGATATCATGCACATTTCTGAAAATACAGTAAAGCTCTCATGAGCCAAAACCCTCGGTACGCAAAAAACCAAGTGACTGGAGCTGGCCACTTGCAGGAATTTAAAAATACAGAGCTTGTATGGAAGTTGAGAAAAACAGGGTTTTATGAAGGCGGCCATTAGTATTGAGCTGTCTGCTTACGAGAATGTCTGTTAGGAAAGCTTCAACTGAATACATGCATAGCACAAGGGAAGTGACAACAACATATCACAGAGTTTAATACTGTACTTACTGGTGAAACATTATGAAGCTCAATCCACTTGCTAGCACTGGTTTGAACAGGTACTTCTCCAAAGTTTAGTTCAACTTCACCATCACTCGTTAACTTTGAAGTTTCCTTAGACCCTGGAACACTGGCCATCAGGTGAGGAAATTTACCTGATTGAGTTTAAGAAGCAAAGTTTAGGAATCCTAACAGCTTTAAGACAATCCAGTTTAGTTACTTAGTTACACTGTCAGCAATAGTTTATGTTTAGTCTTTATGAACGTTAACTTTTTTTCTAGATGGGATGAACTGATCTATCTCTTCCCTAATCAAATGAAGGGATTATTATTGTTGTTTTTGTTTTATTCCTTGAATACATTTACCCTTGACAAAAGCTGTTTTTTAACTGAAATGAAATGTTTTTAATTCGAATAATTTTTTTTAATTGAAATGAATTATTTTAATCGAAGTCAAGTGTTTTTTTATAATTGAAAGGGATTGTAAATAAGGCTTTGACTGAATAGTTTTTTTAAGTGAAAATAATAATAATGATTTACTGTAAATAGGATTTTATAGTTAGCTTTGTTAACAATGAAAGATTATTAATTTTTAATTTTAAAAATGTTTATTATTATTATCATTATTATTATTATTAAAATTGCTAAAATAGAGCTTTCACTGGACAGCTTTTTTAGGCAAAATATTATTAATGATAAAGCATTTTTATCAATAAACAATTGTTATTAATTATTATGATTATGATTATGATTATTATGATTATTGCTATTATTATTATTATTATTGTTATTATTATTACCTATTCCTTCAATTCTCACATGCTTTGTAAAAGGTGTCTTTTGACCAGCACAGTAAGTACATATTGCAGTAGCTTCATAAACCAGTGCTGCCTGGAAAAAAAAGGAACATGATGGGATATGTTAATAATTTGTAAGATGAAAACAAAAACAAAAGAAAAGGAAGCTGACTTTTACAAATGTATACAAGTAACCTTCTAAAGAACTGCTAGGTTCTCCTTACAATTTGCCTTGTATATGGATTGCTTGAAAATCACAGGGAGAATTTGTCAGGGGCCTGTTGGAGTCTTGTTTCAGGCACTCTTTTAACCATAAAGAGAGGGCAAAACGAATCCATTTCTTAATTCAAAGAAATCTAATTAGTCTCCTATTCAAAGTACCCACAAAACATAAAGTTAAAATAAGCAATCCCCCAAAACCAAGTAGTTCGAAAGATGATTAGTGCAGTCCCGGGATGGATCAGTTACCTGACAACTGACAAGTTCTGTTTGCAGTGTAAAAGAAGATAACACTTCAGCCCAGAATGGTACACTACATCAGTTACAAATTACCTAATAGAACTGGAGGACTAGGGTAACAAACATTAAATTTTATTATTTTCATCTATGGTATTTCTTTAGAGATCGTACCGTGGGGCAAAATGATGCTTTGATACTGCATGAAGTTCTTGGAGCCATGGTTCCACTTTCTGGAACAACAGAAAATGGTTCTAACACCTTCCACTGGAACTTTGTCACAAGGTCGCTGATCAAAAGAAGCAGAAAATTAAAAGGAAATTAATATGGAATGAAAACAACATGTTGCAGCGTACTATTTCTTTCAAATGTTAACTTATTCATTAGATGACAAGCCTGCGAGCAAGCTCTCTGGCGTGCTCTGGCAGTGGGGCAGGAAAAGGAAGGAGAGCTTGCAACTTCATCTCAGGAATTTGAATATCTGCATTGAAAAAGTCAATGCGAAATGCGGATTGGCAGAGATGACATTAGTAATGACATCATTACTCTTGGCACCTGTTTTTCAAAGTTTGTTTACATTCGCGCTCGTTTCCACTTCGCGCTGATTGGCAGAAATCTAACAGCTCAGTCCACAGGGAGGCACAGGGGAATTGGAGGTGGATTCAAATTCCAGAGATGTAATTGCAAGCTCTCCCTCCTTTTCCCGCCCTATTGCCAGAGTGCCCCGGAGAGCTTGCTCGCAGGCTATTAGATGAAATTTTAACTTCTCCCCAAAATTCTGATTTTGGATTACTTTCCCGTGTTAATTTTTGGATTACTTTCCTGTGTTAAATTTTCCCTGAAATTATTTACCTTGTGTTTGTAATCTGGAATACAACTTCAACACAGTCCTTCACTGCACACATGCCAAACTTCAAGGAATCTGGTACGGCTATATCTGCCTTTGGCAACACAGCTTTCATGGGAATGGAAAAAACTCCTTCCTGAAATAGAATGAGACTTGTGGCTTGCTAACTCTAAACAGTGAATATACTTAAAACTATCCCTATTTATAATAACAAATTGTAATTGTAATTGTAATTTGTTTACCCACGGAGCACTAAGGAGTTCATAAGAACTCGTTGAAACGTGTCCGTGCGTTCCAGATCGAATTGGAATTTGAAAGTGTTGGTTTTTAAGGAGAGGGGAAAACCGGAGTACCCGGAGAAAAACCTCTCGGAGCAAGGGAGAGAACCAACAACAAACTCAACCCACATATAGCGTCGACGCCAGGATTCGAACCTGGGCCACAAAGGTGGGAGGTGAGTGCTCTCGCCACTGCGCCACCCAAGTCACCCCACCCAAGGTCGATCTACCTTTAATAATTATTTCTTCAAATCCTCAATTGGTTTCGACACCACTAAATCCTATACCAGTGGCATACAGCTGTAAGATTTAACTGTAGAACATTGTAGGAGGAGCTATAGCCACAATGTGAAGACAGTTACTGACAAAGCCTACGAGTAGGAAAGCAGATTTAATGAAAATGCATCTCAAAAGCATAAAGCTTGACGCCATAGAATTAAAGGAATTACTTGGAATTAATAACAGGAATAGTTAAACAATGACTAAACTCACATGTGTTTCAAATTCAATACAATCTTCATATTGTCCCTGCAAACAGAAATAGAGAAAACACATTAAAATTTATCATTCAATATTACCTACTCATGATCAGCTGCAATAATATTTTTAACCAGATCTACAAATTGGCCCATGGCGAACATTAGAAAATACTCATTGCATACCTTGCACTACTTGACAACAGAGATTTACTTAAAGATTAAATAGCTACCTTTTCAAGAGGTCTGAATGTGACAGGCAGTGTAAAGCTTGTACCGGAACTCAAAACAATTGGCTTGGGATAAAGTGTCGTAAAAAATCTACTTGATGGGGACCTAAACAAAGACATAAAAAGAGGTTTAGAAAGTGTTTTTTTAAACAAGGATCTAAATAGATTTTCTAGAGTATTATTGATTCTACAACTACTAACAGTGAGATCTATCTGGGTGCTTCAAAAATAACTTGTCAGGTACACTACTGTACATTCTGTGAATGTGTTGCTACATTTTTGTCCAACTAATTGTGTTCCACAATCCTTTGACAAAATACTGCAGTTTTTCTGAAAGCAAATCCTTACTTGTACTGAAGTTTTTGTGTTTTAATCTGCACATTTTTGAGTACAATTTGTTGAGTGTATTCTCCACCAGGTTCCCATCCCTGCCATGTAACACTGTCGGCAACCTCTATCCCAAAATGATTGACACTGCGCTGTGTTTGGACTGGCATGGTTAACTGTAACGCACTGGCTAAAAAGATAAATAAGGAATTTCCATCAGTCAGCGATACAGTGATTAACAGTGCTGGAGTTGAAACAAAGAAGAACCTCAGCAAGTGAACACTTCCAGTTAAACCGGGAAAACCATGAACACCAGAAATATTTCTGGAATGTTATTGTGCTGCAAGAAAAAAGCCAATCAGGTGTGAGAAAACTAAACTGCAAGCAAGAACATTAGTTTTTGGTTTTTGGTTTGCTCTCATGTCCTGATCTTTGCTGTGATTGGTTTTAACACAATAAACATTCTTGAAATATTTCAAGTGTTTATAGTTTTCCTGGTCGCACTGTAAGATGACTGATAATCAGCATGTCACAAATGTGGGTCAAACAAAAAATCTTGATTCCACAAGTCTCTGCATGGCTCAGTGGATAGAGTGCCTACTAAAGGTTCAGGAGGTCATACATGTAAGGCCAACTCCTGTTAGGAAGTCAAGAATTTAATCTTTTTCCCATGCTCATGACATGCTGATCAACCCATCTCTTAGGCTGCATGCAAACGGACGCAACAATTCCCAACACTGTTGCGCCAACAATGTTGGGAGTTGTTGCGTGCGTGTTGGCAGTGGTGTGCAAACGGATGCAACAACTCCCAACAATGTTGGGACCTGCAGTGCATCGTGGGAAGGATATAACCCATAAGTCTTTGTAAACCATGCATAATGAGCATGCGTGGCCCCAACAATGTTGAAAGAGCTGTGCAAACAGATCCAACATTGTTGCGCTATGCTTCGGCGATCACGGAACAAAAGAAATGTTGGGAGTCGTTGGTGAAAAGTTTGACCGGTTTCAAACTTTGCGGAACAACACGCAACAACATCCAACAACATGCAACAGGGTGTGCAAACGGACGCAACATGTAACATCCAACAATGTTGGGAGTTGTTGGCCAACAATGTTGCATCCGTTTGCATGGGGCCCTACAAGAAGAGTTCTTTTAAGAAAGAAATACAAGGCAACTCTTTACTGTCGTATTACACAGAAGTACTTTTAAAATGTTATTGTGTCATGAGTGAAAAAAGGCTGGTCAAACATGAGAATGTTAATACTGTACAAACAGTGTGATTGTTCAATAATGTCAAAATCTATTATTTAGCTCGTGTATTTGGGGGTGCTTGAGGTATTCACCGTTTTTGTGATTCAATGATAGTAGTAAGTTAATTTTGTACACAGAACGGCAATATTACTTTTAATTACACTGCAGCACATGTGCATAAAAAGCAAGATTGCTGTTACATGTATGAACACACGTCAAAAGACCAGACAAACAAAGTCTGCAATTAACTTGTTGAAATAATTTCCTTCTGTGGTGTGGGTTCCTTTTACTATCATTAGCGAATGGAGAAATAACTTCAGATTACTCTCCACGGACTATTTAGGAAAAGAAAAAGGTTTTGCCAAGGAAACATCACAGTGAAGCATTCAAGGCTGTCTCCTACAAACTTGATTATTTTTCCAACCCTATCAAACAAACTTGTCACTAAACTCACCTACTAAAATTTACAGTGATCAGTCTGATCACTTTTTACTCCACATTTCCAGGTCTTTCTCGTGCCCTCGCGAAGAAATTCATAAATGATCAGGTTGTTAAAACTTGGTCCAGAAACTAACAAAACAAAGATGGCGCCCACAAGGTTGTTGATAGGGAATCACCGTAGTTACGAAACTTACCATATTTGGATATATTTCCGTTCCAGGCTCTTCTCCCTTTTGTCGAACTCCGGTGAACCGGGAAATATCAAACGATGGATGGTTCTGAACCGGACCTGAAAAGGATCGAAGATATCCCGTAAGTTTGAGTTTTTACCCCTTGATTGGATATTTTACATAGAAAAGGATGCCAAAAACTGTAACTCTAATTGATTAGGACAATCTGTCACGTTTTGTTTGCACGTAGCGTGCTTCTTCCTGTCTCCGTGGTCTTCTGAATAGGCCAAGTACGTGCCGAACATTGGATTCGAAACTCGATTGTCACTTCAACTCTATTTTCTCACATAAGACTCGAACGTTTTCTACCTGTCAAAGGTGTTTCGGTAGAAAAAGAAGGTTTTATTTTAACCGATAAAGCCGTAAATATACAATGAAACTTACATTTCTTATTTTAATGACGTAAGCTTGAATATTGAGCTTATTAAGCATAAATTTGTCGACAATGACATATTAACTAGACCTACGTAAACCTACAGGTATATTTAAGCTTAATGCTTGCTGAATAAGTTAAAACGATACTGAGATGAATTTCTGATTATTAAAACAGCTACGTGAGAACTGTAGAGTGAATGAGGGGGCGACTGCGTTACACGAAAAGCCTGCAGTGCTCATTTGAAAAAATATCCACAAGCGTATTTATAAACCCTCATTTTTTTCCTTTTCCATGTTTTGATTTATATGAACTATATTGGTTATGTGCATTTTCAAAAGGTATGGTTTATCTGAAACTGGGTACAGATTTTGACTGTTTGGGTTTGAAAGACAGTAAGATTTCATGATATCGGAAACCAGGGTCCAGGATTGGGTGTGTTTTGTTTACCTTTTGTCTCTTTCAAGAGTTATGCCCCACCACCTTCTCTCCCTCCCAAACATTCCAGAATTACCCCCCCCCCCCCCCTCCCCCACTCACCCTTAACTCAAAGGCATCTGAATAAGCTTGGTTCCTGACTGTTCTCATAACAAGCAATAAACAATAAGCAATGTTTGTAAAAGTGCTTAAAATGACATACTGTTTCCTTCCTTTTAAATTCTTCAGGTGGTACCATGATCTGACAAGAAACAGCGCTGAGGCGTTGCTTTTAGATTATGGTCGTCAAGGAAGTTATCTGATTAGGCCCAGTAAGAACAACCCTGGGCATTATGCTGTATCAGTGAGGTGAGTAAATGAATAACAAGGGGGTATAGAGACCTTTTGACCCCCCCCCCCCTTCAACCCTTCCCCCCTCTTTTAAACATAAATCATTGAAAACTGTGAATCTGCCATAAAAGTCAATGGAAACCAAAAAACACAACTTTTGTGGAAAGGGACAGTGTGTCACAAATCCCACAATATTAAGTCTATAGTCTTCAAAGAACACTGATTTCACAGCTTTACAGACCTTTTTAGTGTACCCTTTTAAGAATAGTTTAACACAGTGATCTGGAAATATAATGAAATTTAAAAAATCATATAAAAACATAGATGTATTTATATCATAAAAACCAAAATGTTCTCAAAAAGAAATTACCCACCTCTGCTTTAAGAGGAGACTTAAACTGAAAAACCACAAATTTCAAGAGCAGCAAATCTAACAATGGCTTGAAGCAAAACTGAAAATCCCACTGTCTCCATTGTAGACATTGACTGAAGCTCATAGTAAATTTTTATAAAAATCTATATTGTAAAATGGGAAGTTGAGGTTATAAGACATGTAAATCTGAGTTGACAACAAACTCTTCGCAATAAAAGTTATATTATTTTTATACAAAATTCTTTTCAAGCACTTAATTATGATAAGAACGAGAAGGCCTAGGGCAGGTTGTGAAAAAGTCCCTCTAAGGGTTTGATGAGATACACTGTGTAAAAACAGAAATAAATCTGTTTCTTGTTCAATACCAGGCCCAAATGCTGAACACTTTTAAATAAACAACAGGCCCCTCAGATCAAATAAATGGCAGGGATGTTCTTTATAAAATAATTTTCTTTGGTTTTAACCTTCTCAATTAATTTAAGAAGTGTTCTGATAAACTGGTTCCCATCATTTGTTTAAATGTTGGATATCGCTATCCACCGAATAAATCACTATCCTGTGAATAAGTATTAGGGAAACCAATTGCATTCTCAACTGGATAGAGATAAGTGGAAGGAAGGAAGGAGTCATAGATGAGAGGACAACAGACATGCCCTCTTAACAAGAGATATTAACATGTTAACAGTAAGCTCGGATGTCAACACTGGCAGTCGCTATCAGTCCATTTTTCATTAGCTTTCCTACCCACCCAACCCATGATGTGAACGATGTCTGAAGGTTGGCCACATCACCGGGGTCTACGTCCCCTACTCTTTTCATACAAGTGTTGTGAGTTCTTTTAAGTCCCATAAGAACAGATAAGTATAAGTGCTGTGAGACAGGACCTATGGTTTTTTGTCCTCATCTGAGAAGACTAGAAAGTCTAACCATTTGCAGATGTCATTACAAAGGCAGCACTTTCTTCTCAGTTATTTAAAGACCCTGAGTGTTGGTCTGGCTGGGGTTCGAACCTGCGACCTCCTGCTCAGTAGACCGGCACTCTCCCAACTGAGCTAACCAGGCACGTATATTATTCAGTGGATAGCACTTTCCATGGTCAGTCAGATGAAGACCATTTTGAGCTAAGTTGAAATGACATGACGTCAGGGCTAGCAAATGCTACCTTTTAAATAACTGGGGCAATAAATTAATGTTTTTGCTAATCTTGCTGAGCATAGTTTCCTCTGTTGTTACAATAGGAGTGTTGATTCTGTGAAGCACTTTGCATTGACCTCCAATAATGGCACATTTGTCTTTGGAGTAGGTAAATTTCATAATCTCCAGCAGTTGGTGGATCATTTCCAAAATTACCCAATCATTGGAGGAGAAACAGGTTTGCTTGTAGCTAGAACACATTATTTTGGTTCCATAAAATATCAATACCAATAGTGAATACCCGTAAATTGTCAGTAGAAATTTCTATTGGGAGGTGATTTGAGAAGTCAGACTTTGAAAGGGAAAGTATTTTAAGGCTGGGTTGCAGAAACTCTATACTGTATATATAGCAGTGTACACCCACTCAACTCTCTTGATGGACACCTCTTTAAGATGGACACCTTAGTAAACAGACACTTACAGTTGGTCCCTGACTTTCTTTACTCCCCCTTTGTTAATTGACTCTCTGTAAGATGGACATCACTGTTAGATGGACAATAAATGTTGAGAAATTATTGCTCAACATTTAAGTTCTAGTCAGTAACATTTAGACTTTTGCTGCCTGCTACTCTGGTTATCTTGCCCACTATTGTAAAACATTTTGACTGGGATGGGTTCTGTTAATCTAAACTAAGAGTATCAAGAAAGAACTTTTCTCTAACATGCCAAACAAAATGTTTTCTTTTTCAGCTTGTCTTGAAATCAAATATTAATATTCTAAATTTTTAGGTCAACCTATTACACTGGAATACCCATATTCTTCTCATGTGCCAGAACCTTCAATATATGATGAAATCAGTAGGCATGCTGTGTGTGGGTTCACTTCATCAACTTCGCAGTCATCTGAGCAGGAACCAGTAGATATGGACTGGTCTGTGAGTATCAAAAGGGCAACGTCAGGAGAATTCTGTTAGATAGTGCTTGTGTAAACTAGTAATTAGCTACGATAAATTCACTTAAAAACACAATTTATGGTGAACCTCTTTGGCCTGGAACTTTTGCCTAGCACAATTAATTTTTTAGGATATGTGCTAATCCTAAGGGACTTGTCAGAAATTAGCAGTGGGGGAGGGGGGTGGGAACTTTAAATTTGGGTTCAGAAATGAGGTGACCCATCCCTCCAATGGGAGTGAAATTTGCTAACCCTCCCCTTGACCGTGACCTAAAATACCATGACCCTCCCCCTCTTGTATAAATGATAAAATCTAGTTCTTGCAATACACTAGGATGAGTCAGTATTATGAAAGCTCAAAATATATTTCTAATCTGTTCTTTGTAATGCCATATACATGCATACATTTTAGATGACAGCATTAAGAGTCTGACTCTGATTCTGACAGCTGATCACTCGACTCTCCTATTTCTCCCAGGTTTTTTTTACAAAATAAAGAACTTCTATTTTCTTCTGTGGGTGAACCTCTACGTGATCACGGACACATATTTGCATGACCCTTCCCCTTTTAACGGCCCATTTTTCATGACCCCTCCCTTTTGTGTGGTCTCAAAAAGTTGTGACCCTCCCTCTGTTTCCACCCCCCCTCTCCCCCTGCTAATTTCTGAGAAGTCCCTAAGGTATATTTTGTTTTTTAGATAGCATCAAAGGAGGGTTTTCTTACCAAAAAAGGAAAAATTCATAAGGTAATAGAAAAGCTCTCTCTATTTCCACCAGTAACATTCTTTATTCTTATCAGAGTATCATAACCATAACCTGTTATGACCCATCTATAAATCACATTTTCAGTTGATTTTTGTGTTGCCATTCCCAATTCATTGACACATTATTGCTGCTTGTCTGTTTCTTTCAGAACTGGAAGAGGCGCTGGTTTGTCACAAACAGAAACACCTTACAGTACTTTAACGAACGAGGGGTACGTTAGCCTGAGTAAAACACTGACATTTTGTGACACCACTCCTGGTTTCCTCATGAAATGACATTTGAGGAAGTAGTGCAGAAATTCCATATTGATGATATGTCACTTTCCAAATCTGGATAGTGCTTCTGATTGGTTGAAGCAAATTTCCCAAGTGGCATGACCAATCAGAAGCACTCCCCAGATCTGGGTAGTGACGCGTCATCAGTATGGAATTTTTGCGCTCATTTCTCAGACGTCATTTTGTGGGGAAACCAGTGGTGGCGTCACGAAATACTGCCTGTTGTCTCATCCTAGGGGTATGTAACTTTAGTTATTAGTAATTCTAATTTAAAAAGGTTATTTGTGTGGGGTTGTGAAATATAAATTTTAAAGCATGCATTTACAACACAAATAGACTGGTATTTCAACTGACTTAATGGATATCAATAGATTTCATTCGTTTGCAATATTTTGTAACAGGATAAGAAACCACTAAGAGTGCTCGACCTTCGGCTGGCAGAAGAGGCTTTTAAAAATAACACTTGTGGAAAACCAAATGCATTCAGGTAAGATTTTGTGTGGGTAAATTTACAGTTATGGGGGGATTATTGTTACTCTAACTTTTAAATGTGCAAATCAGATCCTAAAAAGCTACTGAGCAGTACTTTCCTGTGGTACTGTTTATTATGCTGTACAAGGTGGTTCTAACTTTTGAGTCTGTGGATGAAATCCTATGGTGTGACCATTCAAATGAAAGCTACTGAGCAGTACTTTCCTGTGGTACTGTTTATTATGCTGTACAAGGTGGTTCTTACTTTTGAGTCTGTGGATGAAATCCTATGGTGTGACCATTCAAATGAAGGCTACTGAGCAGTACTTTCCTGTGGTACTGTTTATTATGCTGCACAAGATGGTTCTAACTTTTGAGTAAGTGGGTGAAATCCTATGATGTAACCATTCAAGTGAAACCTTTTTGTCATGCTTAGCATTCAATAGTCACCTTTAGAAGAGGTCTTCTCCATGTCAGATCAATGCCAAATCATCTCAACCACTAACAGTAAATTTTGTTTTTTCAACTGATGTTTGGTGTCATGATACAGTTTTGGGGAAAACCAATAATACCATGAAAATATATATAATATTAACAGTGGTAACATGATGGTATTTGTTTCCTCTCTCAGCTTGGTTTTTCCAAATAGAACATTTTTCTTGTATGCAGACTCCAAGGAAGAGATGCAAGAATGGATGGATCTCTTAACATGGAAACTGGTAAGATTCCGTGAAAATGTCTAGGTACATTTTATTAACAAGCTTGGTTGTACACTATATTAATTACTATCTTTTACAAATACAGTCATTTTTCTTGTTGTTGTTTTAAACCACCCCAGTAATACCCCAAAGTATCCCTGTCCTAATAGTTTAATGACCCATAACTCAAACTAACTTTATGGGTCATTTAAAATGTCAAAACTAATTGGGCTAATGTTGGGTGATGACAAATACACCTTTAGATCATCTGATTAACCTAGTCTGGAACAAATTGACCTAGGGTGAAACAAACTGACCTAGGTTAAAAACAGATTGGCCTAAGAAACAAATTAACCTACAACATATACATTTTCATGTATCAAACCCATGGCCAATAGAAGGGTTTGGGGAAGGTGCCTGGACTAGCCTGTTCCAGGCTCTCAGATAGTATTGGTGATGCGTAAGTGAAAGACGTGAAAATATGAGCCGTGATCTGTAAAAAAGGGTTATCTTGGAGCCTGGAACATGTTTTTCCTGGGCAAACTAACGGAGCCACAAACAAGCGCAGAAGGTAACCATGACAACCTTTTGAGTGGTAACCATCAGGCACGAGGGAGCTTAAGTAGCCACAATGAGGACCACAACAAAAACATCAAATGGTCTTATGAGCAAAAGAATGCTCTGCACATGCATCATGCTTTTTAGTAAGTTTCTTTGATGTCCACTGCACGACTACCACGCGAAACCTCCTAATGCAACGTTTTATGTAGGACATGAACATTCAACAACAAATTTTTCTTTCTCTTTTTGAACCTGGATAAAGTCGTTATGAATTCAACTCTGTGACAGATCACCTACCTTTGGCAAATTAAGCTGGTCCAAATAGATGCAATGAAGTTTGAAAGGATGCAAATTAATTCTTTTAGTGATGTTTTCACTGCTCTTGTCATAGTCGTTGCTTAAGTTTCCTACTGTCTCTCTGAGAACCTCAGTGGAGAGTTTCACAGATACTTATCAAGACACATCCAGGGGAAAAGGGAGGGTATTCCTTATAAAACGAAGCTTAATTGTTCAGTCAAGATGACTGGCTATTGGTCTCTTTTTTATTTAACCACACCCTTCCAAGGTCAATGAAGTATGAATGTAGAACTTTGACATACTGGAGTAATACATTGCACATATGCTGAAGGTTAAATGCATGCAGTTTGTTTCAATTATTGGAATGTACTGCATTTATGTGATAGTGAAAGAAATCTTATCTATTTTGCAGGATAAAATTAAGAGAAATAGCCGGAGTGGTAAGTTGAAATGTTTTTATTTACACCTTCAATAATATTATTATTGCTCTATTGTCATGCACATTATTTTATTTCTTGTTTTAGTGTAACTGTATTCATATTGTGTCATTCATTTATATTCTGTTTTCAGCTACTGTCTAAAACTGATTCAGATGATCTAATGAATATGTCAAGTGCAAAGCATCAGCTCTCTGGCAATCAACAAGCCTGCATTCTCAGATATCACGTACATACAGATTTTAAGAGGAAATTAATATAATGCAAGGCTTTGGAAACTCCATCAGTGCAAAATTTAAATTGTATCAATTTCAATGAAAATATTTCAAAAAGCTAATGAGATTATTAGGTGAACTGTCATGTCCTAATTACTTATGTCATGTTGTACTGAAAACAAACTTAACTGATTGTGGTAAATCTTTCGTTCTTAGAACAGCTATTGCTAGTTTTAGGTTGAACATGTAAACCCTTAGTAAGAGACATCTTATTATTGGAGGTTAAACCTCATATTTGACTTATTTTTGTAAATAACTGTCACTGAAGTTATTATATTGCTGTTATTAATAATAAGTAAAGTAGGAAAATTATCAATATGCCCACTGAGTCTTGATTAAATTGTCATCAACATCTGAGGAGTATTATCTAAGATCTGTTTTACAAGCAGCCTATATATAATAGTTTTTGCAACACGTTAAGTAAGGATGTACATTTGGTATTTTAAACTAAAAAGCTGCAAGACCTGTTGTTATAAATGATAGTAATTTTGTGACATCATAATATTATTAAATTATTTTTATTGAGTGAAATGTGCTTTGAGCCCACTTCATGATATCTAGATGTCAGATAAGACATTCTTATAAAAATTATTTTATTGTAGTTTTATCACTGTCAGTCTATGTTATGTTAGCATTTATGCTGATCTGGACATTTTTTCCCTTAAAGGCTGAATAAAAATTATTTGAACGTGATATCTGCTTTTTACATTTTTTGTTACTTGACAATATGGTAAGATTATATTTACTGTGGGACAATAAATTATTAAGATAATATTTACATTTAAGAAATAACGCACTTCACATTCACCTTTAAGTTTTCTGTTTAAAAATATCCGTCGACTTCGCTCCGTCATTTAACAAATTTAAATAAAATGTCTTCATCCTGGAAATAAGCTAGAAATAAGAGTTTAAGTCCCTAGCAAATCGATGAATTATGTACAAGACAGGAAATACAGTTGAACTGCTATTCTCGTGACAATTTTACAATCAGGAAGGACTCGTGGAGAGTTGCTACAGATGACTGTTTCATTGGTTGTTCAGCCGCTTTGAGATATTTCAGCTTGCAATTTACTAACCCATGATTTGACGATAAAAGGCCAAGGAGATTGCTTGGCAGTTCATCCAGAGATTTCACGTCTTGAGGAGACCCGTAGAGAGTCACTGATGCTCGCTTCCGATGACTGTTTCATGGAATTGAATGTTTCCGTTCAATTTGTTCAACCGCTTCTAGATATTTCAGCATCTAATATAGAACCCCAAGTTTCGACGTTAAAAGGGCCAAGGAAATTGCAGGGAAGTTCATCCGCAGATTTCACTTTGCTGAATTTACCCTCTAACCAAAGTTTTTTAATCTTGTTTGTACCGTAGTTGCTGATGAAAACGTTTCGCCATTCACTGTTTTGAATATCTTCCTCAACATCCTTTCGATCCAACGATTTACACTTTCTCATCCACAAAAGATCCGTGTTGTAAATAATATCGTGCCATCTCTTGCAAGTCTGGGAAACATTGCAAAGGCTTTTCGTGTCCAAAAACGATAATATTTCCAGCGTAATTTCAGGAGGAAGCGAGTCAAAGTCGGCAGACATTTTGTTTCAAACGAAAGACAATCCAGAAATGTGAAAATAGGCAGATAACAGTCTCCTTTTCCTCTGTCGAAGAAGCTTGTTGTCGAAAGCAGCAGTTTTACTGGACTTTTTGCTTTTAACTACCCAGCGATCTATTGATCGAACTTCTTTCCGTGAGCAAAGATGTACAAAACAAACTTTCGCTTTGTTTTCAATATATTGTTTACACGCGTACACTACGTCAGCTGGAAGGGGCTTACCCCGCGGGATAGAGTACAAAATGTGACGTCACAAAAATGAAATTTATTTGTCAGGACATGCTGAAAGAACAATTTCCAAGAGGCCTACTTGCCAAAAATGAGCATTTCGGGGCAAATTGTCTCTGAAAGCGTAGCCCAGTTATGCTTAGAAACTCCATACAAACCCTTCTAAATTTTTTGGGGTCGACCCAAAAAAGAAAATTAGAAGGATTTGTATGGAGTTTTCTGAGTATAACCGGCTAACATCTCAGAGACAATTTGCCCCGAAATGCTCATTTTTGGCAAGTAGGCCTCTTGGAAATTGTTTTTTCAGAATATCCTGACACATCCCATAATTTCAGAAATTTCATTTTTATGACGTCATCACTCTAGTACTCTATTGCTATGGTAACTGGCGGCTGAATCTTCTACATATGTAATGGACTGGACTATGGGAGTTTCGTCTCCGAAGGTGAAACCGGACCGAACCTGCGATCAGGCTTCTTTTTTGCTCTACGAAAGACAAACATTATACAGTCGACACCTCTATAAGACGGCTCATTAGGGAGCTTTAGCAACGGCAGCGAAAACGTCACTGTTAAAGGGACATCGCGTTTTTCCAAACTTTGTCTCGATTACTCCAAATCGCTTAACATGTCGCCTGCAGGTGAATTTCCCTGGACATGAATTCTTAGGGACAAAACCCAGGTTTAAAAGAAGAAAGACAAATTTATCGTCGAGTGTTTACGGCCTCCAGTTGAAAAGTTGCATAAGGGAAGTTCACGTGGCTGGTCGTGCAGCGACGGCAAAGAAATGTATAAAAAAGTGTGCTGCACGTGCAGAGTTTTTGTTTTGCTAATTAAACCTGGCCTGCGTAGCAGGCGCCAGAAAATATACCCTGCGAGCAGAGGCTAAATTTTCGCCGTTTTTTTAAATTTATTCGTCCAGATTTCTGGACGGATTTGAACGGTTGTCGGCAGAGGCTACTTTTCGCACGCCAGCTAACACAGCGAAAATGTAGCCTCTGCTCGCAGGGTACAGAAATTAGGGAGCTTAAGCCAAAGACGACGGCGACGGCGACGGCAACGAAAACGTCACTTAAAGAGAGAATTCGCGCTGCTTCAAACTTTACCGCGCTCTTCCAACCTCATTCAATTCGTCTATTCGAGTTGAACTCTAAAGGACTGTATCAAAGTTCAGGGAAAGAAACAGAGGGTCGTTTTCCTGTGTCCACGTCCTCCACAAAACGTGAAATTAGGCAGTTTCACGTGGTAGTCGTGCAACGACGGCAAAGAAATGTACAAAAAAGCGTGATGCACGTGTAAAGTTGTTTGCTTATTAAACCTATTGGTTTTCTGCAGTTGTCGTTGCCGTCGCCGTCCTCGTTGTTTAAGCCCCGTATTATCTTACGCGCGTCCTCGAGGTTTCTTTCTTCGCGTTAAAAAAACTGAGTTAACTAAAAGGAGTAAAGGAAGACAGAGACCAACTCTAGATGACCGTTCTAGCGAGGTGTCTGTCTTATAGAGGTGTCCCGTGAGAGCGAGTAGACTGCATTGCTTTTCTGACGCTCTTGTTGCTGTCGCCGTCGTCGTTGCTCTTGAAGACGAGCACCTCGCTAAACGAAAAATTATTGTTGGTCCTTGCCTTTCTTTACTTTCTTCAGTTGACTTTATATAAGACGAACATCTCCCTAAGAGGGACACTTAGTGCCGGTACCTGAAAGGTGTCCGTCTTACAGAGAGAAGACCCTATATATATCACCGTGAATCCTCTATTAAGCACCCCCCGCCACCCCTCTCTAATAAGCCCCCCTTTTCAGGGGAAGAAAGTTAATAAGCCCCCTTCCCACCCCTAATTATTCTCCGGCTACTAAATGAGAGATTGTCAATCACGACTGCAAGACTTCGTGTGGACCGATCCTGGACGGTTTATTCACCAACTGGAAGTTCGGATTTGTTTTTGATCCTCGACTGCATGACCTCCAAATTCTTGTGTTTGAGATTTTCCACTTTGTATTCTAGTTCTTTATGGAGAACTGATACCATCGTATAAGCCCCCAGTCTCTATCAAGCCCCCCCCCCCCCCCACCCCGCCTCAAATGTGTTTGAAATAAATAATCCCCCGGGGGGAACTTAATAGGTGTCATAACTATGTTTTTTTTAAGTCTCTGCTTCTAGTTTCATATGATACTAACCATCATGGAAATTTCAAAGGAAAATCACACTTCACGCGTTGTGAAAATAGTCAATCGCGCATCACGCTGCTACGCCCAATCACGCCTCACGGGGCTAATTCGGGCCCGATCACGCATTACGCTGATAACTTAGGTCTCATCAGCGCGTCACGGAAAACCCCTTTGCCACCCTGTCTAAAGTGTGATTTCTAAGAGAGAACCAGAGCCCGAACGGGAAAACCACTGACAATGATCACGGGGTGGAGGCTAGTTGTACAATGATTGTAATGTCTTGCACTATTTACAGGTACTGGCAAAGCCCGCTCTCAACCCTCAGCTAACTGACAAACCAACGATTTAGGTATTTGAAAGGGTCAGTGTCTAAAGTATGTCGAACAGAAGTGCACCCGGGCCGCTGCTGCAGAAATGAAAATAGGGACCTAAAGATGCGAGGACAGCGACGGCAGGTAAAACGTCTCTTAAAAAGTAAGTTCGCGGTTTTTTAATTTTCATGGCGATAATTCCAACTCACCTACTATGTCGAATGTATGCGAACCCTCCTGGAGTTGAATTCCTAAGAGCCTTATCCAAAGTAAGAGAGAGAAAGAAAATTTCGTCCCTGCGTGCTTACATCCTTTGTAAAACAGGAAATTCGGTATTTTCACGTCGTAGACGTGCAGTGACGGCAAAGAAATGCACAAAAAAGCGTGATGCACGTGCAAAGTTGTTGTTTTGCTAATTAAACCCGATGCTTTTTTGAGGCCAGTCTTGTTGCCGTCGTCTGATCTTAAGGTCCTTAATAAAGTTACAAGGCTAAGCCTCCTGCGCGCAGGGGTGCAGCGTTTTTACTGTAGTAAAGGAGGTTAAAGATAAAGACTCCGCAGTCTCTCAGCAGTATATAAAGCACCTTTACACCATTGCTGCCCCTCCCTAGAAGGGAGGCTAGTCCTTCCCTGAGGACCCCCCCCCCCCCCCCCCCCACCCCCACCTCTCCAAGCAGTATAATCGAGAGCCATAATCGGGGTAGGAGACCGTAAGCGCAGGGTCCGCGCGGTTCGATCGAAATAGTCAAACGGAATATTCACCGCACGACATCTCCAACATCCGGCTTCGTCACTAGATTTGTCAAAAACACCTTCACTACGGTGATTAACATAAGCAGAATCATATTCACAGTCCCCACATTTAGAGTCATTGTTGAAAAGGTTATATTCAAGATCTTGCCTCAAATTCAGAAATCGAATTTATTCATTCCTACGGAAGTAATTTCCGAGGCCGTTTTGTTTATTTGTCTTTTGCGCGGTACCCTTGCAAAAAATAAGCGCCTGGGTCACGCGAGATTGGGCACTTTGTGCGAAAAATAGCACATTTGACTATTTCGATGGAACCAACCCAAGAGAGAATGAGCTAGATCATTCTATCTTAACGACTAACCCCATTACTGGAAAAGGTATACAAAGACGGTCTCATACCCCGATTATGGATCCTGGTATAATGTTGGCTGTTACCGTTTATATTTATACACCCGGGTGAAGAGAGAAAAAGTGAGAAACGCTTTTATCCAAAGCTTTTTGGTATGACTTTCGCTCTGTGATACAATCCAGTTGTGGCCAGTTGTCTGTCAGACTAGAAGCAATTTTGATTAGCTTGCGTGCACGTGTCTAGAAACTGCTTCTTTTGAAATTTAAAGTATTCACGACCGGCTGACTAACCAGGCAAAGCTATGATAGGCCAGTAAAAACACTGACCCCGTTATTTTTAAAGTTGATGTTACTATAAATATTTGCTTTTTTCAGTTATCAGCAAACAAGAGTCAGAATCACTGTACTAAACACCTTCGAGGCAAAAATTCCATTCCTAAGGTGGGTACAGCTAATTGTTCAATGGACAGATGGAAGAACTTGTTCCGGCCAAATTCGAAACTGAATTGAACCGGTTGGGTTTGATTTTGTACTAGTTTTGCTTTAAACTGTGTGTCGTCGATCCGGTTCTTGAGTTTGTGTTGCGTAACGTCTCCACTAAAAACTATTTTATGGGCCCAACGACGCTCAAAGACCTATAATGGCGATAGTTTGATAGATGGATTTTCGAAAGGTGAAAAGATACGTTTAAAGCTGCCAAAAAAAGCAATATTTCTAAGTGGTAAAGACAGAAATGTAAAGAAATCTTCTTCAATATTCATCGTGCAAAGTTCATTAACCGTATGACCCCATAAAAGTTAACCTTTAGCATTCATTTGCACAGGTATTTTCTTAAGAACGCTTCAAAGTGCGCCATCTCCTTTCAAAAGTCTAGAATAAATACAGTTGCCCAGTTTTCCCCTCATACTTTGTTTTCTGTATGTTATTCGTGTTTATGCAGCTTGCAAGACTGACTATCGGCATAAGTATGGAAATTGGCCGCCCAAACCAGTTTGACTAGTTCCACGAACTTATGACGTAGATTAGACTTCCTTTCGTGCATCGCTAGCCGGATCTTCTACTTTACGAATATTAGAAATGAGCACTCACGTTCTGGCGTTTTATACCCAACCTCATCTAAAAATGGTTTTCTTTATATGGAATGATTGTACGGCTTTAAATTTTTCTTTACAAATACATATCAAGAAGTTACTTGTAATGTGTAATTTCGAGCATTTTGAACACTTCCTTATCGCCAGTTTTAAACTAGATTCTAAGTTTTGCCCCGGTGTTGTGTGGGACGGAGCATCTGTCCCAAAGCACGAAAAATTCATTCTTGCTTTACTAGTTTGCGTGTGAAAGTGTAAACAAGTCTTTTGAACTAACGTTGTAAACACGCCTGTAACAAGTCCCCGACCTCCGTGACTCCACTGACGCATAACCGATGGCAGTGATTGATGCGCACTTGCAAATATAATTGTGGCCCACTGTTACCATTATAGCCTGGGTTAAACAGATGAAAGCAGGAGCCATTGAATGGCCATTTGAGCATGTTCTCAGTGAAAGTTTGGAAAACTCTTTCTGCGTTCAATAGTCGTTCTTTTTGCCCGTTTGGTTTCCAATTTTCCCTATACTGAACGCAATGGGATTAAACAAACCAGATTATTATTTAATAATCCTTTCGGTGCTGCCAATCAACGAATACGTCTAAACCTAGAAAGATCGGAGAACTGCTAGATGAGAGTTCGCATTTTCACGGAAAGCATAAAGCGTGTCTCATGATAAACGCGTCTGTGAAAACGCCGTCTCTTAGTGTGTATGGAAATTATTTCACCCTGCCCACTCCTCATGGGTTATGTTTCCAAAGTTGACCTCTTTAAAAATCTAGCATACTTTTAAAATTTTATTTGCCGATGCAAGCAGATAAAATCGAAGCTCGTTGAAGTGACAAAGGATTTCTTATCACTAGTAGCCAAAGAAAATATCCCGGCAGGATCGTTTCTAGCTCATGTCTGAGGACCAATGGTGAGTCAGGCCACACCCTACACCATTCAAGTAGATGTCAATAAACACGTGGATCCTGTTGGCCCGTTAAAACGCACTAACCAATCCTGTAATCCAATCTTGATTGGCCTGATTGCACGTGTACAGAAACTGTAATTTAAAGTATTCATGAGCGGCTGACTAAGCAGGCAAAGTTTTGATAAATATTTGCTTTTTTCAGTTAACAGCAAACTAGAGTATCACTGTGCTTAACACCTCAAACGTTTCATAAGGTAGGTTATAGCTAATTGTCTAATGGACAGATGGAAGAACTTCTCCCGGCCAAATTCGAAACTGAATTGAACCGGTGTGGTTGGATTTTGTACCAGTTTTGCTGTAAACTGTGTGTCGTCGATCCGGTTTTTGAGTTTGTTGCGTAACGTGTCCACTAAAAACTATTTTACAGGCCCAACGACGCTCAATGGCGATAGTTTGATTTAGGGATTTTCGAAAGGCGAAAAGTTACGTTGAAAAGCTGCAAAAAACTGCTTCTCAGAGGTGGAAGACGGGAATGTAAAAAAATCATCTTCAGTATTCACTATGCAAAACAGTTCATTAACCGTATGACTAAACGTTTCTCTACGCATTCATTTGCACAGATGTTTGCTCAACAACGTTTCAAAGTGGGCCATCTTTCTTTCAAAAGCTAAGTCTAGAATAAATACAGTTGCCCAGTTTTCCGCTCATTATTTATTTTCTGCATGTTATTCGTGTTTATCCAGCTTGCTAGACTGACTATCGGCATAAGTATGGAAATTGGGTGGCCATAGGTTTTGCCCCCCAAACCAGTTTGACTAGTTCCACCAAACTTATGACGTAGACTAGACTTTGTTTTCCTGCGTCGCTAGCCGGATCTTCTACTTTACGAATATTAGAAATGAACCGTCGCTTTCTGGCGTTCTGTACACAACCTAATCTGAAAATGGTTTTCTTTATTTTATGGCATGATTGTAAGGCTTTAAATTTTTCTTCACAAACACATCAGGGGCACCCAACGTCAATTTTCGGAAAATATCTGTTCGGAAGACGATTTGAGATCTAGAATTTTCGGAACATTTGTTGTAAAATTTCTTGCTTGCCTGGCTCTCCTAGGACATTCGAACATTTAAAAAATGATATGATTGCCCATTTTTAACTGATTTTTACCCTAAAAAGGTCACCAAGAATTTTCGGAAGCCTTTTTCTGGCTGAAATTTTCGATAAGATAAGTTTTGATGCCTAAAATTAAAATTTTCGAATCACTAGACTTTCAGCTAGGAAATCCGAACAGATGAAAGATTCTTAGGGGATAGAAATATACCTACATCTACCGTTTAAAGACTAAAATACGTTTAACAATGCTATGTTTAAGTGGTTTTGAACTATAGTCTCGTTGGGTGCCCCTGATACATAACAAGACGTTATTTGTAATGTGTAATTTAGAACATTTTGAACACTGCCTTATGGTCAGTTTCAAACTAGATACTATGCTTTGCCCTGGTGTAGTATGGAACGGAGCATCTACATATTTCTCTAAGCACGAAGCCATTCTTTCTTGCTTGAAAGCGTAAGCAAGATCTTTCGAACTAATGTTGTAAACAAGCCTTGGCCTGTAACAACTCCCCGACCTCACCCCGGCGCAAAAAAAAATCTTTAAATAGCAAAACCGCCTAAAGATACCGTGACTCCACTGACGCTTAACCGATGGAAGAGATTGATGCACAACTGCAAATATATTTCAAGTGTGGCACACTAGCTATTACCATTATGGCCTGAGACAAACTGATAAATCCAGGAGCCACTGTATGGTCTTTTGAACATGCATGTTCTCAGTGAAATTTTGAAAAGAAAAGCCCTTTCTCCGTTCGATAGTCGATCTTTTTGCCCCTTTAGTTTCTCATTTTCCCTACGCTGAGCGCAATACTACGATCGCAAACATTTTTTCCACAGCTTCTCTTAATCCAGCCAGTAAGTATATAAAAACGCCAATGCAACGAACAAGTTGCCGACACAAATGATAACTCGTGTACGTGTTGACCATTAAACCTTCAACGCGACTTTGATTTTTCCTGCTACAAAGCAAACTCTGGCAGTAGGGAGAGGGGTAGGATAAAACAACCCAGATTATTATTTAATTGTGCTTTCGGTAAAGCCAATCAAAGAATACGTCTAAACCAAGAAAGATAGGAGAGCCACTAGATGAGAGTTCGCATTTTTGCGGAAAGCATGTAATCTAAAGCATGTCTCATGATAAACGTGTCAGTGAAAACGCCGTCTCTTAGTGTGTTTGGAAATTACTTCACCCTGCCCACTCCTTGTTAGGTGCTTTTTGAAGGCACACCTTCAATTTTGTAAACGATACTTAGAGGTAAACGACAAAGCTTCTAATATAGCTTGTAGAGCAGAGCTTGGTCGTTTTAATCAATCAAAAAATTCTCAAATACATTTTGTATATACAGTCTAAAGATGAGGAATCTCTTGTCAAACAAGCTTTTTAAATGTCATTCGACTTACACTGTAATGGCAAAAATAGGTTCCACTCTCATTTAATGAATATGTCAGAATACTTTAAGCTTCCTGACTTTAACCCTGATTTATTAGATATAGCTATGGTAAAAAGCTATGTAAGTTCAATGAAACAGGAATATATCTCATATTGGCAAAACACCCTTCAACATTCTCAAAAACTTGAATTTTATAGATCTTTTAAAACCGATCATACCTCCTCTAGTTAATTAGACTTAACAAGAGGAACAGCTGGGAGAAGTGCTTTAGTAAAACTACGAATAAGCAATCACAAACTAATGATAGAAACAGGCAGATACAACCAAACTACGAAGGATAATAGGCATTGCCATTTTTGTGGATGCAGTGTAATAGAAGACTAAGTTCACTTTCTTTTTCAATGTCCTACATACTCTATGATTAGGAATAAATTTTACTATAAAGTCGACTCTGATTCCAAGTATTACCCAGTTACCTATAAACGGCTTGATGAATGAACTGATGAACTCTTCTAATTACTTTATCAATATACAATTCATAAAGTATATTTCAGCTTGTTTTGATGTTCGTGACAAATTATTATCAAAGTAACGTAATTGCCCTGTGTTGTAATTTTGATTCCTAAACATAGTTTTTGCAATACTGTATGTGTTTTTATGGTCATGCAAATAAAGATCGTTGTTGTTGTTGTACTCTGTTTCCAAACTTGACCTTTTTAAGTCTAGGATACTTTTTAATTTTATTTGCAGATGCAGGCCCATAATGTTGAGGTCGTTGAAGTGACAAAGGGTTTCCTATCTCTGGTAGCCAAAGAAAATATCCTGGCAGGATCGTTTCTAGCTGATGTCTGGGGACCAGTGGTGAGTCAAGCCACGCCCTACACCATTCAAGTGGATGTCAATAAACACGTGGATCCTGTTGGCCCGTTAAAACGCACTAACCACTCCTGCTATCCAAACGCCAAGTTCGTTTATGAACCACGCCTGAAGGAGGATGAAATCATGGGCTTCGATAAAGACCACAAAATCTTTTGGCAACTGGTGGCCACTCGTGACATTAAGAAAGGAGAGGATATAACTTTTGATTACACCACTACTGAGTACGAGATGGCGCGAGCTTTCAAATGTCTCTGTGGAGTCGCAAATTGTTTGAGTGAAGTTAAAGGCTTCAAGTTCTTATCACCCAAGGAAAAGGTTCGCAGAGAAAAGGAATTATCTCCAGTGATGAGAAAACTGCACTATAATTTAATGTCACCTGCGTAAAGAGTTCTTGGCATTTCAAAACGTCAAGATAGAAACGTTTTCGTACACAAACTAATCAACATTAGTAAAATCAAACTAGTGTCCTATTATCAATGCTGTGTTCTGATTGGTTGCGCTACTACTGGGCTGTATGTTATAGCCCCTTAGTAGCGAAAAGCGCAGGCTTTTTGGCGGCAAAAAAGGATTAAAGTCTAGCTTTAACTAGCTTTAACTAGCTTTAATTAGCCTTCGGCCTCATGGGCTATTGACTCAGAGCCCATTCGAGCTCGAGGAATAATTGTTAATTAGCTAACATTTGCAAATATCTGATAAGAGTTGCAGAAAGTCTAAATGTAATAAACATTTGGCCCATGTAATAAACTCTTAAGAGTGATAGCATTAGGCATGAAATGCAGTGACGTCATACTAACGCATCAATGACGTAAGTAACACGTCTTTAACCAGCTACCTGGTTATGACAATGGCGGTGTGATCTCTCGCGCCATCTGTCAAATTGGCATATATTTTGAAGCCTTGGACTTGTTAGTGAACGGGATCTAGTCTAGATTGATCAACCAGGTTACAATAAAAATCTATACGAATCTCCAAAACATGCTTTTCAAGACAGTTTCTGGAGGCCATTTCTTAACTGAGTCATTATCAACCTGCAACCTTTATGGTTCAGATATAAGCAGGGAACGTCTTGAAACGCAGCTTACTATTTTGAAAATGCATGCTCAAGAAAGTTCCATAGCCTCTGTGTCATCCATGATAGAATTTCTTAATGAAAATGGCGTTGCTTCAATCAGTGAGACTGCAACAGTTTTAGTGAAACTGATATTAGTTATGCCTGCCACAAATGCTTTGAGTAAAAGCTCTTACAGTGCCTCAAGAAGAATCAAGAATTACCTTAGGTCTACCATGACGCAAAGAGGATGAACAACCTCATGCTGATATTTCTAACGACTTTTACACCGGAAACTCTCACAGGTTGTCAAAATAGTCCAGTTTCGAGATCCATATGACCGCTGAATTAAAGAAGTGAAGACGCATTTTTTACAGGCTAAGCCTCCATCTGAAGTAGTATATTCACAAATTCCAACGAGACAAAGACCTGTTTATTACTCTATCTATTGTTTATATTCAAATTTCAAACACTTACTTGCCGGAATTTCTGAATATTTTACTTTATGTCGAGGATATAAACTCTGTGAGAATGTGTCGTTAATGTTTGTATTCAGCGGCAATTTTTAATTCGAAACTAGACTATTTGGACACTTTTCAGAAGTGGACCTATGTTGAACATTTAGCTAATTGATTAGTACTGATGAAAACCACTATATTTACAATTTAACCGCAGTTAAACTGGTTTGTATAGATTCCATAGCCTCCACTGTCCCAATAATATGGTACTTTTGAGTAGACACTCGGTGGACACATCGGTCCCTTCTTTCCTATCGTCTGGTACAGCCTGTCTATAATATCTGTTTTATGCTTCGGGTAAAATTAAATGTCGTCATTTCAGGGGCATCCAACGTCAATTTTCGGAAAATATCTGTTCGCAAGACGATTTGAGATATAGAATTTTCGGCGCAGTTGTTGTAATATTTCATGCTTGCCTGCCTCTCCTAGGATTTTCGAACATCTAAAAATTGTTATAATTGCCCATTTTTAACGAATTTTTACCCTAAAAAGGTCTCCTAGAATTTTTTTTCTAGCTGAAATTTTCGAAAAAGTAAGTTTTGATCCCTATAATATTCGGATCACTAGACTTTCAGCTAGGAAATCCGAACAGATGAAAAATTTTTAGGGGATAAAAATATGCCTATATCTACCGTTTAAATACTAAAATACGTTTAACAATGCTGTGTTTAAGTGGTTTTGAACTATATTCTCGTTGGGTGCCCCTGTCATTTCAGACTAGGTATTCAAATGTTAGGTCCCAGTTTAAAAATAAGTCGCTGTTTGAAATAAGTGTTGACCCCTCCGGTCCTCCCATGCCAAGCCCCTTATCACGCCCTAGACCAACCCTGTTTACGCCTGATTCACGTGGACACAACCTGTTCCTATTGAATGTTAGAGTATTGGTTTCGCATAATCAGCTGATACAATAAGCCAGTAAAATCACATCCCTCGATATTTCTCCGAGTTGAGCCTTTACTTTAAGCCGGTGATCATCTTGATTGAAGGTTGATAAGTGTATTTCAAAGCACTAAAATACGAAAAGGTAAGCGAAAAAAAACTCTTTTTGTCTCAGTCTCCGGCTTCTAAGAATGTTGTAACGCGCGTCGGGTGGTTTAGCCAGAGCAAACCGGTCATGTTCTTTTCGCATCTTCGTCGAATGCACAGTTTTCTAAATATGGTACTTGTATCGATGGATGGAGGACAAAAGTTGGCCTAACTTTGCAACCGGGACTGTAGTTTAACGAGTTAGATTCTATACAAATTTTACGTTAAATATAGCATAGAATATAAGCTTGTTGAATAACGTAGTCAATCCGGTTTTACCGTCTGTTACGTAACTTGGCCGAAGTTGCATGTACGATGTACTGAACGAGTTTGACTAAATGTGGCATGGTAAACCCAGGCAATAACACGTAAAAGATCTAGAATGTGGACGGTTTTAGAAACGTCCAAAAACGTTGCGTGCAGAGCAGATAACGGGTACAAAAGGGCTCTGGTTTATTGAAAATGTACCAATGAGCATTAAACAACAGATCAGACTTAAACAGTAATCACGATCTCATGGGAAATGACAGTTTAAAGCGGCCAATGGCCAACACTTTAACTTATGGCCTAAAATCGTGGCGGTTTGCGGTACCAAAACTCTGGAATTTAATACCCGACTCATCGATCATACAGAACTACTATACCCGTCTATCGCACTGTATAATCTGTATAACTTTCATGTTATTTGTGAAATTCATTCTGAAATTCTCTAGTTCTACATTTTATCATTTTAATTAGTTATTTTGTGTATATTTTAGTTATTTTTTAATTCTTACTTTCATGTTTAATACCTGTAAAGTAGCTAATGCGTGGTCTCACAAAAGCTACGCGTACATGCAGAATATCGTATCTGGTCGTCGACCCACGGTCTAATACAAAGATCTTTGATCTTGTGAACATCTTTGTATATAACAGGAGATTCTTGTTATCACGATTATCATGCTTAGATTCTTAAGGAACTCCTTATTTTCATAGAAGAACTCTTCGGAAGGCGAAATGTGACTGCAAAAAATGCCTGATGAGTAACGCACGCAGAAATGTGTTTTAATCTGGCTCTCAATTGTCCACTATGCAAATGTTTTCATCTTAAGTAGAAAACTATTTGCATTTTTAGCCCTGTTGATGTTTGTACTTAACGCTTTTACGCGTTCCTTGCTCGGTCAAAAGTTTTTCGAATACAAAAAATTCCCAGTTTTTCACTCCTACTTCTCAGTGTTGCCTCTTGCTACCTCTTGTGTAACAGTCTATCGGCATTAGCACGAAAATCACGATTTTTAGTTGGCCGCCACGCATAAACCGGTTTGACCAGCTCCACCAACGTATAATATAACAATTTTAAATGGCGTAGGAACGGGGGGGGGGGGGGGGGGGGGGAAGCGGGGAGTGGGAGGGGGTAAAGTTCCGCTTCGCCTATTTCCAGTGGTATCCCCTGTATTGTATTTTAAACTCCCAGATGCCTCGCTTGTTTTCAATTTAATTCAATTCAATCAACTTTATTTAAACATGGTAATGGCTCAGCAAGCTGGTTTTCAGACATATCGTGCCGTGTTTTGCGGGAAAATTGGTCATAAAACTGAGTAGTCTTGTTCCTTTTTTAACCATATTAACGGAACCTTTCGTATAGTAACCTAAGATCAGGCCCAATTTTAGCGGTTGTAATACTCATTCTCTCTAACGGCTACCGCTAAAATTGGGGCTCTCTTTTCGTTGCGACTTGCCCGCCGGAATGTTATTTACAAAGCGAAACCAAAATTGAGCCTGATCTCAGGTTATGAGCCTAAGTCAGACTAAGTTAAGTTCGACAAAGGTTCGACAGACTCTGTCGAACTTTTGTCGTACCAAACGCTGTTGCCGCACTGCCGTACCAAATTGATTCAGACGCCGCTCTTTTGCCGTACTTAGTTCATCAGTTAGGTTTGGCACGAGTGGAACGGCGTCTGAACCAGGCCTAAGAAATGCACAAAAAAGCGTGCTGCACTTTGTTTCGCCAATATAAACCTATTGCTTTTTGCCGTTCTGAAGTCGCTGTCGCCGTTGCCGTTGGTTAAGCCCTCTAATCCAATAATGAACGGGACAGCACCTGTTACGAAATCTAAATATTCTAATTAAATCAGTAAAAGTACTGATCGGGAGTAAGGTTTGAAAGTTGGTTGTTAAAAACAATCACACGTCGGGCGTTTTTATAAGTCAAGTTCTGAAAACTAAAAAAGAAGCATCCTTTATATGGTGAGTGAAAAACGTCGCTTTATAAAATTTGTTCCTGTTTGGCCCAGCTACTTCTAAGTTAGAGAAAAACGACGGCGTAGACTTAAGTCTGTTAAAGGGGACGGCAAGGGGAGTCCGACATGGAAGCCGAGGCTGTATTTCTATGCACCTGGACCCCTGATAAGGGCAAAGTCGTTTCTTTTCAATTAAAAGTCGGCCCCAAATGAGCCATCACTTTTTTATCGATTCTAACTTTTACTCAGAAAACTGTTAAATGTTGTGGATTGTCTGCAACGGGTTGTTTTCAGTCATTACATTCACTGAAACATCAAGGGCCAGCAAGAAGTCTTATTTGCATACACTCCGCCCTACACGACAATACACCTCACACGCGTAACCAGACTATAATAGCAGTGTACAGCTATATTGAAAGACTCTTGTAGATATCAAAGGCGATGGAAAAATGGCGGAAAACGTCGCTCGGAAAGTGTTCGAACAACAAAACCTGTGCGAAGTAAAACCTGATAATACGCGGATAACTGCCTCAGCCGAGGTTCTTATGCCTGTATTGGTGGTTTTCACTTTCACGCCATCGAAAACTAAAATAAAAACCGTGGGATGTCTAAAGCCAAGAATTTCAAATATTATAGAATATCGATAAATTAGCAACCTGGCAAAGTCTAACGTCAGTGCAGTTTTCCGCTGCTGAGTTGTTCTTCAAAATGTGTAAATGTGTAAATGCGAATCGTCGCGTGTAATATCACCTTCGGCATTACACGATTTTATATTTTGTTTGATCTAACTATAAATGTTATCTAGAGCTTCGCTTTTATTAATAATCCTACAAAAGTGTCTCAAAATTCAGTAGAAGATACCACCTTTTACGAACTGAAAATCTACGAAGGTATTTTAATGTCATTTGCAGATGCAGGCCCATAATGTGGAAGTCGTTGAAGTGACAAAGGGCTTCCTGTCCCTGGTAGCCAAAGAAAATATCCTGGCAGGATCGTTTCTAGCTGATGTCTGGGGACCAGTGGTGAGTCAGGCCACACCCTACACCATTCAAGTGGATGTCAATAAACACGTGGATCCTGTTGGCCCGTTAAAACGCACCAACCACTCCTGCAATCCAAATGCCAAGTTCGTTTATGAACCACGCCTGAAGGAGGATGAAATCATGGGCTTCGATAAAGACCACAAAATCTTTTGGCATCTGGTGGCCACACGTGACATCAAGAAAGGAGAGGACATAACTTTTGATTACACGACTACTGAGTACGAGATGGCGGGGGTTTTCAACTGTCTCTGCGGAATGGAAAATTGTTTGGGTGAAGTTAAAGGCTTCAAGTTCTTATCGGCAGAGGAGAAGGTCCAAAGGGAAAAAGAATTATCTCCAGTGATGAGAAAACTTTCAAATAGTCTTATTTGAGCAGTGCTAGACAGTCTTTTGTAAGCATTGAACACGATAACGCGTTGAAAAAAAATCGTTTTTAGGCTTCGATTTTTGCCACACTATTTAAGGTTGGCTGTGGAGTGCTCATAGAGACTCGATAGGTCCTAATTTAATCCACTTGTGACGTTAATTCGGGAAGAAATTCCATGGGGAATAGGTGAAAACTTTTGGTGCAGTGATATCTGGAATCGTTTAGGTGGACAAACGTTAGTTATGATTGGTCCTGGTATCCAAGGCAACCACTTACCAAAGATGAATAAGGCTTCACCACCAAAGCGATCCTAGAGATCATTGCGCCGAAAGCTTGTTTCCATTTCCCTTATAGTTACTAAAGTGGGCAATATATGCTTGGATGTAGGTTCCTGTGGTGACGTCATCAGATCCATTTCCTTAACTCGCGGCCAACCCGGCAGGTTGTGTTTGAAGGGGATAATTTAAAACTTATTTTCCGAGTGAAAAGTTTCGACCACACGTTTAGTTTGGCTAAGCTTGATAGTTACAAGTGAGACTGCTTTAAAGTAGAACTTACCACTATTGTCACTATTAAATTAAAGGCACTAAAATTACAGTTTAATTAACGCCTGTCCTTGTCAGTATTCAAGGGAAAAAGGGTTTTCAAACTAAAGGGACTCGAACGCGATTTAATGATTAATTATCTTAGATAGAGTTGCTGGGATCTCCTCGCTCTAGAAGGCCACGATCCAGCGACGCCAATGAAAACTTCGCTAAAAAATAGACTTCGCTTCCTTTTAAACTTATTCGCCTTTATACCAAGTCACCCCAATACCCTGGGTACCAGAGGTTTTTCTCGCGTGAGGCGGGAATTTTCGGTGTTGGCCGGAAACCGCGCTAGAAAAGTCTCTGGCACCCAGGGTAGTCACCCAGTTACTTGAAAGTAGGGATGTTAGGTCGCAACTGAAGAGAGTCGACCGCTTTTGAGTTTAGCCTGAGAGAGACGGCAAAATTTTTCGTCTTGCCTTTCCACGGCGTAGTTGTGCAGGGACTCCAAAGAAATTTGTAAAAAAAAGCGTGATGCACATGCAGAGTTGTTGCTTTGCTAATAAAACCAATGGACCTTTTTACCGATCATCGGCCATATTGAATTTATTAGATTTAAGGAGTATTATGGGATGCCCAGGGGGCACTCGTTCAGTATTTATGCGCCCTTTTCCGGCAAAAAGAGAACTTCAATGCATATTTCTCGGGAAAAATGCGATTATTTAATATTACTTCCAAACACGGCACAACGATCTTTTTTTCCCATTAGAATCTTTTTGTAGGAAATCTAAAAGAAAAATTGGCCCAAAAAGCGCGGTTTAATACTAAGCGAGTATATCGGATCGTGCTCATGCAACCGGCTCCTAGCATCCCATACTACTCCTTAAATCTAATTAATTCAATATGGCCGCCGTATCGGTAAGAAGGTCTATTGTGTTTTGGACGTTCTCGTTCAGTCCTATTCAGGGGAGGGGGGCACTTTTTCTGGGTCCGAAAACCCGGACTTCTCCTGGGTCCGAAAACCCGGATTTAACCTCCATCCTGTGGCCCTATACGGGGAGGCTCCGGCCGAAAGAGGTACCTTTTTCAAGCTTCAGGTACATCAAAGGGTATGGATTTCACTAAATGAAGTATATGAAAGCGCAGCGAAATCTGTCATACCGGCGTATATACAGGCCAAAAGAGCTTACATATGCATTTCATGGCCGGGAAAAAGTCGAGAAAACGACCTGGCTTATATTTATTCATTCATTTAAATAATGTAGGTAAGCAATCATGGTTTACTACTGTAAGGCATCTATTACACTTTACTAAATTAAGTGATTACACTCCAAATCTGCCCCATCTTGACTACAGGAGAATTCCTCACCTGGTTAAAATGTTTAAAAGAAATTTGTTAAAACAATACCAGGAATATTGGTCGAAAAATTTGAACAAGGATAAATTCGACTCCTCAGTTGGAAATAAATTAAGTCTGTATAGTGAACTGAAAACGAAGTCAGATTTGAATCTTACCTTGCAATTGATTTAATATAGAACGTTAAGACAAGAGTGGCAGTAGCCAAAATGCGAATTTCGTGCCACTTGCTACTCGTTGAATCTGGGCTATACAAGAAGATGCCCAGAGTTGAGAGGCTTTGCCCCCTTTGTAATAGATCCCTTGGTGATGAATTCCACTATTTGTTGAAATGTATTCACTCATCACTTTCTCATATAAGGGGTATCTTCTTGGAGAGCCTATACTCGACAAACAGTAATTTCACCAATATGTCTTACAAGGCACTATATTTATATATCATGTCTATGTGCGATGAAAACATCATAAATCTTAATGCCTCTTATATTGAAAACATTCTAAATTCTCATAAATCCGAACTCTAATTTAACTTTCTTACCGTACGAGTAGCGTAGAAGCGGTACATAGGCAAGTAATTCTTCTTTTTATGTTAATATTCAATATATTGTTGTTGTTCCTTTCTTTCCTGCGTAACTTTTATTTCACTTTGTTTCATTTGTAATTATATTGATTGTTTTGGTACTGAAGTCTTCATGTCGAAGATAAAGTCAATAAAGTTGTTGTTATTATTTAAAAGGCAGCGCATTTGCAGCAGTTAAAAGGGATGCAAGGTTCTAAACTTTTTATGTGAAAGGGGTACCATTTGTCCATAGAAGGTACACCAAAGGGGTACCTTTCCTGTCAAAAGTGGTGTATAAAAGGGTAAGGGGTTGGACCTCGGGGCGGAGCCGCCCCGTATAAAACTCTGCTTAGTACCCCCCGGCTGGGGATCCCCGCCCTCACCCCCTGCAGCCGGACGTGCCACTCAAACCCTAAACTTTTCCAGGAGACTGTCCGGCCGTGGCACAGGCTTGTCAAGTCCTTAAAATATGTAGTGCCCCGGGATTTTATGGCAAATGACTGATGATAGCTTTGTCGGATGGGTGTCTGCTTCGCTGTCATGCAATGGCACACCAGCAGGTGGTCCACTAACCTTCTGCTTCTACTTCTAAGTTGCACACAGTTAAACGCTCTCGCATCGAAAAGAAGACAACTGAAAACAAAACGAGAAAAAAGAACTATAAGATAAAGTTAAAAATTATACCAAAGGCATTTGCAACAGTCTGAATGACTTTCTTCTGTTGTCGTAGAGGGGATTAGATTCCATTTTTTCCAAGCTCTCGGAAAGTTGCTAAACAGACTATAGTCATGGTGAGCGCTAGGTTGAATATACGTCGAGTGATCTCTTGTCAGACTGAACGACTGTTGGTAGTTAATGCCGGTACTGGCTGGACCAACTGAATAAACAGAACTTTCGCAAAAGTAATATTCACAAGTATTGTTTAAGAGTCTGAAAACAATAGCTAAACTGGTAATTTACACCTATAAAATTAAAGTTTGATTATTTCATCAGCCCCTGGTCTGGGCTCAAACAATGCCATGTTGCACAATTTGCAAGTGTATGACACCATAAGCGACCCAAACAATGATGTTTGTGCACAGGTTACCGTCACATGACGTCACGGCGGCCATATTGGTGTCCCAAAACAATGAACCGGCGGCCATGTTGGTGTCCCAAACCAGTCCTGTGGGAGTTGAACTCTTTTCTTATGTAAACGCTTTCTTTGTTCCCGTAAATCTGATAAATTTGCATCGAGGCTGGCCACGTGAGTGAAAACGCTCTATAGAGAGAAAATCGTTTACAGTACTTCCCATAAAACGGCCATAAATCGACCGACGGACCACACAGGAGAGACGTAACACACATTTTATGTAAGGTAAGCTGTTTTTTATTGAAATCCTTTCATTTTTGTAGGTTACAGAAGCGATAGGTTTTTTCCCCATACACATCCTTATATTCGAATGTTACGCAACAATGTCGATGCTCTTATTTTGAGCTTGGGCAACCTGTGGTTTGTATGACCATTTGTAATTTATAGACAGGCCAGTAAAAGTACTGAACCGATATTATGCCGATATAAGTTAGGGATCTGAAATCACACGAGTGTGCTAGTTAAAAGCTTAAAGAATCACCCTTTAGGTAAGTGAAATGCAAATTTTTCTGTTTTTAGCCTGGTGCTTGCCAGGAAGAGAGAAAAATACGTGTAGATTAGCCCTCCATAACTTTTGTAGAGAGCCCGGGGGCTTTATAGGTATGTCCGGCGCCAACGGTTACGGTTTTTTAGCCATTTTGGTCTGAAATAGGGTATGGTTTGTGTACTCTAGCCTTGAATTGGGTATTTTTTTTGAAGAAGCTACTTCTTATTTCCCTTTTAATGTTTATGCCAACCGTGTACTTGCCGTAACAGCTTGTCACGCGCTTCGGTCACGCTTCGGGTCTGACAGGTCAAATTTTTGATCAGGTCTGAAATAGGGTAGGGAAATTCACAGATTTTGGTCTGAAATAGGGTAATGCTTTCAGGAAGAGTGCCGCACACCCTCACCCAATTTTTCTTGAAATACCCCCCCCCCCCCACCCCCGTGAGGTAGAGAGGTATTCTGTTTCTTTTGCAATCTAAGACATTCTAATTTTAAAAATCAGCTGACTAGATCATCAGGCCAGTAAAACTACTGACCCGATCTTATGCTGATATAAGTTGAGGATTTGAGATTATTAGTCATTTTGCTGCTACGTACAGCAGACAAGTGTCCAAGCTTTTAAAGATTTAAAATACTCGCTATAGGTAAGAGTGAAAAGCATACTTCTTTTTTTTTTTTTGGACAGGTGCTTGTAAAGTATATCGACAAAGGCTTGGATCATCCTCCAGTGATTTTTGTAGAAGGAGACTCATGATTAGCTAAATGTGAGTAGGCAGCATTTCATAGTGCTCGTTTTTTTGTTTGTTGTTGTTTTTGATTTTTTTTCTCCAAATGATTTAGCTCAATCCCTTTGTTACATATACTCTAGTCTGCTTCCTTAGCAAGCGTTTATGATCGATCAATTTATTCAGTACTGGAAAATATGAAGCGAGAGCTCGACAAACTCGCGCTAGTTACCCGGGGCTAGTTACCAGTTGCATGCATT
The DNA here is from genome assembly GCA_964035525.1 of Porites cylindrica. Taxonomy (NCBI): domain Eukaryota; kingdom Metazoa; phylum Cnidaria; class Anthozoa; order Scleractinia; family Poritidae; genus Porites; species Porites cylindrica. The sequence goes on along the minus strand of OZ037787.1, from coordinate 4,817,327 downwards.
CTACATGCACTCAGAAAGCTCCTGGAAAGTCAATTAAATGTTTCGAAAATTGGTAGGACATTTCCATCGGTACAATTAACTGAAACATAATCACTCAATGTGGCCAGAGCAGGCTACCGAGTCACGAAAGGAGAGCCGTGATTTGAACCTAGGGAGGTAGAATAGTGAATGTCAAGAAATATTTTCTGCTGCCTTGTTTGCCCCCAAACTCTTACTGGGAAAAAATGTCTAAAAGATGGGAATTCCTTAGAATTATACGCTCCTCACCAAATTTGCTGAATGCCCTTATTAGGAACTAACATCGAAGATATTTCAATTATGTCTACAGATGCAGGCCGATAATGTTGAGGTCGTTGAAGTGACAAAGGATTTCCTATCTCTGGTAGCCAAAGAAAATATCCTGGCAGGATCGTTTCTAGCTGATGTCTGGGGACCAGTGGTGAGTCAGGCCACACCCTACACTATTCAAGTGGATGTCAATAAACACGTGGATCCTGTGGGCCCGTTAAAACGCACTAATCATTCCTGCAATCCAAACGCCAAGTTCGTTTATGAACCACGCCTGAAGGAGGATGAAATCATGGGCTTTGATAAAGACCACAAAATCTTTTGGCATCTTGTGGCCACACGTGACATCAAGAAAGGAGAGGATATAACTTTTGATTACACGACTACTGAGTACGAGATGGCGGGGGTTTTCAACTGTCTCTGCGGAATGGCAAATTGTTTGGGTGAAGTTAAAGGCTTCAAGTTCTTATCAGCAGAAGAGAAGGCGCAAAGGGAGAAAGAATTATCTCCAGTGATGAGAAAACTTTCCAATGGTGATAATTGAGTTTACAGTCTTACTGACTACATGAACTTCTAGCCTATTCTGATGCGACGTGACATCACGGAAGGTCATATCTTCATCTCCCGTGTCCATGTTTTTTCTTTGTCTTTTTAGTCATAACTTCATTTACTGTTAACTGGAAACAGAGACCAGAAGAAGGACGTATATGAGAACATTTGCATTTCCCCCAGAATAATCACACTCGTTCCCAGGGCCCTCTGGACGCTCCGGGGAACGAGTAGGAGAGGGCCCTTGGAGCGAGATGTTTTTCATTGCCGAAATAGCGCTGCACAGGGAGCCCATTACTCCTGGCAAGCAGTAACACCACTTTCACTTTGCAAACCCTTAGAACTATTATCAGTTAAGTAGAATTTTTAAATCCTTATTAAACTAACATCGTGTTGAAAATACATTAAAATCTGAAAGTAACAACTTAAGCTTTGAAGTACTTTTCAACTTCAAAATAACTTAATAAATTCTAGCCCGATTAATTTGCATGCGTGGTCCGCTAGTCGATCTACCGATCTCATCACCCCCGTCATGTATGCCTGCCCTCCTTCTCCAGTCCCTTTTATTCCCATTAAATGATGTTTTGGACAACCAGCATTTTTCATTCAATATTTTATGACCTTTTTAAAGCGCATGTTGCCTGCACAATACCTCTGACGAGTGGAGGTCTCCGCTCTTTTCGAATTCAAGTGTTTTCACGTGCAGCTTTTTTAAAACCCGACCACTGATTATCGAGCATTTGCTGTGACTACCGCTGTATGACCCGAGAAGTGCCCTAGCGCGAAAGTTTTCATGGTCGTCTTTATTTGGGGACTGGCTAGGAGCGGACCGTGTCCCCCAACCACCGGGGGAGGGGGTGATGCAGCCCGATTGATCTGCACTCATGGCCCTTCGGCCAATGCTGTTGTTTTTGCCCAACACCTCTCCCCCTCCCCGTCCACTCACAGATTTTTTTTCCTACGGTGCTGTAAACAATAAAGGCAAACAAAAATAAACAACCAAAGAATTAACGAATTTTAATGAGCGCCGCAGACCCGCGGTTGCCGCTCCTTTATCCTAGTCACCAGGAACCTCTCGGTTTCGTGTAAATATTTTAGTTCAGCGGTAATTTTGGAAAGTGACACCAATATTTCTCAGCTGGAGTAAAAATATCAGAAATATCTAAGTCCACGGAAGGTATTCTGAAAAAATCTACGCATAGTGCGGTTCCCAAACGATGAAGTTAGACACGTTTAAGCCATTACTTAGTGGCCATTATATTCTAAATCCACTGGCGTGTTTATTGTACGTGGTGCTCAAGATATTTCCACCATTTTGCGAATGGCTTTTCCCCGATGAAGAGTGCCAAATCTCGTGGGTGAGTGAGTTAATATAAGCTTAAGCCTGTATTACTACAGTGGCTCATTGAACTCCTAAAGGTTCTATCACGAAAAACTTCTTCTTTATCGAATGAAGGAGAAGAAGATTTAACGCTTCATTTAAAACAGCGTACATAAGATAAGTGACTTAGATACTTTGGACACTTTTCTTTCCTATTAAACATCACCGACTGTCCATCACCAAGGAATTGAAAATCTTTCAAGCGATTGAACATAAAATGCAGTGGTCAAAACTTTCATTGCGTTAAATTTCAAGGTTTCCTAAGGTTAAATCTTTGCACAGGGATTTCATTCACACTGAATCGTACAAGACTTCCGAAGCCATGGGTGGGGAAGGTTAAGTCAAGATGACCTCATTTTCCTGCAGAAACTCGGCCAAATTAGAGTATTCTGGGATATAAACCTACGCAAAGTATCCTAAGATATATCCAAAGTTAATCTGCTGTAGAGTCATTTCCCTAGTTTTGATTATTCACAATTCCTGCACTTCGCTTCAGTGGCCCCAGTGGGGGAGTGGGGTCAAAGGTTTTTCCCCCCAAAATGCCCACTGTCCAGCCTCCCCTGGTGTTACTTGTTTGATTTGAGTACTTGTTGAACAATCCAGTGGTCTGAACTGCCTGGGGATGCTGGCAATAACATCTTACATCGCTCACAAAAGTTTATACGATAGGACTTGAATAAATAAATGAATAAACAAATAATTAATGATTTAGAGGTAGCACATCTACTAAGTGGTTCTTTGTCTACCTGATCCCTGGTTGAATTGGAATTTGTCCATGTTGGTTTTTGACGAGAGTGGAAAGCCAGACTACCCTGAGAGAAAAACCTCTCAGAGCAAAGGAGCGAACCAACAAGAAGTTTACTCAACCCATGGTGTCCGGGATTTGAACGTAGGCCACAATTTGGTGGGGGAGAATGATTTATTACTCTTACCACTGATTACCCTTGCTCCTCTAGGACTTGGTCATAAAGCCACCAAAGGCAGTGTTGAATTTAATATGTCTGTGTTTTGAATCACACTAATGATCTGTTCCAACTTTATATTAACAGAGGGACGTTGAGCTGTTATCCTTTCTAGCAATTGTCCTGGCTGTCAAGAACCGGAAGTGGAAGCCAGGTAGTTATAAATCATGCTTTATTGAAATAATAATTGTGCACTGTAGAATAAAGATCAATTACCATGTCATCACTATCAATTGGTAGCAAAACACTGTCTAAAACGTTTTTTGTGGTTTTTCTTGGCCAAGTATGTAACCAAATTGAATTTAACTGAATATGTACATTGTAATGTAAGCAAAGTTTTGAGCAAAATTTCTTTCATGGGGCTGTACTAGGCTTCATTTTAGTGGGGAGCAGCTTTGCAGAAATGAAAAGGATTGTGAGATTATTTTGAAGAAGGTTTAGGTGGCTACTGAAGGTTAGATTTTCAACAGAAATTTCTAGCTAAAGTTACATTAGTTTTTGTATTTTTCCTGGCCTGTTTGACTGAGTCACACTCATTCGGGTGTGGTTTTAAAGATCTTTTCCCTTACACAAGTTACACATCAACATTGTCTAAGACTTTTAAAAAATGATGATGCCAAAAGTGGTATTCACATGGGGATTGGGAGTTTCTTAGGTGGCAGTTGGAGTTCAAATAGATGTCCATGCATTGCCAATAAACCACTTTCTTATAAACCACTGAGTATTTATTATTTGTTTCCAGCCACATGGCAAGAGGCAGCTTCTATGGTGTTCATGTTTAGTAAAATTGCCAATTTTGTACTTTTTGCAAGATCGGACCTCAGGCTTGGTCTTTTATACCTTATCCTTTGTTTAGGTGAGTATCTGCATCAATGAGCTTCAGTTACTGGGGACTGGAGGGGCAAAACAAAATCTTCTACTTGCCTAAACTATATTTTATTAAACCCACAAAAATGCTAAGCCAAATGTCAAGAAAGAAAGCAATTTGGGGAATACCAAGAATCAAAACGACCAGTGTGCATGTGCAATATAACCATGGCCGTTCATACCGTAACATCTTTTTACTTGAATCTCCTCTCTTCTGGAATATGCACTCAACTCCTTTGTAGCCTGCGACACAGACAGTCTAAATCCCATAGACAGACGGACTGTATCGACTTCTCTATCTGGGTCTTGGGCAACAAGTCCAGCTGTAACACAGGCAACTTTCTTGGGAAATCTACCCAAAAAAAATACTAGTCAAAATTTCCTAACCAAAAAAAATCCCAGAATTATTGATTTCATACCCCCAAAAATCTTAAATTTGAATTAGCCCTTGATGCAGGCATATATGTTAAAAGGGATTTGTGAGGGGCTGCCATTATAAGAAGGTTAACTTATTATTTTCTTGTATTTTCAGTTCTTTTTTTGTTATTTCCTGAGCCATCTTACAGTGGGCCAGATGAGGTACACTTCTTTAGAGGCCCTGCTCTTGATGTAAGCTAGCATTTTATTTATTTATTTTTTTACTGATTTAGTAAGCATAACATAAATTATACAAGGCAAGGTTGCTGCCTAAAGGGTGCCTGGTTGCCAGAGGCTCCGACGATTTGCTCGTGGGTGACCAAAATTTAAAACAAGGAGCCGGTACGGGTGCTTAAAACTTATGATTTTTATGGCAATAGCCTCTATTCCAGCTTCCAATGAAGGAACAACAGAATTCCCTGCTCATTTTGAACAAGTGAACGCCGCTAAAGGAGTAACCTTAAGACATTTTGGGCAACTTTGTTATGAAAAAGTGGATAAATACTATTGATTATCCTTTTCCCTCAACAAGGTTAATAGATATAGTCATATCAACTCAAACAAAAAAATAGAGAGATACACTGCCCTAGTGTGAGGTTGACAAAGTGGAGACTCAGAACAATTCAACTAACCTTAACAGTTTTTGAACATAATGGTGGGATGATGTTCAACCGTACATCTGGATCTCTGCTAAACACCCCCTCTCTGCAATGTGTACTTTTTTGTGCTGGCAGACAGTCTGTAAACTTAATGAAAAGGGTAATTTTCCTTTGGCTGAGTGTAACAAAATAAGTGGAAAATGTTTTTCTCACACACTGCTGGGGGCCTGGGTATAGGTCATGTGACCAAAAGGCGGGCAGTTGCTTTTGTTGTGTCCGCCATTACTGACCTTCCCACCCACCCACCTTAAGATTTCAGTTTTGTAGACTGTTCAAATGTAATGTGCAACTTTCTAGGGGTATGTTATGTGTAAATTTTTATGAATTTGGAATAACTGTCAGGCTGTGGTGGTCGGCTTTGCATAGCTACCAGTGGTGTGAGAGAACTTTATTTAGAGATTGTGAGACTTGACAGTTCCAAGAACTTATATACCTTTGGCCCCATTAATGTCCGACTACTAAAGAGAGACACTTTGCAGGTCAAATTGAAATTTGGAGTGAGGGGAATGGGACTTGATTTGGGAAGTGAGTACTCTTGCATCTGTGGCAGCCTCACTCTCTTGTTTAGAGATTAAAATCTCTCAATGACCACAATGGCAGTGTGTCTGCCAAAATGGTCCCTGTTGTAAAATACAGAAAAGTGAAATCACTGCTGGAAAGGTTTCTTTTAAATGTCACACCATAGGATTTCATCCACAGACTCAAAAGTTAGAACCACCTTGTACAGCATAATAAACAGTACCACAGGAAAGTACTGCTCAGTAGCTTTCATTTGAATGGTCACACCATAGGATTTCATCCACAGACTCAAAAGTTAGAACCACCTTGTTCAGCATAATAAACAGTACCACAGGAAAGTACTGCTCAGTAGCTTTCATTTGAATGGTCACACCATAGGATTTCATCCACAGACTCAAAAGTCAGAACCACCTTACAAAACCCCTTCATCCACTCTATTTTTAAGAAAATTAAAATTTTGGAACTTCGAATAACACTTCCCTTTTCTGCCAATTCCAGGATGCTTTACGAGAGGACCCATCTGTCACGTGGCTGGTTGAATTTTATGCTCCTTGGTGTCCTCCTTGTGTTAGATTTGCTCCAACGTTTGCAGAACTTTCTCTGAGGTAATACATGTACACAGACACTGGTCTGTTTAACGAAGATTTATCGATTGATAGACGATCCCGTTCCCGTTGTTGTCGCAGTAACTTTGTAAAGTTCTTAGTGGCCGACGAAAATTTTCCATTCTCCGAGGAAATCTTACCTGCGGTCGGACAAATGAAAGAAATACAAATTCTGCTATGTTCGAAATCTTTTCTGGTTTTGCTACTGAAAGGACTTGTCCTTTCTAAAGGGAAAATATTATTTGCAGGCCTCATTTTTTGTTATTTTTTATCTTTTTTACAGATACAACCACAGCTATCTTAGATTTGGAAAGCTTGATGTAGGAAAATATCCTATCGTTGCAGAAAAGTAAGAGAATAATCTTAAAACAGTGATGTTGAAAACATATCTTCAAAGACTACGGGTTTTCCAGTCTTTGGTGACTATTGGAGGGCGACCGGTGAACGAAAATTTTATTCTAATCGATCGAAACAACTAGTCTTAACATACTGAACGAGGAAGCTATCCACGTAGAAGGCTTTAAAATCGATAAATAATGTTTTAAAGTCACGTTTACGACAAACAGAAAACGGCAGTTTGTAGCCCTTGACCAAGTCTTTCTCTTTAATGTCCTTGTCTCAAACGAAGGTTTGGCTTTCTCAAAATGATCGATAGTTCTTGAACAAATTCGAACCAAAAGTGTGCAGGATCTAACGGAGGATTTGATTTCCGAAACTTTCTAAGTAGTGACATACTCATTCTGCTGTCACTTACGATTATTTTTAAGTTAGAACAACCTTCTTCTCTTCCCGAGACGTAGAAACAAAGATTCTTGCGACTTCTTCCGAAAATTCCTCTTTTTTGGTTTGTTATTCCTCTCTTGCTTTTGGATTTCAGACACAAAGTGGACAGTTCTGCGGTTTCTAAACAGCTTCCAAGTTTAGTTCTGTATGAAGGAGGAAAAGAGACCAAGCGAAGGCCACTGGTCGATAGAAGAGCTGTTGTCACTCCGTACACTTTTACTGAGGTGTGTATGTTTGTTTTGAAGGCATTTTCATCCAGTGCAAATTTTTAGGGGGTAAACAAGGTGTATTATGGGTCCAACAACAACTTTGCACGTGCATCGCCCTTTTTGTACATTTCTTTGCCGTCACTACACGACTACAATCTTCATTTTTTTTATGGAGGACGTAAACAAGCGACGGCCAATTTCACTTCTCTTTGAATTCTTAGGAATTCAACTCCCGGAGAATTCGCCCACATTTGACAAAGTTAGTGAGTTGAGTAATCGCGAAGAAGATAGAAAGAACCCTAATTCCCTTTTAAAGTGACGTTTTCGCCGCGCGTCGATGATGAAAAAAGATTTTAGTTCCCAGCGGTCGAGGGAAACGTTTTTGTACTTGACAACAGACATGGCCGCCGTGACGTGAGCTACATACCAGAGGCCCGTTTCTCGAAAGCCCCGATACTTAACGGGCCCGTAAAGCTGTTGTTGTTTACATGCAAGATAGAGGTTGCAATATTTTTGCATCTAACATGACAAAACAATTAGTTAGTGAAACAAAATGGAGTAGTCTGCTAGCCAGGACCCGCGCTCTTATTCTTTATATTTCGATTTGAATATTTGATTTCGGGCCTGAAAAGTTAACGGGCCCTGGTTGTTCAAACTTTAGATAGCGCTATCCACCGGATAAATCACTATCCAACGGACAAGTATTAGGGAACGCGAGTAAGCTATACGCTGGGTAGTGATTTATCCGGTGGGTAGCGCTATCCAACTTTTAAACAACTGGAGCTAGCAAACCATTGAATAAATCACTCTAGTAACATCCAACTAGTGGTCTATTATCAATGCTACGTTCTGATTGGTTGAGCTACTACTGGGCTATATGTTATAGCCCACTAGTAGCGAAAAGTGCCGGCTTTGAAAACAAAACAATGGCGGCTGAATCGCGTTTTGCTAGTTAAAGTTAGTTTTGATCAACTAGTTGGATTTTACTAAAACAATTATTTCCTATCGCCCCCATGGGCTCTGAGTCAATAGCCCATTCGGCCTTCGGCCTCATGGGCTATTGACTCAGAGCCCATTTGGGCTCGAGGAATAATTGTTAAATATACCTAGGTACGCGTATACAAGACCAAATTTACAATCCAATGGATAGTTTCCTGCCGTCCATGGGCGAAGACTAACCGCACACTCGCACTGTCGATCTGTGTAGTTGCAAGGCTATCTTCACACTATGTCGGATAACTTTTTGGCCGCCACGAAAATCAAACCGGATGAGGTTTCTGTTCACACACAAGAAAAGTTGTGGCGGTGCGAATTCTGTGACGGAGTGTTTCTCTAAAGCGGAGAGTGACATATCGGATAGGTGTTCACAGTATGCCAGATACGGCTTTTCGTGGCGCTACGAAAAGCCGTATCCGGCATAGTGCCTTTGTGTGAACATGTCTAAATTACGCCGTTCCTGTTTTCAACAGGTTAACATCGAGCGAGATTTCAATTTACGAGAACTGAAGAAAGCTGCTGAAGAGAAGCAGAAAGTTAGAGAAAAGAACGCAAAGAAAGAAAAAAACAAGTCCGAATAACAAATGTGAGCGGTGAGGAATTTATTGACAAGAACAAAGGGAATTCATGCCAAGAGATTCTTCAGTTAGGAAAGACAATAGTACTGAATCACAGGCAGTGGCCACCATTGAAAAAGGCTTCAATCTGACAATGATTAGTTGTCATCAGCTGGCGAGAAAATCGCGCAATTTATAGCAACACCGGGACGTAATGTATATATAGTTGGCCGGTGGATTTTCCTACATAACTACGACGTTTTGGACGATTTTGCTTTTATTTCTGCAGTTAGTTTTAAGTTGATAGAATAAATCTTGTTTTGCTCTATCTTGTTTTGCTCTATCTATCTGCTGTTGTGATAAAGGACGATTCTCACACACTACTGGTAGCCATGCAAAGCCGACCACCGCAGTCTGACCTTTATTCCAAATTTATTAAAATGTACACATAACATACCCCTAGAAAGGTGGGACAGTAACAAAATTACGAAGTTGCCTGAAATCTTGAGGTGGGTGGGAAGGTCAGTAATAGCGGACGCAGCAAAAGCAACTGCCCACCTTTCGGTCACATGACCTATACCCAGGCCTCCAGCGTGTGTGAGAAAAACATTTTCCACTTATTTCGTTACACTCCAGTCGAAAATTACTCGTTTTTCTAACTGGCCCTTCTGAAGTTGAGCTGGAAACTGGGTCAGAGTTGTGTCCAGTTGCACTTTGGGAAAGTTTTGGGGACGAATTCGTACCCAATTCCCGCGCAACCTTGTAATAGCCTATGAAAAAAGAGATAGCTCCTCCGAAACAATCCCATAGTGCAATTCGACACAACATCCATCCAGTCTCACGCACGACCTTCCAAGTTGCCTTAAACCTCTGTTTCAAAGCCAGGCTAAGTGCGAGGTCATTGATATGAGAAGGATTGTTTATTTTCATGCAAATGAAACTCATTTTCACAGGAAGGGTTATGAACTTAGCCTCGTTTTAAAAAGTGGGGGTTTTTGGAACTCAGAAGTGGCCTATTGCGAATACAAACGATTTTTCCGGGGTATTTGACTTGGAAGGTAAAGAGGATGCTTAGCATTGGGTAATCACATGGGGTTAACCACTTATTTTTCACCACAGAAGCATTTCACTACGGAAACACATCGCAAATAACTTACCAGGAATTAATTATATAACTCAGTCGTTTTCAGTGGATTTTTATTCCTAGAAAAGTGCCTCCATCTTTATGTTACAATTTGTACAAGCTGCCCTATCAAATAACATCTTCGCGGGGTTAAGTTTTGCCAAAAAAGAAAAAGGAAACAAGAGAAGAAAATAAAGACGCCAAAGGTTTCTGGACAATCATGCTAACTGATTGGCTTAAAAATTTCGTGCCTGAATTTTTGACCAATCAAAATTTGAAACCAAAGCTAATTGTAGATTACTCGCCTACGTTTTTTTCGCGCTTGGTACCGTCTTCAGGCATTTCTTGGATATATATACATACCAAGGTTTTGAATGGCTAAACGCAAAAACTCACTGAGAAACAAACTCTCTCTTTTGGCTTAAATAGGAAACAACTGTTTTGCAAAAATTTATTCCGTACGGAAGGCAAGAATATTTTTTACGTGGTGACATTTTCTAACGCATTCTATATGTAACCGGAAAAAATTTGTCTCGAAAACAATCTTTCAATTCTGCTTTCACCATGTTATTACTATTTTGTTTGGGTTATTCGTTTTTGAAACGCAGATTCTTCTGTAATCTTACTAGGTGAAAATGCAGTTGGTGTAGAAAAATGACCAACAGTGTGGAAGCTATAATTTTTCATCGACCTTTACACTTACATTTTTCAATTTTCAGGATAATTTTTTGGGATCCGTTAATAAGATTTGCGATGAGTGCACTGGTCCAAACTTAACTCAGTAATCAACCCCGCGAAAACTCAGGGCTTGAAGTATGTCACGTTGTCGCCTACACGACTGTTAAACAAAAACAAATGGTTGGCTCTTACTTGCCATGCCCCTTGCTACGACTATATTACACTATCTATGTATTTTACGTATCTTTCTACAAAAATAAAAACAATCTATATAAATACGAAGCAATGTTAGTAATTTTTGTAAGTAATTTCTAAGATATCTGGTCTTGGTGACACTCTCATTTATCGAGATAAGCTTAGTATTTGTTGAGAGGAAAACGATTCTTTTAATGTAAGTTCGTTTCTTGGACGAAAAGAGAGAAAGCATTGTGTAAATTAGGGGAAAAACTTCTACATGTACATTGATGTCTCTCACTAGTCTTCTGTAAACTGGCTCAATCCGTTCCTACCCATGCTGCTTACTACCCAGCGCTCCTCGTTTTTCGTATTGTTTCCCAGTCTTCCTTTGAGTTGTATTGGGGGAAGCTGGTCTAACTCATTTGAGTATAATCCAATTAGTGGTCTATTATCAATGCTGATTTCTAATTGGTTGAGCTTCTAGTAGACTATATGTTATAGCCAACTGGTAGCGAAAAGCGCCGGCTCTGAAAACCAAAATAATGTGGCTGAATGGCATTTTGCTACATGTAGGTAAAGTTGTTTTGTCTCGATATTTTTGACCAACTAGTTGGATTTTACTAAAACAATTATTCCTCTCGTCCTGATGGCGTCTGAGTCAATAAGCCCATTCGGCCTTCGGCCTCATGGGCTATTGACTCAGAGCCCAGTTGGGCTCGAGGAGTAATTGTTAAATATACTAGCTAACAGTGTTGTACGAAGGTTTTAGAAAACTGCTCCCACATTACACAGTGTTTGGGACAACAATAGTCGCGGTTTTATCCAGGCGAAAGGAAAGAAAAACAAAAATATGAACTAACCCGTACAGGGTGGTTCACGACATAAAAACCGCATAATATTAAAGCTTTTTGTAAACTATTGTGGGGTCTTTTCATTCTTAATAGTGTCAACAATATCCATCATTTGTTCATAACGTCTTAAACATACTACAGTGTCTGTTATCACAAGGCAAATTCACTTGCAAGTGTACTTGTTAACAATCTCTTTACACTTCTGACATTTCACCTGACAACACCAAAGAAAAATACAGTTGCAATTTCTCGTAACCTTCGTCTGTTGGATGTTATGACCTCGTCCGCAGCATAGCAGCTCACATCCGTTCATTCCAGAAGAGGAAATATTACACTCGCGACCCGAAGTCCCGAGGGATCCCTCGCTTGCGTCGGCATCACAGTAATTGGGCGATGATTCATAATAGAGTAGGTCTGCCTCTGTGGGCCGTTTCAGTTGAGGATATCTTGGTTTCAACCGCTCTTTTTTCCTTCTGTTCAGCTTGATAATCATTTCAGCTGCGCCTTCGTATTTTTCTCTTAGATAATCGCCTACTTGACGGAAGGACGGCTGCTGCATCCAGCACGTTCTCATAGAACAGGAGCCAGATAAACCATGGCACTTGCATTTCCGCCACAACAACTTTGAAAGGGCCTGAAATAACGAAATTGTTTCATATTACTAGTAACATAATGATCGATAACAAGAGATTCTTCCCACTCCTTCCATTCAAAATTATCATTTCCAACCTCGTTCCCAGGGTCCTTTCCTACTCGTGCCTCGGAGTAGGAGAGGACCCTGGGAACAAGATTGTTGTCATTTCAGATTAAGAATACAATCTAAGAATCTTGAAACTTTGACAGCTGGGGAGTGGGGCGCAATTTATCATGAAATAATTTTTGTCCTAATATGAAGCTCGGTTTATGGAGCCTTTTTGCAACTCGCCGTAGATTTTGAGGAGCTATGGAACTTTACAGGTTGCGAGAATTCATGCGAGACTCGCAGCAAAAGAAAACCAAAGCAGCTATGAAAAGAGTCATTAATTGCAGAAAGACTTGGTTGCCACATTTCTGAAAAACGAAAAAGTCTGGATTTTGTAAAGCTTGGGGAACATTGCTAATTTAGTCGTATCTGGCCACGTTAACACAGTGGGAGGTTTTTGTTTGTTATTGATATTGCGGAATTTTTGCAAACCTACAAAATTACTTACTTCACTGAACACAGCTCGATAGCATATTACTTACAGGAATATTCAGCCACAAACATGAAGTAAACATGAGAGATACCTTCATGTATGCACCCACCTTTCTTCCCGCCCTACTGTTATGCCTGTTCATGACAGCTCGTGGACTGTTTCCCCTCGCTCTGGCGTCGGTAAATTGTTCTGAGAACCTGCTGCCAAACTTGATGTTACTACTACAGCCTGACCAGGTCCAACCCTTATTCGTGACACCGCTGTGCGAACGATCGCAGTCGCAGCTTTCGGTATTTCCAGCGCTGCATGAGGCGGTGACAGCGTGAGCTACGCCGGCTGCTGTGATGGCGTGCAGATATGCTGATTCTCGACTTGCTGAGAGAGCAATGAATAAAGATAATCACTTGAATTGAAAAAAATGAGAAAATTGCCAACAGTAGCAAGTTAAGCCCACTTTACCGGAATAATGATTTGGAAACTGCATCCCTATAATATTTTAAAGAAACTTTGATTATGATACTCCTACCAGACGTACTCGGAATTTACGCTTCACAGGATTTGGGCATCTATCACACCAGAAAAATTGAGCGTGCCGAAAAACAAAAGTTATGCAAAATTTCGGGGGGCAAATAAGGTGCATCATGGGAGATGAACAAGTGGCGTATAGCCTGGAAAAGGTTATAGACTGGGACGGTGTTGTGTCGAATTGCACCACGGGATTCCACGGGACTGTTTTGAGGATGTAATCTCTTCTTTTATTGGGTATTAAAAAGTTGCACGAGAAACTCGGCCAAAATTCGTCCCTCAAACTGTCCCATAGTGCAATCCGACACAACACAGACCCAGTCTCGCGCAATCTCAATGATTGCGCAAGCACAACAAACGTGGAACCGGCTGTTTCTATAACGGCAAAGCTTGCAAATGAACTCAAACTGTACTCAACGCACGCGTAACTGCAAGAAAACGTGCAAAATGTAGAGCGCGCGAGGAAGCCCATTTTCGCGTTTCAGTCGGAAAACTTACTCCCCTGGATAATTGCATTTTAAAAAGCTACGTGAATATAAAAAGCTTTTTTATGTTAGAAGGGCGGGTACTTTACTCCCGGGTTCACTGAAGCCGTTTCTTTAAGGCCATGAAAAGACCTTGTTAACAGAGGGTAGAGTACACGGGGCAGATGTTTACACGGCTTACTCTGTAGGACGTTTTAGGTTCACAAAGGAGAACAAAGATAAAAAGTAAAACACCATATTGGGACCGAATTTGAAGTGAAACTTGTTCCTTTGTTGACTCTACAAACGGCTTAACGTCCAGGAACTTAACGTCTTAACTCTATGAAAGTTGTTTAATTTTAGTGATTCCTAAGATTCTTTCTTCAATGCTTGGCTAACGGAATTTTAATAGCCGAACGTGTTAAACTCATTTATTGGCGAGGAATCCTGATTTGCTTTTAAACACAATAATTGTTTGCAAAGCTTATTGGGCAAAATCTCCGGAACCTGATGGAATGTTACGAATTTTCTCGGACGTAATAAATGAAAATGCAAGCACTATGCTGAGTAGTTTTCAGTGAAAAGATAATTACTGTCAAAACGATTATTTTTATAGCAAGAAAGCAGCACCTATCAGCCACCCAGAAAAAATGATTTAGGGAAACGCCCATGTATTTTTCAGACTTTGTTTTGCTCCGGATGGGCTAATTGTATTCTTAACTTAAACCACATTTATGAAAACACGTTTATATTTCAATTTCCATATGGTGAGAATACCGTTTTCAAATGCAACTTTTGAATTTGTGGACCGAAACGTTACAATTCGAATCGAAAAGCTACTTTACATAGCACTATTTCTTTTTAAAGGATTTTTTGAGAGAATAAATTTTGCATTTTTTATAAAATTTTCATTTTGGCTCCTACTGGAAGAGAGAGAATTAAAAATTAGAGGAGAATGCTTCACTCGAGCTACGCTGTCGGACTGGCTTCCATCCTAAATCTGAGAAGTTACGGCGTCGCTCGAAAACGGGCGCCCTTGGATCGTCTTCCTACTTTAAACTTATCACTGTTACAGTTTGCATTTCTGTTTTCTGTTCCAGCTGAATAATGCCCTTAATATTGTAAACAACGTGTTTCAGCCTTTGAAACACATTTTCCGGTTTTACTAGCCATTAAAATGAAATCTCTTAACGAGAAGAAAGAAAGAAATCTCATAAAGGTTTGCATAATTTCATGCAGTCTGAATGAAACTTTACAATCATTCTTAAAATACTATCCGGAGTTATGACGTTTCCTTAAAGAAGGCTACAAACACTTTAAATCATCTAATGATTATGACTTGAATTGTTAGCCGTACTATAATTCCCTAGTACTGGTCGATTTGCGACTCTCGCTATACTTTCAAATTTCTTAGGTTTAGCTTAGGTTTCGTCACTTAGAAGGAAAAATGGACTGTTAATAGGTGAACAGCTTGCGAGATGCTAATGTCTACGACAGTAAATAAAAGCAGAGAAAGCCGATGCAGCTCTTAAAGAGTTGTCTCATCTCTAGAAAAAAGTTCTTTTTTCCGAACTGTTGACGGAAGTTGCTTCTCTTGAGTCGGTACTAAATGGTTGACATAATTCCGGTTACAAAACAGCTCGGGGTGTCGGGTTTTCAAAAAGTATCATTGCAGATTGTAAAATGTCTACACAGTTTATCGAGGCTAACACGACTGAGGAACCGCAGCGGAGCCAGTGAAATAGTTTTCCTAATTGTTCAACGCGTTAACTGCGATGAAACGGAGCTGCAGAGAAACGGAGCCAAAGAGCCGTGAGGCGACTTATAAGTCGATATAACTTTCACGTTAAACAAAGTGCTAACTTGACTTTCATGAGCTATAGGAAGTTGCTTAGCCACTAAAACAATGCATAGCCTTGTCAGTCTGTGAAACTGTTGCCGCGGGTTTGATTATGGCTAGCTTCGGAATTTTCTTGGTTTGGCAACTTTGACAATGTGTATGCAATGATTTTGCTTAGAAATATTGGAGAAAATTCAAGAGATATCAGGCTTCATGGCACACTGTTGTGCAAATTCAGGAATGGCTCATCTCACAAAAGATATTGCAAAAGTAGATTCATTTTTCCAACTTTGACAAGAACAGCCGCTTTAAAACATAGAATTTAATATTTTTCCTAAATTTAGACTTTTTTGGCAGTTTGGGAAGTTGTGTGTTAATCTGAAAAAAGTGAGGTTACAAAGAGATTCAAGCGAAAAGGAAGGAGTCAGTATCTTGAAAGTCAAGCAGCCGCTAGACACCCAATGAATGGAAGTTGGAAATGCTCAGATTAAACGAAAAAATATGGTCAGCACAGACGCCGTAACCCAGTACAACATGCTCTAATCTTCGCCAACTTTCCTTTTTCTTAGAAAAGGATGCTATAAGTGCTTCGCACCGGCTGCGAGGCTGTGAAAAATGGCTAGACATTTCTCGTACATTCTCTTAGATCCTGGCGGATAATAGATTTTCTAGAATGCCAGTGATTATTGACCGAGCGGACTCGGTTCAATCGCTCGAGATTTTCTTATAGTTAAAGCAAAGCACTGCGAATCCACCGTGTTTCAGGATGTATCTTTGAATCCTGGTTATGTAATGATGCCTCGTGTTTACACTACAGAAGCAAGCTAGGTTTAACTTTCTTAAAAACAGTTTCGAGCTTTTACTGATCGAGTGTTGCAGTTTATACGGGCTACAATACGCAGTTATCTTTTATCTAAAGCCCTCATTTAAGTAGGATCCTATGGCGGAAAATGTTCAGGTATACGTAATTGTGTTAACAGGAGACTGCGAAAGACATAATGTTTAATAAACGCGTCCAGCTTTTTCACCACGATCGTTTTTGCGGGACGACATGTCTAGTTTCTCTAGTTTTCAACATTGTTTCTTTTTCACCAAGAATATATCTTACACTTATGTTAAAAAAGTCTAGTTTAAAGAAACTAGCACAGCTAATGTCGGGCTTTTCATATATGCATTTCTTACAGACAACTAACTCACAGAGTGAATAAATTCACAAAGCAGAACTATCTTTATTAACAGTGACGAACGAAAAAATGAAACGGCTCGCGCACGCAGATTTTAAGTACGTCGTTTACTCCTTCGATTACTCAATAAATGTAAGGGGTGATGTCTGATCGAAGAGTGTTTTCGTGCTTTCGTTCTTTACATCTTTAACGGCGGAAATTAAAGTAACAAAGACAAAACAACAGCTTTACTACTTGAAAATCACTTTGCAAATCGAGCTTCTATTGAATGGGGTGTTATACTTATTGTTTGCGGAAATTACTCGACGTCTGAACTTTGCGATTTCATACAGAGAAATTTGGTTGTGAAGGCGATTTTAGGGATGAAGAAAATACTGACGAAATGCACCAGGCGAAGGCCAAAACTCGAAACAGATCACAACGTCCCACTTTCATCTATCATCTATCTATCAAGTTGTTTTCTTTTACATTAAGTTTATTACCTGATGTTAGAACTTCAAAGGGGGTAAGAAAAGCATTTAAAGACACATAATTATTTATCATAAATTCCGCTAAGGACCGTGAACACGTCTGATTTTTTGCAATAAATTAAAGGTGGTGAAATGAAAATTACGAGTAAGTAGAAGAGGCGCCGAGCACAATTTCATGATACTTAGATATGTTTGAGCCTCTCTTGTGCAAACAATCAATATATCGGTCAATGTGACACTTCCACACCGAACAAAAGGAGACATAGATCACAGACGAAGCGCCTTAAGTAATAACGCCCAAACGGTTAACGTTATTGTAGTCCGTTTTATACGAGGGCCAAGAAAATCTGCCACTTGAAGTTTGTTAGCGTTGAATTGAGGAGGTCAAGTACTGCTTTCGTCGCCACGTATCTCTGACAAATAAACCATACGCTAAGAAAACGAAAAGCTATCGATGAAAGTAAATAGATCTTAAACCTGTCAACTTGAAAGAATCGTTCAGGTCAAGCATAAGTCTCTTAATATAGTCGCCCTTACCTCGCTTGAGAATAGGGTCGAATAATGTACCCGACTCGGGAACAAGCGAACAATTCCATCGCCTGAACTCGAACTGTATTTTGCATTCTTCAATGGCCTCCTTAGCTCCCTTGGCTACACTCGCCATCAAAGTTGGGTGTTTGCGGCAGAGATCTCGTTGTTTTGTGTTAAGCTGTGGGGTTGTGTAACATCGAAGAGCAGCTTTTTTCACTGGATCCGAAGTTAGGGCTGAATGAGTTCCAAGTGTCCTATAACAAGCAGAAGAATCTAGGTTAGTTCCGCTAGTTTGAACAAAGTTTCTAAAAACTTTAACTGAAGGATAACTAAAAAAACTCGAAGGTAGGCTTGCAGTTATACTTACCACCAAACAGATTCGCTCTCTTTAGAGAAACATAAACAAATACAGAGGATGCATGCAATCCTCATAGTTGCCGGTCGATGACCCCGCCGCAGGCTCTTGAGATAAATTTGCGTCCAAAAAAGGATTTTTTACAGTTGAGAGACGCGCACGCTTTTGTCGTAAATCTCAATGGATGTGGTGACTTTTCCTAAACGCCGAATAAAAGGCTGGAATTGGAATTAACCAGGTGTCAACAGTTTTAAAGAGTGTCAAACCAGCTAATAAAACCAGTATTCAAAAAGCGATTAAAATCCTGCTTATGACTATGTCGCTATAAAGGGCAGATAATTTCCCTGAAAAACGAGTTCGCAACCTCTCAAGATGAGCGCTTAAATCGTTATGAGCTTGGGCCCATTGTCCCTGTTAAATAAGTCTTTATTGCCATGTTTAATAGAATTTGTTTGTGCCAGATTCTCATCGCTTTATTGCATTAAATTAAAACTTAAAAATAATTCACACGAGAGGTGAAATTATCTCGATTTAATTGTTATTATCAAAAACGCTTGAAAACCCAAATGGCCCTCAGGGAATTATGCACGTCAGAAGTAACAAAATTCGTTGCCTATTTTTTGGAAAGGCGTATCTTCTCTGTTAAATTTCGTCCTGTGAAATGAGTTTTGCCTTAAATTTTTCAGAAGCCGCCATGTCAAGATTTAGCTATCGGAAATGCGTAGTCTTTTATTGTCGTGGGCGGAATTTGGGCATCTTAAAACAAACCTCTGAAGTAATTAGCCATTTTCAACACTGTATATTGCGTACCTTTCACAATCAATTAATTATACTTATCTTAAATGGCCACAATAGCTTCGCGCGCGCTGTGCGGCCTCGTCGAGTCCTTTACGGAAGGAAACATTTAAAATAAAGTTTGATTTAGAGTGTGACGGACAGAAGCGGTCGCTCAAGTTCCGTTTTGCTGCGTTCTCAGACAGTCACAATTTTCGTGTAACTTGGATTCTCGGTCCCCTCAACGTGATATTATAAGCCGCATTTTGGCACAAGGGTGCAATTCCGACAGTTGTTTAATTCATTTCGACTAATAGTTATCCTTGAAATGTTAATCAAACCTTCCAATACCTCGGATGGTAATTGTAATAACTGTCTCGGTTTTTGTCTGAATGAAAATCTTGGCCTGCTGAAGAAATAAAAGTCCATCAGTTTCTTGATTATAGAGAAATCACTTTTAAGGCTGTCCGTCTGAAATATTTACGAGAAGTAAATATTTTATTTTGTTAGCCCGTCTGTGGACATTATAGTCGCTTTACCTTCTGCTGACTTTTCCTGCGAAAATTTTCCCTGACTTTCATTCTCACTGCAGAGGTCAGTTAGTTTCAAGCAACTGTGAACCAAGGACGGCTGTGTCAATATAATCAACATCTAATTCAGCGCTATCGGTAACGGATTTGGAGTCTCGTCGGTTTTGCGCTGAGTAAACATTTCACTAAAGCGGCTTACATGAAAGCTGCATCGAATTAGTGCGAAAAATTGCTCACATTTTCTCTAAAAAGAAGCACTTAATGAAGAAGATGATAATCATTCTTTTCAGAGGTTCTAAATCGAAGGTATTTTTTTTCTCACATTGTCACTTAAAAGGCTTATCCGATCACGGAATATTAATAGGCCGCCCTTTTAGCACAGTCGTTCAAGAAGTAAAACTATTGGTGAAAATCGATTTCATCCAAGGTCTAAATGACTGAAATCCACAGAAAAACGACCAGTGATTACGTGACTAGCTTGAAAACGAAACCTCAATTTTTTTAGTCGATTTCCCTTATGGAAGTAATATTGATACAACACCCACTCGATTTTATTTATACATTTGTCCAAATTTCCCTCTAAGTTTCCTGTTTAAGGGACCAAAGCCATTTTTGATAGCACTTGAAGTCACGTAGAAGCTCTTAGTTATGCTTTAGGGTAGTGAGCGAGGCCATTAAAAACTTGTTACACCTTTGGCAGTAATCACTATCTGTGAAAAATATATTTCCAACAAAATGACGGCTTCCCACGCAATGTCAGCACCAGAAATATACACATTGAAACAATTAGAATGGGAAGATCAGTTTCAGCACCAAGCAATCAAACTACCACAGAAATTTACTAGGTTTCTTAGATCAGTTATATCTGTTAGATATTCTGGTCTGAAATCTAACTGGAAAATAGTTTGAATACGTCTTAAATGAATTGTTTATGTACAGCTGAACTTTTTAAAAGTCCTTCTCACAAATGTCCTGCGCTTCAAAGGCAGGCTTGTGTGGGTTCTCATGTTGGAAGACTGAAGACTAGACAAGCTACGAAATGTTCACCCCAGCGGCTAATGTTCCTTTCATTATTTAGATATGTGGAAAAGAAGAGAAAATTTTCTTTTTGATATAGAGCTAAAGCAAAATTGGCTGAGTGACGGAGGAGTGGGGACTGGCACCAAATGGGGATTGCACCGACCCGTACCAGCCTCTAAGCGCAACATTGAACAGCAAAATGGCGGACGAAGGAGCAATTCCTTTGGTGGATTTTAGTGTCATGGGTTTAAATTGCGCAAACCCGCCTTCGCAAGACGATGAATCGGTCAAACTATTAGCCGAAAAGATTCATACAGCTTTTAGCACGATCGGCTTCGTGTATTTATCGAATCACGGGATATCTGATGAGGAGGCAAGTCTGTTATAAAGGTTTTACTAAGGGGTACATCGGGGTATTACTTACAAAAGTGGACTGTTCTTCATGAAATCAAAGTCACGTACTTTATTATTTTGTTATTTTCAAATCCCTATGCCAAAAAAGAGAGAAATCGCTTTTACGATTTTCGGAGATACTACAAAAATAGCTAGCACTGATGAGCAGGCCATTATAGCCAAAAGAGGGAAAACCAGTTAACCAGTTAACTTTCTCGTTTTTTGACTGCTTTGCTTTCTCTTTTAACGTCACCCATTAGATTTAAAGGGTTCTTTCACCAAGGGTAACCCATGATTCTTCCATGAGTTGTGTGGATTCAAGCCGAAGGGCGGGGGGGGGGGTGAGGGTTGGAGTTCCTTGACCAATATTTGGGTTTAGGTGAGCCACTGACCCTGTTTAGGACAAAACATTCCTCAAATACTTACCCTGTTTAGGACAACACCCTCAATTTTATTACCCTGCTTAGCACAAAGGAGAAAGTGCACGCCATCTTGTTTTAAAGCAATTGAGCAATTTCATGTTAAAGGCTTTTGTATACTTGGAGTACAAACAAAATTCATTTAGCAAATCAAATCAATCGTGCAGGCAATACCCTGTTTATAGACTCACACAAAATTACATACCCTGGTTAGGGCAGACCCACACAAAATTATATACCCTGTTTAGGACAGAGAGGTAAAAAAACCGTACCCTGTCCTGCGGCACATCCCTTTACAGTCAACTCTCGCCTTGCGGACACCTCGCTATAATGGACACCCCGATAAAACGGACAGCAGCTAAATCCCAGGAAAAACCAAATTACAGACGTTTGACTGAAATGAACTCCCGCTATTACGGATTCTCGCTAATGAGGACACTAACTTGAGGTCCCTACAGTGTCCGCTATAAAGGGAGTTGACTGTATAGGCCATATGAGGGAGTACCCCCACCCCACCCCACCGGGATCCAGAAAGCTTGTAGTGATTGCTGCATATCTTAATCTTTTTTATTAACGTACTTACTGAAATATATTTTTTTTCTACCGATCATGTTTTTGGCAGATTTCAGAGGCTCGTAAGGCTGGTGATGGATTTTTCAATCTTCCTTCTGATGTCAAAAAAAGCTATTCCCGTCCTTCTGATGGAAGGAACTTTGGCTGGGTTTCACTAGAAAGAGAAAGGTATGGCTCACAGCCTTAAATGTTTTAGTGTGTCCAGGACATTCCATTTTTATCTGCATCCCCCAAAGACAAATGGAATCCGAATCTTCAAATTTTTGCAGCACCCTTTGAAAAATGAAATGTGAAGGGTTAATTTTTTTGGAAAAAAAAACACCTTTGAAAAATTTGTCAGAAGGGTCCAAATTTTGTCGCTTCTTTGAAGATAAAATTTGAGCCCCCCGTATTAAAAAACCTGCCGTCCTTAGAGGGGGTCCCTCAGCACACCCCCCTCCCCACTGGACCCACCCCAATTGTTGTGATTTTTTGTTGATAATTTTTATTTGTCTACCACTCATAAAGATTCCGGTTTCTACAGCTTGAATCCTTCACGGCCAGGGGATTTAAAAGAAGCTTTTAATGTTTGTGAGCTAGACGAGGAATCACAGGTTTGTTGTAAAATCAGTTAAGAGAATTTCATAAAAGATTATTTAAAGCATTTTCCCTTTGATGATCCACTTTCATAACCTTTTCCTTTGATGATGAATAGATGTTGTTAGGAGAAAACAGAGATTCTAACCCTGTCAACTGAAAAAAAGGGAGGTTTGTGGAGCGGCATAGCTGCGCCCACGAACGCCAAACGCACAAGCCACTAGGTGGGTCCAGGGGCATGCTCCCCTGGGAAAAACTTTAAGATATGTGCCTCTAAGATGCCATTTCCTGCATTTTGAGATCACAGTCAATGGAAAATAGTGGAGTTTTTAACTGGCAGTGGAAGCTAAGGCCTATTGGTCCGTATCAGGTCAGTGCATTACTGTGCCCAAATTATCGCAGGCTCATGTTCGGATGCCAAAAGGGTAAAAATGGTTGAGAAAACACAGAAAAACAGCAAAGAATCGTGCTAAAAAAGACTGGTTAAACAAAGAAAACATTATCTTTCTTTGGCTAGGAAGAGTTTCAAATACCGGGAGAATATTAAGTGAAAACGGGAGGCCAGAAATATTCACCAAAAATGGGAGGTTTCCGGCCAAAATGGGAGGGTTGGAATCTCTGAGTAAAACTGAAGTTAGTCGCTCACGGGACTAATGGAAGCAGGACTGTAGCTAGAGGGAGGTGAGATGAGTGTTGAATTTCTTGAAAAATATTTTGTGCTTGTTATCTTTTTTTCTGACATGATCTCAGCAAATATTTTCATTAGGCTACAGTTCTGCATGTAGAAAGCATTGCTTGCAAATCGCTGCTTATCCCTGTAAAGAATAAACAATATACATGCACATGTAAAGGGGACTGATATCAGTAATTTTCGGATCTTTCATGTCTCTTTTCTTGTAGAGGTGGCCAGACAAAGAAGCCCCAGAATTTAAACCGGTAGTCATTTCTTTTTTCAAGAAGTGTACTGATCTGGCACTGAGAATTATTGATGTTGTTAGCATAGGTCTCAAGCTTAAGGTTGGTAAATGATACTTGAATAATATATAGATTTCGCCAGAGCTAAAAGCAAAGCTCCCATTTATGCATTTATAATATTATTTACTTCAAACAATGAACTTGGAACTATCGCAGAGAAATTCACAAATCTATATTTAAGTTTAGGAAAGGACCATATGACTGTTGAGGACAAGCTGAAAACGTGAATTTGAGCCGGGGATCAATTAAAAGCTAATAACTGGTTAGTGGGATACATAAAAAAAAATGTGAACTTGATGAGTTGACACTTGAGCCCATAATCAGGTCATGTCATTCTGGTCAGCAGATACCCTGTTTTGACAGCTGTGAATTGACCATAATATGGATGTCTATTATAAAGTTAAACACAGGTTACAGGCTCCCATGTGACATTTCACATTAGTTTCCCTGTGGTGCAGCCAAATGGAGGGGTGGACAGACGTACAGTGCAGTCACATTACTACCAAAATTTCTTGGATGCATACATGTAGATAAGCAAATTTTCTTACCCATGGTGCTCTGCTGCATGCAGTAAAGCTCTGCTGTAATTATTATAAAGATGCACTTAACTCCCTGGCAAACCTTACAGATGTTTGAGTGAAACGATCTCCTGCTATGATTGATTTTTGCCATTATGGACTTGCAGACACTTTTTTTAGGTTTCAACAACACAGTTTTATTGTTGTAACTCTTGCTCAATAGACTTGAGCTATATCTTTAAAAATTCATCAGCAAAATTAACGTTGTCTGTTTTTTCCCAGGGTAGAGCCGAGGGAAACATTGAGATTTGAGGGAAACAAAATTAATTGTTTCCCGAGGGACCAGTCTTTAAGTGATTTGTTATATAGCTGGAAAGTGTAAAGCTGGAAATTCATTAAATCTCACTGTAACAGCAGTCGTGGGTAAATATTTGTGGGTAACAGTGCACTGTTACCCTCTGAGGTCAAAGATTTTGCAATGTTGCCCGCTCAGAGATTTTGGCGGGAAACGGTACTTTCATTGTTAGATGTCAGGTGACCTCAAAGTAACCAATGAGAGCGTGCTCTGTTGGGAAAAAAATTTCAAGCTATATAACAATAACCATAATTATATTGATGCACAACACATGAAACATAAATTTAACAATGACTGAGCAAATCCATCATTTCTATAATCTATAAGAGTGAAGACCATGGAAAATTGTGGTTGATTTGTTAACAAAGCAGTTATTGTTGCATAAATATTTACAGGACCCCAAATGGCTCAGTCAAGTCCATGGTGGCATTGGCACTGCAGAGAATGCAACTGCGTTGCGACTGTTATACTACCCACCCCTCCCTGAAGACTCTGATATAAAACCTGGTCAGGTACGGTGTGGGGAGCATAGTGATTATGGCTCAATTACTCTCTTGTTTCAAGATGATGTTGGTGGCTTAGAGGTGAGAGATATTTTAAAGACTTAAGTTTAATCTTAAATTGCAACAACTAAAGATTGTTTTGATCTATTTTTTGGCAGGAGTGTAAAATCTAAACATGTAAATGCCTTGTTTATAGCGGAAGTGTCTTAGGCCACACCTATACTAATGCGTTTTCATTTGAAAACGCATACATTTTGATGTGTTAAGTCCTTCTGTCCACACTACTCTGAGCGTTTTCATTGAAAACTCATAGATTTGAAAACGCTCTTGAAAGTGGCTCAAAATGAAAAATGTGTGCATGTCATATAAGTGTGGATGGTCAAAAACGGTTGAAAATGCATCAACATGAAAATGATGACCAAAAACA
Source organism: Porites cylindrica (assembly GCA_964035525.1). NCBI lineage: Eukaryota > Metazoa > Cnidaria > Anthozoa > Scleractinia > Poritidae > Porites > Porites cylindrica. Next base: position 4,792,099 of record OZ037787.1, on the reverse strand, counting down.
TCACAGGTGCATGTGTTTGTAGCAGGTACATAGAGTTTAACTTATGCCACATGGGGTATCAATAATTTCTGGATTGACATACCAATACTCTACATTACACAGGTTCTGCCAGTGAATGGAGAATATACTGCCGCCAAGCCTGTTGCGGGAACTGTGTTGGTAAACATCGGAGATCTCATGCAGCAATGGACTGCTGATAAACTAAGATCAACAGTAAGTTGAGTAGGCCACGGCCGAGTTCCCAAAACCCTCACTTTTAAAACGAGTCCAAGTGCACAACCTTTCTTGTGGAAATGTGCTCTATTTGCATGAGAATGAAAAACATTTTCATATCATAGGTTGAGCACTTAACCTCGTTTTGAAACAGAGGCCCAGGGGAACTCGGAAATGGCCTATTAAGGCCTTAACAAGGCTCTCTTAAGGAGGGGTGGGAGCGTTCGTCCTTAGCCTTTCAGTTTGCGTTTTGAGGGGTAGGCCATGTCCTTGTTGGTATTCACAATCAAGGCAGGTGAAGCGTATCCCCCAAGATTCTATCAATGAATTGATTCTTTGAAAACTGAATCCGTCAGTCGTCCCCGTAAAAAGTGTCAAAATCAAATTGGCATTCCTGCACACGAAATGAGCAGTGAATATTTTACGAGAACTTAAACTGGTCTCGCTTGGCGATGGCAGTGAAAACCACAGGCATCCTAAACTCTACGGTCGTTTGAATGTGAATTTTATAAGAGAATGTTTAGGAATAAACAAAATACGTCCTAATCTCAGCCTTTCGCAAAGATTCGAAAACAGTTGACTTACCTTATTCTTGTGTTCTTTCTGTTCGGTTCAGGAGCTATTTCAAAGTCGTTTTTGGCCATTTTTCAGCGTTTTAGATTTCGAGTTGTACTAGCTTGTATTTCTTTTTATGGTAAGTACAACTCGAACTCTATCTTTTGCCCCGCTCAATTTGTCAATTGTAGACAAATTGTTCAGCAGTTGAATTCTTCAGCACTCTGTCCAAGTCCAAAAACGGAAAATTCGTCGTCGGTTGTTCACTTCGTCCAACGTGGCAATGGGAGGTTTCACGTTGTGGTCGAGTAGTTCACGTCAGCGAAATTTGCCAAAAAGCGTGAATCACGCTTTTTGGCAACAACAGCTCTGCACGTGCATCACTTATGTACGTGCAGAGCTGTTGTTGTTGTTGTTGTTGTTGTCGGTTGTACCAAAAAGTCTGAAGAACGTGCAGAGCTGTTGTTTTGTTTATAAAACCAATGTTTTTTGACTTTCTGGTTTTGCTTTGGGTTAAGCTAACCTCCGAATTTGAAATTTTGTTCGTAAAATTTGAGGCTGGCGTTTAACATTGACACAAATGACCGCGAAAACCAGAAGCTGCTAAGATAGGAGATGAAAACTTGAAGGAATGGAGCACTAATATCCGTTTAGAACATTCTAACGGGGAAGTGAGGACTACCTTTTCAGATGTCCTGTTTCCTACAAAAAATTTTTCACTAGAACGACCCGAAAAGTTACAGAATTCCGTTTCTTTTTTGTTTATGGTAAATAACCGTTCTCTCTCTCCTTCGCTTCATCTTTATCATCAGGACGCGTAGTGGCCCTTAAAGTCAGAAATTCCATTTAGACCACGAGCAGTCTCTTTTGCTTCTTAGTCCTTCGAGCGAAACGCGCGAGACACGAAAATGGTCACGCGTGTGATGGAAGGCGCGAGACGGGAGAGAAACGAAAAATGGCTACCGCCCTCCTTTCTTAGCGGCTTTGCCACTCGACCCTCGCGCGCGCGCACTACTCTTACTAAATCTGAAGAAAAAGCGACTGCTCGCAGTCTAATGGAGATTTGTTTTATATTCAGTTGTTTAATAACTTTATTTTTTTTTCCAGAAACATAGAGTACTCATTCCAGAAGAGGAGCTTAAAAGAAAAATATTGCGTAGATCACTAGCGTTTTTTGTTCATCCTAACAATGATGTTATGATTGAATGTCTCGATGGGTCAAATAAATACCCTCCCATAACAGCTATGGGATATCTTCAACAACGATTTGCCGCGACATACTAAATTAATATGGATATATCAGGGGCGGATCTAGGGGGAGGGTGCAGGGGGTGCGCACCCCCCCCCCCCCCCCCCCCGAGATGACCTGCGGTTTTCTAATACAACTGGTATTCTCCAAAAAAAAAAAAAAACTATGTGGTTTATTGGTACTGAAGTAGAGCAAGAGACGAGTGCACCCCCTCCTAAAAAAAATCCTGGATCCGCCCCTGTATATGAAGATTATACAGAGTTACCGAAATGCCATTATCCAATCATTAGAACTTCGGATGAATTAGGTTTCTGGAAAACTGCCCACCTACCCCTCCACTAAGCCAGCCAACATTATGACTTACCTCTAACTTAGGGCAAAATGTTGGCTTAGGGGAGGGGTACGTGGGCAGTTTCCCAGAAACCTAACTTGTCCCAGAACTTCTACTGACGAATTCATGTAGCTTAGAAATAGCTTTGCGTACACATAATACAGAGATTATTGACACCATTCTGTGTAACGAGAAAAGTGAAATTTTAAGGCTGGAACAACTTGGTTGTCAAAAATAGCAGAGAGAACAGAGCAAAAGAAAATTAAAATGATTAGAGATATTTACATAACACGTTGCTGATCTTTGTTGTTAAGTTTTTGTTGTGATTGAACTGTTTCTTTTTCCCCTGAAAATTTCTTACAATTCTTTACAGTTTCTTTTGTGACTAACCCCTTAAGAAACTTGAAGTTTGGTCCCCTCAGAACTTCAATCATCTGTTGTCACGTGGTGCGAGCAAAGTAATGAAGAATGGCATTTTTCAAGCCTTAACCACACAATTCACACAACAGTCCATTTCAAAGCGTGCTTTTAATATCGACTGAAATGACTACATACTATCTGTAACCATGACAAAACCTCACAAAAAAATCCACTCTGATCAAATTATGGTTTTATTGTTTACAAAAATAATTCTTTGTAAAAAATCTTTGCTTTACGCTTCCTAGATAGTACTACAAAAGTAGGCAACGAAAAGATGTTTTTGTATCCCCAAAATGATATAAAAGCTTAATCGGAGAGGCAGGTGTGTGAAAAGACTGCAAACAGACTCTCTTTTTCTTCAGGTTTAGTGAGGGGAGTGCACGCGCGCGCGGGCGCGGCAGCCTTCAGTCACGCCCGTGGTCATCTGCGTGTCTCGCGTGTTTTGCTTGAAGAGAGACTGCTCGTAGTCTAGTGTGTGAAGGGGAAGGAAATAAGGAAATTTTCACCCTTCAAGTCGCAAGAGTGACCAGATACAATTTTCTCTTTACTATATCAATAAATAATCAAATGAAAAGGTCATAAGAATTAATAAATTGATCGCTAACGGGAAAAGGTTTTGATCTTTTATCAAATTCTCTCAACTAATTCTTTCAGGGAAGATATGAAGATCAGGCCCCGGTTGTTCCAACGTTGGATAGCACTGTCCACCGGAGAAATCACTGTCCAGCGGATACGTATTAGGGAAACCAATTGAATTACTGGGGCCAGTTTGTTGAAATTGTATCTGGATACTGGGTCTTTAAGGGTGTGCCCTCCTTACTCCTCCAACTTTTAAACTTGGGGACTTGGGCAACTACTCCAGGTAACTGGTCAAAGACATAAGATACATACGTTCAAGTCAATCTTGGACAGTAGTTTAACCCTGACACATTTATGGTCTAGTCAATGTAATAATTAATAACGTATTCTGTCGTCACATTGATACAATGGCTTTCTTCTAATGAGCTACCTCGATGACAGTCGTCACTATCATATTATCAAAGTTAACCCTTTAAGCCCCAATATCCACATACAAATTCTCCAAACTAATCTCTATACATTTCCTTCAAGAATGAGTTGAGAGAATTTGATAAAAGATCAAAGCATTTTCTTTTTGGTGATCATTTTATTACCTCTCATAACCTAAACTCTTGACAATCTGTGCATATCATTAGGAGAAAATTGATGCTGGTCTCTATTGGGACTTGAAGGGTTAAAAGCTGGCCTGCGAATACAGCCTAGCCATCTCTCCTCTCTCCGTGACGCTCAGAGGGACACTGGATTCGCAGGCTAAGTTAAAGCAACCACATGATCTTTACAGGAAACATAAAATCCTCTTGAGTTTCCTGTTCTACTTTCCCCTTGGTTTCAGTTTTTTATCATAATTAATTTACTATTCTGAAAGGGCAGATTCAGCAAAAAGAATGCGAGGTGAAAAAAGAACATCACTGTATGCAGTAAACAAAACAACAACAACAACAACAAAATATTCAAGTCAAATTTTGATCCGCATTCTGAGTTCCTAGTGACTGGTCTTTCACGTCGCACTCACAAAATCATTCAGGTTGGCACGTGCAATGAACGTGAACATGCACTTTTAGCACGTGCTGCGTGCCGCTTTTGATGATTGCCAACTCTGCCCTACTTCGCAGTCACAAGGCATCTCAGTTATTAACTGCACAAACGTCAACAGCTCCATCAGTGAGGATGGACCTGTTACAAAAAAACTTTAGATTGGTCTCTGTCGTACTTTTTACTTAACTGGAAAGCTCAAGCAACTACAACCGCAACGACAACGAAAACTTCACTTGAAACTTGCTGCTATTCTACCTCGCTCGATTTGTCAAATGTTGTGGGGGCGGGGGGATTTTTCCAAAGGATCGTGACCAAGATCAGAAAAAGGAAAAGAAAATCGTTATCTCGTTTTCATGTCCTCCATAAAACGTGAAATAAGGAGGTTTCACGTCGCAGTCGTCCCACGACGGCAAAGAAATATACAATAAAGTTGTGATGCACGTGCAAAGTCGTTGAGCTGCTAATTTAAACCTATCAGTATTGTTTTTTTTTTTTGAGGTTCTCGCTGCCGTTGCCGTCGTCATTGCTTCAGCTCTGTATCTCTAAAAGAAAATCTCCGCAGACGGATACTTGGTGCCAGTACTGTCAAAGAGAGAGTTGTCTTTACCTGAAATATAACAGTGCCGGATTCGGACCTTCAGATAAGGAGGGAGGGGGGGAGTTTCCGGTCATCCAAGGGGGGGGGGGGGAGGCAGGCAGTTTCGTCTAAAGATAGGGGGGCGGGGCTCCCCTGGATCCGTCACTGTATAAATGCTAGCAGAATAATTATTGCCTGGCTCGTAACATATCTTTGCAGGGCAAAGCATAAACAGTTCGCTAAGCACCAATACCACGGCTGCCTACCTTGGCTCCACCGCCATTAAACCTCAGAGATGCACTTAGTTCCCAGTCTCCCCTACTTCCCCTTCGAAGACTGGACCAAGAGACACTGGAGACAAGGTTGCGCCGACATTTTAAAAACTCTTAGACTTAAATTAATACCTTGCCTTACATTTGATACTGCTCCTTGGTCTTTTTTTTTCTTTTTCCATAAAATCGGAACATGCTTCCCACTCTTATGCCCATCTACATTCTCGGACTACGAGTATTTAAATAAAGATAAATAGAAGTAAAACCCTGTAATCTTAAATATCACCCCTAGCATTGGTTATTCGGAACAAGTAAGCTCTATCAAACAACATACGTAACCATATACCTTTCAAAAAATCGAATAAAATAAAAACCTCGTTGATTTCCTGTCTGACTCTCTGTATACCCCGTCCTTAAGCTTCAACTACCATAGTGACATGACACGAATATTTTGTCCTATAAATTTGGACGAAATCGTTACTAATCAACTAAAACCGTTTTGGCAGCATTTTGCACGGTTATAACCCACTTTTTCGGGGGGAAAGCTACGATGAGTACTCTAGCAAATGCTTAAATTTTGACTATGGTAGATAAACCAGGAGCACACATTCTTTACCTTAAAATTTAGGGACGTCTTTCTGATTTGTTTTCTAGATATCATTTAAGTGTCTTAGAAATACTGTTTTGCATTTACACGTCTGAAGTACTTTCGTGATTGCTCCTTAGCACTGCTTTGTGATTGGCTGAAAAATCTTAAGTCAATTTTCAACCAATCACAGTTTACACTAAAACCAGTCATGACCTGCTCACGTGCATTTTCCCGCCTTTCGCACTCGATATTTTTTCGTCTCGAAATCTGATTGGTTTATTGGATTGTCAGCTCGTGTTGTGATTGGTCGGGTAATAAAAAAACACCTATTGTGTTTTTTAAATTGAAAACCGTTTTCCGACAGTGCTATTTTTTAAATCTTTTGGCTAAATATTAAGCAAAAATCGGGTGCCACTGATAAATCCTACCTTGCTACATCAATGGTAAGACGTATAACATAGTTAAGACTGAACGAAGATAAAAAAGTATAGGAGGAAATCAGTACGAGTATAAAATAAACCAATAACCGTTTTGCGATCTGTTTTTCAGTCTTAAAATGAAGAACATAAAACTTCAATGATCTTACGTGTGTTTGACACACAACAGTTGTTATAAACTGCTAGAAATAACAGGATTTTAACGCATCCTTGGGCGGTGAATATAAAACCATATATTCCCTCAACTACAAGACATTACTTTCTTGGTAGCCTCTACAGAGAGTTTAATTTAATAACACTAAGAGCTTGTCACTACTATTTCTGTGCAGCCTGGCTGGAAGTGAATTTTTTTTCTACGAAATTGGTTTCAAAAAATTCCATGGTTTACAAAAAACGTGCAGGGCAGAATCTTTTTCATGGCACAACTTCTGTAATGGTATTACCAGTTCTAATTTGGCTAAGCTAAAAAACCCTCAAGTTTGTTTGAAAAAGAATGATGTGATTAGTGATGTGTTCCTCTTATTTCTCTCTAAAAATCTAAAAACGCATTTTTGCCCCATTCTTTCGCGGTATTTTCGCATTTCCCAAAATTTATCTTTTAAATTATTCTTCTGCCCACTTTCTAGGGTAAAATTTCCCAACCAACCAGGCTACAGTGGCAAGCCAACTAAAAATACCTTATATTACTTGCTCCCTCCACTGGGGCTGGCATTTTCATAGCAGTTCAACGTGATCATATATAGACATATCCATGGATTTCTTTAACCAAGACTTGTTTCTTACGCTACAAATCCTATAACATTTTTTTTACTTTAAACTTAACTTACACTTACACATTAACACTTAACTAATACATAACTAGCTTTAAAAACTATGAGCTACATGTTTCTCTTAGTGGTGATACTTGTCTTCAAAACAAGGCATTTTAAGAAAATGCTTGACAATTATGGGACAGCGATGCATTTTTAAAAATACACAAACTTGACACAAACACTAGTATTTAATGAACTCATCCCAAGACATCATGCTCTTGAAATTACGTCAAAGGTCTCGATCTATGATCAACTGGGCTAGTCTAGTTCATGACACTGGCCAATAAAACTAGGGAGGGGTTAGTTTAAGGGCAAAAAAAATAGAAAACATTACCCATTATACTAGGATAGAATGCTAGAATGGGCGTAGCTTAAAATGTTTCAATTTGATTTACGTACCATAAACCAGTCCGTCTAATGACTGCTTCTTAATCTAAAAAGCTCATTGCTTGTGAGCCGAAAACTGTGAAATTTCTTACAAGAGCGATTACACTAACAGTCTTGTAATGAAACTATAATTGCCTTGGTTTTCATACCTAGACAACTGGAATTTTTAGAATACTGTCAAGCATTTCAACAGTGGAAAGAATACACCACTTTTGTCAATATATTATGATAGTTATAATTTTTTAAATCCTATAATTCAACAATTACATAAGCCGTAAAAGTAAGTTCATTTATCCTGGAAGGTTTTTCAGTTGGTAGAAATAATATTGCTTAAAAGGAATGTTGAATAGTGCTTTTTCTTCTTTGGGGAAATAGGATGGTTGAACTGTTTTCCATGAATATTATTATTTTTAGAGTTATAGTCAAGATAACTTGATTTGAAGTTGTTCTTTTAACAATGCAATATAATTTGATTCTATAAAAATAATGTGTACAAGTGTGACAATTTCATATTGAATAATACTTTTTCTTCTTTGGGGAAATAGGATGGTTGAACTGTTTTCCATGAATAATATTATTTTTTAGAGCTATAGTCAAGATAACTCGATTTGAAGTTGTTCTTTTAACAATATAATATAATTTGATTGTAATAAAAATAATGTGTACAAGCGTGACAATGTCATAAAAAAAATATTCGCAGGTGTTCTGTGTGAACAAAATATATAAAATACACAAATTTTGGATCATTAATCGTTTCTGGGAAAACGCCCACTTACCCCTCCCCCAAGCCAATGTTAACACTTACTTCTCACTTAGGTCAAAATGTTGGCTTAGGGGAGGGGTAGGTGGGCAGGTGCTGTGTGAACCTAGCCAAAATTCATTGTTAAAATTTAAGAAACCCAGAAAGTGTTATTACCTACAGTAAACCTTGCTCTACGAAAATCCACAGGTGATGCAAAGTTGTTTCTCTTCTTCAAGTCTTTACCCTCTTGTCACTGTGACTTTCTTTATACAATGTTCTTGCCGTCTTGGGTGCCTGCAATGTAGGGCTTGAAGATGATCTGTGACAAGCTGGATTTGCACCAGTATTGTGCTTCTCTTTGACAACCTTTAAGCCAAAAATATATATAATGACACCACAGTCTTTACCATGATTACTGAAGAAGAAAATGAGGGCTAAAAATTCTTTTTGGGCAATGACTGGTCTAAGCTCATTCATGGCTCATTCTTTATTGATAAAAATGTTAAATTATAAATTCAAAAAATGTTGAATTATTGAATTATCATAAACCATTAACTGGTATTCACAAAGCTACAGAACATGACCGTCAGACAGCCTCCAATCTGTATTCTTAATTCTCTTAAATATTTAATGATTTAAATGTTTTCTGTAATTTACGGAGCTAATGTGAATAAATTTATTTTTCCAGATATTTATTTGAAAGCCATGCACTTGACTGGTCAAAATGATCGGCCAAATGAAACTTTGTCCGGATAAATGACCAACTTGGCTGGACACTGTCCACTGAGCAGCCATTAGTTTGAGCGCTGAGAATCGTCAACTTAATCACAAAAATAAGTTATGTAAGCTACTTAAGAGCATCCCTGCACTCTGGCTCATCCACAAGCAAACAAAGAAAATTCCTCATCATGACCCCATCATGGAAAGAATTAAAAATTATTGTTAGGTACTTGGGTCATACTGTTTACCAAGTTACCTTCAAAGCAATGTTGTTTTTGAATCTCACTTCACAATTGTATGAGTACCACAAACTAGTTGGTGCCTACCATGTGATGATGATGATGATGATGATAATGATGATGATGATAATGATGATGATCAATATGATAAAGATTACGATGATAATGATTATGATAAAGATGATGATGATCACCATCATTTTATTTGACGACACAGGTTATATATGTATGTCAGCTTAAAATGAAAAAAAAAAAAAACAACTAATTCTACATCCCCTAATCTCTACCAACAGCAGAGAGAGTTCCTTTATGCCCCACATAATCAGTACGTTAGATGTGCGAAGTATGATTTTTTGTCCTTAACCGAGGATAAGTTAAAGATAAAAAACACCAAATATTTTGGGAGGGCACATGAATGAAGAAAAGGCACTCACATTTGAAGCAGTAACACACAGGATCTCATCAACAGGGACTAGAGCACCATAGCTGGGTGGACAGGAAAAATACTGAACTCCATCTACGGATCCATTGTTATTACCAACTAAAAAACAACAAACCACAGAAGTCAGTTCAATCTAGTTACTAGAGTCCATTCTTGGTACTCTTAATACTGTGATTTTTCTTTTGCAACAAATCCTTGATGTCCCAGTACTTTCTAGACTTTCTCAAGGCCCGTATCTGGTTTCTACTCATGCCTTTGGCACTCACGCAGTCAACTTGTGGCTAGTCTACGCAATTTCCTGTAGTATTATTTATGATGCTGTACAAGGTGATCTTAACTTTTGATTCTGAGTATGAAATCCTATGATGTGAACATTCAAATGAAATCTCTTTACCAGTACTTGTACAAAAAACATTTTTTTTTTAGCATTTTGTAAAAGATCTGACATTTTTCTTTACCATTCAATCTTAGGAGCTTAACTTTAGGAGTTTCTAAATAGGGTGGGTCTTTTATGACAAGAGAATGTTAGCACTGACAGCGAGTGCAACTTCGACAACAAGTTTACCAACTGAGCACACTGCACATCAGTTCTATGCAGCTGCATGTACTCAACTCATTCTGCCAAGTTGCACTATGATGAGTTCTCATCGAAAAGTCGAAGTGGGGGAACAAGTTTGACAGGCAGTCCTAGACATTTTTGAGCAACACTATCGTCATTCTGATTCAATGTAAACAACTTACAGCGAAAACATCCATCTGGCTCAAAAGTGGTGCAGAAATCACGAACTCTTCCTATAGTGATATTTTTTCACCACCAACAACTTGAAGTATCCACTTACATGACAGGTGCGGAGCCTGCCTTCAAGTACAAAACGCATTGTACTTACTGTCAACGTCACTCTCATTGTCAATACCAACATTCGCTACTGTCTTCACTTAGACATCTGGGATAAGTTTAGGTTTCTGGGAAACTGCCCACCTGCCCCTCCCCTGTGCTAACAATCTGCCCTTCATGAGAGCTAAGTGTTAATATTAACTTAGGGGAGGGGTAGGTGGGCTTACAAGTGCACTACTGTTCCTCACCTGGTGAGTCTAAGTGAAGTCCCACATATGACTGCTTTTTGCCTCCCACAGGGCCAATATACCTCACTACACCTGGACACAAAACAAGAATTCCATCCTTTTCAGACAAACACAAAAACAACCACAAAAAAAAGTTCTACAAGTTCCATAATAACAGGAAGTTTAACAGTAATGAGAATGGCCCAAAGGGACACAAATCAGTCAAAAAAGAAAATAAACAATAAGGAGTTTAAGCAACCACAACCATGATGACAACAATGTCAAAAAAAAAAATGGTTTTATGACCAAAACAACCGCTCTGCACTTGCACCACGATTTTTACTACATCTTTGACGTCCACTACATGATTACAATGTGAAACCTTCTAACGTAATATTTTATGGAGGAAGATACAAGGACGAAAGTTTCCTAAATCTCTTTTTGAAGCCAGATGAAGTCCTTAAGAATTCAACTCCATGAGAAATCACCTACATTTGATAAATTGAGCGACTCCAAATAGACGCGATAAAGTTTGAAAGGATGCAAATTAATATTTTTAGTGATGTTTTCACTACTATCGTCATCGTGTTGTTTACGCTCCCTAATAATGCATGGCGAATTCTATAAAACCACTGTGCTTTTTAATTCACCAAGCAACTTACCTGTCAAATGGCTTCGAACAACAACATGGTCACCTATACGGGGCAAAATCTCTGGCCTTGTAAGAGACAAAAAGAAAGGCAATAGCAAAGATTACAAAGAAAGAAGGTTTTAAATAGATAAGAACATACATAATAATTGCTATGGAGTACATTGTGGTTCTGATGTTCGAGTCTATGATTGAAGCCCCTATGATGCGACCAATAAGGGAGCACTCTAACATGGAACAACAGCAGAACCCCGGTAACCTGAACTCCAAAGAAAAATGATAAACGGTTCAAGATAGCGGGGATTCGAGTTATCAGGATCAATCAAATATTCAATTTGCCGTGTTAATAATTAATAGTTACTGATTTTTCAGCACTTTAAAGTATAGTACAGTGCAAATGTAACTTATTTCATGCGAAACAGTAACATGAGTTTCCATTCTTATGATAAAACGTGACCTGTTCATCACACCAATTAAAACCAAAATTTACAGTTAGTTGCTATTATACAACAAGAAAAGGTGATGGGATATCATCTGAGAGGAGTTACAAGAACGATTTTTTTAGTTACCCGGGTAATTTTTTGTGAAATTTTGATCAAGGGAAAGAAAATAAGTTTCACTTAGTAGGGAATTTGAGTTATCTGAGTTTGCATTAACTGAGTAAGTGCTCTGAGCCTGTAAAATCCAGGGTTCCCAGGATATGATTTGCATGAAAAATCTTTGATTTTCTAGTTGCCCAAGAGCAAAAGCTGGGTGCCATGGGACACCGGGCTCTGCTAGAGCACAGCCTGTATAATGTTGTTGCTGATGTTGTTAGGAGAAAATTAAGGTTGGTCACTCTTGGGATCTAAAAGGTTAAACAATCAAATTCAGTAAGATAACCCAACTTGAGGGACAGGGACATACCTCTTAGGATGTTTCCTTCCAATGTCTGTTGTGTGATGACCACATAATACTTCCTTTTCCTCTGACACTGCCTGCACACATCCTCGACACTTGCACTGTGAGTACATGTCAATGGGCCTGATTGGCTGCAGATGAGACTGTGGATTCTATAAAACAGAGAATGTTAGTGGCTTAAATCAGCACTGTTGGTGGCTAATGGTGAGTGTGCTGGACTCCAGATGGAAAGATCCAATCATTATAGGTTTCGGGGAAACTGCCCACCTACCCCTTCCCTACGCCAACATTTTGCCCTAAGTGAGAAATAAGTGTTAATGTTGGCTTAGGGGAGGGGTAGGTGGGCATTTTCCCAGAAACATTATAATGAGCTGAAAGATCTAGTTGCAACTAGACATTTTGCGATGCCACCACTTGTATCCTCATGAAATGACATCTGAAGAAAGAGTGAAGAAATTCCATAATGACGCGTTACTACCCAGAATTGGGAAGTAGTTCTGATTGGTTGAAGCAGGTTCCCCCCCCCCCCCACCTCCACCTCAACAATACCATTCAGAAGCACTACCCAGATCTGTGTAGTGACAGGTCATGAGAATGGAATTTCTGTGCTTGTTTCTCAGACTTCATTTCTTGGCCAAACCAGTGGAGGTGTTGCAAAATGGCTGTTTTCTCAGGCTACACAGGACAGTTTTGAGAATCACTGCAATGATCACAAAGTGAAACAGGAGTTGATCATTCAACAAATTCTCCTCATTAGCAAGCAAAGAATATACATATGGCAAACAGACAGGAGAATATGTATGCTACCGTTAAGGCTTAACTTACAGGAGAAACTTTGTATGGAGATGAAAAAGGTCTGAATCCTTTTCTCCGTTGATGTGGATGGCAGCTATTGAGGAACCAAAATGTTCATATTATTCACAGCATTTCAACGACAATGACAAGAACTTTGAATTGATGCTAGGAAAAATTAATATCCAGACTAGTTTTCATCATTTCGCAGAAAAAAAATTATGGTTTTCTTTGAATCAAAAATTAATGCCTGTCTCACTGACTAAAAAAAACCAATCTTTTAATTTATATGTATTCACCAGGCTTCACCATCACACTTTCAATCTTCTTCAAATTTGTCCATGCCCTCTTTTGCACAGTATGCGACTTGTTGTTTATAACTTCTTTTAATGTTTTGACCAGTTAATTTTGTTACACTCAATTTGGGGGAGTTCCCTCCGTGTGAATTTTGTTTACTATACGACACATCTCCTTTAAAAGCTGCTAAACTTACACCCTGGGTTTGTTATCAACCGCTTGGCCATGATTTCTTGCTTGTGGGATATGTGGCAGTTCATTTTCATGGCTCAGGTCTTCCTGTGAAAAGTAACAGTTTGACAGGTCATTAGTTATTCTTCCTGGAAGAGTCTATCTCACAGATGAAAAAAGAAAAAATCATGTGTTTTCAATGTACTGGTTACAATGCAAATTTTAAAGGAATGAAATTATAATGAAATTACTTTGAGGGGTCTTAGTTAAATGGACATCGAAGCATCATTGTTGTGCTCTGAGAAAAATTACTGCAGGAATGGATTGAGGTTTATGCAAAACTAAAAATCTCTTAAAATTTCCAAGGGCAATGGTAAGTTGTCAGGGGTAACTTGGTGCTTCTTGAACACAGCCCTGTTTAAAAGTACTTTGTTCTCATTCTTAAGCCAGTTCTCCAAGTCTAACATTTGTTTTCTCAGCCAGCTTGGAGGGCTTTTGGCTGTAGTAGAGAATGTGACTAACATTGAAATTTTTTATATGCCTTGCAATACTGTTAGTAAAGCTAACACCAGGGCCCCCTGGCGCCTAACTGTTGCTCTCGAGTGACATCCCATGCTGGGTACCCTGGATTTCACAGGTTCAGAGCACTGGGCTCCCTGCAACTTTTTCTTAAAGCACAGCCTTGATTAGTACAGGGGCCATGTAAGGCTTTTCTAAGTCAAGCAGTGAATAAAAACACAAGATTAAGACACTCACTGCTTCTCTCTGGGTTGATGGTCCTGGCAAACTATCAAGACAAAGCAAAGTTAGCTTGTGATCAGGCTCCCAAGAGGAGTCGGGTAAAAAAGAAAAATCCTCGCCTAGCGAGAGAGGGATGTGTAACTTGATAACAATGACCTGGAGATCGGGGAATGACCATCTTTGTTTCCAGTAACAAAATGTGTACAACACATGGGAAATCAGAGAAATCAGTAAGCCAGTCTCACAGTTAATGGTGATTTCAAGAAACACATTGTTTTGTTATGCAAGACATTATAGGGCAACAAAAGAAACTGGCAGGAAGGTTGATGTTTTATTACATTTTAGATTTCCGCCTAATAGAGTGTAAATCTTACCCCCAAAAATCTAAAGACCAAAATTTGATTAGTTCTGTACAACATTTAGGTGCTACTTTTGCACTGAGGCCTTCCGCACTGGGTGTTTATTTGGTTGTTTACGGTATTTCATCTGAAAGTATTGGTAATTCAACATAGGAGTGCAAGGGTAAAGTGCTTTATTTTTATTTACCAGTACTATTTTTTTTTAGCAGGACCCAGACCATTAAGTTGAAAAGGTTTAATGCGTGTGCTTTACTTACCTAGTTTTGCCTTTGCTTTGTTGTTCTAACTGTTTAGCAAGTGATGTGACAGTTTGAGAAGCAGTAGGTTGACCCTCAGAGATTGTCTGTAAATATAGATAATCAAAGCAAAAATTCTAGAGAACTACCTACTTTAGAAAGTATAAACCCCACCCCTACTGTTCTACAAAAGCAATATTACTGTTAGACTGTGCCAGGCTTTTGGTGGGTGCAGATGAGCGAAAAAGGCGAGCAAGCAGTGAAAAAGTGAAGGAGTGAAAAATGGCGGGACAAGAGAAGAGGAGAGCCCGAAAGCATCTTTTTAAATACCTCAATCTGCTCATTAATAGAAAAATTGTTTATCATCAGGGCAAAAAACTTTCACTCTTTCACTCTCTTTGCCTTGGACGACTGAAACTCAAAAAGCAACTAGTCCAACCGGACAAGTAAAATTTATCTTGAGCAATATTCTTTTTTCTTTTTTCTGGTGCGGTGCTTGTTCTGGTCGGACGTGTGTTTAAGAGCTCTCCGAGCTAAGATTAGAATTTGCGTCTTTTCTTCTGCCAATTATGACCGGGAATGAAAAGCTGAGGAAGGAAAATCAATCTTTACGAAATGAGATAGCTGAATTGAAAGAAAAACTCCAGAAAATTTCCGAAGAATTTTCGTCAAAGAAAGCGGAGTTGACGAAGCCGGACGCCGAGAAGAAAATGTCGTCAGAACGTGCTCATTCGCTTGAATTCGTCTCCAGTAAATATGACGACCTTGTCGCCTTCAAAGACGAAGCGGTGAAGCAAATCAAACAACTGTTTACTAGAGTCGCCGAAATCTCCATTCTCTGCGACCGAATTGCTAAATCCATTGACACTCTTGAAGCATACAGTTACCAGTTTAATGTTAAAATTGTGGGTATGCCAGCTACAACGCAAAATGAAACCTCCGATCAAACTGTAGCTCTCTTTCTTAGGCTGTTTGAAGCCCTTGGAGTTGAAGATGTTTCGCTTAACGACATCGATATTGCTCATCGGATACCGAGCCTTTCTGCCTCGAACAGGCCGAATGCTATCGTTTGCAAATTTACTCGAAGACTGGCAAAGGGAAAAGTTATGGCTGCGCGAAGGAGATTGGAGAACCTCGGGGCGTCACAGTTAGGCTTCCCTGACGATTTTGATAACAGTCATATTAACTTGTATGATCATCTAACTCCTCGACTACAGGAGCTTCTCTTCGAGAGCAAGAAATACAAGAATGCCAATA
>OZ037787.1:4748536-4771036 GCA_964035525.1 Porites cylindrica | reverse complement strand
CATAAAATATAGTACTGGTCGCAACTTTGAAATCTAACTTGGCAGTGTTTTATTTTCTTTGGGCGAGTGGATTTTATGTTCGGATGACCAAAATCTGTACAGTACTCCTCCAATGGACAAGTGAAGTGAAAAAAAAGTTTTTTGCCCTGCTCATGTCAAAAGTCAAAAGGTGCTGTGTAGGATAGTTACACATGCTTGACATCTTTGTTAGATCTAGACTCGGCACACATGAGTGGAACAATACAGCTGGGGCATTTATTTTGAATCAATTTTTGACTTACAGGGAAAACAGTCGCTTCCTTCTTCTTTAGAGACTGTGATAGGAAAAAAAAAAAAAAAAAAAAAACACTGTTATGGCAACTTATCATTTTTTATATCAGAGAAGCTAACTTTGGTTAAAAAAAAACCCAACTAAAAATAATAACAGAAGCAATATTTATCATCAGTAGAGTGATTATTAATCACAATGTAATTTATTAAACAACTTATAAATTGTTCATTTTACCTGCTATTGTAATCATTACCATTATTATAGTCATTAAAAATTAATAATCATTATTAGTATTATCATCATCATCATCATCATCATCATCATCATTATTATTATTAATGGTATCAATTGCTTTTAGCAACAAAATATAAGAACATTACTATACCTCTATTTCATTTCTTAAGGTAATCAACTCATTTTTGAGGTGGATATTTTCTTCTTTTACTAAAAAGAGAGAGAAGCAAAACAGACAACAGATTTAATGCAAGAGAATTTCTCGGTGTTACCTACAACAACTAGAAAACTATGACACCTTACCTTTCAACCAATTTTCTTCGGCTTTCATCATTTTATTGTGAATCTGTTTTTTACAAAGGAAAGAGCAGGTTAATAAGAAACATTTTGGGTTCTTCTGCATGTACCGGCACAACAAAAGAAAAACGAAAACCAAACAATAAGTCTCATTTGGAGTTACATTGCTAGTCTTTTTAATGTTTTTTGTTGTTGTTGTTGTTAATGTTTCATGCACTCTGCACCTGGTATGTGCAAAGGAAACTGTACAGGAACACATGTATACAAAAAAATTGGGTCAGCCTGATTATTAGACAAAGCTGGACGAACATCACCTCTTCTTTTCAACTAGAATAATACAACCATTGCTTGTCATGACTGACAAAACCAGTGGTCATAGGACTCACTTTTCCAAATCCAAATTTTAACATGGGCAAGATATCAGAGAGGGATATGCAAGTATGAGCTTAGTTTATGTAGCCATTATAGTATTGTCTTTGCTGGAACAAATTGCTGCATCCTGCTACAACAAAAATGAGCTTACAATCAAACATACAGTACCTGAACTTCATCTCGTTCTTCAACATTTGAACAACCTAAGGAACAAGATAATAACTATTACAAAATTTTGCTACATGTTGCATTCACACCTTGGCCATTTAAGGCTGAATCTCTTTAAGTCTAAGTAATAAATTTTTACAGTTTGGTTCCTCACATTTAAAGTTTGACGCTTAACCTGTGTCGCAGATTGATTTAACCCCAGTTAGTAACTCTGAGAAGCAGTGCCAATATCCTTGTTTTGGGCTCCCAAAGGACCCAGCCAAATACCAGAAATAAGTCTCAAATTTTAACCTGATTGGCAAATCGAAAATGGCTTTTTTTAACATGCCAATCATGGTGCGTACTAAAATCCTGGTACACAGGTGGGGCGCAGAAAAAGGATTTCATCACTGTTTTGCAGGCAGAATTCACCAGAGCAAAGTTTTGTCTGTGGACCTCGCTATTCGATGCGAGTCACACACCCATCTAAACTGCACAAGGTAACACCATCCCTTCTTCAAAATTTCAAAGAAAAATTACTGTATCTAACCTTTGTCCGACACATCCTTTACAGGTGTCCGGTTTGCATCAGTTGGTGAGATTTCTGTTCTGTCTGTCTGTGCAGCTTGTTGACTTGAATTCCTGACATACACTTCCTTGAGAAGGGGACTTGTGGTTCGGCTAACTAGGACTGGCTTAACCTGGATTGCCTATTGAAATAAAAATAAACTCATCATCAATAGATGAGCTTGGGTGCTGGTGCCTACAAGGTTGGCAGAGCCAGGCAATGAGCTAGCACAAGGAAGGAGGTATCCATGGCAACCCTGTGAGGAGACCCACTGGGTACCGCTACGCTGAACTGGAAGGTTGGGAAAAAACAGCACAAAAATGGCAAGCAAGCAATGCAACAAGGCTATAGCAACACTTTGTGAAGAACTAAAAGCAAGAAAGCTAGAGGGCATCAGACGGACCTGAGCATAATTGAGAAAAATGCTGCCGAGCATTGCAGGTTCGAGGTTAACTTTGCCTAAATTTTATTTTGCCACATTTTTTTAATAGTCAACTGTCTCTTGGACAGACACCTTTTGGGGGACTGGTATTAATTTTTAATTGTACATTTGTTTTTAGTAATTCTTATTTTTCTTGTAACTGTAGTATGCACGACCCCACCAGCACTGCTGATCTTCTTATCCCGTTGACATAAAATAATTATCTATCTATCTAAGATAAAATAAAGGCATTCATAAGATGACTGTTTATGGTTTGGTTAGACATTTCTCAGATATTTTACCTTGGTTTCAGTGTATCCGCTAGTAAGTGAACCATTTTTCTTTGACCTAGCTCTAAACCTCAGAAGCTCTTTATTCTGTAGGTTGATGATTTGTTCCAGCCTTCAAAAAAGAAACCAAGAATAATAATATTAACTACAGTTGACCCCCGATAATTTGAAACTTCAACGGAAAAAGGAAAAAGTTTGAGTTATCGGGAGTTCGAGTTATTGAGGGTAAAATTATATAGAAAACTATCTGAAGAGAAACAAAAATTGCTTCGAGTTGGCGGGAGGTTTGAGTTATAGAGGGTTCGAGTTACCGGGAGTCGACTGTATCACAAGAAGTAATGACAGCCATTCCCGCATTGTAGCTATATATCTGCAAGTGATTCAGAGGTCAGCTATTGGCCAATTTTTTTCTCTGTCCCCAGCAACAGTCCAGCAAGTAGCTTGAGAAAACAGCTGACATTTGGCGATGCTACCACCGGTTTCCCTGCCAAATGATGTCTGAGAAATGAGAGCAGAAATTCCATACTGATGATGTGTCACTACCCAGATCTGGGTAGTACTTCTGATTGGTTGAATCAAATTTCCCACGGCACGATCAATCAGAAGCACTACCCAGATCCTGTCATCAGTATGGAATTTCTGCACTTGTTTCTCAGACGTTATTTGGTGGGGAAACCAGTGGTAGTGTTGCCATTGAAATGTCGGCTGTTTTCTCCGGCTATCCAGGAAGTATTTGCGAAAGTTAATTTGGCCCAGTTTAATCCTTCTGGTTTCTAAAGTGCCAAATTCCCACCCCGCCCTAACTGCTTAACTCTTTAAGAACCAATATCCACACACAAATTCCCCTGACTGACCTCCATACATTCCTTAGAAAACTGGGTGAGAGAATTTGATAAAAGATCAAAGCATTTTCCCTCATCTCTTGATGACCAGTATGTTTTGAAATATTGTTCAAAAGAAAATTGGTGTATGTCACTTTTGGGACAGTCTACTCTCAGTTTCCCACCCCTCTGTTTTCTCTCTCACACAGTTTAGAAGGTAAAAGCCATGAGGAATATCAATGGCCATGGAGTACAGCTATTTTTCACCTCCTCAATACAGCTTTCCTCCACTGGAGTCAAAGTTTAAGGGTATGTGCATTGAAATAAATAAAATCGCAGCTGAATTACACTTTTTCAGTCTGTGAGTTTGACCAGCATGCAGGCTAAAGTGACAATAAAACACCTTAAAAGTACGGGTACATTCTCAATACTCTATTTTATTTTCCCCTCTGTAAAGGTGGATTTCTACTGTGCTGGGCCCGGTTCCTCAAAAGATGGTTAAGTTTAACCCAGGATTACGCCAAATTTTAAGCACGGTTTTCTCCTCTAAGAACATGCTACTTGAGGTTACAAAATACTGTTGAGCCTTTACTATGAGATACAGTAATGATAACACAAAATGTTACCATCAGGGTTTCAAAATTTGCTGATGCCCGACGCATGGTGCTGGCTACTTTTTGTGTTTGCGTCGGGTACTTTTGAGCCGAAATTTAAGATGATTAATTTAAACAGTGAAACACTACGCTAATACTATCATGGCTAAAACAAAATAACATGTAAAATATTAGTTGTTGCTTTTATCTCTTTTACAGCTATCCAACAAATTCAATAGTGAACGATTTTAACCTTTCAGATACTGTAACAAAAAAATGATCTGTGGGATCCTGCCTTTTCAGTATTGACATAAATGCAACATAAATTATGTGTGACGTACAATGTCTTGCAACATAGACTGACAGTATTGGGGTGCATTCCTTTGGGATGATCCGGATCAGGATCAGTGATCCGAGATCACTCGGACCATGGTAGATCAAATGAACCGATGTGGATTCATCAGTTCATTTGATCTACCATGATCCGAGTGATCTCAGATCACTGATCTTGATCCGGATCACCTCAAAGGAACGCACCCTTAGATTTCAAGGCGTGAATGTCCGAATTATCTAGACATTGCACGTTTTGTTAAAAATAATACATGGCCAGCTTAATTCAAGACTAAACAAGGGAACTCCTGTTCCTGTAAATGTTTCTATGTATAGTGAGTTACATCAATTTGCCTTCTATAAAATACAAATTGATCTCAACAAATTATCAAAGTTCTATCTGGAGAAGCCACTTCCTGAGAAATACACTGTCAAACACCGACACATTTCGCAAACAGGCACCATTCAATTGTTCGGAAAGTCCGTGAAAATAAAGATATTGATGTTGATTTTGACCTATTAAAAATTGGATTTTGAGCCCTCAAAATACACCAGAATGCATCTTTGGACGTTCACATTTTCAAATTTTCCGGGAGAGGCCCCCCAACCTCCCCCCTCAAAAGCCACACAGCACCACTTGGCGGTGCATTAGTCAGCCGGGTACATTTCAATTTCCTTCCGCTACTTTTTATAAAAATGAAAACCCAGTACCATAAGCGATGCATAGGAATGTAAAATACAAAAACAGAACAAAATTTTAATCCTGGACTAACGCTAATCGGCCTTTCAGGAAGCGGGCCCTGTAATTTTTGTGAGGTTGTGGACATAAACTTTAGCCCTTTAACTCCTAGACAAATTATGACAAGACTTTTTGTCACTTCAACTTTTAAATGTGTGAAGGAAATCCTATGATGTTACCATTTTAATGAAACCTATTTGGCAGAACTTTTGCACTATAATAACTATTTCTTAGGGTAAAAAAAAGTAATTGTTAACTTTTTTGTGATTTTTTCTTCTTTGACTGGCTTTGCGTCCATAAATAAAACAAAGACAATGATTTTTGCATGAAAGGTTGCATGCAAACATAATTAGGTTCAGTGAACTTGCACCAGGCTGAAATACGTGGAATTTGCTTCAAAATTAGGCACTTACAAATGAACAACACTGATTTTCTGTAAGCAATATAGGACTTTCTCAGTGATCCTATCAACACTAATGGAATTTCAAATTTGTGGTTACAGTACTGTTGTAAGGTTGTCAGTGAAGGCACAACATTCATTTAGCAGCACATCTTATTTATGCAGCTGTGTTTTGACTATTTTCTCCAGTGTCAAACAAAAAGGCTGCTGCCACCAGTTGCAAAGTAAGAAGATTTCTGCCGCCACCAGTTGCAAAGTAAGAAGATTTCAAGTTTTTTTTATAATCTAAAACATCTTAAAAAATTGGATATCAGTTTAACAGAGATAAAACAGTTATCAGTTTAAAGTTCACTGAACTCAGGAAAAAGTAAACAGGCACGAGGTGAACTCTGCTTTGACTTGTCTAGCAACATTCTTTAAAATATACAGGATTCTTTTTCTTTAAGTCAAAAGGTGTTTCATGCAGTCTAGATGAAACCACCTTTAGGGCGGGGATGGCAAATTCAAAAATAACTAGAGATTCAGACCAATAAACTGCATGACCTGGCTGAACTGTTGAACAAATATGCCAAAAAAAGCATCCAAAAGACTTGTGTGCATCTTTTCGCAAAAGGAAATTGCTCAAGGACGATCATCAACTAGCCTCAGGGCAAAAGAACTAAGTTGAATTGAATGGTCACACCAAAGGACTGACTCAGAAGTTTCAAGCTTGTCATAAAACATCTATCTTCACAACTGTCTGTGGTTTTGAAAAGGTTAAGTATATTTGCATGGAATATCAGTACCCTTTACACCTAAGTCTGAATAAACTTATGAATACTTTGAGTCAAGTAAATTTTTCCAACTTACCCCTTCACAACCAACTAGCATTCTTTAATTTTAAGGAAGCTTAACTTTATTTTCTTGGGGGGGGGGGGGGGGGGATGTTATAATTAATTAAGCTTGATTGACACATTTCATTTGCCTCAAAGCTCAAGAAACCATACATTTTTTGTAAGTCAGACAAAAGGATGGGTTTCCCAGTCACTTGAAACTTCACTGAATTATTTCAACTTTCCAACTTGAATGAGATGCAAAGTAAAGTAACTTAAGATATTACTTAGGCCTTCACACAATGGACAGCCAAGTGCACTGGACCTTCAATTACTTTTGGGGAATAAAAATAATGGACAACACAACACCCAAAACTTAGGTCAAGAAGTCTGCTTTCCTAGTGTCTTTGACTAGCACAATATATTAGGATGCTAGAACGTTTATTGTAACTAAATTATACTTACAATCTTTAGTACAAAATAGAAGCTGAGCTTTTGCTGCTGAAACCACAGAAGTTAGTTACATATTACATGTACTTATCAAAATTTAGAAACAATTGTCTTTAGATGGTATATTTAGTCTCCACATAGGGGAAGACAAGAAAGAGTACAGCTAAAAAGAGCCATAATGACTGCAAATTAAATGTGGCTATAAACATAATTAAATATGTAGGCAAAGTTATGAGCCAATGCAGCCAGCAGTTTCCCCCTCTTCAATGTACGTGATCCAAAAGGGTGGTCCCTTACTGAGTTATTTTACCGTTGCATATTGCATTACAGGTAAGATATTCATTGGCAATCATTTGCTCAAGGCTGATTGGCACCAACCCAAGTCTAACCCACATAACTTACTTATCAGAGTTGTCTTGGGTTGTTATTTTTGGCTTAATATAACTGGATCTCTGATCAAAGTCCATTTCACCTCAAGGCTGCTGCCTAAGAAAAATTTTAGGGAGCCCTTCGGGCTCCTAAAGTTTAAAGTTAGGAGCCCGAGCCACATTGTTAGGAGCCCAGTTTGAAATCCATGTATTGTTTTTCCAAGATCATTACATAGGTTATAGAGGTTCTTGCACACTTTAATAAGAATTCGCCGGGCCTAATAAATAACACGTAAACAAGAATTAACCGAATTATTTACTTTCATTTATTAATTTATTCAATTAACTTCCACATCTGTTGTGTTCAATGTGACCTAGAAGAGCCTTCAAAGAATTTTCTAAAATGTAACAATTAAACTGCTTCTTACCTTTCTTATACACATTCATGAGCCGGAAAAATATTTGAGGGGCTTAATTTGCGTGTAAAAGGAATTTTCACAATTTTCACAATAAAAGAATAACATAACAGTAGGTAATTTCAACTCAGAATTATTTACTTGACTTTCACATTTGTTCAGTAACAGTTGTGTTCCACATGACAACTTAACTAGTCTTCCAAAAACTTTCTAAAGTAGAACAATCCTCTCCTTGCCTTTTTTATACATGAACAGGAAAAATCGACGAAAACCCAAGCAAACGATGAACTGCACGAATGTCAACATAGGCAACAAACAGCCCATAATTTTGCTATTCCATATTTGGAAGTCAAATCTCAGACCCAGTCTTCAACTGCCATCCGGACTCGGAAACGATGGCTTCGTTCGTTTCGACAAAGCTTCACAGTTGAACACGTTAGGTTTACATAATTTACGGTTTATTTGTGGAAATTTTATACTGCCTAATCGCATCATCGCTAACCATATCAACAGTTCCACTGTTTAAAGTCCTACTCCAGCTAAAGGAATATAATGTACAAGGAGGTTAAGTCTAATGCCGTGTGTTAAGTCAGGCGCCCGCGCGGGCTCCTTGTACCGAAATTTGGTCGCCCATGCTCTTACCTTGGGCGCCTCTGGCGACCGGGCGCCCGTTAGGCAGCAGCCTTGTCACCTAACTCAAAGTTTAAGTTAATTATCTTTTGCCCAGATTGGCAATAATAAGCTACTCAACATTAGGGAGGGCTGTAAGTCTAAGAACCCAACGATTTCTTCAAATAAAGCTACCAGATTAATATTATTGTGGTCAAAGGCGACTGGTGCAAACCGAACATTAAAATTTCAACCCTAAACCCCCTAAGGTGAATGGCATTTTTTCTTCAAATGTCAAGTCAATGAAGACTCTGACCTCTGTACGATATAATATTTGAATGCTATTGATGAGAATATGGAAAATCGTACCAGCTTATGGTTTTCAAAGAAATGATTTAAAAAAAACAATCAAATCAAATCATAAGGCTTGTATAATCTACTATGGTATTAGGCATACCCCTAAACTTAACGTTGCTTTGCAGCTCTTTGTCCACCATGGATGTTGATTGGATCAATGAAAAAAAGCTTTACCTGTATCTCTCTGGCAAAAATAGTGTTCATGGTACAGTCTGCCATGATGAGCTTTACTACGACTTAAAGGAAGTATAGTGCCAAAATGTCAGTGATGGTAGACAATTTTATCGACCAGCCCTCACACTGTTGTCTTTAAATTAATGCTTGATACAAGCATTTTATTTGCACAGAAACCCTGATTATAAACCTCTATAATTTCTTCTCGGAAAGCACTAGACAGGCCTTCCCTGTTTTGTAAATCCATCCTAAACTGTTTTGTCTAGTTGCCATCTTTATTTATTTTTTTTAACCAAGGAAGAGCTGGAGCTTAGTATTCCATAATATATATCGTGAGGTTTTTCTTCATTAATCCAATCAGCAATCAAACGTTGAATCAAAGCTCAATTTAAATATTGGATTATTCATTTCATGAAAGGATTATTGAGCCAATGAAAGGAATCAATTTTCCATTAACCAATTCATTGCTTTATTAACGATGAAAATGCTTGGCCAGCTTGGACGGACTGTAAACCCTTAAAATTTAAAATACACACACTGAAAAACACGTAAAAATCAAACGCTATGGAATGAGTTTGTGCAATCTTGATCCCAGGCAAGTTAGGGAAGGTGTCATTCGCCTTTGTTAAATCAACAGGGAAGCCAGATGGCGATCAAGTCCCCAGATATGTTCAAATAACGATGGTTGTCCCATACAATCTCACTACAATTTTTACTTGGAGAGCATTCTCCTACAATCAATACAACAAAAGATTGTGCATAGCGAGAGTGCTCTGCAGAGTCTTTGCTTGTACTTGTCTTTGATTTTGCTGGCTTTCACAAAAACTCTCTCCAACTAAGTCACAGAGCAAGGGAAATCTGTTTTAGAGCTTGCAACTGCAATCTGGTTGGCTAGGCCTGAGCTAAATTCTTGGCTGGAGCGACACTGAAGTCTTATTTTGAGCACCAAACATGGTGCACGAATCTTTACTCAAAAAGATGCAATAATTCAAGTTGCCACTGTTAGATGCAGGCACTCATTAATACTCACTCATTAAGCAGCAGTTTAAAAAAAAGTTTAAAACTGAATAAGCAAATGTGTATGGAGATCATGAAAGCCAGTGCTTTTTACCACATCTGTACCCTTGGAACTGGGTTTACAGGTTACCTACAGATGTATGAGAAAACCTTGCTCACCTTGTCATGGAAACTGCACAAAATATTTCTAAATTATTATTATCATTATTACTTCCAGGATGTCAATAATCTTCAAATAATTATTTTCATACTTCCTTGAATAACAAGACTTGTATTAAGGAAGTAGTTCTACTAAATTCCAGCAATGGGAATCTGTATTTAAATACTGGGGATAAAATTTTCTTGTTTCTTAACTCACTAACAGTAGAGCTTGTAGAAGTGCTATGTTTGTCGGTTGTGATCATAAAATTGTAGTACAGTCGACTCCCGGTAACTCGAACCCTCTACAACTCAAACCTCCCGCTAACTCAAAGCAATTTTCATTTCCCTTCAGATTGTTTTCTTGTCCAGCACTATTGGACGGGACTTTTTTCGAGCCCGGCATATGTTTGCAAAGTGGGTAAGAACGAGTCCACAGAGGTTAAAGAGGCGGTAAAAATTGTTTAAACTTTGACTTTGTGATAAACTTGTTCAAACTCTTACACAATGACCCACAATAACCAAAACTGAATCATGCGTGCATTCTCAGGAAGAAAACAAAAAGAAGTTGAAGTGCATCTTAAGTACAAAATAGAGCCGCTGCCCTACACAGGAAACACATGTTTGTTCTAAAGGATTATATATAAACTTCCTTGAGCACTTTAATCCTTTCACTGCCAGAATGCTCGATGGAGTTTTGTATGGTGACTCTAACTTTTGAGTCTGCGGACGAAATTCTATGATGTCACCATTTAAATGAAAGCTCTCCTCCTGTACTTACAAGGTGCTATTTGTTTTTCCAAATTTCACAAAATGAAATTTGGACATTCGGTTGGCAGCGAAGATAAGGCAAAGGAGCTTAAAATACCATATACGAGTCAGATTGCTCAAAGGAGAAAACCTTTTGACAGTAATGGACCGTCGTGGCACTTGTTAGGACTCAGTTTTTTCAAAGATCCCACAACTTTGCTTGGGACTGGAAGTGTACACGTGAAGCAATTTTATGCAAGGCATATGAAGAATAATGATACAAAGTCACAAAGTGTTGTAACGGTGTGAAATATAATAGTTTTTTTGTAGTATTGTTTAAAAATACCAGCACGTGATATTTTCTTATTAAAAAAAGGTCTTTTATCTCTTATGACACCATGATTCCCAACTTACCCTTTAAATCAGCTAATCAAGAGGCACAGTGACTACCTTTTCAGATAATATGAAGTTGCAAACAGCAAGCAAAGTTGAAACAAGACCAATAATGCCATACCAAAACCATTTCAAGTTCCCAAAAAAATGGCTCGTAGAAAGATGAGGGTGTGCAAGCACTTCCTTTCATGCTGACCACATGATGAGAAAATGCCAATTTTATGATGAAAGAATATCGTCCTGCTGATAATTATTTGGGCTGTTAGCCAGAGACCTGACCTCATAGAAGCACGCACACATAAATTTTCAATCCATATACCTTATTTTTTAGTGCAGAGACAACTAATATATTAATGGTTTATGCACTTCACACTTATAGTTTTGTTTGTTTGCACGCGACAGTGGCTGAGACTTTAGTAATATACCAAGCATGAGACGCAGTGCTTTATCACCAGATCAAACACCGAGAAGAGAGTTGAAAATACAAAGTGCAGTGGAGTTTTTTTTGCCTAACTTCGAGGTGTTTAAACACTGTGTCGAATGCTTGATGTTACTTCTAAAACAAAATGATTTTAGAAGGAGAAATTAAGGATTCAAAAATGAACAGTTTTCCATCTGATTTCCAAATACTCATTAAAAATTAATTTCATTGTATTTTCTTTATGAATAATTTATTGATGAGTTTGAGAAGAGCACGTGATAACATGGAATAGCTCTTACTGGTCGTTCATCCGTCTTGCACGTACATGTTACAGGTCAAATTCGATTTCAGGGTAAATTTTTTTAACCAGGGTTGATTCTCAATTTCCTTCATCACCTAGTCATAATTATTCATGTATTAGGACTAGGAAACAAAGGAAATTGAGAATCAACCTCGGTTAAATCAAAACTTATCCGAAATCAAATTTGACCCGCAACATACACATGCCAATTAAACCATGGTACATGGCATTGCTGGCAGCCGGCTAAAAAACCGGCTACTTGGAGGTTTGAGCAGTCTACTTTTTGGGGAAATAGGGTAAAGTGAGAGAGGGGAAGCCTGAAATTACCTACGGCACTCAATTGGCAAGCTGTCTACTTTTACATCCTAGCTGTCTATTTTAAAACTTAATGACTGAGAACCCTGACAGTACCTGTTGCTATAAAAGAAGACAAAATCAAAGAATCTATCTCCTTTACAACAGGCTTAGCACTGCAGATCAATGATGGAAAAAAGTACTTTAGCCTTACAACGAACCAGCTGGGGAGAAATACCTCTTCACTTTAACACAGGTTTTTAAACTCATTAATAATTCATGAAAAATATACGGAAATGCTCGGGTGAAGGACTGGTTTGGATATCAGATCTTTGTCAAGAATGTTCTGCCAGCTTTATAGCTTTCAATTTTGTCAAGAATTATTCTTTCTTTAAAAAGCTACATCACACATAGGCTTCAGTGTTTCGTGAGAAGTCCAGACACTTTCAAGTGGGTCAAAAAAAATCCTCCATGCACAGCAACTTGCTTGCTGACTTTTTCAGTCACTTCCAGGTGTCTATGGAACATAGGAAAAAACACTGTCTCGTGGCCAAAATAGGTTTACTTTGCAAAAATATATTTAGCCACATTTTTATGGTTTCATGTTATCAAAGCTATCACAGAGATGTCTATGAACATGTCTGTCCCATCTTATTAAGGTAAAAAAAAAGGGAACTGAGGGCAAAGGGCCTGCGAATTCAGACACGTTCATGGCAGATTAAAATGAAAAAAAAAAGCAAAACAAAAAACAATCAAGCAAGCAAACATCTAGGGTATTGCTCATACCTTTTGAATGGCAATTGCCAGAAAAATAAGCACCCAAAATGAAAACACCACTGAAAATTTAAGCAGATCTTAAGTGAAACAAAAAAGTTGGATAACCGGAAGATAGCACATATCTTTTTTGTAAGGCTTTAGTGTTCCGAGCCGGTCTTAACTTTAACTAGAATTTTCCTTCCTCCTTAATTATCCGAAAATTGTTTTGCAAAATTTACCACAAACTGTGCATGGCCCTTGATTCCAGCTGACCCCCTTTGCAAGCAATATTTTCGCTTCTTTGATCTTATTTCAACAGAGAAAGTTCAAGTGCACGCAATTTGCTTCCTTTTTACAGCCTTATTTTATGTTCATGGTTGCTCTTGAAAACCTGCCAAAAAACCACTTGCTTTTTGACGCTCTGCAAATAATCAAATTGTTTGTCAAAGAAAGGCTAATAACGAAACAGCTTGAAAAAAAAAAACGATGGAAATCAAGGCTGCTCTGTTCTAGCACAGTGTCATCTGTTTTTTTCAAAAGATAATAGAAAACCGGGTCACGTATCTTACTAAAAGCGAAAGTCAAAACAAGTTGGGCTTATAAGATTATTGTTTGCCTTCAAAATTCCATTTCCGAGTGTTTGCATTCCCTTCTCAATTCAAATCTCTATTTCTGATTTCGACAGGGAAACCAAATTGCAGCTTCGTCTAAGTTATTTTCTGCGTAGATGATTCATCGACAAAGGAAATTAAAAAGCGAACGCGATGGATGATCTCACAAGCAGTTGTGACCTTTTGAAACTTGAGTGACCACGTATTATCGTAAGCGACACAAAAGAGATTTCACCATGGAAAACAAAAGCGAATTTTATTAGTAATTGCTAAAATTCAAACAAAACTGACTCGCATCGCTAGGCAAACCCAAAGAAAAGGTAATTACGTGATTTAAGTGTTTAATCATGCGGCACAGCCCCGATATCAAGCTTCCTTTCAAGACAAAGAACTATCAATTACATAGTTTATGAAACAAAAATTTCCCGAAATCTAAACAACAGATTGCAGCTGAACAATAACAGTTACATGTACAGACGTATTGTTCTATCAGAAAAACAGAATGAACAGCTTAATGAAAAATTAAATGAGGCTGTGGTTTATGGTGACACCTCAGGGGACACGAAACTCGATGGAGCAGTTGTATGCAAGCTCCATCTTGTTATTCAAAAGCCAATTTGCTTTCGAACATGTTGATAATTTTTCACTTCAAAACGGCAGCCTAGGAGATAAAGCGGTTATTAAAAAAAGACATTGTCGAACGGTTGTAGTACTGCCTTTCTAGGATATTTCTCTTCTGTGCTGAAAATGATTTCTTCACCGTGGTGAGGTGGTCGAGAAAGAATCATAATACAACAACAGCTCCAACTACTTTACAACACCGTGACTGATCAAGTTTTTTTCGAGGGTTATTAAAACGCCTTGTCTCCATCAGATAAAATCTTTCTTTGATTATTCTTTTCGAGTACAACAAAATGACTTACCTTCGGTTTTTCTGCAAAAGACTAGTGACCTCTGTGCAAATTGATACAGCGCCTTTAAAGCCTGGACGTTTTCTTGTTGCATTGAGGACGATCTCGACAGCTTTTTTGGCGATTACTCTGTCTTCGTAGCTTTCAAACGCTCGTTCTGGCAAAAGAAAAGAATTGTAGGCCTGAATGTACAATTTACGCACCATTTTGCGACGGAAATCAGATAAAAACCTCATGAAGCCACAAGAATGCACGACGAAATATTTAATAGCTTACCCAAACTTTCTAGATCGCTTGGAAGCTTGTCGAAAGAGGCACAAGCCTCAGAGTTTGAGGAACTTCCGTTCGCATCTTCGCTAGTTCTATGGTGCATCCTTCGACGACCATCATGATAACCGGAGCTACCACTACTGCCATTGCTCGATGCGTCTGCCATGTTATTATCTGCTCACTAAGCGTAAATTCTTTCATAGAACGTGACTTCCAGAACGCATCTCTTATGGGACGACTTTTCACTCATTTAAGCAACCGTTAAGTTTTGTCAGCATCTAAAACACCTCCTGGCAAGAAACACAAAGAGCTTGTTAATGAAGTAGCGCTGTAAAGCGGTGATCGGGTGCTAAATAAACTACTGTGGCAAAAAAAACTTACCCAGGACATATGAGCACACGTGACGAATGCGAAGCGCAGAAAGTTCTGAACTGTTCAACGTTGAACCGACAAGCTCATATTACGGGAGCGTTTTTTGAGCCCGCGATACAATCAGACTCGCTTGAACAAGGTTTCAAGATGGCAGGTAAGATTACTTCAAAAATCTTACATTATCAGCGTTATTTCCCCTCCAGTCGACTATCAGGCTAGTTCAAGGTTGACCCAATGAGTTGTTACTTGAAAGGAGTCGGACATATTGCCTCTGTGTTTCGTATCCGCGCCTAGAGCAAGCATGTTTTGTACGGGGACGTTAGCCGGCGGCATTATGGTCTAAGTTGAATTTCTCGGCAATTTCTCTTTTCAATCCAAAACGTGCCCAGTATTTGAAAGTATATAACATTGTTAAATGTCATCCAGGACCTAGTTAACAAGGTAAACCGCCAGCACCTTTTATTTGTGCCGTGGAGTCCTTCATAAGCTTGTATAAACTAAGCTTAAGTTTATATTTGTGGCGCATACTCGCTTGGAAGGTGTTTGAAATTAAAGAGTTATACGCTGTAGGCTTAGCCCATAAACGCCAGAAAACATATTATGTAAGCTTGCACACTTTCAGACTCGAACTTTTGTGATGTTTGCAGCTTGTAGCATGAGCTAGAAGAGCTGGCCTGGTGTGCATACTTTTGAAAACAACCGGTTTTGCAGAAATTTTAGCAAACAAATTTTTGAAGGAACCTCCTCTGCGACCATTTGATGCTATGCAAAAAAAAAAAAAAGAAAACCTCTGTATTTCCATGAAATAAGTTAGGAAAGTGCACAGCTGGTCGTCTTCTTTAATTTAAAATTACTGTAGCGTTTTTGATGCATATTGCAATTATTGTAAAAGTACTTAAACATGAATGCAAAAAGTAGGGGGAGTTGACTCTCCTGAACCAGGTATTGTCTTGTCCTTTTGGTTAGAAACCCATGGCAAAAATGTTATTTTTATTGTGATTTAAAACAATGCAAAATTGGAACTGAAGTCTCAAAGGCAAGAAGTGAACATTTTTGAAAATGAAAATGTACAAGGGATGTGTAACTGTAAGTTGTTTACCATGTAAAAACCTAGGAGGTGTTATGAGCTTATTTATATGTGTCAATAACCTAGGAGGTGTTATGAGCTTATTTATATGTGTTAATGCAAATCCACATTGCATTAGAAAAAATTTTCAAGGTTAGGGGAAAACTAAAGTAACTGGGAAAAAACCTTTCGCAGCAAACCATCAACAAATTAAACTACACCCATGGTGTCACATATGAGGCCCTGTGCAAGATTTCTTTAAGATTTCCTGTTTCCAAAATCTTTAGAAAATGTTAGTTTTTGTGATGGGCAACGCCTGTTTACTTGCATGTAACCCTTGATCTTGCATTCTTTTGTTTTTTTTTTTTTTTTTTTTTTTTTTTTTTTTTTGTCAGGAAGCATAACTGAGATCAAGCTCAGAAAGTACAAGGGGTTTAAATTCCCTCAGGCTTGTCATTTTGCTTTCCTGCTTAGACCTCTCTATGTTTTTTTTTTTCACATTAAAGATACATGTACGTGTCATCAGAGGGCTTAATAATCCTCCAGTTATTCTAAGCAGTAAATAAGAACAAGCTGTTGGAGTTTACCCTCTCATTTTACGGCTAATAATTTTTCATAAAGGTTTAATATTCCATTACTTTTTTGCAAAAACCTGTAACTAGTGTGACCATTCAATGTAATCTTTTTGGCATTACTTTCACATGGTCTTGTTCTTTTTGCATTATTCAACTACCTAGAAATTGGATATTATTTTTATGTGAAAAGCACTCTTGGGAGTTTGATGAAGGGTTCCACGACAATCCTATGTTATGGCATATGCAGTACCAGATTAAGAGATTCATTGACCTTTTCCTTGTTTTCCTTGGTTGGGTAAGCTACATGGCTTGACAGAGTATACTACTACTACCACTACTTCTAGTACTATCACAATTATCTTTGAACAATATCAAAACAAAATTGAGAGAAAAGGGAATCAGAATCAATTAACTTGATCACCAGCAGAGGCTGGGAGAAATGCTGTGATCTTTAATCAGTTTCTCTCCACTAATTCTCCAAGCAAATGTTGGAGATCAGTCGTGAGAATCTGTATGAGGATAATGGGGCTTAAGGGGGTTAAGTTTTTGTAACACAACATCAAGTTAAAACAATGATAATATTGTTTTAACTTGGGGGTGTGTTTTTAGACTTGGCTTCATGTTGGGGGAGGTGAGTTATTCAGCAATTAATGCGTACGTGAGTCAACTGAGGTGTAATTTTATACTCAGCCTTGTGCTTGCGGAAATTTAATCCAGTCAGTTATGCTTACTGCACTCAGCCATTAGTAATGAGTAAGTCAAGTGTACTTCAAAGTTTCAGAATACTAATATGACTGATGCGATTACAACCCACAGGGAAACTTATGCACACTATTGAAATTTCTCTGAAATGTGATGTTGAAATGTTATTGGTTGTTATGCTATAAACGGTTTCATTGAACGTCAATAATGACTGCAGAGACCTCTAGTTAATACTACAATACTAAACTGCAATAGCATTTCTTTTTAGTTTGTAATAACTAAGGTAATTTTTATTTTTAGATAATAATATGGTGGAGTTTTCCAGACTTGTTCCCCCATGGGCTACCACAGTCTGCATTCTGAAGCTTACGTACCTGGCAAACTGCAATGTTATGGCCATGGCTAGCTAATAAAAATTTGAGATCAATTAAGGTTTCTAGGAAACTCCCACCTACCCTTCCCCTAAGCTAACATTAGCACCTACTTCTCACTTAGGGCAAAATATTTACTCAGGGAAGGTTAGGTGGGCAGTTTTCCTGAAACCTAAATTGATCTATTTTGTTTATTTATATCTTCTAGATTCTGCTGCTTTGTCAAAAGCAGCTGCAAAGAATAAAAAAAGAGCAGAGAAAAGGAGAAAGGAAAGGATACAAAAGGTTAAGGAGAATGGTGGGAGGGTCTTGGAAGCTATGGAAATGAAGGATCCTGTTAGTATTCTTAGAGAACAGTTACAGGAGGCCAAGAATAATCAGGTAAGGTACAATTTAGGTTTCTGGGAAACTGCCTACCTACCCCTCCCTGAACCCAACATTTTGCCCCAATTGAGAAGTAAGTGTTAACGTTGGCTTAGGGGTGGGGTAGGTGATATGTTACCGTTCTTACAATAATCTACAACTTGATGTGACCAGTGTGCTCTCCCTTGGTGCTATTTCATTTCCTTGTCAGTGCTTGACAAAAAACTGAAAGTTTA
Organism: Porites cylindrica; assembly: GCA_964035525.1. NCBI lineage: Eukaryota > Metazoa > Cnidaria > Anthozoa > Scleractinia > Poritidae > Porites > Porites cylindrica. Next base: position 4,752,820 of record OZ037787.1, on the reverse strand, counting down.
AAAACTTTGGAGAGTGGAGATTTTCTTGTACATGTAGTGAGATGTTAAGAAAAAGAAAAGAAAAAGACTTCAAGAGTCTTTGTTTCAACCACGGTAAAATGAATTGATGAAAACAGTAGAGCAAGTGTTTCCAGTTGTTTTGCTTAGTTTTTGGTCTTGTTGCGTGACCCAGAAATGGCCCAAATCGTACTCTCTGACTATGGTATCTACACGTAGCTTGTGGTGTTTTTGACATGATATTTTCGTCAAAGAAGAGGAAGGAGGAGTGGATAGTGAGACTCTGAAAACTGGACTGTTGTTGCCTTTTAATCCGCCTTAATGTTTCTGGATCTCAGATAAAGCACTGTCTTTTGTAATTTTTAAAAATTCTCAGATGACCAATAGTTTGTGACCGCATTTTGACCAGAAAATCTTGCAAACCTTTGAATGCCACACTAAAAGATTTCATCTACGGGCCCAAAAGTTAGAACATCCTGTACAGCATAATAAACAGTACCACAGGAAAGCACTGCTCACAAGCTTTCATTTGAATGGTCACATCATAGGATTTCATCCGCAGACTCAAAAGTTAGAACCATCTTGTACAGCATAATAAACAGTACCACAGGAAAGTACTGTTCAGTAGCTTTCATTTGAATGGTTACACCATAGGATTTCACCCACAGACTCAAAAGTTAGAGCCACCTTTTAGACTTGGATACTATCATGTCGACGTAGAATCTGGGTGTGGTCACATTTTAGTGGTGATATTTTGTGTTTGCTTTTATCGCTAAGACGCGCTTTAAGCAGTCGTCAAAAAAGCGGGCTTTCATATTTTCAGAATTTAAAGACTTAAGTTTTCGAACGGACTTTTTACTGGGTTTTGTTTAGCGATAATTTCTCCCACAGAAGAAAAAAATCGCCTCTTCTCTTCCTCAATTTGTAGAACTTAGAAATTGCCTTTTGGGTAGCACAATATTAAACGGCTTCACAGAGTATCTCCTTCGAAAGGCTTTTGACTAATTTTTGATTAAAAAAAAACAACTGTAAAGCCGGCCTCTAGTACAACTAACGTGACCTTGGTCCCACATATTGTTGGGGAATTTAGCTCGCTTTGTTTTGAAAAGAATGTCATGTCCGTTATGGTACGAAACCAGAAACGTTTCTCTGGCGAATTTTACCGGTGGGAGTCAACGCGAAGCATCTGAACGCTGCTAAAAAAAATCCGCCGAAACGCAAGTCACTAGTTTGAGTTCGGAACTTGCTAGAACTTTTGGAAACGAGACAGAAAATACGCTGGATGAGTCGAGGAGTCTACCTTTCGGTCCTATAGATAGTGTAATATTCAGCTTAAAGTAAAGAATCAAATTATATCAACTTTCACGTGATGTGTTACAGGGACTGTACTAAAGGGGAGATCTTCTTTGACGGCAATGGTAGGCATTCGTTTAAGAAGCGAGAAGGGTTATTCGGTCGTAATGAGGGGCGTTTTAGTGACACTAATGCTTTTACTTACATAGAACCATGAGCTTGCCGCACGACTCCGTCAGCAATTGTGGATTGCTCAAGACAGCGCGGCCGGCGTGAGGTGAGTTCCTATATTAAAGGCAGGGAACGTGCAGCTATGCAGGTTTTAAAAAAAAGTCACCCCAGAGCTGACAAGTCGGAGCACGTGATGTAAAATATATCCTATTGTATTCTAAGGCGTCCTGAAAAAATAAACAACGGCACTCTATTTCTGCACGTCCGGTCAGAACCTTTATCGGCTTAGAGTAATTTACGGCTTACTTAAACAGCGAAAAAAGCGAGACTTTCCCTCTCTGTTACGTTTTTAAAATTTCCATGTGACATCTTGCGAATTTTTTCCAGAAGGTTATTCTTGTGAACTGTCAGTGACTCTGCTTCCGACAGTGTTCCGAGTGTTTTCCGCTTAATGGGCATTGGCCCGGGCGGGGGGCTGGGTCGGGGGGGTTCTCCCTATAATGTCTTACACTGGCAGGCTACAGGGTTTTACCGGCTAAAGCATATGAAAGTGTGGGGAAATCGGTCATTTCACTCTGGTTAAAGGCCCAGAAGGGCCACCAGTAGTAGGAGCCTATCAACAGTAGACATTTTATGGCAAACGGCCTGTTGTTATGAATTATTCATATTTTAAAGACAGGGCATTCACAGCAGATGAAAGGGGGTTCCAAGGTCAGAACTAGAGGTGTGAATGGGGTACCTTTTGTGTCAAAAAGGCATCTTAAAGGGTAAGGAGTCGGGCCTAGGGTCGGAGCCTCCCCGTGTAAAAAATTGTTGAGTTCCCCCCGGGACAGTTGTACCGATTAAAAGTTTTCGCTTCCTCGTTTCCCATACATATACTTCAGTTCTTTGTTATGTGTAAATCTATCCTATTATTATTAACGCAGCTGCCAACATGTCTATCTTATCTTTTTCTTCGTCTTTTTACGAAACGTGACACATTTAAGGTTCAGGGGCATCCAGCGACATTTTATGACCAAGATGTTACGATTATTTTCAATAAGAGGTCTCCTGAAAGTTTCATTGTAAAGACAAAACGTCCCCGAGAATCTTCTAATGAAACTACGGCTACTCTATGTCATCAATCTTTCGACCGGAGTCATCTTGGCGAGAAAGCCCCGTAAAGCTAAGACATCCGAACAGATAAATCAGTTTTTAGGGCAGCTCCAAATTAACCAAACAGGTTTCTAAAGCGTAGAGAAAACCATTTGAGACATTTCCGACGTATTTGAAAACACTCGGTCGTGGGGTGTTCGAATCTGAATGTTTAACTTTCTGCAGCTTTGATCCAAAGAGTCAGCAAGATTTCAAGCAATAATGCGTTCCATATTATACCCCCACTTATTTAAGGGTTTGTCAACTTTCCTGGACTTTAAAACCACACTGAACAGCGTAGCAAACAGTGCTAAATAGAAATAATGAGTATTATACTAGCGCCATTGATTGCAAGTGGTTACACTTGGAGATGTGTCTCGAATTTTATCAAAATTCTAGCCCTAGGAACTGCCACCGAATTGAGTGCAACATAAAAATAACCGCTCGAAACATCAAAAGAAGTTATAAATAACACGGCAAATACAAACAGAGATACGGATGGACAAACTTGAAGAAGATTGAAACGGATGGAAATTGTGAGTTTTGAAAAGAACTTGTTAGACTTAACAGTTTTTCAAAGTTCATTTTTGTTGCTTGTAACGTTTCTCTTGGTTTCGATATAATGCTTCAGTTAGAAGGTATATTTGTAGCACAAGAAGCTGTGATTTAGTCGTTTACAAGTAATATCTTCGTCAACATTAATTGACAGATCTCGTTCTAGTGAAGGCCAACTGCGTTCTTCGTATTTTTTATTCAAAGAATGGAACGAGATTCCTCTTAAAGGCAGAAACAGTGAAGGTATTCGCAGTTGTAGAAACGCTGTGTTGCATCTTTTAGCTTAATTTTGTTAGGAACAATGAGACTTTGTACTTTTTATTATCTATTTTACGTGCTGAGTGTTTTTTTTTTTGTTTAGTATACTTTTAATTAGGGACAGGTCTCGTCTGAAAACCACCTGTGAGTGATGGCGACTTCCTGTGTAAAGATTTTAATTATTATTATTATTATTATCGTTATTATTAACATTAAGTTCCATAAAGCCCTGACACGTCCCCTTTACGAATTCATCTTGCATAATAACAGGAAACTAGTTAGTGTTCTCTTTCAATTCATTCACACTAAGGTAAATTACTGTTAATTTATGCTGCGTCTACGGAAGTATATAGCTCGAGCCACTTTAAGGCTTAACGAAGTGCTTTAAGGCCGAATATAATTTGCCATAGACAGGAGTGTAGCCTCCATATGCGCACATACGCTCGTGCGTCTTACTGAAATGTAGAAAAAATCGATGTTTTTATTTCCTGAAAGCATTTTTGTCTTGACTCGGTATGCTTAATAAATCTTTTGCATAAAAATGGTGTCTTTTCTCTTCTGAAGGGTACACATCTCGCCCTTTGCTCGTAACCTACTTACTTGATGACGTCACTGTTGTACCCTTTTTTTTCGTACTGTACCTTACCGAAAACACTAGAGATGTAAAATAAACAACGAAATATTGTATATTCCTTCATTTTTATTCACTGAAAAGTTCCTGCGGAAAAAAGCAGGAAATGGCATTTCTGAGCCCCTAAATTTGAAAAATTTCCCCAGACCCCCCTAGTTTGGAGTACCTTCCGCGGTGTAACCTTTCTTTCCGTGTGTTCATCTTAAAAATCTCCCGCTACGCCCCTTATAGAGCATTATAGCCCA
>OZ037787.1:4558536-4743536 GCA_964035525.1 Porites cylindrica | reverse complement strand
TACTTGTACGGCGCATTCCAAGATGAAAGATTATTCTTTGTTCTCAATCAACGTAAACACGATTAACTCGCTGTCTCTGATTACTACTAGAGATTTCGTCAGTCTGACCACAGCCCGCCTAAAAGAAAGCTTGTTATAGCAAAACATGTTCGTAGATTCTTTATATCGGAGAATGCCGGGTTTTAAGACTTAGCAAAGGGAAAAAAAAACGCAAATGGAGCTGGGGTTTTGTGTAATTTTTGTAAGCCTTAGAAAGCTGAAAGTGAGGTTGGAAGACCTATGTAGCGAGTAATCACCTTTTTAAGCCCTTTGGTGAATCAAAAGAAAGGTATTGTATCTCGTGAGTTCGTCGCGCCTCAAATGTCGCGTGCCGATTTAAAGGGTGCCATGCCTCACGTGCCGTTCTCTCACAAGAGGTGATTGTAAATTAGCTTAGTGTAGTTCGCACGATTTCAGTAATGTACATACCTGTCATAATTCTAATTTTGCTTATGGATCAGCTCCCATATCCTCTAAAGATACTCAAGTTTAACTAAGGGTAAAGCACAATTTAAGTATAGGAAGGTTGAATGAGAGCTCATAAAATTTTATGAAGCGTTTTAATACTCCGAGATCAGCTGATTTACCATAACACAAAGTGAGACTTTGACCTATAGCAGGAACAACTTACAGTCATGGATAAAAAGTTGAGTCCTTGATCAAACCCATTGAGCCTTACTAACCGAGACAAGGGTTTAAAGAAGCTGTGCAGGGCAATTCAGCCATTAGGAATTGGTGATGAACCATATTGAATGAAATAAATAAATAAATAAATACAAACAGCAAAAACAAAAAAAGACAGGGATGGACAAAATTCTCAACTGGAAGTAATATTTTTCACAAACGTCAAGTTTCATAGCGGGAAAGAAAAGGGCCAAACAGCCCTAGTATTCACCGTTTTTACTGCCATTAATGTTGTGGATTTTTTTTTTAAAGTCGACTTGAAACAGCACGATTAACGTGAAGGAAATTTACAAGTACACTATCAAGCACAATTCTACTGTAATGCGCAGTACACAACTTTCCGATTTTCCACGTCAGTTTTATCTGCATACAAAGATCGACTAGTATTTTCTAATGTACTTTCCTAGTTGTGAATATTTGACAGGTACTTCAAAGTGAGCTTAAAATTTACTGCACCTTTCTCCATTGTTGTAATGTTGTTATAGTATTATCGATTCATTGCCCACACAAACGCCTCAGACGCGGTTTCGCTGATTTAGCAGAGTCGAAATGATTGCTGATTCTCCTCGGGGCGTAGAATATCGGTCTCTGAAACTTTATGAGATTTTAATTCCGATTGCATCGAAGAACCACTCCAGGCCTTTCTCCCCCCTTCTTGTAACCTGATAAATCCTACATCTTAATTTCATCACGAGACAATTTTTATTACATGAGGGGAAGCGCTCTCCAGATTACCGAGGTTTATCTAACCAAAATAGTGAATAATCTTTAACTCACTTTCTCTCACAAGTTCATATAATTCTGAAGAAAAGTCATGTTGCTCTTGTTGTAACTTTTGAGTCATGTGGCGGTGTGACCATTCACATGAAACATCCGGCGATACCTTCGCATGGTACCATTTGTTTTTCTCCTTCATACGAACTTACATCCTAGTTATTTATCTTCATTATGGCCACAATTGCAAGAAACGGGTGAAAATTAACCTCCTCGAACCTCTACTATTCTTAATTGTTACCCCTGTCGTATGACTCGAGGTTTGTCTCCAACTAGTAGAGAGTTAAACCCGGGCTGCTTAGAGCTTGACTTTTTACAATCGCTTTTCCTTGATCCATAACTACTTTAAATTATCCCTTACATTAACATAAATATATTTGTGTATGGTCTACGATGAATATTCTACTAAAAAAAAAACTATCAAAGACTTCAAAAACACCTACCTTCCCAGCTTGTTTGCAACGAGAACTCATGCAATAAGAATTTAATAGCTTGTTTTTTTCGTCTTTGAAAATTCCCAGACTGATTGACGCGATTCAAAATATGTTGTTTTTGACCAGTGAACTATTCATGGAATGCTGTTTGCATGAACGTTGTTTTTTTGTGAGTTTTTCTGTTATCAGAACTATTTTTCGACGTCGGGCCTCGTTCAAACCGCACTACATCTCTTTTGTCTAGATTTATATCAACTCCGAAGTGAAACAAACGATGTTTGTCTCAGCGACGGACGTTTACGACTGAGTCTGAAATGGAATCACCGCTCTAAAGGGGGTGTTGTCCTCCGTCTAAGCTTTAGTTACAAGCGAAGATTTTCCATGGTGATGAGTTGATGTGGGAAATGCCACCTCAAATCTTAACACAGTCATCTACGCCGGGAGGGTGTTTATCCCAAATGCATCGCTATCCTTTTCAAAGTGAGTAATTTTTATAAAATTGTATAATACCACTCCAAGTAGCCAACACCGCGTTCTTATTGTTGCATTCCTCTTCGGCAGTCAGGGATTTATTGTATCCCAAATGCATTGCAACGCTTTACAATGTGTGATTTTATAAAATTGTAGTCTAATTTATATCACCACCGTGCGCTTGTAACCCAGAGTTTGGGTTTTGTCATCGTAGTATTAGTATAGGTCAGCGAATATTGAGGCAAATTGGGTGAGAGGCCTGTTTGATTAAAATAAAGTTGTCTTGACTTGGCTTGGGTTGGCTTAATTTGGTTTTCCGAAACGCAGGTTTTAACGTTAGCCTTAGCTAACCCCTATAAAGTATGAAATACGCCCGGACAGTTTGCATATCATTGTATTCATCTTCGACAGAGAGGGGTTGTATCTCGAATGTATCACTACGCTTTTCAATGTGACTGATTATTATGAACTTGTGGTCTAAGTTATCACCACCTTGTGTGTAAGCCAGAATTAGTTTATTGTAATCGTAATGTATATCAGGGCATACTATATTTCTAGTAATGAGGCGAATCAAGGGAGAAGAAACCTGCGCGTTTGACTTTTGTAAACGCAGGTTCTAACTTTGTTGTTAGTTTAACTCTTCTAAATTATGGAGAAATGTACATAAATACTTCAGTTCTAGCACTATTGAGTCTGTGGATGAAATCCTATGGTGTGATCGTTCAAATGAAAGCTACTGAAATGTTGCTGAGCGGCACTTTTCTGTGGTACTGTTTATTATGCTGCACAAGGTGGCTATAACGTTCGTGTCTGTGGATAAAACCTATGGTGTGACCATCAGCAAAAACTGATAAGCCCTACGTTTCTGTGGAACTATTTATATTTCATAATTTGTTAATTCGACGGTGACATTTTAATTCAAATTTAATTGTAAACACCTGCTGGAGTGAAGGGGTTAAAATGAACGACATCCCAGCTGATCGTCTAAGTTGTAAACAAGAGTCTTTTCCTTTTAAAAAGACTAATTAGCGATGGACTACTCATGTAGATGTATTAATAAACTACAGCGAAGAAGCAACAAGTACAATTAAAATTTATGATTTTTTGGTTGCATGATAAGAGGAGGCACTTTTCAAGAATTAGAGTGTGATTTGTATGACCACTTCCGTTTTTACCAACCCGTGTTGTTGTTTTTTGTTAACTAATAGCTCTGTTTTTCTCAGTTATGATTGTGTCCCATTACAATGTAGCAGTGTATTTTTTGTTATAAACAAGTGATTAATTTTCCAGCGATCTGATTGGATAAAACATCTCACGTGCCGTCAAATCTTCAGCTTGAGTGTAGTGAAAGAATGACAAACATTTGACAAAGTTGAGGAATCAGGAAAAGTATTTTAATGCTACGGGTTGTCATTCAGTTTTCACTGTTCAGAGTTTTCATGCCTGTTGAGTATCTTGCTAATTTACTGAATCGTTTGGAACTTTGCTCAACAGTTCAGACTGTTTGAGAACATGGAAATGTGGGCTTGTCAATGCCGTTTTGTTAATACAGTTCATGTGGATGTCATGCATTATACCTATTATGAGAGTAGTTTAGTTGTGAAAAGTGAAAGTAAGTAAATATGTACTCCGAGCAATTTCATATACTCTTGTTCTTGTTATTCTTGGTCGTGAATGAAATAGAATGAAATCTCATGAAATAAAAATGGCAACGAAGCGATTTAACATTTCTTCGTAAACAAAAATTGCTCCTTTTCGACTAATTTTGATCAGTAGATCATGCAATGTTGATGTGGAAACAGAACGTTCAGCATGTTGAACTGTGTGTGCTGAAACAAAGGGGGTCAGTCTCTGTTTAGTTAAACAAGTTACAACTAATTCTTTGAAACTTTTGAATGTGCTGTTAAAGCCACGCATGATTGAAGCATTTCAGTGGCTGTTTAACTCGTTTAACAGAGTGTCATAGCATGTCGAGTTTTCAATATGTGAACTCTGTCGAGCGAAAATGGGGGCATGCTATATAATGTTCAGCAACTTGCAGTGTGGCTCGTCCTTGCATTTATATCGCACCGACCAAGTTGTGGGTTCTGATACTTGTGTAATTTATAAGGCGGATGAAGCGAAATTCAACTTTCATCTGAAACACGTATACGTTTAATAACAAAAGTCGTGACCTTGTTGAAGTTTATTTCCGCCGTCGTCCTGTTGCCTCTTTCTCGAAACTCTCTGTAACATTTCAGGACCAAAATCCAATATTCAGATCAAAATATAACGTTATAAGGCTGCTCCTAGCCAGCAAACAGAAAAAGAAAGTTTTTGTGTTGTGTTCCCTTCCTCGACAAAACGTGAAATTAGGCACTATCACGTTGTAGTCGTGCAGCGACGGTTAAAAAATGTACAAAAAAGCGTGATGCACGTTCAAAGTTGTTGTTTTGCCAATCTAAACCTATTGCTTTTTTTTCCGTTCTCGTTGACGTCTCCGTCGTCGTTGCTTAAGCACCCTAATACCAACAGCATTTCGGGACTCTGTAAATGTCAGATACTTCGAGAAACGCGTCCCTTGTTCTACGGACGGCTGCAATTTGTAGAATCACCGGATGTGGTAACCCCTACACATGTGTCCGATCAACATGCGGAATCGCTCGACGTAATTTTTTAAGAAAAAATGTGCAAGGTTCAATGTTTTTTCGCCAAGTGTTGTAACTTTTATTTAATAAGATTTGAACAGTGAATTTTTCGCTTTTGATGATTTATTGGCGCTGTCAAGAGTATCGCAACTGGGTAAGGCTGCTCAGAAACCTTGGGTTTGCTTTAGTATTTTGCTTGCACACTCAAAAGTTAGAACCATACGAAAGTACTGCACAGTAGCTTTCTTTGAATGGTCACATCATAGGATTTCATCCACAGACTCAAAAGTTAGAAACACCTTATACAGCATAATAAACAGTACCACACAGTAAAGTACTTCTCGGTAGCTTTCATTTGAATGGTCACACCATAGGATTTCATCCACAGACTCTAAATGGCAGTGTACAAAGTGCTGCTTCTATCACCTTCTTTTTAACTCTAGACTGTGAAAGCATTTCGTTTTAGCGGCTGATTCCCCACATGTAGAGATATTATTTGTTCTGTCCATATAGTCTGTTTGTTTACTTGCTTTTTATCTTAAAGGGGCTGTGTCACGGCAGTCCAGTTCATTTTGTTTAATTTTGCCAATTACTGGCCCTCAATCGCTATAGAACTTAACGTAAGCAAAGAAATTACATGGAAATGACAAAATCAGAGATCCGAGACAAACAAATATGTCTCTTGAGCATTATTTTTGAAGTTGCAAGCAGCAGGGACCAACTTAGCAAAACTGTTAGGCTGAACAGCCCAGTTTCAAAAACCCTAATTTCAATCCGTTTCAATCTTCTTCAGTTTTGCCCATCCGTGGCATCTGTTGTTTCTGTTATGTTGTTTTAACCTTCCTTTAAAGTTTTAATCGGTTATTGTTATGTTTCTCTTAATTTAACGGGCATTTTGTAATTTCCTAATTTGGCTGAATTTCGTGACACAGCTCGTTTAAATTAGGGTGGATTTCAAGTGTCGTAAATTTTTGCGTTCGTACGCACGGAACCCGTTTACGCCCGAAAAAAAAAAGAGGCAATGTATGGAAGGTCGCGCGTACAGGTAAAAGTTGAACCTCGCTCAACCTTTACTTACACGCGGCCATTTAGACATTGCTTCTACTTTATATACGCGCGTAAAATTGTGTTTTTTTACAAATTGTTTTGGTGAGTCCTGGGACTCATCTTGTGAAAAATTATGAGTCCCAGTCCAGAACCAGTGAGTCCCAGTCAAAAAAAAAAAGAGTCCGAAACTGAAAACGCTTGGGCCTTTATGTAACCAGACAGTCAGTCTGAAGACAGACTCCAAAATTCTGTGTTACGGTATACTGAAATATAAATATATAGGCGAAACGCAATATGCATCGTTAAACAGCAGCCATAATAACTGCCACAGAAATTACACGAACGGGATATTTGTACAAATATACAAGTTCAGATCGATCGATCGATCATTGCGTCCTACGGAACGCATGCTATGAATTTTTTTTCGTCTCTGGGGATTTTTTCCTGCGTGAGGGACGCAGGTCGACGTAGAGGTAACAAAATCACTGGTGTATATAAATTGTAAAATTAACATTTTCTGGCAGAAGAAATAAATTGAAACTTCGATTGAAATTCAAAATTTAGAGCCACCTTGTATAGCAGAAAGAAACTACACCACAAATGGTCACAATTTGGGATTTCACCCCGAGATTAAAAAATTAGAACAACTATGTATTGCATAACACACAGCACGTCACAGGAAAAAAAAAAGCAGTAAAAAAAAAGCAGTGATTTGAACCTTTGGCTTAAGATTTTCCTCTACAAACTCGAAATTTAGGACCAGTATGTTTGACCTAATAATTACGTCAGGCAAACAGTACTGCTCAGTTTTCGCGGTTGAGGATGTCAACTCTGTAACCGCCGCCTTGTACAACCTTTTAAACATTAAGATCAGAAAGTTCTGCTTATACATGACCGCACTTCCAATATCAATGAAGTATTAATGATAATTCGCTTGCATTGAATTTCAAAGTCAAAAAAAATTCAGAGGTAAAAGAGCTGAAGTTTTCTACATACCTCTAGTTTGCAGTAATTTTCCTTAAACGAAAATGCTTCTCTCTCCGTAGCAGATCGGGGACTGCGGATAATTCATGCTTACGTAGCTTTTTATTTGATGTTTGCCATCAGTCAATCAATCACTCACTCTGATTCGCTTAAAGACGTGACTTCTGCATTTCACAGCTTGCGGTATCTTTAGCTTACTGTCTCCCGTTTCCGCTCGTGGTTGATGACTACTTTGAGCGCTAGGGAGGGGAGGGTTGGGTTCGTCCTAAAGCTGTTTATTTGAGGGTACAATCGCACATACCTCTATTGCTCTATAACACGGAGTCCTCCCTAAATCAGACAAATCACTTTATCGCAAAGATACGAAACGGTAAACAATCCTTACCACAAAAATTGCAGCACTTGGCTTTGTCCCTTTGCGTTTTATTAAGAAAGATTGACTAAATATAGCTTGTTAAAGAAAGTACACAATCCTAACCATGTTTACCAGTTTTCAGCCTTCTAAACAACCTTCTTAATCGCCGGTGCTAGGATTAAAATTGGGTTCTACAAAATGGGAAAAATCAATACCCATTTTCAGACCAAAACGGCGCAAACCCCTACCCTTTGGGGTCGGCACATACCTGTATGGTTTATATAAGGGAGTACCCTCTGGGAGTGAGAACACATACTGACTCCCCCCACCTCCCTTGATATCACGTCTCTTCCAGGAATTCGCCTGAAACGGCTTACAATTTGCATCTTTACATCATCTAGAACTTTGTCGGTATTGTTAGCTCTTTTATGCACGTGCGGTAACTCAGGAAATGACTGTATTTAAAACAAGGTGAACCTGTATCATAGGGCCAGCGGCCTGCAAGATCGATTACCAGTATTGTTCCATAAGCGCAGAGTTATAATCTTAACGTGACCTCTATTTATTCCGGAAGGCACCGAAACAATCCATCTTTACTAAAAACAAAGCCCTACCCGGTGGGTAAATGTTGACTTGATTCAGGTGCACCCAACGACGATTTCCTCCTAAATACGTTGAAAAGACATTTTAGGCTAGCCAGAGGAGTTTTAGATCTCAAGAAATACATTCTAAGCCGCGCTATAAAATTGGATTCTGTTCGGTAATCCTAGGGGAGTTCGAGTCTTTTCGAAATTACAAGGGCTTCAGAATTATTTTCCCGTAAATTTTAGATGTAATTTATCACTTTTACGAATGTGAAAATTTTCCTGATTCCTCTCTCAATCACATTTTTGAATCCGAAAATTTTAGGTTTCGTTTTTCTACGAAAAACAGCATTACTTGGGGAGTGAAATGTGACAAACTAAGCTTCAGAAAATCGTTGGGAATTTATGGGAGAAGTTTCGAAAATTGTACGTGAATGGAACGGTTATCGAGAAATTTTCAGCCGTCCTCAAGTAACAGAAAATTCTAGGCAATATTTGCTTCTAGGTGCCCCTGTTTATTCGGGCTCGGGTGGATGGGCTGGGAGGGGGGGGGGGGGGGTGGGGTGGGGGTGCTAGTTGAGGTACGATCGCACCCTTAGGGGTTCCGTTATGGTCGGAAAGATCATCCCTAGACATCGATCTCAAATTTTTATAGCTTTTAAAAGACCAGAATGGACCAGAAATATGCATCAAAACTGCTTCAAATTCGGCCTACGCGCGCATAGTCACTTTCTGTTATCATGGATAGCCCTTTGTCCGTGACAATTGTGGTTAAATCCATACACCGATCATTACACGAAGTCGGGAGATCAATAACCATCACGTCCGCAAAGGGTCAAGGAAAAGGGGGGTGGGGTGAGGGCGGGGTGTATGTAACACACCATCGTCGGTTTCTGCTTCTTTGTGATCATGATGATACGATTTCCTCACCTGTTCGTATCCCTAAAAGATCTTGATAATTAAGCAATGTATAACTTGTAACATCTTGTTTAAACTGGACACTCCGTTGAGAGATAAGAATGTATTTTCTCCTTATAAAACTAGCTACTGCTCTAGGAAATTACAAGCCACGAGAATAAGGAAGTGAACGCAAGTTTTGGCACAAGAAAGAAAACCGCACCGTTTTTAAAAAGGAAAACCTTCTGATAGGTGTGGCTATTACTTCCGATTTTATCTCTTAACAACAAACTCTTTAAACCCGGATCCCCGGAGTTGGTCCAAGTCGTTCTCCAGTTATTTTCTCGGACTTTCCCGCCTCTCTCATATCGACGCCAAGTAATCCAGGACGCTGCGAACAAGCCCAGAGCGACCCGGAGAGCTTGTTCGCAGGCTAGCCCACTCTAAAAAGTGTCCGTTTTAGGGAGAGGAGACAGTATAAGAAGTGTGTCAAAACGAAGAAAGAGTACACATGTTGATATTAATGTTAACGCGTTAAAAAATCCCTCAAGCAACACGCTTATTTGAAATTGAACAACCTCTCCCTCTCTCCCCCCCCCCCCCCCAACCGAATAAGACACGTGCTTGAACTTTGTTTTTATGGAACCTGAACTGTTTCAAACTATTGTTTACCCGTAACACTTTCAGAGGTTGAATTTATATCATTTCAATCTTCACCAACTTATCTTGTCTAGCCGTGCAAAATTATGTATATTTAATTGTTGCCCGTGTTATAGCATGGGACAGCAATTTAGTGAGTTTTCTTCCGATATTGTTTATTTTCACCAACGACGGCCTATTCTCTTTCATGAGTTTTAAATACCCCACAGCCCATTCAGTCCTGGCATTGTTTTCATAGCATTGGGACTAAAAGCATTTACTCGTAATGTATTTTTAAAGAGCAGCGGCTACGTGACTTAACCAACCCTGCATACTTCCGGATATCTAAATCTGCAAACAAACAAGATAAGCTAGGAAAAAACCACGGATGGTCGAAGGTGAAGGTTGCTTCCTTGTCCTATGGCTTGGTGTCTACATGGTTTCGTTTGGTTTACGGTCAGCAAAGAAAGACAAAACTTAGCTCTTAGAAAGTAAAGGAAGAACGCGCCACAGCCATTTTTTCCCACCGCAAAAAAGTTCATTGTCTTCTTATGGTCAAGATACAAGGGAGACAGTTTTAAAAAAAGTTAGAAGCCTTTTGAACAATTGGCGCCAAAAGCAGGCTATGTTTCAATTTTCTATTGACTTTGCAACTTGTAAAAAGTAAACCAAGACAAAGTGCAAAAGTCCTTTTTTGCAGCAGACCTGTTTGGTTGATCTTGACCGAGGTCTTATCTCTCCTTTAATGTAAATAGGAAGCTCTGTAAACGACAGCTACTTGCGTAATTTCAGTGTTGTTGCGCCGATTTTTAATCATTTTTTTGTCACCTCAATCAAACGATGAAAGCTATAGCAAGACACGTACAAAGTCCTTGAACTTGTTAAAACGTGCTGTTTGTTTGCCAAAACGGTTTTCCTGCCTTGCGGTGAACTCTCGTGACAGCTACATTTACTTTTGGAGATGTGATGTAATCAAGCAATTTTTTTTCTAGCTTTTAAAGGCGAGGTCACTCTATTTCAAGTAATTTCCGCCATCAGCTGCTCAGATAATTTAGTACTAAAACAGCTACTTTTTCCATTTCGAAAGCAATTTTTTTTTCTGGCTTTAAAAGGGCAAGATCGGACAATTTTGAGTAATTTCCGCCCTGAACTCGTCAGATCATTTACCAAAATATCAAAATACCTGCTTTGTACGCGTTTAAAAGAATATACCATTTCGACAGCAAATTCTTTTTCTGGCTTGAAAAGGGCAAGGTCAGAGTAGAATTTGCTATGATATCAAAAATAGTTTAGAGTTAGAGGTAAAGAAAAACCCCAAAGGCGGCGTAAAAGTGCAAAACTGGAGAAGATTAAAAGATCTTCAAACAGATTGCATTCGGGTAAACTTGGAAAAACTTATGCCTGGCCTTATTTCAAGTGTTGTCAAAGTGTGATTTGTAATGCTTTAGAGGCTTTATTTCTGAGATCACGGCAAAAGCCTCACCAAGTTAAAAAAAAACCGAACGAAAATAGGCGAAATCCACGAAATTATCTTGACCTTACCACTTAAAAGGATAATGCAAAACATCAGGGCCTGGTTCCTCGAAAGATGATGAAGTTAAACCTAAGATTAAACCAAATTTCAAGCAAGGTTTTTTTGTCTAAGAACATGTAACTCGAGCTTTCAAAATACTGTTGAGTCTTCACTCTGAGATTCAGTAATGATAACTGCAATTGTTACTATAAGCAATGAATAGCAAGGTAGATACAAAAAGGGCAACAAAATTTTAATCCTGGATTAGCGCTTATCGGGGTTATTTATAATCGAGTTATGGGCAAACTCATACGTAGAGGATTATGTCGACGGCGTGATTTTTTTCTACATGACTCATGGCAGCGAAAAAAACCCGAAGTTTACAGTTGTTTGCAGAATGCACAATGGGTTTTATAAACATGGCTGCACGCCGCTAACTTACGCGGGAAAATACGCGCGCTAACCTGTTTTTAGTTCCGATTCATTGCTCAGGGAAGTGAGGTGTTATCTTTTAGCCAATCACGTAACGTTGCTGTTCAAACCAACTTAATCGACTTATTCATGAACCAAGCAGAATACAAGGAAGATACTTTCCACTGGTCTTAAGCGTGGAAAAACGTCCGTTTGCAAGTTTCATCTGGTTTTGGCTCTGATTTACTGGTTGCGAAAATGGGGATTCATAAACGTGATAAATTGCATTCATTTGACGCCGACAATAAAACCGCTGCACAGTGAAAGATGTCATCAATTGATAGTAAAAAAAAGCCATTCACTCACAAAGTCTAGAGTTTGAGTAGAGAAAGTATTGTTATGTATTATTAGTTGTGTTGAATAAATCTTGGGATTTTTCGTGGGTTTTCGATTCTCATACGAATTTTCTCTTAATTTTGAGTTAAAACGAGTCTATAGAAGGCAAAGCAAGTCTGTGTGTGAAATACTGTGGTGTTACCGTTCAAATGAAAGCTACTGAGCAGTACTTTCCTGTGGTACTGTTTATTATGCTGTACAAGGTGGTTCTAACTTTTGAGTCTGTGGATAAAATCCTATGGTGTGACGTGGGTGTGACGACTTAAATGAAAGCTACTGAACAGTACTTTCTTGCAGTATTCTTGATTATATTGTACAAGGCTGTTCTAAGTTTTGAGTCTGTGGATGAAATCCTATGGTGTGACCATTCAAATAAAAATTATTGAGCAGCACTTTCCTGTGGTACTGTTTATTATGCTGTACAAGGTGGTTCTAACTTTTGAGTCCGTGGATGAAATCCTATGGTGTGACCATTCAAGTGAAAGCTTCTGAGCAGTACTTTTCTGTGGTACTGTTATTATGCTGTACAAGGTTGTTGTAAATTTTTGATTCAGTGGATGAAATCCTATGGTGTAGCCATTCAAATGTAAGCTACTAAGAAGCACCTTGCTGTTGTTCCGATTCTTAGTTTAGGTGAAACCATAAGCATGACACTTTCCGTAATGCTGTTTTCATTAGCGCTTGTAAGTGAAATCTTTGAGCGCTCTAACTTTTTAGTACATCCGCTTGTACTTTTAGCATGGCTGAAGTGGAGGATCTAGGCGGTGACATTTCGTCGCTCAAAGATGAAGGTTCTGCAGTTATTAATAAAACCAAAACAACGTCCACAAACCCTCCTTATTCCGGGGACCTACCAGCCAGCGGACTCACCCCAGCAGAGAAGAGGTTACGAGCCTTAAAAAAGAAACTTCAACAAATTGAAAATTTAAAAGAAAAAATGGAACACGGAGAGACTTTAGAGAAAACACAGGTTAGAGCGCTTTTCTTTCTTAATACTAATACGAAAAGTAAACAGGTAACGTAAATAAACCTACAGCCGACATTTCGCGACTCCATCGCTGGTTTCCCCGAAAAGACGTCGGAGGAATGAGCGAAGAAATTCCATACTGATGACGTGTCACTGTCCAGATCTGGGTGGTGCTTCTGATTGGTCGTGCCGCGCGGGAAATTTGCTTCAACCAATCTGAAGGGATCAATTTAGGCTTCTGGGAAACTGCCCACCTACCCCTCCCCTAAGTCAGCATTAACACTTACTTCTCACTTAGAGCAAAATCTTGGGTTAGGGGTGGGGTAGGTGGGCAGTTTCCCAGAAACCTTAATAGGCCACTTAACAGTTGTGGGCTTAGTTTCCTTGCCACTGAGTGAATGTGAGGCTGAGGTTGAGCTTGTTTTGAGAACAAACCTCCTTCCTTTTCTTATGGAAATTATGCTTAAAAATACTAGTTAGCATAAGAACAACATGATTTACATAATAAAGCAGAGAGGTTTGTATCAAAACAAGGTCAACTCCAGCCTCGTTTCCACCTGTAACTGTAAAATGGGCTATTGATCCTCTGAAGCACTACTTAAATCCGGGTGTTAACACGTCATCAGTATGGAACTTCTGCGCCTGTTCTTCAGACGTCATTTCGCGGGGAAACCAGTGGTGGGCTCGCTAAATGTCGGTTTTTTTTTTCTCGGGCTATAAATCTCAGTGGAAACTCTCAACGTCTCGCGCACGAACTTCACGTCTGTGGCTGAAAAACATCGGCCTTTGGCTTTTAGCTAGCAGGATAATTTCTTATGCATGGTCAATGGTGGGCTTCTTGGTAATTGACATATGAGGAGGAAAAATATTCGGTTTTTCGCTGTTAGGTATCGCCCAACTCTTGCAGTCCTCGGAAGGTTTTTAGTCGTCTTCGATAAAGTTCGGAAGTGTTCGGAACATCTTCGGTAATTTCTGAGAGAGAGCATTTTCGGAAATCGGGTAGTATGCAAAAAATTTCACGCATTTTTTATTGGTAAAGTTCATGGGTTTAGGTCAATGAAAGAAAAATCTAACGGCAAATAAAGACGTAAAGGGTGTAAACACTTAAACCGCGAAGGAAAAACATGGAGCTATTGCCGAGTACTAGAGAATATTTGCTTAGTGCCCAGGGCAGATGTACTTTAGCGTGCGCTTCAAGCGTTGCCATTGCACGCAGGCTGCATAAACTTATAGCGGGCACCATAAGATACTCAAAAGACGCATAACAGTTGATGAAATATTGCTGGAAAAAATCATTGAAGGCGCAGACGATGAATAAGGACTAGACTTTCTCAAGTGGCAAGTCTAGATAAGCACACCGAGAGCTCTGCTTCTACATATGAACTGAGATTTAATACATTTGCCTGCTACTAATATTTCTCATTTTCTTTTTGTAGCTTGATAAGATAACGAAAGAACAAGAACTTCTAGAGGAAATTCAAGACATCGAATCATTGTTGACAGGAAGTGCACCACTCATCTAATAAGTTATTTCGAAAATTGTGAGTTGCATTTGCCGTGGTTAGTCGACATGAGTAACGAGATTGGAGCCGAGCAGCTTGAGAAAGTAGCAGAAATTTCGCGACGCCACGACTGGTTTCCCGCGAAATGACGTCTGAGAAACGAGCGCAGAAATTCCATACTGATGACGCGTCACTACCCAGATCTGGGTAGTGTTTCTGATTGGTTGAAGCGAATTTCTCGCCGCGCGACACGACAAATCAGAACGACATCCCAGATCTGGATAGTGACGCGTCATGAGTATGGAATTTCTTCGATCGTTCCTGAGACGTCATTTCGCGGGAAAACCAGTGGTAGCGTTGAGAATGTCGGCTGTTTTTTCAGGCTATGAGCCGAACTCACTAAATTGCGAGTTAAGGGCCTTTATAAGGTATATGGTGCTGTCATTATGGCTTATTGGAAACTGCAAAGCAGCAAAAGAAAAAGAGAATAAAATCAACGAAAATTGCGAAACTGCGATAAAAACCGATGATATCAGAAAACTGCAAAATTTGAATCCGTATGTTAGAACTTATAGAGGAACTTTCAAATTATCATTTTCAAGAAAACGTAACTTTTTCACGCGTGGACCAACATATAGCCATAACCGGAAACCAAGGTAAATTTGTTAATCACCTTTCCAATCTAGTTTCTCTTTTATGAAACTTGACTGAAAATTGTACGTTCGCGGAAGAAAAAAACTAACATCCGCAATGAAAACTTAAAACGAAAAACTGATACCGCAACCAAGTAAAGGTTTGCCTATGAAAGAATACGCTGAGAGAGATACTCTCCCCCACCCCCCCCCCCCCCCCCACCTTATTCCACCCTCCAAAGGAAAAAAACATAAAAGAGGGAACGTTTTATTAAAATCTAAATTCTAAATTAAGATAAAGCCCGAAAGCTCCTGGAGTATTCTTCATATTTGATATTTGGTAAGCCTTCTTGTATTATATTTTCATAGATTTTTTCTAATTAAATATCATTAGATATTCTTTACCTTGTACAAAACCTCTGTGTGTTCTATACTGCAAGTTGTATCTTCTTAGCTTTACTATTTTTTAGGTTCTTTATCTCCGTCTATCTTGATGCTATATAACAATAGATCAAAAAAATTTTAACCTCGTTTAATACCGAAACAGTTTCCTTCCCCCGTGTAAGGGAGTCCGAGACGGTCCTGGATTCTGGATTCCAGGTACTGGATTTCGGATTCTTTACCAGTGGAACTTGGAGTCCGGATTCCAGTCGTCAGCGGGATCCGGATTACGGCAGCCCCGTTCCCAGTCGTCCTCGGCGTTTTCGGATTTGACGTCACCTGTCAAGCTTCTCGGGAAAATTCGCCTATCGCACTCGGTTCCAAGCCTCCTCTTGTCAATTCGGATGGCGCGAACTGGCCTGGCTACGAGGCTGGTATTACGGATTTCAAAGCCCAGGATTTCGGATTGAACAAGAAATATTTTCCGGAATTTCGTGAATGGCCCACCCGGAACATCAGAATGGACTGCATTCTGGTAAACGTGCCAGACGCCAGGCTCGCTTTTTCGGTCAGATTTTGAATGAACTGATACCATCGTCTTTGCTAAATTAAATAAGCCTCCCGTCTCTATGAAGCCCCCGCCCGCCCTCAATTGTGTTTGAAATATATAAGTCCCACTTATATAACTAATACTTATTATAGTAACTTTCAAGTCTGAGGACGAAAACCAGACTAATTGTTTTGCATGCAGTCGGTTTCTGACAGCGCCAAATTTCCTATCTCTTATAAACTGAACTCAAATATCTGAAATATGGGTGTCGAAACAGGGAAGAGCGCCGTTATTCTTTCGTCTGGTCCCAATTCCCTCCCGTCCAGTTTTCGCACATGCGTTCAAGCTGTAAAGTTGTAAAGTAGTCTAGACGAAATCCTATATTGCGGCCAAAAAAAAATCTGCGCCAGTACTTTTACTAAAGTTATTCTATTCATTTCTAGCATGTCACTTTTCAATGTAATGACTCTTGCAAAATCGGCCTATAGATGACAATCGGTAACTTCTCAACCCTTCTGCCGCTTCGACTGCCATTCAAGGCATTTTAAGAAATGTGTTCTGTAGCATTTTTAAGGTTCTAGGACTTCTAGGGAGTTAAACACAGACGTATTTTAACTCTATTACGGACTCTATTTATTCAAGGCTAGTTTAAGATGACACGGGGTTAGTTCGAAATATGAAAGCTTGAAAAGGAAATTCAGTTTAATTCTATTTGTCTACAATTCGATGATTGGATGCTCTGAAAAGAATAGAGAATAAGTATGCGCGAAAATACAATGCTTTTCAGCAAAATAAAGAGAAACTCGGATTAACCATTAACCCCGGGTTAGCGATAATCGGCCTTAAAACAACTGGGCTTTTGGGGAGGTAATGTGTTCATGTCACTCTTAATTTTTCTGTATATCTCAGTATTCGGTAAACGCACGAGCTGGTTTCGTACGTGTTAATACTTGCGCGGCAATCATTTTCCTTCCAGTTTTGCGTTGAGAAAATAGAGCGGCTGTGAACAGACAAGATGGCATTTGATTGGACTAATCTTCAGAGAGCACAACTGTAAGATTTATCGTGACTTCTCCTGATGCTCTAACGGTCCTCTATGTAACTTTAAAATATGATCAAAGAAGCCCCCCCCTCAATTTTAGAGTGCTAGCAGTCCTTCGAAATTCTGGCACGGGTAAGCGTGCTTTGAGCACGCGATTGAGAGAATCGGAGAGAAAAGTGGCTGATTTCGGCTCTATTCAGTCTTGCCAAGCCTTGACTCGAAAAACTGAAAAGAGAGTTCTCGCAGTCTACATCAGCTTGTTTCTACTGAACATCGTTAAACAAACAAATGCAGTGCTGCGCATATTTGATCTCCAGGGTTCAGCAATGAATTCTTTGGGTGTGGTGAAAACTTTGGAGGACCGAACCTGCTGAGCAATGCTTTCATGTATGGTACAGTTTGCTCGTGGCATGCTTTAAGATTCTCCTAGTTATACTGATTTTTTGCTCGCCTTCGGATTCAGTGCATATTGATATAAAAGGACCGATTTCTGCCAGTTCTTGTGTATCAACTTGCAAGCACTTAAAGGTGATGTTGTTTGTGTCTATGTCTTTTAAAACCTGCGTGTAAAGTGTTCACCGAAAAATGTTTCATCTCTCACAGTGTCATAACAATAAATGAAAACTTACCAGATAGAAGTGAAGAAACCGTTGAACTTGCTACGCGAGCTGCTAATATCGGCAATGCATTACTGCTTTCGGAGGATGTTTGTTTGCCACGACGGATTTGTTATGGTCAAAGGTCAGATATTGTACTTAAGCGCTAGATAATAATACTTATGACGAAATCATTTGCAACGGTCTGCAACTTGGGACTGATTTCTACGCTGGCGAACGCTGAAGGTGTATGTCGCCCCCCGGAATACTCCCTATAATGCTCTATACGGGGAGGTTCCGACCGAGAGGGGTTCCTTTTTAAGCCGTCCTGAGTCAATAGAACAATCAGGAAGGGAATTTTCGAAAAGCGTGAATTTTTAAAAACAGACGTCTCTCCTCGCGCGCCGCTAGGGACAACGGCTGTTTTCGCAGGCTAAATTTTTACCTCCCTTAAAATAATTCGAAAGCGAAATGCCGAAGGCTTCCAAGCAAATGATATCATTGAGAGCAAATTTGCTGTATATGGATCGATAGTAAATACTTTCAGTGACAATCTTAAATTCATTCGTCATTATATTAATGCTGGCTTCGGCGGAGGTGACCAATTGACTGATGTACCGTTGACCTGCGATAAACAACCCCGCAAGATGGTTAAAAAAACGGAACAAAAGCGGTTAAGAAAATATTTGTTCTTGTGCAATTTGAGATTGTCAATTAGAAAAATCTTGGTTAAGTCACCTAGTGATACGCCCACAGTGATTGAATATAAAAGTGCGACATTTTCACAGTCTAGAAAATTGGAAAATGATCTATTTCACATACCGTATGTTTCGAAGGGGGTTATTCTAGCCATAAGCACAAACTAAAATACACCGTGCAATAGAAGATAATCCTCGGGCGGATTCAGCAGACACGACGTTTATTAACAAGGTGGCAATTTCACTTCAAAAAGCCCTTCATCAAAGAGATCTTTGTTCCAAGTCTCCAAACCCCTACGATTGTAGACTTAAAAATAGCAGCGATTAGAGATACGCATTCACCTAAAATAGATCATAGGCCCCATGTGGAAGCCATCTGAGAGGTGGTGCTGAAATCTGATGGAGAATCGTCGTATCAGTCGTTCTCTACGAGCAAAGCTCAAAAGATTGGGACAAAGAAAAAAGAAACTTTTTCATTGACTCGGAATAGGGTCAAGTAATTAGTAACTGCTGTTGTAGAGGAAGTCAGTTTTTTGTTTTAGTATACAGTCAACTTGAACCGGGCCCCGGTGGGGGGGGGGGGGTACTCCCATACATTACCTATACGTATACTGGTATGTGCCGCCCAACGGGGTGGTGATTTTGAAGCTCCTGATTTAGAACGGGGTATCCATTTCAGAGGCGTTTTCTAGAACGGGGTATAAAAAATTGTGGATCACGGCTTTATCTTCTGCTTAAAATTGTTGCTGATTATAAAGAAGCATTTATTTGATGTATAAGTCGAACAAATAAAGAAATATCTTTTTAAAAAAACAAGGCTATTTCAATTTACAAACTTTCTAGAACGGAGTATAAAAAATTGGCCCATTTCTAGAACGGGGTATCAATTTTAGGGGAAATTTTTTTTAGAACGGGGTGCCAATTTGGACTCCCAGGCGGCACATACCCACCCAAAAAAACCCAAGTGCCCCCCCGGGAACCGGGCACTGCCGCGGGACTTTAGAAAGTGTCCGTATTAAGCGGGCTGAATTTATTGAAAATGTAAGGGCTAAGGATCTATAAGGACAAAGAAAACTGTCGGTAATAACGAGGTGTATTACCCCTTTAAATCCTAAGATCAAAATTTGAATTCTCCTTTGTTGCCTCTATTCATTTCCAACAGAAGTAGTGGGGAGAAGTTGATAAAATATCATGATCAAACAAATCTTGCGTGATCATGTCCGTAATTCTCTCATGACCACTCTGTTTTACAAAGCATTGATATTACAAGGAGAAATTTGATGTTGAGCGGGTGTCCGTGAAGCGGGGTTCGACTGTACTTTGGTATACTTTAAAAAACAAGATAAAATGTGACGTTGACCCTTTCACTGCTTGACTATCAAAGTCATTGCGAGATCAGATATTTGTCACTTTAACTAAACTTTAACTTCTTATTCTGTGGACCAAATCCCATAGTTATCATCCAAATGAAACCTTTTTGGTAGAACTTTTACAAGGTGCTATCTATTTTTTGTGTGTGTGTGTGAATTTTCACATTGAACACTATTAGATTAGAAGTAGAAACGGAAAATAATATTCTGAAGATGTGGTCTAACTTTGGCCCCATACCTAGAAACCCTAATCCTGGCACGTTCTCTCTTTTAAAACGATGATTTATAACCTTATTTGAAAACCAAAATCTACGTTAATGCGCCTGCCTAACCGCGGTCATCGTGTAGAAACGTTGTGTGTGAATTTGACCCCATACCTAGAAACCCTAATTCTGGCACGTTCTCTCTTTTAAAACCATGATTTATAACCTTATTTGAAAACCAAAATCTACGTTAATGTGCCTGCCTAACCGCAGTCATCGTGTAGAAACGCTGTGTGTGAATTTTTCACATTGAACACTATTAGATTAGAAGTAGAAACGGAAAATAATATTCTGAAGATGTGGTCTAACTTTGACCCCATACTTAGAAACTCTAATCCCGGCACGTTCTCTCTTTTAAAACCATGATTTATAACCTTATTTGAAAACCAAAATCTGCGTTAATGCGCCTGCCTAAGTGTAGAAAAGGAAGTTTATATTTTGAAGATGTGGTCTAACTTTGACCTCATACCTAGAAACTGTAATCCTGGCTTAGGGTCACATTTCAGTTTTCTTCACAAAACAATATTAATAACCTTTGATTCATAACAAAATCTAAGTTAATCCTTGCACAGGCTGACCTCACGCTCTCTCTTTTAAAACCATGATTTATGCCCTTATTTAAATCTACGTTAATTCGCCTGCCTAACCGCGGTCATCGTGTTCAGATATACATAATAGAAAAAGCCTTGTCGCTTTAAAAGTATACCATTAGGGGCAACCAAAAATATCTGTTCGGAGAAGCAAATATTGCCTAGAATTTTCTAATTCTTGGGGGCGGCTAAAACTTTCTAGATGACCGTTCCATTCAAATACAATGTTCGAAGTTCATATGATAAATTCCCTACGATTTTCTAAAATGTTCGGATTCAAAAATGTGATGGAGAGAGGAATCACTTTCGTGATACGTTAAATTGCATCTAAAATTTTCGGGAATATAATACAGAAGACTCATTAAGTTTCTCTAGGATGAGCGAACAGATACACATTTTTAGGGCGGCTTACAATGCATTGCTAGAGATATAAAAGTACTCTGGATAGGCTAAAAAGTGTTTGCAATGCGTTGGGTGGAAACCGTCGTTCGGTGCCCTGAACCATGAACGATGAGGATTGAAGGTTTACGAGTATACGTGATACGTTGATCATAATTAGCATAGGAATAAAGGCAAATCCATATTATTTTTTTTCCTACAAAAAATCACGTTATCCTGAATATCACGAGCTTTTCGTGCGGATGCAAATTCCACTCTGCTCAGGTGTATGTTGACGATGTGGCTATGTCCCAAAGGTGAGGATCGCCAAGAAAACTGGAAACCGTTCGAACCTTGTTTGAATGCAAGATCGGTGAAAGAATTTCGTGATTATGTTAGCTTTTCTAGAGAGAAGTGTTAATGAACTTCCACCCATAAATTCATAACGTTTTATCTTCATGACCTTGTTTGTAAATGTGTGCTGCGTTCTGATTGGTTGAGCTACTACTAGGCTATATGTTATAGCCCACTAGTAGCGAAAAGCGTGGGCTTTTTGGCGGCAAAAAAGGATTTAAGTGTAGCTTCAACTAGCTAAAATGTTTTTATTCTCGATATTTTTGACCAACTAGTTGGATTTTACTAAAACAGTTATTCCTCTCGCCCTCATGGCCTCTGAGTCGATGGCCCATTCGGCCTTCGGGATATTGACTCAGATCCCATTCGGGCTCGAGGAATAATTGTTAGTTATAAATTAAATCACAAAACCAGAATGTTTTCTCGACTTTTTCACAGCCATACAATACATCTGTTAGCCCTTTTGATCCTTTTTACCTACCAAAATTTCGGATTTCCCCAGCCTTTCATATACTTCAACAAATGCAATCCCTACCCTTTCATTCGCCTTAAGCCTGAAAAAGGTACCCCTTTCGAACGGAGCCTACCCATATAGGCCATTATTAGGAGTACCCCCCGGGATCCAATCTAACCCGTCTCCCAAATCGTATTCTCGCGAGTGATTTGATTAAATTTCCGTTGTTTAGCACAGGGGCGGATCAAGGATTTTTTTTAGGAGGGGGTGCACTCGTCTCTTTCTCTATTTCAACACCAATAAACCACATAGGTTTTTTTTTTTGCAGAATACCAGTTGTATTAGAAAACCGCAGGTCATCTCGGGGGGGGGGGGGGGTATAGATCCGCCCCTGTAGCACTATGGTGAGATAATCATCTCTTTTGGTCCTAGGAACGTAACGGGGTTCGACTGAAGTTACTAGGAAACTCAGCCAACCACGACGGATGATGATGACAGTGAAAACGTCACTCAAAAAATGAATGTGCGTTCTCGTAAACATAACATCGCGTTGAATTGGCCTCTCCAAATATATCAGATGTGGGCGAATTCTCTTAGAGTTGAATTCTTAAGGACAGCATCCAAGTTCGAAAATAGAGAACAAAAATCGTAAACTGTGTTCACGTCCTTTACAAAACGTCGTTTTAGGAAGTTCCTCGTCGTCGTAGTACGATGGACGTCGAAGAAATAAACCAAACAGTTGGTTTGCTCATCCAAAACGAATTAATTGCTTTTGACGTTCTCGACGTCGCCGTGGTTGGTTAGCTCTTATAATCCCAGAGTGAATGATGAAGTTTTGAAAGGCGGTTCTAACTTTTGACTATGGACAAAATCCTATGGTATGACCATTTAAATGAAACCTACTGAGTAGTACTTTCCTGTGGTACTGTTTATTATACTGTACAAGGTGGTTCTAACTTTTGACTATGGACAAAATCCTATGGTGTGACCATTCAAATGAAAGCTACTGAGCAGTACTTTCCTGTGGTACTGTTTATTATGCTGTACAAGGTGATTCTAACTTTTGAGTCTGTGGACGAATTCCTGTAGGGTGAGCGTTCAAATGAAAGCTACTGAGCAGTACTTTCCTGTGGTACTGTTTATTATGCTGTACAAGGTGGTTCTAACTTTTGAGTCTGTGGACGAATTCCTGTAGGGTGAGCGTTCAAATGAAAGCTACTGAGCAGTACTTTCCTGTGGTACTGTTTATTATGCTGTACAAGGTGGTTCTAACTTTTGAGTCTGTGGACGAATTCCTGTAGGGTGAGCGTTCAAATGAAAGCTACTGAGCAGTACTTTCCTGTGGTACTGTTTATTATGCTGTACAAGGTGGTTCTAAAAATCCTTTCGTGTGATCATTCAAATGAAACCTCTTTGGCTGTACTTTCACTTGGTTCTTTAATGCTTTTTCAGCATTTTACAAAATGACATTTGGAAATTTTGTAATTTCATTGTGAAATTCGCCACTTTTGGGCTTGAATAGCTTGAGAAAACAGCCGACATTTCCGACGACACCACTGGTTTCCCTGCGAAATGACGTCTGAGAAACGAGCGCAGAAATTCCATACTGATGACGCGTGACTAGCCAGATCTGGGTAGTGTTTCTGATTGGTTGAAGCAAATCCCACGAGGCACGACCAATCAGACGCACTACCCGGATCTGGGTAGCGACGCGTCATCAGTATCGAATTTCTACGCTCGTTTCTCCGACATCATTTCGCGGGGAAACCGGTGCAGTTGGTGTCGCGGAAGTGTCAGCTACTTTTTCACGCTAGGGATTGAGAAGTTTTGGACATTACTGTTTTACTTATGTGTTGGGTTGTATTTACATCATCGTTTGACTATCACGGTATTCGGTAGACTGCACCATGTGGAGGTGTGGTTTTCGAAGAGGTGGATGCTGGACTTCGTCAGCACGGCAACACTTGCAACAAGAACACAATCCAAACCAGTCCTTCTTGAAGTTGGGTATATAATAGGCAAAAATCAAGGGATTGAATATCGAGTTCAAGAACTTCGTCATCTCCGAGGCAATCGTCAGTATCAGCACAACATCCGAGGGAGCATCATCCATGACGTCATACGAGCGTAACATGGTGATTACGACGTTGGGTCCCCAGCACAGGACCACACCCAGACACAGGACCCCTAACATGCGTGTCACCTTTCGCTTGGCGCCGGCGGTCTCATAACTGATGGTACCGTTGCTTTTATCTCTGTGTAGGTAGGCATAGGTGATGAAAAACAGGGTTACTATGACAGCTAGGGGTGCTAGCAATGCCATGACAAAAAAGAGGGTCGAAGAGAGCTGTCCGCTCCAATTTCTTAGATAATCGCACAACTTGGGAACGCTGCAGTTTCTCAGTTCTCGAGTCACGTTTGAGCTCATTTCGGGGATTTCGGTGTACAGGATACTCTCTGCGCTGTACATGACAGGTCCAGAGCAGATACCTGCGTATAGCCATACACCGAGCAAGACCAAGAATGGCGTGCGGCGTGACATAATGCCTTTTAAGGGAGAAGCCGCGTCACGGTACACGTCGACGGAGATGACAACAAGCGTGACAAAAAAAGCCGCACCACAAATGGCAGAGAAGAAATGAAAGAGCTTGCAAGGAATGCCAGCCTCTTCTCTGGTATACACTGTACTCAGGTATATCAATGGCCCCACTGTAGTCAAGCGAAAAATCAAATCCACCACGGACAAGTGAAACACGAAAAAGTTCGACAAGTTCTTTAACACGCACTTGTTGCGTATCATGATTCCACAGACTGTTGCATTAATGACGACTCCCAGGAAAATAAGAAAAAAGACCACTCCCTCGGAAATTCTGGCGATTTCTTTGGCTGTGCTGCACGTCATTTGCAGGGCGTCTCCATTGCTTGGTGAAGTTGTCATTTTTCAAAAGGCAGTTGGAATTAATGAAGACAGTCGTCAAGGGTATTTTCTAAACACCAGTACTTCGTCCTGTTGAAAAAAAAATCCGTATTTCAGTTCTCAGCTCAACCGTATCTTCCGTCTGAAACCGAAAAAAAGTACGAAAAAAAAGTTGAAACAGGATTGTTATTAATAAATATTGACACAAGAAACCGTTGAATTTTAGTCAGTCCAGCTCAATAACACGGCTAAAACTAAAACAGGTCAGTAAAATGTTTCGTCAGCATCGTCATGAACGCTTGGCAGCTATTTAGATAATAGCTATTTTACTAAGAATTCTTTAAAAATTAAAAAAACATTCCACAGAAAGTCATCTCTGACCACTCCTTAACCCACCCATGACGAGGTTGCCGTAGGGGGGTGGGGGCAGGGTACTTGCCAGCTATATAGATACTAGTTATTTTACTAAGAATTCTTTAAAAATTAAAAAAACATTCCACAGAAAGTCATCTCTGACCGCTCCTTAACCCACCCATGACGAGGTTGCTGTAGGAGGTGGGGGCAGGACACTTGCCAGCTATATACATACTATTATTTTCCTAAGAATTCTTTAAAAAATAATACAAAGGGAAGGCCTTGAACAACCCCTAAATCCACCCATGACAAGTTTGTTGTAAACTTTGCCTGTAGCAATTTTGCCCATTTTTTTCACACTGATAAGCACTAGCTGCCCCTGGCTCTGGCTTCAAGGACCCTGCTCCCCTCCCCCGCCCCGCCCCCTTGCTCCCCAAATGAAATGCTAACTATAGCTTGTGTGTGCTGTTCCATCACAGGCCACCCACTTGCTAACTGACAACTATTATGGATACTTTTGTTATTTATCAAATCACTACCAAAACAGACATGTAATTCTTTTTAAAGGAAAGCAATTAGCTATGATTTAAGTTGTGAGAAAAGAGACCAGGAACTTCTTTTAGATTAATCACAGCAACCCATATAAAACAAAAGCACCAGTTAGAGTCACACAACACTGCTTTGTCACATAATGATTCACCAGAAGTGTCAAGAAAAATTAAGCTTCACCCTTTAATTATCGGTTTTCACATGACATCACCAAAATTCAAACTAAGAAACTATCAATTCTTCTGAGTTTCTGAGTTTCATGAGGTATTACAGCACCTAAACACCTTTATTTAAACAAAGTTTTGGTTTGAAAGGGTTCTTCCCTTTGCGATAAAGGACGTTTGAATTTCTAGGCTTTTGCGTGAGGCAGCATTTAGCTGGCGGCCGGGAATGCTCTTATGTGGGTTAAAAACATTACCAATTTTGGGAGATTTTGCTTTCTAAACATTCGATTCCGGAATTCAAGATCTGTTTCAGCAGGAGTTGGTGAACACGATTATCCAGTTAGAAACATTACAAATGCACAATCTGAAAATATTCAATCCCAAAATCTTCAGATAAAATACTAATCCAACAACAACAAAAAACGGTAAAGAAAAACAGCAACAACAAAATAAACGACTCCTTACTTGTCACGCCAACATATTTTGAAATAAATGTCACGATATATGCGGAGCCGAATTTCATTTTGTAGTCTTAATTTTCTTGTTCGAAAAAAGAAGCCGTAAAGCCTGTTTACGAACGAAAGGTTTGAGGCAAGATTTAAACTTATAAAGGCAAAATAGAAGCGTTTCAAAGCCGTGCTAGGCGGCACGATCTCTGCAGTGACGAATTATATTTTTAAAAAATGCGCAAAATACCGCAGGATTTATTGTAAGTTCTAGCGACCAATTATTGAATTACTGTTGGTGTAGAGTCCATTGCCCTCCTGAGAAAATTTTACTGACGACCGCGGAATGAAATTCTCATCAGAGTTCGGACCGAGGGATTTTGCAATCACTCATAATACACGGTTTAAGACGGTATATGAACTGGTCTCCCTTTGGCTTATAAAATTTACATACCTTTCTTGATACAGTCGTTGTCGGTGAGGTCGCTAAGTGTTTTTTCATTCTTTGTTTCTGTAAACCTCGCAACGCACTACATGTTGCACTACAGCCATCAGACGGAACCATACTCGAGTCATTTGCTCGTTAAAATTTGATACGCACGAGTGACACAGCTTCCAGAAATAACTCCACATGCACGTCACGTCCCGTAACGCAAGCGAAATAACGTCTGTCACTGTAACGCAACGAATTGGAGATTGAAAAGACTCTGAACAAGGGTCAAGCTATTTTTAATAGAAAGAAAAGTACACTTTCCTGCTAATTTTTGTTGCTGTTGCTTGTTTTCGCTGGGCCAGCTTACTCGACTAATTCAACTAATTAGGACGTGCAAAACATTACAAAACGTTACAGTTCTCATTCATTCATTCATTGATATTAATTTGGTTCTTAATTCAAAGCATTGCGAGATAAATGAAACTAGTTGACAGTTATAATCAGAAGAATTCATAAGAAGAGATATTAAAGTATCGTGTGAAGGTGATTTGAAGTCAGGTATTTTAGTTTCTAGTTTGGAGAAAAATATGTCTCTGATCTGCGAATAAGCCTTATAATCTAGCAAGAAATGATTTTCATCTTCGATTTTGTTTCTTGTACAAAAGTGACATATCCTTTCATTGCGAGGAATGTTTTCGTATCTACCAGAAAGTCGGTGAAAGGAGATAGGGGGGCGCGGGATACCCCATTTACCAAGAGAGGGACTCGACCTCCCACCCGGAATCCTTTGCACATACAGGCCATGCTCTTTGCTTGTTTGTTTGAAGCCCTAGGGATTTTTGAAATCCAGAGTACACCTTCTCCCCGGGCATTCGAATCATACAAGCTCCGCTGGTCTCCCTCCCTTCCGGCGTTTGCTTATTGGGAGACTATAACAAAGCCTCTCCCTTTTT
This sequence comes from Porites cylindrica, assembly GCA_964035525.1. Taxonomy (NCBI): domain Eukaryota; kingdom Metazoa; phylum Cnidaria; class Anthozoa; order Scleractinia; family Poritidae; genus Porites; species Porites cylindrica. The sequence continues at coordinate 4,716,088 of OZ037787.1, read as the reverse complement.
TTACTTCAGTATTTTTTAATTTGTATGTTATTCGGATTGACCAAATGGAAGCGCGATTTTTTTTTTTCACTTTAATATTTCTTAATCTTTCATTTTATTCAGACCAAAATAAAATCGCTCCTCTACTCTCATCATATATTTAAATAGACCTTTGTCACGCGGCGGCCATTTTGTCTCAGGAGATTTAAAAAGCTTTGTTTATGCAGTGGCGGATCCAGGGGACCCGGGACCCGGGCACCCCCCTTATGGCCGAAAAAAAGTTTTTTAGAGACCGCCCCACCCCCTTATCTTAGGGTCTGGATGACCGCTCCCCCCCTTATCTGAAAGTTTGGATCCGCAACTTTTATGCACGGCTGGCCTCATCTATTAAACAAATAAAAATAGCGCACGTTAATTTTGGTTTCCATGAGATCAATACGTGATGTCGTTTAAAAAAAGTCTAGCGACCTCCTCATCTGTATTGCGACCTCAAAGATCAAACTAGCGAACTTATAATGATTCTGAGGAATAAAGTCTTACGATAGAAAGAAAGTCTATTTTTGCCGTCGTACGTTGTTGCAATGTTTGATTGCCACTAACGTAGCCAGCATCTATATGCAGATTTATTGGAACAAAAGAAAGCCTTTCTTTACATATTAACATTAATTAAAACTTCCAGAGCATTTTTCTGGTTGTCATGTCGTTTTAATTTGTTAAATCTGAAGTCGGCCGTTTTGCGTGAACGTGATTAGCTCTAAAGCTGTCGAGGGAAGCATTGGTGGAAGTGTTGTTTCAATTGCTAAGGTCTCTGATACTGTACCTGACTCTTTTGACACACTGAATATTTCCAGAAAATGCTTTTAAAATGTTTATAACCTCTCCGGAGTTGATAACTCGTACACTTCAATGTCGGAAACTACCTGTTCAGGCCCCGGTTGTTGAATCGTTGGATATAAAACAGTAAAATAGTCACTGTCAAGCAGATAAGTCTTTGCGAAAAGAAATTAAAACTCATCAAAAGCACCCAACGACGGTTTCCTCCTAAATGCATTGAAAAGTCTTTTTAGGCTATCCGGAGTACTCTTAGATCTCTAGAAATGCAGTCTAAGCGGCGTTACGCATAAAATTGGTGTCTGTTCGGTCATCCCAGGGGAACTTGAGGCTTTTCGAAATCACAGGGGCTCCAATGTTATTTTTCCGAAAATCTTAGATACAATTGAACGTTTTACGAAAGTGAGAATTTTTCATACTCCTCCCTTCACCACATTTTTGAAACCGAAAATTTTAGGTTTACTTTTTCTACGAAAATTAGCATAACATGGGGAGTACATTGTGAAACATTAAACTTCAGAAGGGAATTGTTTAGATTAGCTTCGAAAATTGCTCCTGAACGCTCATCTAGAACTTTTTAGCCGTCCTCAAATAATAGAAAGTTCCAAGCAATTTTTGCCTCTCCGAACAGATGTTTATACAGAAAACAATCGTTTTTTGCCCCTGACTATTTGCGTTATCCATGGGCGGTTTTAGGTGGGCTGAAGGGGCCGCGGCCACCCCTTTTTCTTTGAAATTTTGTATTATTTTTATAGAATTCTCAGAAAATAAAAAGTATCTTTATAGCTGGCAAATGGGCAAGTGTCCCGGCCACCCTTTCTGAATTTTCTGGATCCGCCCCTGCTATCCACTGGAAAGAGAGTTCACGGCCTAGTCATGGGCGGATCTAGGGGGAGGGTGCAGGGGGTGCGCACACCCCCCCCCCCCTGAGATGACCTGCGGTTTTCTAATACAACTGGTATTCTACAAAAAAAACTATGTGGTTTATTGGTGTTGAAGTAGAGCTAGAGACGAGTGCACCCCCTCCTAAAAAAATCCTGGATCCGCCCCTGCTAGTGGATAGCTTTCTCTCACTCAGTTTTGAGAGCCTGGCTAGTTAATTCGAATTTACTGAATTTGGGTTGGATACACAGTTGGATTGCAGTATCACTTAATTGCTTTTTTGTTGCTTATGAAAGGAGGATGATTCAAAGGGGCCGAGTAATATCCATGGCAACCCGCGTCACTCAAAACTACCGACAATGACAGGAAAATTCTCCACTCCAGAAAGACACCGGCAGGGAAAATATTGATAAATAATCAACTTCGTGTCCTGGACGGCCAATGCAGCTGGCACAGAATTATCCAATTTTTCTTCTGTCGTTGATCAATACACGGTAAGCACTATTTTAAATTGTAGTCGAACTTTGTTTTCGTGAAGTTTGTTTAAATGCCGACATGAAAGATATAATTCTAATGTTTAACCTTAACCTTAAATCGTAAAATAACAACTTACGTCGCTCGTGCAAAAAAAGATCGATACTATTAGTACATCGGTTCGTTGACGTAAAGTAAAACACGATTCGTTTTCATGATGTGGCATGGATTTCAAACAAGTATTCTATGCGAAGTTAGCCCAAAACACACGATGCCAATATTCCGAACGATGGTGAACGAAGATTAAGTGTAGACCATTTAAAAGACATCTGAGTAAACTTAACTCAATAACTTTTTAAAAAATGATCGTTGATTTTGTCGTCACGGAAAATGAACGTTGTAAGCTGTCCACATGCCAGAAACCGAGGAGCAGAACGCCAACTTAACAGCGATTAGCATGATGGAAGTAATTACTGTATTCATAGCTAAAAACAAGCAAAACACTGGTGCGTGTTGTTGGAAAGTTCATTCCCAGTCCATATGTGATTACATGTAAATTGAACTTATAATAATACAATGATGAGAATATTTGAATTCGTCTCCTTTGTCACATCTCTTCCCCCCGAATTTTTCTTTTTTGAGATGTTTGTTGGTAAATTATGTTAATTATGATCCATAAATAGCAATCGAAAGAGTAGTAGCTCATTGATAAACGGTATACATGATTCGTTCGACATTTTTCTGATTAGAAAACTGGTTTAAAGTCTGTTATATCAGTTCAGTTCAATTTTTACCAGTTCCAGGATAAGAATACCCTACGCTACGAAGGGATAGAAACCACTGCAAGCAACCGCCTCTTCTTTGATCGCGCCGCAATCCAGCGCCATGGGAAAATAAATAAACATTTTATGCAACCTTGTCCCTAGGGCGCTTGTCCCTGGCTTTGGAGGTGGGGCGGGATGCCATTTGATGTTTTGACGTAAGCATCACGAGGACGCGCATGCTCGATGGAAAAGCAAACGGTTGTCTCCCTTCGTAGCGTGGGGTAGAACAAGAATGAATGGAGCTTAATCCAAAATTGGTCATTCGGTCATTCCGGCATTTCGTACCACACATGTCGGTCCAGCTTTGATAATCCAACAATGTTAGATGATAAAGTTTTATTCAGGCTTTCTTTTCGCAACTGCAAACGTTACGTATACTGAACTGAGATGATCATCCTTCATGTAATGTTAGATGATGTTACATGGACTAAAAATGTTGGATTATGTTGGACCAACATGGTGGATCCAACAAACGGGGGCTTTAACACATTCAGGCCTGGATGAAAGGCTGTACTCAGGTTTAAATCTTTTCAGTGACTTTGAAGTTCAGAAAGGAGTGAATGGTAGCACGTTTTCGCTGTTATCTCGAAATAAAATCAATGGAAAAGACATAGCAGATGAACATGCTTATTTGGAAGGCAATACACTTTCTCCAGAATATCCATTTTCTCAGTTTAATGTTTAAAGTCGACCCATGTTTGCCTTAACCCTAGTCTGAAATTTATAATTATTTATAAAATATTTTACAATTGTATGCCCAAAAAACCACATGACCGCATAAGTGAAGAAATATACCAAACAACAATAAGCCTTCCTCTTCGACCCAAATCATCAAGTGAGTGTTTCAGTGTTTTTTTTTTTTTTTAGGAAAACAGTTCAGAAATGGTTCGTGAAATGATCACGTTTTCGTAGTCTTGAGGAAAGAAATGACAGTTTAATTCGGAAACATTTTTCTCTTTTCAGCTTGTCTTCTCAGTGAAATTTGCTTGTTGGAAAGACCGGGTGTGCAGGTGTGAAGCTTAAAAAAATTTTAAGGAAAACGTTCTCCATGAATCTTCAGAAGGCGGTAGCGCTGTTGTTCATCTCTACGTTTTTGTACGTAACATTCTTGATCTTTCAACCCGGCGTTTTGTCAGCTTTACCGAATATACTTTCGTGGTCATACTCAGAGTACATTGATAATCCTTACGACGATTCAGCTCGCCGCAATCTCGCCTTAAACATTTCAGAAAACACCGGAATTCCTCTGCTTAATTTTAAAGATCTGGGAAGCAACAAGGCCAAAGTGTTGCTCTTGGTTATTGTTAGCACTGCACCACAAAGATTTGACAGAAGGCAGGCAATACGGGACACATGGTGGAAGCACTGTGCTGGGGACCAGGTAAAGCTACAGAAAACGGGCAACAAAAACGCGTAATTTTTTTTTTCTCGCTGCAAAACGAGTTGAATAGCGATTTCGCACGTTTTACCACCCACGTTTGAACCTGTCTTGCAACAAACCAGGTTGTTGCAAGTTGTGTGAATACTGACTTCTGATTGGATAAAACTACGCAAAAGTCACTCGAGAGCTCCTGACGAGAGTTTCGTCAATTGCTGAAAAACAAGTTTGCCCGGTGGCCTGTAAGACTTGCTACGTATACAGATTTTGCTGCAAAAAGGACAGTGAAACCTCTATTAAGCGGACCCCCACGTAAGCGGACATCCTCTATTAAGCGGACACTAAGCCGGGTCCCAAAATTAACGTCTTATATTTCCCTTTATAACGAACCCCTATTCAACGGACACCTCTATTAACCGGACGGGGACACTAAAATAAGGTGTATTTGGCTCATTTCTATTGTTAAAAGCCTCTATTAAGCGGACACCGGACTGAATTGACAATAGTAGTATTGGATTACGTCCTTGAAATACGGACTGAGGTCAGTTAATGTTTTTGCATTTACAAACAAATTAAAGGTGGTAATGAAAGGTAATGAACTTGACCTCTTGCAACTTTATCACAGTACAGGGTAACCGTTGAATGTTGATCGTTAACAAACATTGCGCAACTTTTACAAACCTCTATTAAGCGGACACCCTCTATTAAGCGACACTTGGGAAGGTCCCGAAGATGTCCGCTTAATAGAGGTTTCACTGTACTACTTTCCGCAACAAAGTTTTGCAACCTGCGACAAACTGGGTTGATGCAAGACAGGCTTTAATGTGGCTAGTAAAAAGCGCAACATCGCTATTCGACTCGTTTTGCAACAATGTTGCAAAACAAGTTGCACGATTTTGTTGCCCGATTTACAGTCCCTCGGGACTAGCGTAGGTGTCCCCTTGCGGGTTATGTCGGCCTGTGGGAAACTGGATAAATATGAAGCGCTACAAGGGATCAGTTGGATAAATTTGATATAGAGAGTTACTGCTGACTTATTTAACTAAAGAACTACGCCATTACTAATCAAACTGTCCCAATGAAGTTATATATATTTATCTTGTGCTCAAAAAGAGAATATTAGCCCTTTTTAGTGTGATTGTGAGTCAGCTTAAGGGAGGTTATTTTAGCTTACGCGGATCTCCACAAGGATGTGGTTGCAGCTGGTCGATCTGCGTTCTTAAAACCGATAGCGACTAATAAAGAATGATTTTCCTTAATTTCAGCAGGTCAAGTGCGTTTTTGTTACAGATGGTCTAACCGAGGACGAGAACCAACGCACACTTATCCTCAGAGAAAGAATCATATACAGAGATCTAGAGTTTCAGCCATTGCTTGGAGGCCGAGAGTTCGGCCTTCGCTTTCTCAACCATATAAAGTGGGCCAAGGCGAAGTTTGACTTCCGTTTCCTCCTTAGGACTGATGATGATTACTTTCTTTGTCTAAAGAGGCTTCTGTCTGAGCTTCCGGTGCGGCCAGATACAAGCCTGGTTTGGGGAAATTTCCACTGTCAAGGTGGTATAACGTGGGTGGACGAATCGTTTATGATCTTCTCGCCCGATATTATTTATAAATTCCTGGCACAAAACGAAAGAACGATGATGTGCCACCCTCACGCCGACCAACAAATCGGTCTGTGGCTGGAGAGCATTGACAGCAAATTGTTTTTTCACGATAGCAGATTATACCACCATCCACCGGCATCATTTTCCAAGAAATTCGAGAACGTATTCAACGTCTGCGATTCGTATTTAGGAATACATGGAACTTACGTGGAAAAGATGCGTTATTTTGGACGGAATGCCAACGATGGGGCAAAAAGGGTGGTTCCCATGGGAGATTTTGCAGATTTTTGTCCGACGACACATTTTGATTATCGTAAAATCAGTCCACCTTACTTTTTTAAACCCAAACCTTGCATCACCAATCCAACCTGGAACTTGGAAAGAAATATGTACGGTGGCCGTGAAGAGGGACAGGTAGGGCAATAGTATTGAGACTAGTGACATATAGCCTGCGTAGCAAGCTTTTCCGTGCGGTTTCGGACCAAAGAACGAAGAACGAGAGTCAAAGACCGCGCGAAAAATGGCGCTAGGAAAAGAGCGGGGAGGAGGTGGGGAGGAAAGGTTCTTTCCCCTCCCCCTCCCCCCCTTTTTTTTTTTGGTTCTTGTTCCATTTCTCGCGCTGCCCAAACCGAAAATCCCATTCCTTGGTCTTTCTTTTTTCCAAAACCAAACGGAAACGCTTGCTACGTAGGCTAGAAAAAATACAGTCGAACCTCCATTTGCAACCACCTCTCGTAAGCCATTCAAGAACCACTAGTAAACGACCACCTCCTGTAAGTGACTGCGGCCACGTTTCGGGACTGACATTTCAACAAATTTTCCTTCGTTTTTAACCTCTGCAAGCGTCCGCTTGACGTATTATCTGATCTCTTTATTCGCTGTATGTACTAGCTATGCAACGTAGAGTATAAGAACTTTTAGCGACAACATGGAAATGCACTTATTGCAAGCAATGAAGCCATTGAGTATGGCCTAGTCCCCAGGCGTTCTTTCTTAGCCTGTTGTCCGCGCGAGGTCTGGGAAAGGGTGGGAATTCTCTCTCGGTGACGTCACAGCGTTCGACTGTAACTACTGTAGTTGCCATCGCTCAGGGTTTGCCAGTTTGTGCATGACTGGGAAAAAATCTAACATGAGGTGATTGTAGTAATTAAAAACCTTTTTAAAACATGGAGCTCTTTTAATTGTTTACCATGATTTATCTATCGCCTCATGCGTATTTAAAGTAATATACTGATCTTCGAAAATCCTTTATTTTTCTTTTTTTCACTTTTCAGGGATGAAAAACTGGATTATTCTATCGTTTCTTTCAACAAGCTACTGACTCTTTCTTTGTTTATTAACGATGGGGACCGGGCTCGGATCACAAGAAGACGCTGTATTTTCACAGGGGACTCTCAAAAACGGAGCGAGTTAAAAAATGAATGTTTTGTGGCAGCCATTTTGAATTTTAAACAGGCGGTCAACTAGAAGCGAGGAATTTTCGAAAACGGCTGGACGTTTTGAGAAAATAAACATCGTTTTGCTCAGTCGAAGGGCTCGCACTTGAGTCCGGATCCTTTAAATCTTTTCACGGCTGTAAATTGCATTAGAAACCTATATGATAAAACTTATTGGTGTTTGACTCTCCCACCGACGCATGCGCAGCACCTACACCACTGCTTCCCGCGCTAATGTTAGCCTGCGAGCAAACTCTCCATTTGGGGGAGTAGCGAGAAGTCACGCGCGACAGCCATACGCGAAAGGAGACGCGTGTGCGTTGAGTGGTGCTTCAAAGTTAACGGCGAGGAAAGTTATCAATCGAAATATTTTTCAGCCAATGATAAATTGTTTCGTCTGGGCAAAGCAGAAATGAAAAATTTGTTAGTTTCCTCCGCCCTTGGTGGCTTTGCCGGAATTACTGCTCGCTCGCGCGAGGGCTTGCTAGCAGTCTACTCTAAGATAAAAAAATAATAATAATACAATAAAATAACCTTATTTCTTTACGACATTATTCTCAGCAAGCCTCGTTCCCGGTCGTCCTCGTGATATCACCTGTCAAACTTGTCGGGAAAATTCATCACGTTCGTTTCCAGCCCTCTTCTGCTCATTCGGATAACTCGCCTGGGGACGAGGCAAGCCCGTTTCTCGAGAATCCCGATAGTTTCCCGCGCCCTAATCAGGTCCCGGTTGTTCAAACGTTGGACCATAGCGCTATACGCCGGATAAAAGTCTATCCAGTGGATAACGCGATTAATTTCCCTTGTACTTGTCCGCTGGATAGCGTTATCCAACATTGAAACAACCGGGGCCAGATATTCAGATCAAATTCTATACTAAAGAAAAAAAGAGTGGTTGTCAGCTAACAATCCAGTTTATTTTGTTTTGTCAATTATGAATTGGTTCTTGCTTAGCGTGCGTATATAAATCGAGTTATATCTTCTTGAGTTCCAAAAATACTAGAAATTTCTTGTTTGTTGTCTTCGATTATTGGAGACTTAGTTGAGAGAAAAAGACGAAACTCCGAGTTTCATAGACAAAAATGCATGTACATGTCATCTTATTTACGCAAGGCGTGCGCAAATAGAGTTTTTTTCTTAGAAACTCAGTAGGACTTATGTAGGGTAAGCACGCGCCCTATCTTATAACTGTGATTTTATCATGTTATCTACAAAACTATTGAAACCTCGATCTTGAACGTAAGCTTTCCAGGCGCGCTGATTTTCTGACTTTGGTAAGGGAACCATAATCTGTAAGTCAAAGTAGTCGTCTCAAAACAGAAACGCTTTCCAATTTCGGTAAAATGGAGTGAAGGGTTCCATGCTATCTGTCGCATTTTTTAATGAATGAAGCTTTTTCACTTTGTACACCTGTTGTAACTTTTGTTATCTTCTAGTAAACTTGTCGAGGTTTGTAATCATTTAGCTCTCTCTCCCTAGGCCCTCTCTTTTTTAAAATTAACTGCTTGTGCGCACGTGTGTTGCTTTATACCTTTAAATGACAAATATTTCCCCTTTCTCATACCTAGCGCTAGTACTGGTTTAGAGCGTTGCATGCGTCCCTTCAACTGCTGCAAGTTAAATGCACCGTCTCTTAACTATGAACAAAACACTAAACCACGAAGTTTTCCTGTCTTTTTTGCTGCCATAAAATGTGCCTGTTAGCCTCAATTTTACTGATCCTTTCACAGACTGCAATGACAACTTTCCCTGCCCTTTTAAATACCTGACGCCTGAAAAAAAGGACCCCTTTCGAGGGGAGCTTCCCCGTGTAGGCCCCTTGTGGGGTGTACCCACCAGGGGGGGGGGGGGGGGGGAGAGGAGGAAAAGCCTCGCGTCTATTCAAGAGACGTTGGGGATACCGGGATGATTAGGTTAAAGGGAATGAAGGCAAACTCATTTATTAGGTTTTTATGGATAATGGAGAAAATTAGAGCATTTAAGGTTCTGCTTCAGCCTATTTGCGCTTTAGGGGATTTTTACAAGGGACATTTTGTTGTGTAGGTGAATTGATTAAAGTTAATTCGCCTTAATTTGTTAGAGCACGTCAAAAGTGCAAAAAGATAAAGAAAATTATGTTTTCGTGTGTTCACATCAAGCATAACATGTTTGTTCGCACTAAAAAAATTCACGTTGTTGTTGTTGCGCAAGGGACTGTAAACAGGTTAAAGAAATGTATCAAAAAGTGTGACGCACGTGCAGCAGAAAAAGGCGCGAAAAATGTTGACGAGCGTCCGTTGTATTGTGAATTTTTTAATGAACTTGTTATCGAAGCTGGCGAACCGTGTAAACTAATTCTTCAGCCAAGAATTGGCTTTAAAAGTGTTGTTATAACTTTGGTCAAGCCTTCAAACTGTTTCTTAACAATGTTTGAAGGGAGTGAAAGACATGGAGTAGGAAATACTTTTAAAAACTACTACAAGCTCTCGAGATTTGTAGAAGCACATTGTCGGTGTTATATTCATGCGCTGTCGAGTATGTAACCAGTTTTCTGGACTCGGCTCATTCAAGAAATAATCCACGCTGAACTGTATGGATAAACTCCGAGATTGGAATACATTTTACTGATGAGAGACCTTACATACACGACTTCGTTTTATTACCGGATGGCCGAGAATCATTTGAAGTCATGAATTTTTGCGAAGTGAAAGTCACATCGAGTGCAGGTAAGCCTTATGATTTCGCTAAAAATGTAAGCTTAATTACACGTTCTTAAGTTAATTTTTACACTCAGCTTCGAGTGTTAAGATGAAGTTATTTGACAGGTTATTCAAACAGTTTTTCTACTGAAATTTGTTTTTTGTTTTACATTTCATTGCACCTTTAATAGCTTTAGTCTCAAATCTTGAATTAGCTCTTACACAGACATAATCGACTCTTCTCATTGATTATGTTTTATAATAAAACTAGCTTGTTTACCTGTAAGAAAACTCTCTATAAAGTAAACATTTAATATTGTGGACATGGGAGGTTAGCTTTGCGAGTTTCACTCCCCTGACTGTTACTTAACTCTCTTGTAGTCATCTCTCTACGAGATGTTAGTTGTTCGCTGGTATCGGTCAAGTTTCACTGACAGGCTTATACTGAACAATAACAACAACAACAATGTATTTATTTACAGAACTATAAAGTTACAATACTTTATTCCCTACAAATAGCTATAATGCTAATCTCGGCAAGTCAAAACTTAAAATAAATACAATAACATACAGAAAAAAAACACCTTACATATAAATTCAAGTACAGGGATTTTGTTATTTGAAAATAGACTAAAATTGCAACTGGAGGAATATACAACTAATTACGTATCAGCTTCACTTCTTAAAATATTCTATTAAATAAGTAACATTCAAATACTTTTTTTCATTATCTAGAACATTAAGGAGTTAGTGATTTTTTTATACAATTGTCCGTCTGTAATAAAAGTATAGATGTTTAAAAGCGGACACTTTCAGTAAGTATAAAGTTGCAGTTTAGGTTGGTCAAACGAGTCAGAAAGTACTTCATGACCATGCCAAGGTTTTTGTTTTCAGTGTCCAAAGTTAAACTGGTTCTTAACATACACCGTATTCACAAATGGCGGACACGCGGGAAAAAACTGGTGCCTAGTCATGAAAGCGAGGCGTTGGAGGGTAAACAAAAATTGCAAATGAAGACTTTCAGTGAACTTGCAGAGTGTTTAGCACGGATTCCACCTAAAATAACTTTGTACGGACTTCTTTTTAAATACAATTACGTGGGATGTCTTCTGCTTTTAATGTTTAGTAGCGATTTGCTGTTTGCAATCAAAAGGGACGCGTATATCTTCAAGGAAACAGGATGATTTTGTAGGTTTCCGAAGCATCAGAAGCTCGACAAGTGGGCGATGGCTGGAGAAAAGCGGCAAACATGTTGGCCCAAACTTCACATTGAAACCGAGTTAGAAAGCCAGCTCACTGCAATTCGGTAAAACAAAAATATAAACAATGCAAATCTTGGTGGCAAGAAAAAAAGAAATAAGCGATGGATATATGGCCTACTTGTTAACGCAAGAGACGTGTGCCATTGAACTAAACAGTTCAAATCGAGATGGAAAAAAGGAAGACAGGAAAGAAGCGGTGACTGAGGTTTCGATGAAGTTATGTTTGGTTTTTGTTTGCCAGGACATTATTCTCTGGTCTTTATCGATGACGGACATCAATTAGAACTATCTCTTTGGTATAAATGCAGGAGCGATCGAGTGGAGTACGCTCAAAATTTCAACTTGTTACTCGGCAGACTCGGTAAGCCGGCCACATTTCATTTCAGCGAGTAATTTTCCTATTTCTTATCTTTGGCTGTTAAGAGTTTTAACTTCATGTTCCATAATATTTTAAAAGTGAAGAATACATAAATAAATAAAATGATGGTCTTCTTAAACGGATCTAGACTCGCAGTTAATGATTCGAAACAGAAGCTTGCCGTGTTCAGTCCTGACACAAACATTGCCTTAAAAGTTTAACCTAGTAAAATGTGAGCTTTATACCACTTTTTTACCAAGAGCTCTCCGAGATAATGCCGTAAAGGAGACCAGGCAAATAGCAAGCCATAAGATTCACACACTAGAGCTTCTAGTTTTGATAAAATTATTTTATTTCGCAATGACAAAGAAATCAAAAGATTTTAAATTTGCACTGAATTTGCTAAGCTCTGCCAACGTACCTCTAACAATTCACTCCAAAGCGACGAATTAATATCATCCAAAGGAAGTTGTAAATGCAGACATACATAGATATGTGTAAAATGACACTGACATGAATGAATGAGTCTCGTGAATGAATCTTTCACCCGCTCTCGACTTGACCTGTTTTGAGTAATGGCGGAGGTCTCTTAATTCCGTTGACAAGTAGGCCATATATCCGTCGCTTATTTCTTTTTTTCTTGCCACCAATATCTGTTTTTACTTCTGGTTTACAGAATTGCAGTGACCTGGCTTTCGTATTCGGTTTCAGCGTGAAGTTTGGGCCAACATGTTTGCCGCTTTTCTCCAGCCATCACCCACTTGTCGAGCTTCTGAGGCTTCGGCAACCGACAAAATCATCCTGTTTCCTTGAAGATATACGCGTCCCTTTTGATTGCAAACAGCAAATCGCTACTAAACATTAAAAGCAGAAGACGTCCCACGTCATTGTATTTAAAAAGACGTCCATACAAAGTTATTTTAGGTGGAATCCGTGCTAAACACTCTGCAAGTTCACTGAAAGTCTTCATTTGCAATTTTTGTTTACCCTCCAACGCCTCGCTTTCATGACTAGGCACCAGTTTTTTCCCGCGTGTCCGCCATTTGTGAATACGGTGTATGTTGGTAATTTTCTGAACTTTTTCATTTTTTTTTCAAAGAAAGTTCTAGGTATTTGAGAACTAAAGCGAGCGGGGCTATTTTCCAAAAACATAATTTGGCCCTGCCACAATGCGTTTTTAACAATAATTTAAAAAAGAGTTCATAATTTTGATGCAAGTGAAAAGGTCGTTACCTTACCTTTTTTCTTTTTATATCCTCAAACTTGTATCTTCTTTACGAAAAATGAAAGCCCACTAAAAAACTCAAAAAGTCACAGCCGTTTACTAATGCGTTAGACCGGATCGTGGAAGCTTACCCCGATGGTCCAGCGGTCAGCTGTCCGGCCTTCGCAAGATATATCCTCATCACAAAAGTATGATCTTGTTTAATAGATTTGTTTGGAGATCACTATTTATTTATTTATTTATTTATGTTTAATTCACAAAGGTTTCCTATCACTGTGAATGTGCAGAAAACTAAAAAACTAAAAATAATAATAATAATAATAATTAAAAAATAAGTAAATAATAAAATTCCGATGATGTACAAAATCAATGAGGGAGATTAAAATAGTTAGTAACTGCGGATTTTAATGCGTCCGCGGGAGGCTGATCTAATAAAAAGGGAGGTAAAGTGTTTCATAAAAAAAGTACAGAATGGTTTTTGCAGTTGTGTGGATTTAGCAGTCCTAGTCGTACTCAATACGGAACTTAAGCAACGACAAAGGCGACGGCAACGAGAACGGCCAAAAAGCAATAGGTTTAGACCCTGTTTACATGGGGTGGGGGACCCCGGTCTAGTGGGGTAAGTTTCTTTTGTTTTGTGTCCCTCAGAGCGTGAAAACAAAAGAAACCCACCCCACTAGACCGGGGTCCCCCACTCCATGTAAACAGGCCCTTATATTTGGCAAAACAACAACTTTGCACGTGCATCACGCTTTTTTGTACATTTCTAGGCCGTCGCTGCACGACAACAACTTGAAAGTGCCAAATTTCAAAGTTTGTCGAGGCCGCGAACTTTGATACACGTCTTTTAGAATTCAACTCCACAAAAATTTGCTAACATTTGACGAATTGAACGTGTTGAAATAAGTCCGATAAAGTTTGAAGTGGCGGCAATTCACGGCTTTTTAAGTGACGTTTTCAGGTAGCCGTCGCCGTCGTGCTTTGAGACCATCTTTTTATCTCCGTTTGGCCTCGTCTGACCGACCCAAATTTTTGGCATTTTCAAAAAAAAGGAACGACGTAGTTAAACCTTTTTTGACTTTAACTATTTCTCTTAATTTGAAAAAATGAGCATTGTAACAGCATTTCCAGGCATAGAAATTACGGTGGTGTATCCTTTTTGATCTTTACTATGACATCGACCATCATATTTTCCGCCATATTGAGTTTGTGTTGCGGGATGATCATGTCTTGTTGTTTCCAGGCTCCACGGGATTGATGCAGCTGTTCAGGCCTCCTGTTCTCAGACTTCTTTTGCTTTTTTTACGTTTTATTTATGATAGCCTAATAGCTGAAAAAAAATAAATTTTGTAAGCATTAGGTCGAAGTACTTTGTTCAGCGTTTCCATTAAATTTTTCTCTTTTGGGCGTCGTCAAGTGCCTTGTGTTTAGCTATTGAGAATATCGCGCCCCCATCGCCCAGAATTCTATTGTCTTTTGCGACGTGTACTTACAGACGAATCTTTAGCTGTCAATCAAAAGGTTTGATGCTTGAAGTGTAAATCCCAATCGTAAATCTGTAGGAGTGAACGAGGTGTGAAAGTGAGTAATTGCGGGCTGCGCTTAACAAAGTTTATTCATCTGCAGCTTTTTTCATGATACCCTTAGAATGATCTGAGCGTGCGAGACAGCCAATCAACTTCTCCCAACACATGCTTCTTCTAAAGCATTACCAAATAGGAAAAGTAATGAGTGAACACTTGCTTTTTGTTTCATCGTTGCGCTTTTTTCTCTGGCCAAGAAAAACGATGAAATATAATAAACTTTGTTAACAGGGAACGCGCCGCTTCACCCTGAAATCAGACCAAATTTTCAGGTGACACTTCAAAAGTTAGAACCACCCTAAATAAGACCACAGGAAACTTCAGTATGGCCACACCATAGTATTTCATCCACAACTTAAGTTAGGACCACCTTGTACAGCATAATAAACAGCACCACAGGAGAGTACTGCTCAGTAGCTTTCATTTGAATGGTCACACCATAGGATTTCATCTACAGACTCGAAAATTTGGACTGTTGGACAGGTCTAGAAATGCATTTGTAAAAGAAACGGACTCGTTTGAAGATTTCCAGGTTCAACGATTCTTTTTCTTTAAAAAAAAATATTTAAATGTGTTTTCAGTAAGTTCAAGTACGCAAACAAATTCAACTCTCTTTTCTACTTTTTTATAATTATTTAGCAATGAAGGTTTAATTGTTCTCAAGGACACGATAAACTCCATTTTTTATGAAAAGTTATTTCAGGGAGAAAAAAAAAACACGCAATTCATCCACTTATATCATTTCATTCATTCTAAATAAAACAGAAAAGAAATTCGTTTCAAAAACATCATTTAAGGCAGCATTCTCGCATTTTAATGTCTAATTTACACAGTTTAAAAATATTGGATGTATAATGTAGATTTAAGTGGATATGAAAACAAAAAAGAAAAGTTAGCCAAACAACTTCAATTCTGTCTCAAAAAATTGAAATTCAGAGGAAATCCAGTAAGCTAAAGAAAAAATAAATAAACGTAATTAAAAAGAAAAACCAGCTATGTTCATACTAATTTCAGTGGCACTGCGAATGCCTTTTAACTGCATTAATATCAATGTCAAAAGCTATATTTTGTTGCAAGCTGGACAAACGATGCGCCTATCTGAACTTAACACGAATTTAAATTTTTAACGCTGTAATGTTTTTATGACAGATCACTGGCACAGGGAACTTGATAATAACAATAACAGTAATAACAATGATAATTTATATATCTTAACTATTCAAAATAGCGACTGCTCTACCTATTCAATAAAATTATCAGTTGCCTTTGCCACCGAATGCAGTTAAGAGAATTCGACATTTATTTTTTGTATGTTTGACTTAAACCCGTGATAATACTATGTCCCTTTGAATGAAAACGCCGATAGGATTTCTAGTCAAGAAGGAAAAAGAATTCTTGTTCGCCACCTTAGTTTTTCTTTCTGCTCCAATTTTCCCGAAAATTTTCTTCCGGCTCACTCTTTGAAGTAACATCTGATTTCAACACTGACATTTTCCTTTTTCAAATGTCAGATGTTCGTCACCTCTCAAGGCTCTCATATGCAAACATTTCACGAATCTTGTTTGCTCCATTAAAAAAGAAAGTTGGCAAGACTTTGAATTGTTGAAACTGTCGTTCATACAAAACGCCGGTGATAAGGTGTCACTTAAAACATGATCAAACCACGTACGTCGTTACAGGAAATTCGTATTCAAAAAAGATTTCCTTCTATGATTGTTTTAAAGGATATTTTATAATTACATTGTGATCCTGAATCGCGACTGAAAGGAATGAAAAATCCAAGAATTAAAGTGTGAATTAATTTTTTATCTCGCAGAGGGGACCGAAATCACGCAAGATGGATGGATGCAAATGAAAAAATATCATATATACATTTAAAATTTCAGACAATGCCAATAACCGTCCTTCAGGGGTTTTCATTTGAGTGCTCAGCATACTGGGGTTTTGACCACAGAACCAAAAGTCAGAGCTGCAGAAACTCGTGCAGCTTACTGAAATGAACAACACCGCTGGAGAAATACTCCTCAAAAACGTTCATTCAAGTGGTTAGAGATAGGGATTTTTTTCGCCATGTTAATTTAGGCTAGAACTAAATAGTACAGCACATACACAGAACACTCGAAAGGTATTGCTTGATAACTTTTATTGAATGGTCTCACCAAAGGATTTTCTCGACAGACTCAAAAGACAAAACCAACTCACTATAGCAGTTACCTCCAGAATTAGTGTCATTATTTGAATGATTCATCGCTTTGGGTGATAGCCGCATACGCACGATAAAAAAGCCTTAGGACCGTACATACCTGACCTTGTGAGCGATGTTTTAATTTGGCGAAACTGAGATGCAAAGGATTGAACAATTAAAATTATTCGGTAGCTAAGAGAACTATCGATAAAAATCAAGAAAATTCAAACACCATCTTTATCTGTTAAAACAAAAGCAATGATTGATCCCTTGGAAAAATGTTGAATAGTATCCACAATATTTAGATTTTTAGCGCAAGTGCAGTTGTTTTTGGAAAAACATTAAATTCCTCACTCATTGACGAGGAGAGAAGAACGGTTAAATCGTTTCGACTCGAGGCTTCCTTTTTCTCAAAGATGTTTCGTAACTTCGTCCAATTTGTGTAAAATGCACTCAGCGAGTGCGTAGTACAGGAAAAGAATTTACTATCCTACTTTAGACCAACCACGTAGCAAAATATTAGTACGAGATAAACATTCATCGCGAGCAGCCGCTTATTTCATGAGCAACTGGGCCAGGCAGGGCTAAACATCTCGTATTGCGTCGTTTGCGCACTAAAGAAACCCTCTTCAGTGCAGCCAAAATGTCTTTGCTTTTCGGATATTTCTTGTTTGATAACTGTCTTAGATCGGTACAGGCGAAAGGTGGATTTATTTTAGACTTATTTGCGTTCTCGCTTTGGAGCCATGACCAGAAAATGAGTATAAGAGTTTCTTGCTCTGTTCACTGCTTAGTAGACCAAAGACACTAATGAAACCATGCAAAAGAGTTTTAAATGATAGATAAGTGTTGTGTGCCTCCCTAAGGTTTAAATGTATTTTCGATGTTTTAGGCTTACGTGAGCGCCAATATTTTGGAAGGGTGCCTGTAATGTTTGCCCTTTGAGTATTCTATGGCCCAATATTTGCAATTCCACTCAAATGTTGTTCATGCTATCACTCTGTGAATACTCTGAGGGTAATTTGTTCAACTTAGACATCCCGTTTTCTTAAAAGCACAAGGTTTCCGTTCCATTAAACGATTGAGAAGAATTCTTTTTACATCCTAAGATACCATGGCATTTTTGCTTCAAGATCTGCATATTTTAATCATTGCTCTGAATAACTCTAAAATAGTACAGTCCTGAAGGTTTTAAAAAGACACGGTAAAAAAAGTAATTTTAATAAAACATATATGTATTCATGCATATATAGTTATATATTAAAAATTTGACACACACAGCATTGCATGGGAGACACTTTTGCCAAATCATTTCCTCAATATCTAAATGGAGCAATCACCTCGAATGTTTAGATTTCAACTGATTTCTCTTGATGTTAAAAAGTACACAGTCATAAAACAGAAAAGGAGTAGATTAGCCTTAATTTACTCT
Organism: Porites cylindrica; assembly: GCA_964035525.1. NCBI lineage: Eukaryota > Metazoa > Cnidaria > Anthozoa > Scleractinia > Poritidae > Porites > Porites cylindrica. Next base: position 4,697,957 of record OZ037787.1, on the reverse strand, counting down.
TTTAACTCTCGTTTTCAGGAATAAATGTTTGGAGCTAACACAGGGAGATCTAGTAAAATTTCCACCTTATTTTGACATGGCGTTAAAAATTCCAACATGGCGTCCGAAAAGATCAGGCGACTATTGCATTGCTAGGAGCTTCTGCAAGTTCAAATCACTGCATCTGATTAGGTTAGAGACATAGTTTGCGCAATTCACTTCTTGGGAAGATCAGTTTATACAAGAAGAAATTAAAGCCAGAAAAGAATTCATTTAGGTTTGGTCCTTTGACAATAGTTGTCCACAAGTGTGTACATGCATTAATACAGTGTAGTATCCAATGTTTAGTGTTAATCCTCGAATTCGGTAGCGGAAATAGATTACAGCAACGTAAAATACGAGTTCATTTTGTACCACAGCGGAGGCATTGTTCGGATCATTAATAAACGCCTTTCCTCACCAAATGTTTCCCTTTCTAAGACTGACAATTCATTATTCAGAGATTGTTTTACTTTACTAAGCCTCATAGTCTACATTAGATTTAACCTACTAACAGCAAACCAAACCGCGGCAGTTTTAAGTCAATAGAATTCAACATTTATAAGTTTATTTTTCTAACTTGTTTGAGATCGTTTTGGGGTGCATCGAGTGAAATCACAAACAGTAACTATAAACTATGTGTCACTTGGGCAAGCTGAAAAATTGACCCTTCTTCGCCCTGGTACAGCGTTATCTTCCTGTGAGTTTTGCTGCCGGGGGTCATTAAAATTCGCGCTACCTTATCAACCGAGGCTCCGGTAAGGAATTTTGCTGCACTTTTATTAAAGTACACTTCTAAAATTGCCTGTCAAGCAATTGGAACGCCTACGTTAAGTTTAAACGACAATGCTGATAGGGTTTTGTTTTAGAAGGCATACTCTAAAGGAGAAATTGTTTTCAACCTTCAATTAGACACCTCTGAAAAACAATCAGAATTATAAACTAAATGCGAGCTAACTTTTCTTTGAAAAAGAAAAGAAGAAAGCAATAAACATTGTTTCTTTGACTAATATCTGGCTGGAAAACAAAAGACTTGAACGAATGTCAACCCTTGAACAAACGAGCCGATTGATTTCGGAAGGTGTGTAAACGAAGACTTGGGCTGACTTTTAATTGCAACGAATTACTTTTATGCAAAAGTCTGCGAGGTTTACGTTTGACGAACGGGAGGTCACTTTAATCCCTATAAGCGACAGTTTGCTTGTCACTTTTTCCCACGCAAAAATCAATTTTACTTCTAAGCAAACAAACGGTAAAAACAAAGGGTTTTTCACAGCGTCCAGATCCATCAAAAATGAACCAGATCTACCAGAAAAGACAATGCAAGTCGTTTTGATTGCAAAATATTAACACAAAAAAGTATCGGTTCAAAACGCTTGAAAACTTAACTACAATGCACAGTTTCAACAACCAATATTCGAGAGTAAATATTTTGGTGTGGTGTTTGTGTATGTTGTGTCTGCATACAGCAAAATCCTCTTTCTGAAGGCAGTACACGCAAGATGTTTACAGCTTCTAAATATTCTGTCTAAACCTTGTAACCTTCCCTTCTTGAGAAAAACGTTTAGTCATTTGATGATCCCTTCCTAGACATGTCAGCAAAACCTTACTAATGTTTCTGTTTGTCTTTGAATATATTTTTCTGCAGATTTCTCATTTTCTTTTTACTTTTAAACGGGACGCTTTTTTTGAGAAAAATCTAACTTGGTCAACATGTTACTCCGCCCGAATTTCAGACCCAAATAGGTGTTGCCCCACAAAGTAATATCGACTACGACTTATGCGTCAATCTACTGACTTTTCAGGAAAGCCCTCCTCGAAGTTTATGATTATGCAAAAATGTTTTAGCCTAATAAATAAAGAAATCCCGCGTCGTCCACAAATTCAACGGATTTTGATAAAAGGGTGACAACATATGTCAGCCCAGTTATAATGTGTTTACCAACCCAAAATAAAATTTTTCATGCAGTGGGCTTGACTTCCAACGAGTGTTTCGTGGCATTCAGTTTGAAGAGCTCGCTTAAAAAATTACTTAGTGAGGAAAGAGGAGTGTCTTTTTTATACAAAAAAATTCATCAAAGACAAAAAGAGTGCTTCTTCCGTAAATGATACCCCGATTGTTCCTATTGTGTGTAATGTCGGAAATTGTTAAATCCGCACAAAAGTTCCCGTGACCGTAAAAGAAAACTCTGTCGTGTTTCGTAATCACAGATAAATTTGCGTTTGTAAGGTTTAAAGTGTTTTTTCTTGTACGTATTATTGGAGATGTCATTCGAAGAAAGAAGCGATGATCTAAACACGTCGCTTAGTGTTTCTCGCTTAGCAGTTAATATTGGCTAATTTCACTTGTTTTCAGTTCTACTTTCCTCAGTTTCTCTGCCTAACCATTGATTACAACGAAGGCGAGAGAAAAGGTTTGGCTACCAGAGAGCTAAACTTAAGTTGGATCTTGATTCATTCTATGACGTTTCCCATTAGTAACGTCAAAGGCCGCTTCTGCAAATTAATTGACAGAAAGCGTCTTTTGTGTAGCGAATTTACCAGCAATCTAAACATCACCGCGAATATTACGCCCTGATTTAAGGGCTTTTGAAAAAGTATAATGGAACAATTTTGTAATTAAAACCGACCTAACACGTATATACAACAAAAGAAATTACAAACGACTGTTTTGGCAGGCGAAGACGTCGTAACATTTCATACTTTTTAGAACGAACCTCGCTTTTGGTGATTACGGGTTCCGCTATATTTTGAGTTTATACGTGACACAGCGGCTTCCTCGTCCTGGCTATGCCTACGGCTAAATTGGAATGCAACTTGAAGAAATAATTAAAAAAAACATGGAACAACCAAAGACAGTGAAATAAATTGTGGTTTATTACAACTTTATTACTTCAACCTTTTGTTTAGAGCGATGGGATTAGTGTTGTAAAGATAATTTTGCAAAACAAAGCGACCAACATGTGAAAAACAAACCCTACAAGTTTGAAAAACAATTGCTAGGCTTAAGCTAGCTTACTCCCTTTTCTCTGGCTTTTTTAACGTGGGAACTGGGGTAGTCTTATAGCTCATCAGGCGCAGGAAATGAAAAATAACATCTCTCTTTTTGCGCCGACTTGCAAATTAGTTAAGTGGTGGACTAAAGTCTGCAAAGCACACTTCCAGCTGCATATTGGAAAATATTCTGTTGTTGCTAAGATTTACCCATGTACTTGTAAAGAAAGAACATTTGAAGAAGCATCGGAAAAAAAGACCCAAAACATTTAAACAGAATAAAGTGCAAAGATAAATCATTAATTAGCCTTCCGTAATTTGAAAATTCCCCTTTATCTAGTGTAATTCTAAATTGTAGGCCTTACTATGAATGAAACCTTAAACTTAAGGCTGATTTAACATTAAAAATAAACGTGTTTCTAGCACCTTATCTTACGCTAGGCGTTTTTCAATGAAACAGAAAATTTGTAATTTAGCTTAACTGATAAACGTCTGTCTATTCTACCATTCAATGGCAAACCTTTTACGAACGTCCCAAATAACAAAAGACGAACCACTTTAGAGGGCGGGAAAAGATGAGATCGGTTTACACATTCGCTTCCTGGAGCTATTAGTCAATCTCTTTTTGAATATGTTTTCGTGGAGATACGGCAGTTTAAAATGCGCTCGCTTTTTCCTTGGAGTGCCTCATCCGATTAGTTTTGACATTTCACTATCAAACGTAAAAGCAATTGGATTATTTTGGCGTACAAGGGTAACGTGACACTCCAGAAATAAGGGAAATTTGAAGCAATAAAGAGAGATTATCACTCTTTTCCTTGATAGAAACTAAGTCTCTTTTCCTTGTTTTACGGCGCAGTCTAAATTGCGTATTTTGTGTGCTTAGCGACTGTGATTAGTGAATAATTTTCCTCCAAGTCCTATCACCTATTATCACGGGCTTCTAGTCGTTTTTGAGGCGTACAGTTTACAACAGGACAACAGTCCCAATTGGGAAAAATATTTAGTGAAATTTTAGTGTTGCATGTCAAGAGGTACATTTAACGTCTTCCCGGCTGGCCATCTAATTTGAAAGTCCTTCCGTTGCGATGCCATATCTCATCTTCAATAAATTTGGCTTGTAAGACAGATTAAAATGTTTAAACTATTCTAATTGTGTTCGGAAATTAGTTTTTGGCCCGAGAAGACTTTATAACTTCTTTTAGTATAATAATGGCATGAAAAAACGCAAACATGGCCCAGCTTATTCTGCTAATAATATGAGCGGCCCGTTCTTGATATTCATTCATTAAAACTTCCTTCACCGTTTTTCAGTTTGCTGAGCGGGTTGGTTTATTGCTGCAACTTGATGTCGTTTTTACGCCTATTTTTCTTCGATTTTCGCTTTATTTCCATTTTCTTCTGCATTTGAGGGACAATACTCTTACGTAATACTTCTAGAAAAATTAAATTTAAATACGCTTTTTCTTCTCTCTGTGCCTTGCCCGGAAATATTTTATCTTAGTTCTTGCAATCTTATTCAAAGGTTATTATCAATGTCACTTTTTAAGCTGATGGTTCATGTCATTTCAAGTCTGCTTTAAACTAGAAATATCGAGGTAAATCTTATCTAGTGCTGGCATTAACGTAATGCCCTCTGCAAACGAAAGCCAGTCATTTTTTTCGAGACAGGTGCGTGCTAAATGGTTTAGAAAAGTGAACATCGAGGTGCGAACACCTCGGCAAATAAGCCGTGTAATTGAAAATAAAATTAAAGAAAAACGAATTTTCCATCACTCGATGCCAAACACACAAATTAAAATTGCCATTTCTAGAAAATATTATGTGTACCTAAATAAATTGATCTTGAAAGTCAATAAGAATAAATCATAAAAACATCGCGGCATAGTATTAGAGTAAGGAAAAAACAAGATCTTTTCTCTTTCCTGTTTTTTTTTTTGCCTAATTCATTTGTGAATAAAAAAAATCGCCAAATAACTTTTGCTTCTCATGGTGGGAAAGCACAACTGAAACAGATCCTCTTGTGAGTTTATTGTATTTCTTCTCACTGGCAATGTGCCCTTTTAATTTTGAAACTGTCAGAAAAGCCGCAAATCTTTCTATCAAACCTTTAAGTATTATTTTGCAGGCAACTTCACAAATCACCTCAGTCGCAGATTCTCGATCCGTGCAAGACTGGTCTGCGTTTGGGCCGCTACGATAACCAATTGTTTTTTATCTTTTTCAAAGAAAGTTCCAAACAACGCCCAACAGTTAAGCTTACAAATTGGCTCTGTGCTTTTGCAATCACGTTATGTCAAGGGGGGGAGGGGGAAGGGGGGGACTGACTCTAGCACACATAAAACAAATTCGTTAAATAGCTAACATGTTTACTCGACTACTTTCCTTCTTTCGTTCGTTTTCTGTGAGACTATAAACGACCCCAGAACAAACATCCTTAAGCAAATCTTTGTCTCAGAAAGCAAAGAAAATTTTTAAAGTTTTCTTTGCTTTAAATTCCGCTTGAGAATCTTGAAAGTGTTAACTATACGCACTGCTGTAACTCTTTTGTCTTATTTGATTGTAAGTTTCACGAGCCGGCAAGATAAAAAAGAAAATCCAAATTTTACTTTGCGAAATGTTAAACATAAAAAAATAATAGGTTAAAAAAAAAAAAAGGCGGTTTCAAATATTGTCACAGAGCAGAATTTCTTCCACTTATGGAATCAAAAGTTGGGACAATATTAAATGTTCCATTATTGATTCAGACACGCCCGAATTCAGGTACATTTTAACGTTCTTCTTGGTGGCTTCTAAGGTTGAAGGATATTAAGTTCAGACCAACTTTTAGCGGTAAACAGTGCATTTGCTCCTTTAATTGAAAAGTTGCGGTAGACGTAAGATTTAAGTGATTACTTTCAGCTAGTTTCGAGGAAGCTACTCATATTTTCAAGTCGAACTGAAGGAAAAGAGTGTTCGAACATTTCCCTTCTTCTCTCATTCTTGCAGAGCGCAGAGATCTGTAATATAGCTCTAACTTTTAAATCAGTGAACAAAATACTTATTTGTAACCATTTAAATGAATGCTGTTGAGCAGTACTCTCCTGTGGTACTGTTTACTATGCTGTACAAGTTGGTTCTGACCTTTGAATCTGTGAATGAAATACTGTAGTGTGACCATTCAAGTGCAAGGTTTCTCCAACTTTTGAGTCTGGAAAAAAACTTGATATTACCATTCAACCTCTAGATCAGACCTTTCTCATGGCACCATTTGTTGTTCGGCATTATTTTGGAATTCTTTTAATTTTGTTTTTTGGCCAGGTCCAGGAGCGAAATAACATCATGTAACTATCAGCCTGGAAACTTGAGACATGCAAGGGATACATAGAAACCAATCCAATTTAAAACTTCACTTTTGCGTGATGCTTAGTAGTCGAATACCACCCCGTCAAAGCAATGTCAAAGGAGTCATATTAAATTAAACGCTCAATGGCCGGAACATCTGCCGCGATTTCTGGTTGACTTCGTATAATTTTTTTTTGTTGCGTGAAATACAGGAAATATTCCATCGAAAATCTACAAAGTTTCGGGCTTAGTGTCCTCAGTCCTGACTTTAATTCAGCGAAAACAAATAACTTTCTCCAAAATAGACTGAATCTTTATAAAAATAACACAACATAGTTTGTATTTCCGACAAAAAAAGCTGTTTTCTAGTTCGACAACTGAGAATTCCACCCCCAAAATTTTACTCTGAACGAGCCGTCTTCTTTACACTTGACGGCGGCGAACTCAAATAATTGATTGACCAAAGGCTTTAAAAAACAAATTCAAACACAGGCTGACCTTGCTTGTTAAGCGAGAAAATATTTTCCTAACTATTTATCGAGGAGAAATTTGAGTCAACTGTTTCACGTTTCACTATTTGTATTTGAGAGGTTAACTCGACAGAATACAACTGAGTTTAAAGTACTTTATACTCGCGCACAAATGCTTTATTTGGCTTTCCCATATGTCGAGGTCACACAGGTTTTTTGATGGTTGAAAAAAGAAGACGCAATTGGAGAAAATGGGGGAAATCAATTCGTAAAATAATTATTATGACAGGACACTTTACAGTGAAATTCCGCTTTCGAAGAATTTTTTTTTATCGAAAAACGTTTAGGTCTGAAAGCGGGATGTCCAAAAATTAAAACTACTGTAAACATCGAGAAATTATATGGCTTGAATTGGGGAAACAAGCGGTGCATTAAACGAAACTGTAGAATTTCTAGCCGTAGAAGGAAGATTGTCAAAAGACCGCCCGTATATTGGAAAGGCTCGGGAAATTTGTACTGTTAACTTGGAAAAATTTTTTCTTCGAAATAGCCTCTGAAGCACATGCAAATCACCATCAAATAAAGGCGGATTGCTTTTCAACGAGGCAATGGCTTAAGCCTTTATTAAACTTTGCTATTTTAATCTTATGAAGTTGACATATGGATTACACTGGATAAAAATTTCTCTAACTCCAGTCGAATAGCAATAATCGGCATCGATCGCCGAGCTCCTAACGTGAGATGTGTGGAAAGAAGGAACACTTAGCTTCGAAACGAGTTAATGTGATTAACTTTTACGAATCCATTTTTAACTATAATAATGCTTAAAACTTGAAAACTGTTTATTGCGATGCCCAGAAAATTTCTGCTCTTTGTCAGATTACTTCAATGCTGAAGTTTAAAATCATACTTGCTAAACTGGTCCTCTTTAATAGTGAATACATTCCCTGCATGGTAAAATTCCTTAGAACCAACAGAAGCAAATTGTCAAAACCTCTGACTCTCTGACTCCACACTGATGCAAACGCGACTTGCTCTTTCTCTTACAACTTCAAATGGATCTAAGATCTGCAATAGAACAACATTAAGCAGAACTGTCAAGTTTCCGGTTTTCGAGTCATCAAGCAAAACAAAAAATAACCTGCGTATCTATGAACATCATTATAGGAGTAAGAGAAAATGGTTAGTTTTATATACTGAGAAACACTGATGTTTTCTTTCAATTTCGACTGCGGCTCAAATCAACTGTAAAACTGCAAATTTCTTTCTAGTAAAAACCTTAGAATATTAGGAATGTCAGGAACCATGCAAAATGGTCACACCTTGGTCAAAAGTTGCATTGGAATAGATCTCACTTAACTTACTCTAGCAACGCAAGGATTATGAGTAACATTTACTTCTCAGTTAAACATGATGCGAGAAAGTGACTCATTTTAGGCTTTTTGTTCCGAATCTTGTTATACATGGTTGCCAAGCGAGTTTTAATCCCCTTAAAGCTTCAGCAAACACAAGTAATATGAACAAGGTTTGATAGCTTGTTTCTCAAACATCCCACACTAAGACAAATGAGAGATATTTTTAAGTTCCTGAATTACAAATGACTGTAACTTTCCATCATAGTCAGCTTTTGCCTAACCATAAGTGAAGAAATATAGGGGTTTAACCCCATTGGAAACTGAATTCAGCTTGAACATAGCCAAGATAAAGAATTAGAAAACATACCCTTTCAAGACACTATGCAAACATGTCACTCTCGTGGAAAGGGTTCTTTCTTTTGAAAGACAAAAAGTTATGTTCCTGTTTTATTAAAATATCGCTCGAGCTCGCTTTTGAAATCCTCGAAGGTTATTCTTAACAGGTCTCTTCTCTAGTAATGGTAAAATTAAAATACCACTCAGTAAAAAAAACCCTTGGCCGCAATGCAGCAGTTGGATGGGAATAGGAAATTGCGATTTTACGGTGACAGCTGGAAAAACATTGAAATGCTTTCGAGACATCTTCTCAGATCATAATGTTTTTAAAATTAAAACTCAAAATTTCCTTCGCTATGTCAATTTTGAGGTAGCTGTATACGTTTTTGTATCACAAAACAGTAATCCATCAGAACAACTACAGACTTGACGCGTTGAATAAAAATGTTCCGCTCTCTACTCCACATGCTTTTTAGTGCCCTGAATAGGTTACCGCCCTAAAAAATTGCACATGTTGCCCGCAAACCTTTTAGCTAATCGCACAAAGAAGGAACATAGTTTTAAAGAATATATTTTGTCAGGAATGTATTTCTTTATTTTCTTTTACCCTTCTCTTGGCTAGACTTTGTTTGGTGACATTTGAACGCTGTCATCGTTAGCAATTGTAGTACGGAGTGTTCAAACAAGACATGTTCGGCCATGTTTATTTATTTGCCACATAAATAATTACTACCCTTCTTCAACGCACAAATGAGGTTTTCCAAACTTCAAAACATAATATTCCTTCAAAATATTTCCCACAAGGTATGAAGATTGCATGCTCACGAAATGACAAATTCGGTTTTTATTTTGGGAGAGCTAACGCCCAACTAAGAAACGCTCATATAGTTTTTGTTTAATAATTTTTATCTGTTTTGCCAACATCAGGCTACGAACTTCTAGCTCCTTGCGAAATTTAGACCGAGTTTTGAACATCAGCCTTAAGTATCAAAATGCGAATACACACTTAAGATACAAACCCTTCCCGTAGAAGTAAAAGAAAATGGAAATCTGGTGGTGAAGGCTCTTAAGCAATTAGTTGATGTAACATGACAAATCTTGTTAAAAGCAATAGAGAATTCGGGCTAATTTTTCCAGAGCTTGCATTCAATTCGAGGTAAAATAACTGGGCCAAAATTTCGCTTTTTAAGATTATCGTGAAGTTAAGGCTACAACAAGTGTCTTCGAATTTAACAAAAACAATAAAGAGATGCAATCGAACCTCCAAGAATCCCTTTAATTTTTCACTATCCAGTTTTTCTTTGAAACTAATATTTCATTGAAAGCTGAGATTTCTCGGGCAACAAATGGATCTATTTCATAGACAACAAAGTTTATGAGATTAACTTTGGTTAGTTTTCATACCGTAATGACATGGCCTACATCACTTGATAAATATCGACATAACCATTTCTCTTACCAGGGCTTTTAAGATCTTTTGTCCAACATTTAGCCACGTGTAAGAACGGCAGCCATAACTACAACAGTATCAATTTCAACGCAGCTCGAGTTCTCTTCAAAGAACGATAAAGTTCTCTCTCATCCAACCTCTAAACCACAGAGAAAAAAGATACAACATATTAGAAACCTTAAATGCATCAAGGCTTTTGAAGAGGTTAAGTTGAGGCGCTTCTTTGCGACCCATTAACTTTAAGTCGATCTGAAAGAGCGGAAATTTCTCAGTCGCCCTCATCATTTGAATAAAACAAAAGCGGGCCGGGCGCTTCTCGGCTTCATAGTGGCACAACACACAAGGAGCATTTATACTTCAGCTTAACCGAGTTGTGTACTTATCGGTATTTTCGTTCAGTTGAATGTAAAGCAAGCAAATATTTATCTCATCAAGTAGAGTCAGTTTGCCTCGCATTGTAAACTGCTCTTCTCGGCCAGTACTGTGTCTGTTTACTAGCAAGAGAAAATATTGAAGAACATTGCTAGTTAAACATGACAGAAAGCAATAGCCACCAACACTCCAAGTTTGGAAACACTAACCTCCGAAACCTTATAGAATCTCTATAAATTTTAAACAAACTTGACTGTTTTATTTTCAGTGTTCAAACTCTTTCTTACTTCGCTCGAAACTACTGAAATATTCCTTGGCGTTTTCGTCGTCGGCGACAAGAAAAATCGTGGTTTGCTGTTATCACAAATATTTCTGATAACTCGAGGACCTCGATGACAGCGGTCACGCTGTTTAACAGACCGCATCGTTAAGTTTGCAAAACCACTCCTTTCCTAATGCAGCTATTTCCTCAGTTCATTTTCTAAACTTCCTTCCTGGCTGATAGGTAATCTTTTGGAAATGAAACATGAGCGAAACGACATATGCTAGGGAATGGGTTTTTGAGGCTTGGCATCACGCATATTTTTTCAGGTTAGAAAGCTAAACAAGCTTTTGACCTTAACGAAAATACGTTTCATCGCAATGCGGTGGGAAGCGCGCGGAGAGCAAGGCCGACTTGGTTTGTTCAATATGGGTGGCCGCGAGAAGGCCGCGAGTTGTTTGCTCACCGTAAAGCGATTAATAATCATGTACTCGTTCTAAATTCAAGCTAGGCGCGTGCCTAGGAAATATTCTAGGAAAATATCGACTTAGTTTCAGGTTTCGTGTACTGAAGAACCTCTCGAGGAAGACAACAAAACATAGATTTCATTACCGGATGAATTTACACGCCTATTTCGCGAGCCAAACTTAGTGGATGACCTCGTAAGCATCTTGGAGCCATCTACAAAAGTAATCTATCTAAACGCATCCTTGATGAAAGGCAACCGGCATCTAACGTCAGTGTCCCGAGTTTGCAGTAAGTCGCGTTCCCAATAAAATACGTCAGACAAATTCAGATAAGATCAGAGTGGAAGGCAGCCGAGTAAATTGACGGTACCAGCTCCCATTTTAGTCCTAGAAAGCAGATACTTTATCACAAAGCAGCTTTACAGATGTTTTAACTGCCATACTTTCGAGTTCTTCGGGAGTTTGAGGCAGAACTTGAATGCGGTATATACGCTGAATTTTCTCAGTGAAAATGCTTTTTTTTAATCCCACTGGCCCTCTCTTCTTAAGAAAGTACATTAACTAATGAAATTCAAGATAGAAGCCTGTAAGATTATCAAGATATGTATTTTTGTCTTGTATCGTCGATTTGCGACTTATTGCAGTTCAATAAAACTGAAGGAAATGTATTTTCGAAAAATGATTTGTAAACCAAGAAAAATTATGGCAAGTTAATAAAAACCAAGACAAGGCTAAACGTATCAAAAATGCATCCCGCCACGACTAAAAATGTCCCTCTTTGTATCCAAGTCTTAAGCATTCCTCTCGGTTATTTTTAAGTTTTCTTAATATAAAATAACCTCATTTAATCCGCAACTTTCCTAGCCCTACACCGTACAAATTCAAGAGGATTAAAATAGGGAAATGAGTTTTCTTCTTGTAACGATTTCTAGCAAAGTTAAACACATAAACCCGACAATAAACATAACAATTTGAATGATTTTACTTGAAGGGTAGAGGCAGTTATAAGAGATGAGTGTGTGCTCTGTTAACATACCATGGAGGAAAATTTGCTTGAACTATTTCACTGGCAGAGGCAGTTGTATATCGAGGATATGAAATGAAATTTAAACTTCTGAGTCTATGTGGCGCAAAATGGTATACCGTGGTGTTACCATTCAAATGAAACCTCAACAGTAGTACTTCCACATGGTGCTAATAATTTCTTCGAGTTTTAGAAAATGAAATTATGAGGTTTTTATGGGCACTCCTGAACTACAGTGAAAGAGTTATACAAAAAATAACCTGATGGCTACAACTTTGGATCTAACGTGCGTCCCGTAATTATGGCTCATGGACCCTAATATATCTAGAACAAAAGACCATTGTTCCCAAATCAACATACAAACATAGCTTCTTCCCGACATTTTCAAATTCGATTGAATTCCTTTAAAACTAAGAGCAAAATGCCGCCTCGCTAGGGCTGGTGTGACATGCTTCATTAAAAGATTTCGGAGCCTTTGATAACCGGTTGCGAAATAAACCGATTTTAAATTAGTCACAACAGTAAAAATTATCCGAAACTCTCTTAAGGTTCTCTCCCCTCGCAAAACGCCTGAGGGGAATATTTGTAGCGGATTTCTTGGTAACTTTGAACGAAATTTACTCAGTTAGATGCGTTTTTCATTTAAGTAAAAGTCGGTCAGTGCTACAATCGCTCAATAGCACCTTCCGGATTTACTAAAGGTTCATTTTGCCGACCTTAGGTGATAAATATATTATATAGTTAATGATGCAGCGATTTCTTTCCCCCTTCTTCTTTCCTTCAACAATGCTTGGAAACTTCTTTGTAACCGAGAGGCAAGTCTGACACGGAACTTATTTCATGGCGTATGACAAAACACGATATACATCGCAAGGTGGGGCAATATAAATGAATCTTAAAAAGCACGCAATATTAAAACGTACCTGAACATGTGTGTTGTTGTCTCTAGATCTGAAGCGGGAGCTTTCTGGACGATTAAAGTTAATCGTTCCACCAGTGTAAAACGAATCATTTCGGTAGTGTTTTAAGCAGAGCTACTTAACGAATATCACGCGGCTTTCTTGCGGCTGAATTATTCAAATCAAGGGCATATCCGCGGTGATCAAAATGTCACCTAATCAAGACGCTGAGGCCGAGGAAATTTACGGGCGAATGTGAATTCAAATGAACGGCTGACTGATGTATCTACGTTGTGGTTCATTGACGAGTGTCCGCTCAGAAATAATCCGCTTACGTGACGAAACAAACGAAACAAACAGCTTAACAGCGGCTAAAAGTAGCCACGAAAACGGTTAAAAACATGAATAAAATCGAGCCCGACATTGCACTGGGGTAAGATCTGAGGAGCGTCCGAAACAGAGAAACAATAGAGACCGTGATTACAATAAAAGAGGTATACTAACATGATGCTGTGACTAAAAAGCGTCCACCGCCTCACGAGAACTCAAAAGGTTACACCGCACTTTCCCACGGAAATTTCGCTCCCGCTTGAAACAACAACTGAATTTGAAGCAGATATTATTGTTACCTGAAATCGGCATCCACTGTTGTAGCCTTCTTGAAAACACCACGCGGCAGTTATAGCTGGTTTAGCCAAAATTCTCGCCGTCATCCCGACAGCGGCGCTCCGCACAGCGCCTCATGAGCTATACGTTGTCATCAATCATTCAATGATTTTTTGTACCAATAATGTATAGCTTTCTGTGTATATAGGGCACTGTTTAAACTAACATCAGCCAACTTTGGGCTGTTAAGAACCCTTTCAAGAAATTTGATCCTCCGAAAGAGCATGCACTTCTTCAAACATAAGTTTTAAAAGTTTACGAAATGATCACCCCTTTGACTGCCATAGCCATTCATTCGATGTTTGACTGTTTTGAAAGTTAGTTGCAGGGTAGCTGGCCTGACATGCGGGGCAAGGCCAACGGACATTGAAAGTGACCCTAATCTATCATCGCATCATTGAAAAGTAAACTTACTATGGAGTTTTTCTAAGAATTCAATTTCTCTCAGATCGTTTCTTTTCCAAGCGAAGGAGGAAAAAGGAAAACGAAAGGCTGAAAATTAGAGAAAGGGATGGCAGATGCGTATTTTTTCAAAGGGACCGCTTGTCTTTCGGCGAACGGTTTTGACACCTTTACTACCTGTTTCTATCCAGGAAAAAGTCTCTCAAATTCGATTACTGCTTGTAAAGTAGTTTTCGCACGTCGTAATGGAACTGCCACTGGTGTATTTGCAACCTGACCGCAAACAGGGCACGTTTCTACCAAGGCGCGAACGAATACCGATAGGTTTGCTACGCGTCAATCTCTACAAGTTTATAACTCACTTTGCCAAGTATTTGTCAAAGCTGTTGCGACGAATGTCGTCCTGTTGATTACGTTTAATTAAAAAGAGGTTGCATCTGAAAGCTGATGGCTCGTTCACCCTGCCAGCCGATAAATAATTAATTTGACTACGTTTCTCAACTACCCCAAGGTTTTATTTTACATGGGAGCGACACAAGACAATACATACGTCAGGGGAACTGTTCGTTAAAAATTTATTTCATTGAACTAACAAACTGCTGTTTGGGCAAGACTGTAAATTTACAAAACCTTTCCCTGCTTATATAAATAATGATAAATGTAGTGTTAAATACACAGTTGATACGCGAACCGCTAACCACCGAACTGGCTAAGCAGTCTGTACCGAATAATTCGGTCGGCTGGAAGTACTCTTGCTAAATCGTTTGCCCAACAGTTAAAACCACTAACTAAATTGACTCGACGTTTTCCATTCGCAACATGTTTACAAATTTTGAATTATAGCCCAAAGCTTAACTTAAACGATCACGTCTTTAGAATAATTCGCTTTCAAAATATTTTGATTCTCTACATTTACTCTTGTTAAAATACTCCGCTATTTGATAATCACAGTTACGCAGGCAGGCGACTGAATAAAATAGTACAATCTATATTACACTTAATATAATTTTCTTTATCGTTCATAAAAGTTTCTGATTTGTAACGCTACAATTTCTTTGTATTAGGCGAGAAGAAAATTGTCTATTTGCCAAATAATCAACGAGATCACCTTGGATTTTAAGTACTGAATTCATATACACTGGCAAACTGTATCATTAGAGAAAACTCAATTTGCAGGCCGCCCAATGCGCCCTGGGCATAATTTAAACGTTCCTATAGTCCCGAGATTGGATAAATATGTTCAGTTTATGATAGGTTTGAAAAGCCGGCGATTCCCGCGCAACTTGACGGCGTAAACACACATCCCTGGTAGTACGGACTTGGTTCTGTTGTAATGGGATTCGAATCGTATGGTTTAGGCAGTCCTAGAGAAGACATTGAAGACGACATTCCCGCTGGGTGGTATGGACTGAAATGCATAGGATCGAAGCCTCTGAGATCCGCTTCATGCTCGGACGCTATGATATTCTTGATGGCGAATGGATGGTTGAAAGATTTGTTCATAGACATGGACCCCATTGCGCCCATACCCATCGCTCCCATTGCACCCATAGCAGTCATGGCGCTGTAGGGAGACGGTGTAAGAAAGCTAGGCGCCCCTAGACTCTTAGGTCCTTGGACTTTCTGATGGTGCATCGACGAAACAACGGGACTGAGCAAGCCTGGTTTAGGAAGATCACTGAGGCTGGGCTTTTTATCGGCCTTGAAGCGCTTCTGTCTCCGGAGATAGCAACCGTTTTCGAACATGTTGCCGCAGTCGGGGTGCAGTGTCCAGTAGCTACCCTTGCCGGGTCTGTCGGGCGAGCGAGGCACTTTGACGAAACAGTCGTTGAAGGAAAGACTGTGCCGAATGGAGTTCTGCCATCGTTGTTGGTTTTGTCTGTAGAACGGAAACAGGTCCATTATAAACTGATAAATCTCGCTTAGCGTCAGCATCTTGTTGGGAGATTGTTGTATGGCCATCGTGATGAGTGAGATGTACGAGTACGGAGGCTTTGCATGAGTATAACTACGACGGTACACTTTCTCCTTCGCTTGCTTGCTCTTTCCGTCGTCCATGGGATGGCCCTGAGTTTGAGGGTTTCCAACTCCTAAAGCGGCCGCTGGATTACAGGGGTTCATTGCTTCCATCATGTTATCGAATTTACTTGATTCCTCCGCAGATCGCGTCGATTTAAGACTCTCTCGTAAATGAGTGCAGCGACGTTTCGTACTGTCCTGTAACCGTCCTTCTTGTGCGAAGACTAGCGAAGATTACTCCTTCTTCCTAGCAATAAAGAAGTTTTATTTTTAGTGACAGTGCGTAAACAGGCTTAACGTGACATGTCTACTAGCCCCGCCCCCCCTTTTGTGTCATGGGAAAGCCCTTTGGAGCCTTTTCGCCGTTTATTGACATAAGGGCCTTTGCGACCACCCGTGGGGAGCCATTTTATTAAAAGTTGTGGGGTCCATTATCGCTTGTCCATCACGAAGGCTTACAAACAAATTGCCGTTTCATAATTTATGAGCAAATACAATTATTTCGATAGGACCCTTTATGATTCGTTCCTATCTCGCATCCTTAATGTCAACACTAGACAAAGATCACCGTTCGCGCGGGACAAACTAAACATAAAATGTTGAGGTGCTGATATTTCTTAAAAGACAGGAAGGAGAGGGAGATATAGGCGGTAAAAGCCCTCCGTCACCACACAACACCTTAAAAGCCATCTAATTTAGCATATGACTTATCAAATGGTTCACGTCAATACTGACCGCTCAGAAAAAGCGTGCGCTTAACATTCTTCTGGAGCGAAGATGTAACCTAGGCCATGTTAGCTTACTGTTGGTCCCCACAATTAGCATAACAACTGCGGACACAAATTCCACAAACAAAAGCAATTACTACTGGAAACCGGAATTTTCCATTTTCTTTCCTAAAAATTTTCTCTTTCTTCTGTTCCGAGCATATTTTTGGGCCGTCTGAGAACAAGTTTATTCCTAAATAAAGGAGAATCGAGGCACCTGTTTAGGTTTCATAGAGCCATGAAATTTTGCTACCCTCCATGTGTAAAATCTACTCAGTACCCTCGCACGAGCAAGTTAGTTATGGAGCCATTCGATGACGATCTTACTTTTGACTGTGGCCGAAATTCATGGCGGTGCGACCATTCAAATAAAACCTCTTCAACAGTACTAGCAAGCTACCGTTTGTTTTTCACTGGTTTAGTTTCTTTTCTTGAAATTAGACTTTGGGGAAGTTTTGTGATTAAAAGTGAAAAGGTGATGGGTGTGCGCCGGTTTTGTTCTAACTGCAAGGCTCATTATGAGGCGGCCGGGAAAACGCGCATTAAGAGAAAAACACACAGAAAAAATCCGAATTTCATTTAATAAGTTTTGCTAAACTGCTGTCAAATCTGACCAATCATGTGGCTTAATTGTCAGAATCAATAACTCGGGAACGCTTGGCGAGCGATTTTTTAGCGCATTGCACGCATAGTCAATATTTTTATTTAGGATATTCTTGTTGGTCAACACGCGCGCAGCATCGCGATATAAATCATCAACTTTTTCTGCGGTTGATAGAGCGCGTGGGACAGGAGTGAAAAATGCAGAATTTTTAGAAATCCAATTTCTCATTTCCGGAAGCCGAAGCAATTAATTAACAAATTCGCCTCGCGTCAATCATTTCACAAAGGCTATATCCAGGTGCCTCAAACGACAGCTGTAGATGAAGCGAGATTATATTCGCCGCGAGCTTTTGAAATGACTTGGATGTACTCATTGACTTGCCAGACCTGAGCAGAAGTGTTAACTTCCATTTCCTTAAGTTTTCTATGACCCCGTGGAGAGTCGCAGAGCATCAAATGGAACAGAAATTTACCTTTTGTTCTATAGCACGCTATAGGGCGCATTCTTGTTCACGAAATGAGCAATCGAACTGATGATCAGTGATGACGATGTATTGACCAACCAACTTAACACTGCTAGGCCTTGCAAACATATATTATTTGGTTGTTTCCGATTTTCAGTGTTTAAGGATTCCCTTTCTAAATGTTTGCGCCCGGGTTGTTAGCTAGTATTAACGACCTTTCTACTCCGTAAAGAGTCTTTTGAACAATTCCCGAACCAGTGGAGTAGTTTCAATTATGCCCAATTTATCGTGTTTGCTCAATGCCGGCAACATTATCTGTTTCTCGAAATGGCTTGCATTGTGTACTGTTTGCCGCAATTTAGGAGCTATTGCCTTATCCGTCTCAGAACAGGAAAGTGCTTTTGAATAGTCTATGCAGATCTTTCTTGAGCATGAATCGATAGAGTTAATAGATTTGAATACTGAAGAGGGCTCAAATGCTCAAACGTGACATACAAGGATTAAAAACGACTTCGGAACGACAATTCCTCTTAAACTAAGGACTCTAATACTACGACACGCAAGGCATACACATTAAAACCCTCCTTTTCGCGATTCCGCATTTAATTGGCCACACTATTAATCACTACAATTCTTTTCATTGTACTAAGCCGTTAGTTTAGTCGAACTTTTTCAAAGAAAAAAATCACCCCAATTACGCTCATCATTCTTCGGACGTCGGCTTTCTTTAGAAATTCTAAGTGACCTTGCGTGATGGTTACAGCCCCAAAAATGCTTTATTGGAATAAAAGGTGTCTCGGTCCCCCAAAGCATTTATCATTCATTAAGAAAAATCTCTTCCATGATATTTTTCGCAGGCTTTGGTCCTGCACTGGAGAGGAATCGAATTTTGCGGTTAAATTTAATTTGTGTGGTACACCTGTCAATGAGGTCTCGCGTTATAACCTTGCTTATGTTAGTTTTTTGCTAATCTCGCTAAACTTGTTCGTTTTCATCAATAAGAATAGGAAATGCTCGACAGCCGACGACCTATTGAAACGTGTAACTAATTGGGGCCACTTTATTCCCGATTGTGCGAGTCTCTGTAAAGTTTTCATTAATTTTTACTCCTCTTCGGCGCTACTACAACTCTGTCCCGCCAAAATTTAATATCATCTACCCAGAATCAAACTGACCAAAAAGCCGCGAAAATAATAAAGATGTTCGGTCCTTTTTGCCTTAGGTATACGCGAAATAAATAGGTTATTTCATTTTTCTAATAAGGAAGAGAGCTGTCATCTTTGGAAAGTTTCCCTTATGTTTGGAAAATGAGCTTAAAATTTAATATGTCGCTCTGCGACTTTTGAAAGGTAAACAATGGCGTGGTAATACCTCGGCCGGGTCAGATAAAAAGTTTGCGAAATAAATTTCCATGGAAATATCTTTAACGACCCGGCTGAGTTTTCTTGCAAATCGGTCATTTGTCCGGGACTAAAATCTGTTAACACGGCCCAAACAATCTTATCCGTTCCTCCAAATAGTTGAAGAAATGGTGTAAATAATTTCTAGTTTACAAAGCAGTCATCTGTAGAACAAACCGTCTACTATTTGTTATTCTTATACAGAACGAACAGAGTATCGATTAACTGAATATTTTACAGTTGAAGTTACTTTTCAAGAAATCCATTTAGGAGACGTTTATAAGAACGTGATAAAAGGCAGTTGATAGGTTTATTTTGGGCAGAGTTTGGGGGGTATTTTAAGCCTATGTTTGACAGCTTTTCCGCGTTCAGGAAAGGGAAAAATTCGTGAAATTCTATGGTAGCTTATTCAGGCTACTGAAGTAGGCGATGATAAGTGTAAAGATAGTGATCCGCAATTTATACAGAGGTCGCTAAATATTTGAGGTATCCGGCAAAATGTCAGCAAATACTAAGCCAAGTAAATTGCGCGCGCTTGAGAAAACGAACTACAACACCCACCGATCGATCAAAACTCCTTCCCGGCGTAATTTAAAATTCACAGGCGGCTTGCTAGGCGTGGAATCTGGAGTACAGCAGACGAAACACGGTTGAAGAGTCGACGCCTATTTACCAAACTTTGGGCGTAAATAACTCCAGTTTTATTGGATTGTGATCCTTAGATTCGATGACAAAAAGTAAAGTTGTCTGTTTGCCCCGAGGCGCTTAATTATGAAGCACTTATCAGCCTCTTTGAGGTTCTAATCCCTTTAAAGGTCTAACTCAGCAGTAGCACATCAACAAGATCATACCCTAACTATTTCAACACGTCAGCACCGTCCTCCTTCTCTAACCGTTCCATTTCGTGGTATGTTAAAATGCGACACCACGCGCAAATGCTGGAAGGTTTGCTCGACTTCTCAAACCCTCTGTGTTTTCTCCTATTTAGTTGAGTATATAGAAAGCTTTCCTCAGCACACAATCCGATCAAATTTGCAAACACGGCCCAACAAAACAGTTCAAATATTGGACTGAGCGAAAATGAAAACACAACAAGTTGGACAAAATTGCTTGCTTAAACATTACAAGCACGGACTTAGCCCTAACAGAAAACGTATTTCAGAGCGAGGAAGCTAGGAAAATGCATGTTTACCCACAAGCTAATGATACATACGCTTCGGTAGCTTGAGCGAAATAAATGCAACTTAACGATTTTCTTGTTGCTTTCGAGAAAAAAAAAAATTCCCTTTCCCTCTTCGCTCTTCATCTTATAGCTGAGTATTCACTCGGCATGATTTTGTAAATTTTTAGGGCATGAGTCAAAATTGACTTTAACAACTGTTTTCTTTCCTCACTGTTCAAACTTAAACGGCGGTAAACTTATAAACATTTAACAACCAAAGGACTTCGTATTTGCTTTAAGGCGCTTCTAACCGTTCCCAGTGTATATTCTACAAGTTTAAACGGCGTTGCTATTACTGAGGTCTTTGATAGTTCTCACAGATCTCTCAGCTCTCGAACAACTACATAGACAATGATTTCAACGAGTAAAAAATCCTGCAACGGAAGAATGCGAAAAGGGGCTTACCTTTGGAAACAGAGTTAAAGTTTTCTTTCTTTTTCGTAAAGATGCTTACTTTCGAACGTTGGATTCCTACACGGCGGAACAAGAAATGGACTAAGTGAACTTGCAAGTGAACTTAGGCTCTGATGGAGACCCTTTATAAACTAGGCTACAATAGTATCTTCCCAAAAAACTGACTTCGTCCAATTAAAATTCACAAGCGCCAAAGGCAAAAACTCCTGCTTGCAAATGATTGGTTAATGGAAATTGTATTTTCATGCTAAACATTTCACCTTTTTTGACACTCGGTAAATGTTTGACTTGTCTCGTTTTTTTATTCATTGTTACTCCCTTCAGATTTAGCAGTTGGGTCATTTCCCCGTCAATGTCCAACTCCGTCGCTTTGTTATTTGCTTGTCACGTAATGATTTTCCCTTTGTCGGCAACGATTATTTTTGTTTTCAATGAAACGCTGACATATTTGCGGCTCAAACATATTCAAGTGTACCAACAAAGAAAACCAAGGTCGATTATTTGGTTCAGATTAGCCAAATAAATTCTCCTTTTTAATTCTATAACTCGGTGACCTTCCTAACAAAAAAACTCACAACAGGGTTAATCTTAGTCACTTTATCAGCATTTCTTAGTCTGTACAATCTGTGAAGTTTTTATCTAAGCTACCAAAAAAAGGGTGTTTAATTTTCCCAAGCTTTTCTTGTTTTCTGCTAAATGCGTAACATAACAAGTTAGAATTGTGCGACTGTGGTTTTGTTAAACAAACAGTTTTATTAAGCGTATTGGTAGTTCAGGAAACATAGCGACCTTGATACTATTCTTTTATTCTTTTCATAAAGTCTTTTATGTGTGGTTACCACGATAAAGTGAAAGAAAAATAGATTTTAATGAGACTAGAACCCCGGGTGAATAAACGATTAAGGAACTCTTAAACATAAACTGTGTACTCGGGAAAAATGGATAAAATTTGTCGTGTTTGGCTTGAAAAAACTATCGTCGTAATTTGAACAACGCGCAACGTGTCCTATGTTTATTTACTCGCATCAAAAGAGTTCTGACGGCTAAGAGTGACATGTTGCAAACTCATAAGAGAGATGTCGAAACAAACCTTCAATTTTCCTAGTGGCAAATTACCATCAGTTCCAATGTAACATTTTCCGAAAGGTTGCCCTTGGAAACATAATTTTCGTACCTCACTTTCCATTTTCCCCGTAAAGTGACTGCGCTAAATGCAAGTTAGTTATACCGAAGTAAATTTATTTCCTAGTTACTGAACTTCGATTGATTAGTTATTTTTCCTGTGAGCCGTGCAATCTTTGTTCATTTTCTTTGCGCAATCTGATATATTGCCCGGACAGTGAGCAAATCTTTTTATCATTAACAGTAATGCGATGATCAAGTGATTCTTTTTCACAAAAAATTTCCTGTTCAGAGGCGAACAATTTTTTTTCTTACGATCGTGGGTTGGTTATCTGTTTTACTCCGGCCGCGTGGGGGCACAACAAAAACGCGTGTTCAGTATTAATCATTTTTAACACCTGCCAGCCGAATAACATATAACCTCGGCGTGAAAGATACTGTAATTATTTTCCCCGGCTGAAAAATAACTAACGATTATTATAAGATCAGAAAGCAACAATATCCGTTCTTTATAATACGAAAGACCGAACGTAAATCTAACGCAGAGAGTGAAGGAAACCTTACAAATAACTTAATTTTTTACATCATAGTACCAGATTTATTGAGCTTAATATTGTGTACCAGACCAAAACTTTCTGTAGGGAAAACGATTTTTTATCAGCTTTGTTCTGAACGCCGTTTTACGCTGTTTTACATTTTTTGGTGGTTCATTATTATATCCAATTCATTGTTTTTTTGCCTCGCCTCAAACAAAAGAATGTTGACACAGGCTTTTGCTTAAAAAGACGCGCGGTTAATACTTTGTCTATCGCCTCTGGTAACGTGCATTTCGCAGAGTGAATAACATGAGAATTTGATCGCAGAGAACAGCTTGTGCTTTGAATGCAGTGCCAGGATCGAGAAGTGAACAGCAAAAATTCGTTTTAGTTGCAAATTGAGATCGAGCCAATCAGAATTACAAAGAGTATTACTCATTAGCTTTCATTCAAGAGTTCACATCATACTGAGAATATATCCCTAGAATTGATACATCTGAAATTCTAATATATAAAAGGTTGAGCTTTGTTCTCTAATTCTAGTTAACAGGAAAAAAAATCCATCATGGTTAAAAATCCTTAAAAAAAACTGACCAAAACCACACTGGTATTGCTTATTAAATAGCCATTTCATTGAATGTCAGCCCTAGAGTCAGTGAAAAAACCAGACTCTGCGCCATGTAAGGTTAACCAGTTACTCTCTGGTGTAATTTGGCAGCATCGATATAAAAGTTTTTAAAACTACTTTCTAGCCAGTAAGTTCCTCTTAATTCTATTAAACCGGAAGACAAAAATATCATTTCGAAAAAAGCGGCGGGAACAGAGTTTGTGTTGTTCGATGAAATTCAATGAATTCATCCTTTACTCGAACAAGAAATACCTTAACTTTTACTCATAGTTTTCTCCATCCTTCTGTGGTCACGATTACGTTTTTATGTTTTTCTTTCACAGGTCTTTTACTTTTCTTTTCTTTTTTTTTTTTCATTTTTACTTAACTGTAACTGTCAAACGTGACCTTTGTGGTCACTTAAGACAGTTATACAAAACAAAGTGAAAACCACGCAATTCCATCAGGGGATCTCATTCGTCAAAAGAGAAAAATGCATCAAGAAAATCGCGTTGCAATCGTTAGTGACAAAAATGTATAAAGGAACCATGTCATCTTATAAATACACAAATAAAGAATAAAAATAAATAGAATAACAAAACCTGCACGACATGAATCGCCGTTTTGGCACCGAAAGACTCGTGGAAAAACAAGACTTATTTATTTTGCAAATTCAACAGGTGTTGGAAAATCCATTTACAATTTCGTACATTTCTTTAATGCTTCAGAAAGCCAATCAAAGGCAAGAAATCTTTGAACTTCAACAACTACTTCATTGTAAGTGTCCAGATAATTAAGGGGTTTTTTTTGTCTGCGTTAAAAGAACTCTTCCTTCGAGATGGTTTAATTAATGAAAATCAAATGCACACCTGATATAATTTACTTTAAAACCAAAAAAACTTGAAAAACACTTGAAGTTGTCTGAAGATTTCAACGTTTATATCACTCGAATGAACCAAGTAAAAAAACCAGCGCTATTTTATAAACATGAAACACACTACGACAAATGTTTACCGAGCATTTCAAATTCACATAGAGAAATGAGTGCATGATAGTTTGCTCTGATATTCTTTGACAAATGAAATACATCAATAAATCAAAGAAGGCCACAATTACAAGGAGCACAGTATAAAAAACAAAAAGAACTTTGGGACTCAACACAATTAGACACAGCTTTTGAAGCTTAACCTAAAGCAAAACAATTGCCTGTATCTAAGTAGCCCTCTAGGACAAAAGAATTCGACATATTTGGTCGTAAAGTAACCTCCGCAAAGACTTCCTCGTATAATTAATCGCACACTGATGATTTATTGTTTACATAGGCGCTTGGCCACGCGTTCGCAAATTATAGTTTCATTAAAGTCTATTAATTACTTTATAATGATGCTCTCACAGGCTGTCCGTTCATTACTTTGTTTCTCACTACATTTTTATTAGATATCACCGATTTCTTCGCGTAGCAAGACCAACACTTGTTTAACAATTCGGCTTCTCTTTAAAACTGTCTTTCTCGATGTCTTACCTAACTTTTACTTAAGGGGATTAAATCTCATTACCAAAATAAGAAAAACGCTGCAATCAAACAAGGATCTAACTTCTCGAAAATTGGCTGAAATGCTATCACATTGTTTTCAAAGTTGCTGCATCAAGAGCGAATTACTCCAACGTTTTCGAGTAATCTAGATTGAATTTTTAACGCAAATTCGCTGATGAAAGGGACAGCAGTAGGTATAGGCACATTCAGCGTTTCCTCTTTCAAACAGTCAATTATCTACTAGACATACAATCTTGTTCTCGCTTTTGAACACCACGCAAATGAAAGCTATTAACAGTGGTTCTTTTCCTTCGGCACACTTTGCAAGACGCAGTTTTGAATTTTTGCTTATATTCTCATTTTGGTTTTCCTGGAAATCAAACTGATCAGTTAAAAAATGAGACGAAGAAAGACTCAATTTCATTATGCATAAGTTATTTAATATTTTGACCAAGAGAACATCACAGCATAAATTGCTTAATACAGCAGGACGAACCCACTGCCAGAGGAATAAATTTAAATAAATTGCCCCACTACATACACGAAATAACTGAGGATGAAGCCTCGGGGAACCAGTTAACCATTTCTAAAACAATTTGTCCTCATTACTACTTGCTTTACGGACGAAAGTCACGTTTAATCATTTTGAAAGCCTGTCTCTCACTGTTTGAGATCACGTAAAATAGTAATGAATTATAGTTCAATAAGTCCCACAGTTTTTTGAAAACTGAAATGCAATAGGTTTTTTAACCTTCGAATCTGTGGAAACAACCATAATAAGGCAATTCAAATGAAACCTCTCTCTGCGCTTTAACACAGTGCTGTTTAATATGCTGTACAAGGTAGTTGCAAATTTGAGACTATGGAAGCAATAATGGCGGTGTAACCTTTGGCGAATGAAATCGCGATCTTCTGCTGTATTTTCGCAATGAATTATTAGTTTTCAATTTACAAACTAAACTCTTAAGTAGAACTTTTTCAGTTTTTTTATTCATTTCAGTTTTCTGGCTAGGCAAACTCGATGGGAAAAGAGATGGTATGGAGAATCAATCCCATATAACCAAATCCCGAGTCATGTTATTCTAGATTTTACATCTGTGGACAAAATCCAAGTTTATATTTATCAATTATTTGCTGTGGCACCATTTATTGCTATGCTTGATAAGTAGTTCAGTGTGACTTTCATACTGAGTCGTGAATTTACTGTAAAGTTTAACTGTTTAAAGGTGTGGCGCTTTCCTAACGTTACATTCAATTGACCTCAAGAATGACAAAACAATGATCGACCTCTTACTTTTCGACAGTTGCCAAGCCCACTTCACTAGAACAGGCCTTTCTACGTATTCTCTCCACAATATCAACTTCAGTTAAACAAAACGTCTCTCGAATGCATTTTTTTAATCTCCTTTCAGTTGTATGCCAAACATTAAATAATATGAATATTATTGCCAGCAAGGAATTGTCAAGGTTTACCTGTAAAAGGCTTTTTCATTTTTCAAGCTACAATTTCAAAGCAATTTACTCCCAAAAACGAAAGAAAAAATGAACTAATTTAAATAATTACCAGTCACTTGTGAATTCATTTATGCCGCAAGTTTCTCGCGACTCAAACACGCACACTTTGCATGCCCCTCCGAAGACATTTTAATATCGTCTTAAAACACTCTATACTGATAGCTATAACGTGAATTACACGTTCGTTCTGTAGCACAACTGTTTTGTTGCGAAAAGTTCATAACTAAGAGTAATTTTAACGAAAAGGACATTATCTGTCCAATATACATGTACTTCTCTCATAATCGCATGTTATAGTCTTACTTGAGGCACCCTGGAAACCTCACCAAGTGTCTACTTAGTCAAGCTGAGCCACCCAACGACTTCTGTAAAATATCTGTTCGGAGAAGCAAAAATTGCCTAGAATTTTCTAAAGGTTGAGGGAAAAAAAATTTCTAGATGACCGTTTCATTCAAGTTCAATTTTCAAAGCTTATCTAATAAATTCCCACGATTTTCTGACGTCTAATTTTTCGCAATTCACTCCCCACGTTGAGTTATTTCGTGGCTCGTTTTCGTAGGAAAAGAAAACCTAAAATTTTCGGGACATTTTTGCTGAAGTCCTTTTAATTTCGAAAAGACCCAAGTTGCCCTAGGATGACCGAACAGATACAAATTTATAGCACTGCTTAGAATGTATTTCTGCAGATCTAAAAGTACACTGGATAGCCTAAAACGAGTTTTCAATGAATTTAGGAGAAAACTTTCGCTGGGTACCCCTGACACCGTGTAGTGGTGCAGTAATACACTCAAATGACTTGTCGAGACCTAAGGCCTCGGTAAATGTCATCCAATTGTAAAACACTGGGTCACCATACATAAAAAGAGTTGCCTTTTGAAATTCAAACTTCAGTAGCTCAACTAGTTGTTTTGTCTCTATTTTACAAATCAGAGAAATTGAAATCCATGCACGAGGGCAAGTTGTTAATCCAGAACTGCAACTTAATTTGATTGGATATTAACCTATATTTTAAATTAAGCAGTGAGATCGCAAGGATAAAAGAGATATCTGACACTGTGACGAACTTGGAGGTTTAGCCACATTGTGAATCACACGGAACTTCAAGCGTGTGCGCATGTCTAATATTGAAAGGCATAACAGCTGGGCATATGCGCGAGCATGCCTGTCTTTTTCTTTCAAAAAGGAACCAGCTAGCCCACTCATGAACTTTCTTTAAACTGGAAACTCTCCACAATAAGTCTATTTTAAAGAGGCGTCTAATCGCTAAGAGGACACAAACACACACATTAAGCTCGACCACTTAGACGGCTTCGCCGATGCACACCAGCTTCACTTTTCACAGGGGCGTTTGTCTATCAGAAAAGTCACAGTGCTAGTTTAGAAATGTATTAAAGCACTCCAGGTTTAATACTGTTTGCCCGCCCAAATTAAGTCGAAATATCACTTGACCGGCCTGCCAATTTTGATTGCTAAACTCTTCAGTCTTTATAGGCTGTCGTGACATACGACATCAAATTGTCATAGTAAAGTATTTTACTTATAGTCGCTCAATGTAAAACTTGAACGGGTGCCACATTTGATTTGAGCTAGAGAAAAAGCCAAGCAAAGTTTCGTTAGTAATGATCGATCTGGTTCGAAGGCAATGTATAAAACGTTTAATTTTTTTTTCGTTTCATGAACACCTAGTTCACATTCAGTCTGGTTTGAAAGGCCAGAGACTTGATCGAAAAGCTTTCAACTCTTGGTAAAGCAAGTGACGCGCGCCATGTGACTTAGGTAAACAGCATTTAAATAATATTTGAGAGTACTTGTGGCAAATAACCTACAGGGGCAATTGTTAAAATTAAGTCGACTAACCTATGTAAACACAGATTTTTCATATGTTTGAACGGGTTATGGTATTATAAACGTGCATTGTACCATCAGCCATATGGATATCCTTTGACAATAACTAGGTTTAAATATTTACATCCTTCAAATATGAACGCTTCTTCTGGTTATTCGATTAGTAATTTTCTGTTTTTGCAGGTCAATATTTTGCTCTAAGGTAAATATTTGTGATTTATCTTTCTGGCGCAGTAACAGCAGTGCGTTTAATTTCAAGACTAGTGTAAATATCCGGGCTAGTTCAGTTTTATATCAATTACAAAGAAAACTGACTAACCTTAACAGAGCTTCAGAGCAGAAGGTGGCCTGCTTTAATTTGTAGGTCGTATCGCAATTAAACCGAAAAATTTCAAGGTGACCAAGAACTCAGTCCGTTGCAAAGGTATTAGCGAGCCAAGAGGCAACGTTCTACCAGCTCTTGGCGTTGTTTATTCTTTTGTTAGGCGAAAGTCAACAATGATTAAGCCGATCATCTGTTCCAGTCACGCTCTGAATCCCCAAAAGAGCTGTTCTTGAAGAGACGTCCAATCCTTCAGTTGACCTTACTTTACAATCTCCAAGCAGAACGTATCTGCTAATTAGTATTTACAAAGGACCCATGATGGCCGAAAAGCTATGGAATTTGACAAACAGTTTTTAATTTCTTTCTCCCCGTCATTTTAGGGCCAATGATTTGGGCGGAGAATAAAAACAAAAGATAGGCGATTTTAATCGCCGTTCAATATTTAAAAGTTCACCAGCAACCTGTCACAGGCTTCTGAGCGCCCATCTGCCCGTATAATGACAATTCTGCCAGCGTAGTCCCACGAACAATCCCCTATTTATTTGCCTGGCTTAGATGACGGATGAAAGAGCTGGTATTGAATTGTGGAGCAATTACACAAGCTGACAAATGAAAAGTCAACTAGATCACAACTCTGCCTTGATGCTTGATGCTAAAGTGATACTTTTCTTTACATCTTTTGTTAATTGTTCCTTTTTGAAAACTGAAAGAACGCTACCCTGCTCAAAGACCATTCTCCATCACCCAGTAATCGCAACCACAATAGATAGCAATTCACCGCAAGCAATTTAATTTCAAAGCCAACTTGCTCAATATTTTTATTTGCCAAAATAACATTATCGTGTTCCCCTATTGATCTCCCCTTGCTAAATTTAGAACCCGGATCGAGGGAATCTTTTACCTCAAGAGGGAACAAGTGAACTTATTGACTGATCTTATAGCTTGCTTAGTAAATACAGGATGAGACGAGTAAACAAATAGCTGTCTGTAACAGCGGGAAATAATAAATAACTCGAGCGGTGCTTCTGCAAAGTAAACAAATCGCTGATAATCGGTTAGGTAAAGCCAAAGCCGAAACTCAAGCAATATTTGATTTGTACTACTGTACATTTGAAATATCGTCTAACGAATCGCCTCCGGCTTACAGCTGCAACGACGTTACAAAATTTGTAACTTTTCTTTCACTATGGACCTATAAGTTTTTAACAAAAGAATGTTTATGGAATTTTCTTACATACTTTACACCAAAAAACAAGCAAACCTAGTCCAAATAAAAAGTTTGTCTTCCGGGTTATGGTGTCACCATAATCGGGTAAACTCTGCATCGTGATCACTGACTCCCTTTTTTAATACAACGCAAACTTCAAGCAATCGCTTTCCTTGACCGATTGTTTTGTGACCAGTTTTAATCATAATCTATAAAATAAATTTCTGTAAGTTGAGCACAAACTCCAGAAATTACACCGTAGGTGCTTTGCTAGCGTTTGGCGGAAGCGCTTATTAAAAATCATGGCCCCCATTTAAATGTATGCAGTCTTTCAAGATGCATTACAGGGATTTTTGAAAGCCAATTACTAAAAAGTGAGTTGCGGGTCAAATTGACGGTTTTATTGACGGATTAAAATGTTCATTCCTGCCCTACGAAACGTCGCGAATAAAAAAACAAGTAGACAAGCAGTAGACAAGGAAATTTTAAACTGCCGGAAAGTGCATGTTCAGTATCTGCGAATCTTTTTGTTTAACCAACAGAAGACGAAGAAAACCCGTGCCGGTGGCTGAATTTGCTATATACGTTTTTAACTGGTCCACATGCCTTTTTAAATACCACCTGCTAGCCAGAATTTTTACACTGATATTAAGTCTCCGGCTTCAGATCCCTTAATTAGTTCTTATGACCCTAGGAAGCTCTCTCTTACCTGCGAAAAATAAAACGTTTCTCCAGAGAATCTTGGTGTTCAACGCATTCACGATCAGTGTCTGAAATTTCTCGACCGTGAGATTTCGTGAATACAACAGCCGCCCCTTTCCTCTCTTTTTATGCGGTTGGCCTGACGTATCTAACACATTTCAGACACACCTCGTTAAGAAGAAAGTCTCTCAATGTCTTTGCTAAATAGGTCGTTAACAAAACGTGTCTGTTTCCACCGTTGTTATTCTTACATCGGAGACAAAGGTAACAACACCAAAGCAGAAGGAAACAAGGATTAAGAGCACTAAAAAAGAACAACTTTGGAAACTGAAGATGCACTAGATACTCCTAGGAAGAAACAAGTTTTGTTTACTTAAATCAAAAGTTATGCCATCTTAACAACTCATATGCCGGTCTGGTTTCCAATTTTTTATATGAATTGGGAGAATTGCATGACTTATCGAGGCTGATAATCACTGATTCATACTTCATGATTGCACAGTAAAATTCCTACGACCGGTTACCATGGTCGCTGCTAGCTGCTTCCTTACATTGTATTTCATTTATGTTTAATAATATCAAGGAAGTAAAAGATTTCAGAAAAGACCCCTTTAAAAACAATCAGTTCTCTCCAACTGCCCAGGATCGTTTTCTTTCTGACATAAAGATGAACCGGCTTGTCGAAAACAATCAAGTCTCAACTTTTTCAAATTGACAAAAGACATCGGCTTGGACCAAGCAGGTGCTATACAAGTCAGATTTCTTTCAAACGAAGAGCCATTAACACGTCCTTATAAACGAATAAATACGGCCACCAAATAATAGAGAGGTATCGTTTTGTTCCTTTCAGTGGTTAAAAATAATCGCTTGCCTTTTTAGAGCAGAAGCTTAATGGGAAAGGTTCCATGAACCAAGATCAACTAAAGTGTGACTCATGATCAACACACTGGCAAATGGACGGTCAATGACAGCCAACCAACCTCTTGCACTTTTTTGAACTAGAAACACCTTTATCGTCAAAACCTCGCGAGGCTGTAAAGGACCAACACTAAGAATGAAGGGAAACAAACCCAAGGGGAAAAGTAGGTTTTTTGTAAAAAAAAAAATGCAAGATAAAAAATAAACGGACAAAATTATACACCACCTCCTGCACTTTTATAAACTACTTCTGCGTGGTATAAAATTTAAAAGAAAGCGTTTTATGGCATAGAACTATTCTAGTTGAATAAAATCGATCGGCTAACATAACCTACTTTAACTATGCAGACTGAAGAAACCGGATCAGACAAAATATTTATTTTCTGACTTGACTGAAAATGTTTGTCAAATATAGTGAAAATGCTTAACTAACAAATGGCCAGATAAATATTGAAGGTCATTTTAATCTTAATGATGTATACTTTGTGTAAAGATCTTTTGAATAGCTAGTTTCTGTAGTTGGCATGCTTCGGTGATATTTAAGAAGTTCCAACAATGAAAACGATATTGTTCCTCCTTAGGGCTTTACATTATTTGTTTTCTTTTGGTTAAACAGAGAAAATAGTACTTGTTTCAACCTACTGCTGTACAAATACAACTTATTTGCATTCTCAAAAACTTCGGATAATGTTTACCTTGTGGTGAGCAATCGATATGTCCTTTTATCCGGCACAAAAAACTGGTCGAGACATTAATTGCTTTGGCTTTTCTCAAAATGATTACTAAGATTAACTAACGGTCTGGAGCCAGCTAGATAAATAATTAAAACCTACTGTGTAATCCTAACTTTTAGGAATTACTGGCATATTGTGTTTAAAATTTTGAACAATAAAAGCTGCATGTACAGCCTGTTATTGCACTGTAATTTTTTAAAATATATTTTCAATATGGAATTTATTTTCCCGATTTTTAGATTTAGCAGTCAATGTTGATACACCACCTATTTCTTGTCCGTCAAATAGTTCTTTCAAATGCCGTTGACTTAATCATTTCGGATTATTTCTACCCAATCGGTCTCTTACGTTAAATTTTCAAGAATAGTCCTTCAAGTTATACCCAAGGTTCAATCTAATAAGATACCCATTGGCAAACGTTACCATTCGTCTAGTCAGATGACAAACGACGTGAGAATGTGGTACACACACGTACCAAACTGGCCCGGCATACACGCGGCTAGTTGGTCAAACCGTCAAAGCCGTCGCCAAAGCGCAGGGTGACTTCTTGAAGCAGTTTAACCGAAATTAATCGATATCAAAACTTGACGAGATTTATTCACAAACGCTTCACAGACGCAAAAATGAAGTAATCTGCATGAAAATGAACGGAGGTTTGCGAGATGCTACTTTCTGCACTGTTAGTTATTCTAGATCTTTTCTGAACTTTTCTAAAATATTTTGTATATTGATGGGAATGCAGTAACGCCTAAATCAGCGATCAGTTCTTGTCTTGAAAGTATGGTGTAATGGTTCTCATAGTAAAGTTTGTGGTTTTTATTGACTGACACGAAGAACGGGTGGTCAGAACATAAGGCGCTTATTGACCAGGTAGACCTGTTAAGACCTATTAAGACATGTAAGCAAGGCACACAGGACGTGTGCGAGTGTGTACTATAAAAATCTGTGAAATTTGAGGCAAAACTCCTAACAAATTAGTACACAAATAACTTGAGTTGTCGTTTAAAGAGACCACACAGACTTTCAAAAAATGAATCCTAACTTTTTAAATGAAGTGGATAGTATTCAGAGGTTGAAAGATTATATTTGAGACATAAGTTTGTTTGTTAGGATAACTACACAAACTATTTCTGTTGGACCACTTTCGTTCGATCATCAAACCTCGATCTGGAAGAAAATCTTAGTTACCAAAAACCTCTATGTACGAATGCAAATATTACTTTGAGCATACGACGTTCTTTCTATAATTTAAAACTTGCACATCTGCCCTAAACCAAAGATCAGTGGCGGAGATATGCACAGGCTAGTCTTTACTTAAGTATCTATCTGGTCTCCTTGGTGTATACCAAACCACAAAACGACATGTGACTTAAATATAAAGCACAAAGTAGGCTGAGTAGTAAAGCGGTTTGAAAACATACTGAAAAACACCTAAACTCTTCTGTAGACGAAGTTGGCAATTCTTTGGTGTGACCAGAGAGTAAGAAATTTCAACAAACTGTTGATTTGAATAAGACAATCAAATTGTATTGCTTTCCAAAGTAGTCACCCTCAACCTCTCTTAACCCGAGGAGACATTGATTTTGATGAAACTTCTTTGTGGGTACTTTCACGTGGTAAATTTTGTTTTCCTGTAGTTCATACCAAACGGAAATTTTACCGTTAACCTAACATTTTATATTTTGCACAATTGTAAAGCTACGAGACCAACTTAAATAAACAAAATCAATGAATAACGATTTTGTCGGGTAGTACTGACATCTACGACGCGATTCTTCGTGTACCTGACTGATTTCTGATCTAATTGGAATTTTGAAATGATTGTTTTTGAAGAGAGAACAGAAACACTGGAGTATCCGGGAAAAAACCTCTCCGATAAAGGTCGAGAACCCGCAGCAACAAACTGAACTCAGACATCCAGGATTCAAACCCGATCTCACATTGGTGTTAGGCGAGTCTTCTAACCAATGCGTCAAGTTACAGCTTCCAAACTTGATGATATCTTTCCATCAGCAAACAACTCTGGAAAATAGTTCTTAACCATAAAAGTTATAGACGTGCAGTTTCTCAACAACCAAATTAAACATTCCTATTTGTACAGGAATATTAAAGTCAGTCAAGTTTCATTCGAAAGACAGCTGCCGATCAGTGTATTGTCTTCATTGTCTTTTGCAGTTATCTAAAGACCGTCACTTGACTAAAGTTCACTCGAATAAAACTCTATTTTAGCGGATAACTCAATGATGCAAGTATTGAAACAAACGTAACAAGAATGTAATGAAAAAAATAACACGAAAAATCATTGTGTCGAAGGAGAACAAGGTCACTTTATTATGAATATGAGGTCATATTTTCCTAATTCCACTGAAATAATTGCCTTACCGGTACGACATTTATATGGTGAATAATTCTTCTCGCATTTTGGGTGTTAAATACCAGTTGGGTTTTACAGTTCGTAGTCATATCTAATAAAGCATAACCAAAGCACAGTTTCAACGCTCAGTACTGATAAATAATCTACTTGCTTTATGCGAAATCATAAATTGATTTCCAAATTTCCCCAGTTTATAAAACGCTAGAGTGATTACAATTGCTTTAAATGTAAATGTTTTTCCAAGCAAAAACGTCATTCCAAAAGATTAAGTAGAAACTCTTAACTAATTACTCAGTGAACCGAAAACGTGCTTTAAAATCGAAATGACTGTAATATATACTTACATTTGTTGTGATTCTTGCATAATTACTCATAACAGTACGGCATTGAGTTGAATTTAATTCTAATTAAAAGAAAAAGAAATTGAACAAGGCCGTCGCCACTTAATACGCTTGAAGTTTCTCTTCCTCTTTACAGCGTGAGCTAATTGTTTTGGTGGCTAATGATTAAGTACGACTTTTTTATCTAGCGTAAAACAAGTGAAGGTTATTTCCTGTAAGCTCAATACTCTCTGCTTGTATCCCATTTGTTTTTGTTTTGTTTTTTACACCTAAATCGTACCCGTAGGTATCACCTGACTTCTCTCACTGACCTTTATTTTAATGCAAAACTAGTTTTGGCTGCCCCCTTAGGAGATTTTACATTTCTGATCCAATTTCGTTCGGTAAATAAATTTGCAAAACCGATCAAAAGGAAAACACTGAATTTCATCTTTTTCTTCCACTGCAGGCAAATAAAACTAAACGAAAGAACTGCGAAAGACTGGGATCGATTTTAATGGCCATCCTAAAGGGATGGTTCGGAAACTCAAAATGTAGAGCTACATGTTACATGTTTTAAATATCGAACTATTAGCAGGATAAAACTGGCTTCTCAAAGCTTTTGTCATGGGACGTTACGTTGTTTACGCATACTAACAAACAAGTTTTCACTACTTTTGCTAAACTAATTACAGAAAATCGTTATCACCGGCAAATAAAAGAAAAATCAAACTTATTTTTCGGCGTCGATAGATGTTAACTTAAGTTAATATTAATGTGACAATCGGCGCGCAAAACATGGTGTAGTGGTCGGCTAAATTTGTTTCCATGCGTCAAACCTCTTGTCTTCCGTGATCATACAATATGAAGGAGACATTTGCTTTTAATTTATACTTTTTTATATACTGTTTTATATTAGAACAAATAATACAACGAGATAAACTTTTATAACTTTATTGTAAATAGGGTCCAGTTTGGCGCGCCTAATATAGGCTTTCTCCAGCAAAACGTTTTCCTTTATATTCCCGGCGACGCGTTGTCCGAACTAAAACTGTGGCTAAACACAAGATGTTCCAAGGATCCAATTTCTCATAAGATAATGGAAGGAGCAGATCTTTGATCTATTTCGATAATTACGAATCGAAACGCCGGGACTTTTTAACTAAATGCCCGCAATAATTACGTCGAGTTTCTGTTATCATTGAAAAGCCGCTGGTTCAAGGAAGTTTGGCGCGTTTAATCTAATAATGATTATGACAAGGCTCGAATTTCCAGATTTTAAAAATAGAGGGCACCATATTGTTAATTTTTAAAACCTGAGAAATTGACAATGGCAAGTGCTTTTAAGACTGTTTGTTTTGTACTTTGATGATTTGATATAATTAAACACGCACGCGCACGGGATAGAGACGGCGATCAAAGCTCAACCTAGATTTATGGGTGTAGAAATTGGTAGAAAAAATAAATTGTTGAGTTTATTTTTGGGTCCATTTCCTCTATGTTATTTAATCGATCTTTACCCCAAACAATTTAAGAAAGACGTATCATTATTATTCAGAGGATTAAAAAATTTTTAATGAACAAATAAATTCAACGACTATCCCATTTTTTTTAATGTTGGTAGACTCCTGGATATCAGAGGCGCTTAACCTAAAAATAAGACTTCTTAGCAGATCAATAATTTAACTCCTCTTACCGAAAATTCCTGGAATCATTTCTATTTTCATAAAACAACTTTGACGGAGTTTCTCGAACCTTGACATTTTCCGTCGTTTCATTGTACATTATGATTGGACTCGTTTGTAATGATCAAATGTCATTAAGCAAGCATTTTTACAACGATATTAAATTTCCAAAATTCTCGAGCTTTCAGGCATTAGAAACAGAATTAAATTCAGTAAATGACAGTTCATGATGAGATTTTTAATTTGGTAGAAAATAATTTATAGCAGCCTCTGTCACATTCAAGAATCGCAGCCTGGCCAAAGAAGTGCACCAAAGAAGTAAAAATTCAGGATTTTAAGTTTTTTTTTGAAGTACTGGAAAACCATAGGTTTCGACTCTGAAAATATTGAAGAAACAAAATATAATCCTAGCGCCATTGTGTAAGTTGACAGGGATCTTAGAACTGTCAAAGTACATACATTTTACGCTCTTGAATTTGAAAAGCGAAATTCAAATGCGTAGAAATGTTTCAAGTGACAAATGCAGATAGTCTTTGAGATATCGAGTTACGCCAGCCAGCCTTACACATGTAGAAAATGTGTTTTCGATCTGACACGGGCGTCTTGAAAATAGTCACTTCCGACATGATCTAAAGTTTAACATTCGCGTCCTTGAAATATATTGGCTTGCCTTTTCCCTTATATCATTGGCGACTCTCTTAGATTTGACCTGCGAGTTGATATGTTTGAGGAGTGCCAGTTAAAAACTTCTTTCACTTCGTGCGCACCTGAATCCTGACGTTGCGTGATGACTGAGTTGATATTTTGAAAGAAACATAAGTTGGCGATAATGGTCACAACTTATCTTTTAAAGGCAAATTTCTCCTGAATAACCCCAAATACATCTCTCTCCACTGAATGTAAGCTCACGTTGGAAAGTAAGGAACTATTTGTTGCTCCCCCTCGAGATCTAGACGGCCTTTATGGCCTTGTGACGATGATAATGAAATTATGTACTGGCAAATTTATGTTTTGGCCGCGCGCACGTCAAAATGAAAACATGTTGAGCCTATCGCGATAAGCAGACAGCAAATATAGAGACGGATAAAGAGGACCAAGGAATCTAAATATTTGTTTGAAGAACTCGATTGAAATTACACAACAAAGTAAACAAAACTATACTATCTCACCTTATATATGATCAAAGTTTGACAATTCGACAAACAGTTTGAACAGCCTGGAGATATTTGATCTTGACGCAAACCTTGGGAAAAAAGAATAGATCAGTCTCATTATTAACAAGAGTTTTTTTATTCTTAAAATAAAAGTAGAAAGTACGAGTTGTGTTCTTCGACGCCTCCCCTGTACTTACCTGTTCCCACAGAAAAGTCAAAGTCGTTTGTTTCTCTGTTTACAAGTAATATTTCCAAAACGCCGTCCGCAAGGTATTGTGGGTACTAACTTCGAGGAATTGTGGGTACCTCTCGAAAATTGCTCTAACAATGTTATAGCGTCTCAAAAGAAACAAAACATCGTGATGACGTTTTAGCACAGTTATTCATCGATTAATGTATAAGCTAACCTTTATTTCCTTTTACAGAATTGTTGGGCAATAGATGTGTTTATTTATCGGTACGATAGGGTTAGTAATTCATAGACACAAAAGCAAATGCTCTCGTTCGATAGTTAAAATTAAGGTTAACATTTCATGTAATAGGTGTTGATATGTCTCTTCACATTTGTAAGTAAATGAATCAGAATATTAGTAGAAAGTTAATATTTAAGACCACGGTTCTTCCATCACCTTCATTCAAGAAACTTTGAAGCTTGCTGAAAAAATATTCTTTAACAAATTTTAAATAATTCGGTTTTTATTTGGGCATTTTCTGTGAGCAATTAGTACGAGAAAATGCACTGTTTAAGATTTGTTAAACAGCAATCATAAAATCTTCTGACTTTAAACAAAAGATGAATCTTGTACTCCGCCCACTCAATTGAACGTTCCCGGCTTTAAATATTCGACTCAGCATCACAATTCTTTGTTAGAATGGGATGCTGAGTGGAATTAAAAAAACATTCTTACCGGTCAACACGTTTTATATTCGTACAAATAGTCACTATTTGTAATTTTCCATTTTTAAAAGCAACCAATCCTCCCGTTAGCCGACGTCAGTCTCTTGTCGGTCCACTTGACGGATCTGTTAAATTACAGCTAAAATTATTCCTAGTTTACCTCAGCTTTCTTTACCTTCACAGTTCCAAAATTCAATTCATCATTAATTTAAAAAAAATTCTTATAAAGATCACCATTTCAATTTCTAAAGGTTTCAAGATACGGTTTCTAAAAGCCTAAAACAGCAATTTTCTCTGCCTGGTATGTTAAACCTATCGTATTAAGTTTATTTCTTTCTTAAATGAAATAGAACGTTGGTGTAATGACGTCTGTGTTAGAATATGTCCTTGCTCAAATTTAATATATTTAGAACTCAAACCGCACCTTAAGTAAACACTTCTATCATATTTACATTTTCATTTTCTTTTGATGGTTTTTACGAAAGAGAACATATTTCAACCGAAATTTTGGAATTCCAATCTTATTTCGATTTCGGAGTAGTCGAACCACTTTCAAAATATAAAAATGTCATGAAAATCTTTAGCCTTTCTTGTCGCTTATGTCGAATCTTTTTAACAGGTCTAATGAAAACATAGCTCTCTCTTGCAGGTGCTGTTAATCTGAACACCTTGTCTGACGGAAGCTGAGCTGTCCAAGTCTTGTGTTCGAGGAATTTTCATCTTTAAGGCTAATTTCCTCTTCATCACGGTTAACATTAATTAGCGTAGACTTATGGTTAATTATTACCCTGAATGGAAAACAGATGTATGTCCTTAGTAAAAGACAATTCTAGCTAATTTTTAATGCAAAAGGGAGAAAACAACACTAGATTTTGGTACTTCTCAGCACATTTTCCCTCATGTATTTCACGGTAAGGTTCGGCGCTGGATAGAAGGTTTAATTATAGCAGTAAACGCCGATCTTTATTTTAGAAAGCATTATTTTTCCCTCTTAGAAAGTGAAAAATATGCAGTTTTGTTAAGTGGGGAAAAATTCTTTTAGAAATGATTATTTTTTCCTCTTAGAAAATGAAAAATATGCGGTTTTGTTAAGTGGGAAAAATTCTTTTACTTTCATGGGCTTTATATTATTGATGCGTCATAGCAAGTTTCTATCCCCCCAACCCCCTCCTCTTGGCTCCTAGCTGACAAATATCAAAAAGTAATCCCATTCACTGAAAGTTTCAGTAAAAGATTTTAATAGTCGAAACTATTTCGGTGAGAGGTCGTTTAACTTGAATCCAGATTTACATCAAGGCAGGTCAACGTTCTTTTAAAATGATTTTAGTAGCGTTAAGACGTGGAAAACTCGGGATCATATTCAAATAAATAGGATTCATCTTCAATGTAGGTTGCAGTGAATTTGTGATTTTGTACCCACAAATGTTATGCCCTGAAGCTTAAACCGGACTATCTCGTAACTTGCATAAATACTTATAAAAGGTCCTCATCTCTTGTAAACCAGAAACAGTCTTTGGCATCTCTTTGTCGTCCTGTGAGAAAACTGTCTAGTAACCACAAATTTAAGTTCTAAAGCTCAAGCCACAATCAAAACCCCCCACACAACGTAGCTGAAATGAAATCGTTTGCTTATTCAAAAAGAAAATGAAGCTCTCCTCTCCTCTCCTTCTCGTTCGTACTCAATATGAAAAAAAACACAAATGCTGAACCGCAAATTTAATTTCTTAACCCCACGCCACTATAACAAATTCTCATTCTTTGCAAATGGATAAGAAAATTCGTTATCTCCACGGCTAAACCAGCACAAATTTTGTATCTTTGTTTTCGAGTTTGTAAGTGGTTTCGACTGACAAGTACACTGGCGCGTCGCCTTTGTCGCTTCCGCATCAGAACCGCTCAGTAACAGCTTATCAGGGGTGACAATCAAACCCGGTACCTCCACATGTACAGTTCGAAACCACGTACGACCAGAGTTAATTTAGATTTGACTCAACTAATCACGCTTATCAAAAAACCTTTAATGGATGAGAAAATATTTGCCATAGCAGAGTTTGACGCTGTATTTGCTAAGGTTTCCTGATCACAGCGCAAATATTTTCGCATTCTGTGTACACTACAAAATAGTAACAAAAATGATCTGGCGCTCTCTGGAGTTAAATATTGACCCTTTTAATAAATTGTCATGAATCTTAAAGGCAAACAAAGGGCTGTAAAAAGCGCAATGTTAGCTAGCAATGCGACTAAAATCGGACATATCCAAATCTACGCTTTACTGGTTATCGCTAATCCAAAAGTGAAACGATTTAACACAACAAGAATTTTGTCAGGGTCCCAACAAGATTGCAATGATTTTCGAACGCACGCTCGTGTTAACTTAAAAGAGAACTTATTCTATAATGAATAAGTTTATTTTTAAGCCATTCTACTTGCGCAGCTATATGCTATATTTAACTCATCCATGAACCGCTTGTAGCCAAAATGTTCGTAATAGGTGTTGATATTGTTTTTAAACAAAAGCGATGAATCATAGATCTTCTCTTTTGTGCTTATAAACTCACTGAATCTAACAAGGGTCACAGAGAACCCTTTTAAGCGCCTTATGAACTTGACGCTGTCGAGTGGTGCTCTTGATTCTATGCGATAAACATATTTTCGATTAAATTCTTCAACATTTAAAGTTTAATTTACGCTAAAGTCAGGGAAGAAAACTCGGTTCGACTTTTGAAAGTGAAAAACTCACCTCACAAGGAAGCAATCGATCCGTTCATAAACTTGATAAGCGGGACTGTCTGCTGGAAAGTAACAGAATATCAAGGATGTCAACACTTTTCAAGATATCAGTCTTCTGAAAATGTCATACGAAAGAATTATTGGTCAACCTGGCGAATATAAAAAAACTTACAAAGGCGGCAAGTTTCTTTGATGTTCAAATCAATATACTCATCACTTTCTTATGGTACTTGCCTTTGACATGAATACCGGTGTTAAGTTAAGAGCTTATTATGTAGCGAATCACTTAAAGAATATCCGAATAAAATAAGCAAGCGCTAATTTCTCCACATCCTGTTTTTGACTTAAGAAGTTTTCCTTTTCGTCCATGGCATGAAAAGCAATGGACAGAGTGGAGAAAAGTTTAACTTTAGTTAAAGTAATTTTCTTTTTTCTATGATTTGAATGATAGTTTTGTTACCGCAAACTGAAAATGTGTTCTTGTAATTGTTCCAGAACAAAGCGATATGAAAACAATTCCGCCATGTATAGCGGGCGCAAATAAAGGAATATTTTTAAAGCGTTGTTTGCAATCTTAAATATAGGTTTTGAAGCGCGGTCAGATCATATGCAAACAAAGCAGTACGTCTCATTAATCGAACCAAACTCATCCGTCGCCCAAGAAGAGAAACCTCTAGCTTCTATCTTATTAATTAAGCTGGTAATGAATTGTTGCGGCAACTTTGAAATGCTTCACAGGAGCTAAGAGAATAGGAAATGCTTGTGAAATTGTTAATTTTCGGAAATAAAAGCTCGTTCCGAGTTGCAGAGCTACGAAGGCGTGACTCGTTATTAAAAGAGTATTTGAGAATGACCCAAATGTCAATTCATTATAATAGCTTAGTATTGTTTGAATGACCATCACTTCTAGCGTTAAACCTGAGAAAAAAAGTTTAATTCTCTGAAACAAAGAATTGCTGTAAAGAATTACCAGCCGGCAAAGTATGCTATTTTTATTATTGTTGCCGGTAAAATAAGCTAAAACAGAAGCTCTACTGTCGTCTATTGTGGATTACTCACTTTTCTTTTAAAACAGATATGAACTCAAAAGAATAAGTCTATATTAAACAAAGCATTTTTTCAATTACCGTTTTCTATTTTAATTATCTCTTTTTTTACAACTCCGTGGCCGATTGTCAGTTTTTATTCGCTAAAGTAATGGACTTCAAGTTACCTTTTTAATATTTCAAAATCAGAAATGCAAATGTATGAATTCAAATGGTTTTTTGTACGTTTATCTACCAATATTTCTTAAAACAGTAAAATAACTTCTCTTATCACTCATTTTACAAGGAGTAAATAACCTATATCGAAGGGTAGATAATGATTTTATTTCTTTACTTATTTAAAAATTGCAATCAGTATTTTTTTTATTGCTGAAAAGATTAAGAGGACAAAAATGTTAATGGGCAAATAAAAACTTGTTCAACAATGAATCGCACGAGAAACAGATAGTTTTCTAAGTGAAAACAGTTTCTTTGATACTAACATTCATCCTTCCCCCCTCCGACCCTACCGTTTCTTTTTGAACCTCTTTAGACTGGCAAAAATTTTTTTGGTTGAGAAATTTTGACTTCTGCAATTTGTCTTGTAATTAATCAACCACTGTTCTCATGGTCAATGACACAATGATCGGTTGAAATTTGAAAATGATGAAGAGGAGAACGTTTATACGAAGCGGCGAAAGTTTGAAGAAGTTGAGCGCATGACACCAAAACACCTGCTAAAACCCGGTCGTCATTTTCAGTCTAACAATTTATTGATTCTTTCCCCCTTGTGATGCGCAAATTAAAGGAAAAATTCTCACAAAATCCCACTTTCAGTTTGTAGAATCTTGATTAATAAATAGTACCTCGCAAAAGTAAGGCCAAAGAGGTTTCATTTGAACGGTTACACCGTAGGATTTTGGTCGCAAACTCTCAAAAACAATTGACAAAGTTTCTCATCAAAACTCATTTGCAAACTACAATAGGACAGAGAATGAAGAGCTCAACTCTTACATTTAATCTGCTTATACACCAACTATGGTTAAAGCACTTTGGCTTCAATAGGTTTGCGCGTTTGCGGAGTCATCTGATCTTTTTGCGCAGCGGGGATGCGTTGCGCAGTTAGGAGCCTAGCAAAACCGGAGAAAAGCAATAACTTCACCTTGCATGCATGAGCTTATAAACAACTGTTCATTTACGGGTAAATAACAAGAAAACACCGCCAAATCGGTTCTCTTTGAGAATGATATAAATTACATCACGGAAAGATGGTCCTTAAGCTTAAAATATGACGTATATTTACAATTTCCTTTCCGCCACAATGCGTGATGGAGCCGCCACTCGTGCCGACCCTTGAAAACAAAAAAAACGCGACGCGTGTCTTTTTTTTTGTTGTGACACATTCCACAATGGGAAAGTTACAGAAATGTATCATTCAGTTTACGCTTTTATTCAAAATAATGACAACTTCCAAATGTTATTTTGCAACTATAATTATGCAGTACTACAGACTTATAGGCTCTTTTCTTTTCAGTGACGAGACTCAATCTCCAGTCTGAAAAGTTAACCCATAACGCCTAATTCTTCCCAAAAGCCTTCGCGAAGATGATCACAGTCACAACTCCGGCTTAAAAATTTCTGGGCACATGGGC
The DNA here is from genome assembly GCA_964035525.1 of Porites cylindrica. NCBI lineage: Eukaryota > Metazoa > Cnidaria > Anthozoa > Scleractinia > Poritidae > Porites > Porites cylindrica. The sequence goes on along the minus strand of OZ037787.1, from coordinate 4,654,146 downwards.
ATGACTCAAATAAGGTTTGACGCAATAAGTTAACCGTTATTTAAAAAACCTGACTTGATTGACTTGGTAACTTGTCCACAGTTTAGAACGATCACGCTGACGAAACCTTTTAACTCGCCAAACAAAAGCAGCTCTACAGCATAATTTTCTTACGTAATATACAGACGGTGACTGAGGCAAATAAATGAAGTATTTGGTGACTAGTTTAAGGAGTAAAAAGTTTATGAAAACATTTAGGGTTAAATAAAGTAGGTAAGATAAAGGAATTGTAATATTTAAGGATTTCAGCCACAGAATCAAGAGGTAGAACCACCTCGTAAAGCAAAATATACATTAAATACCACAGGATTTAAAATTTAGAACACCATACAATTTTACCCTCCACAAGTAAAAGATTTATACGTTATTTTTTACCCCTCAGTAACATATAACATATTTTACGCGTATACTGAGCTCTACGGGGTGACACATCACCTAATAATTTAACTGCACGAAGAATTAGCACACAGGTTTTGGATTCACTCAGGGCCGAAAACTTAGTTTTACGCATTTGTTTGTTAAAGTAATATCGTACTGGGGCAACACAACCAAGCACTTTCTAAATCGTTAGTTCTCCAGTTACACTGGACGAAGAGAGAATATATGGAACAGAGAGGAAATCTTCGGGCGGAGGGCGGGATATGTGAATTTCCCTAAGATTGTACTTAAACGGAAGTCTAACTCCTGGGATGTCCGCATGTTTTAATTGATTGTTTGAAACGTCATGAAGTCCAGGCACGACTTCCTCAAAGCAAACAATTCAGACTATTTTAATGGCGACACACCAAGAGAGCATAACATCCCCTTATTCTCTCTCTCTTTCTCTCTCTCTCTTGGAACATTGAATAAAGGTTTGCCGACTTCTCCGGAAACCTCGAAACTTCCGATTAATACCAATCGTTTAATTGGTCTAAAAATAACCTTGGATGAAATTAGCATACCGTATTTATTCGATTAACCGCCCTGGGCGCTTATTAAATTTTTGGACCGTGAGAGTGGGCGCATATTCGAGGTGGGCGCTTATTCCAGGCTGGGTGCTTATTAAATTTTCAGTATTTTCAGCAAGTGTAGTATATTTATTTTGCAACAAAACAATAAATGGTAATGACAAAACGCGAAGATGTAACAAAGCAAGGTTCCTATAAAATACTTTGAAGAAAACTCAGTCTTCGGGGAAGTCTCTTATTAGTACTTATTCAATTTTTGGGGGGTGGGGTGGGGTGGGGTGGGCGCTTATTCGAGGCTGGGCGCTTATTAACTTTTTCTACCTTTGGGATGGGCGCTAATTCGAGGTGGGCGCTAATTCGAGGTTGGGCGCTTATTCGAATAAATACGGTATCCCAGTGCCGTATCCAGACCTTGAGATAAGCGGGGGGGGGGGGGGGGGGGGGGAGGGGAGCCCGGTCTCCAAAAAAAAATTTTCCGCCCTTGACCCCCTGGGCCCCTGCCTCCCCTGGATCCGCCACTGTATCCCAAGGGGTAGACGGGGCGTTTTTCTCTCTCTCCTATCATTCTATCTCGACAAGACCCAAAATTATTTATTACTTTAAACGTCAATAATTGCCAAGGGCGACTCTCTCTAGTGATTTGCCATGCGTCAAGTTCACATTTTACAATAATTTTTCTGTACAAAATAACGGTTTAGTTTACATTCTGCTATTCGGGCACCAAGCTACAACAGTCTAGAAAACTACAGAGTGAAAACGCTTTATAAAAGCAAATAGTTATTACAATTCGCCAATGATAACTTTGAACGCGTTCAGGTAACAGATTAAACACAAGAGGAAGTGTTTCATCAAAAAGTCAAACAACGAAACGGGCGTGGAAAATGTGGAACTTTTGATGTGATTGTGAGAAGCGAAACAAAGTGTCGAGTGTTCATTTAACCTCTCAAAAAATTGACGATGTAAAAACGAATAGTTTTTCTCAGAGCGCCCAAAGAGGCGCGATGATTTGACCTTGAGATATTTGCACAAGCTGAGCAAAATGCTTCACAGTTAAGGTTGTTTCTTCCACTGTTCATAGTTGCATGGATTACCAATACAATGTTAATTTTAATTAATAACTTTTTGAAATGTTTCCAATCACGTGGAAACATCACGTTTCCAATCTAGTGTTTGAAATTTAAATCTGCAGAATCGCCGGTGCCATTTATGAGCATATGTTTGCTCGAGGAGAATCGTTTTCAACTAAAAGAAGCTCATTATTTTGAGAATAAATTAAAAGATTTTTACATTAATTGACTATTTTATATATTCTTGTCTTTTTTTCCCACTTGATGGTGAATAAAAGAAATCACCATTGAAAGGATAATAAGTGATATTTTCTAAAAGGAAAATGATGGAGACTTTTGACTGCTGTTGAGATCGTACCGCTCTTGAGAAGAACGAAGGTGGTAGTCCCAAAATGAAAGTTGGTCCCAATATGAAATGAACTGGAACGACTAAAATAGTAAAGTTTTGCTCGCCTGAGAAAACAGTCCACGTTTCCTCACGCCACCGATGGTTTCCCGCGAAATGGCGTTTGAAAAACGAGGGCGGAAATTCCGTACCGATGACGGGTCACTACGCAGATCTGGGTGGTATTTCCGATTGGTTGCAGCAATCAGAAGTACTACCCACATCTGGGTTGTGACACGTTATTAGTATGGAATTTCGCGAGGAAACCAGTGGTGGCCTCGCAAAATGTCGACTGTTTCCTCAGGCTGAAGTTTTGCGTTTATAGTTCGAAAACTGCGAACCCCTACTTAAGACTAGTATACCTCTTTATACAATTCGATACAATACATAGAGGATCTTACATGGCCGCTCGGAGATACGAAATTACTCGCAGAGAACGAGTGAAATGTTTATTATATAAACACCAATGAAACACCAACACTTAAGTATATTTTTGCTGCGATATATTATAACCACAACAACAGTGATCTTTTCACGTGTGAACGCGAAAGCTTATCTGGCATTCATCGGTATTTACAGTACAGTACTCCTTTAATGGCCGTTTTGAGCATGACGCTCGTTTCTATAAGCATTACACCGGTCAATCGTGACTAGGTGACGTTAAATTTGCAAACAACTACTGCTCTTGTCTTTCGGTGGTTTCTTCAGAGCTACCAGAGGCTACTGTTTCTCTAGCATCTTGCCTCCATTTCATTCGCCTGTTTTGAAACCATACTTTAACTTGGTTGTCAGATAACCCCAGCATGGACGCCAGCTGGTGGCGATCAGCTTTTGTTAAATATTTCTGAAGCTGGAACCGTTTTTCTAGGCCCTTCCTCTGTAGATTTGAAAACACTGCTCGTGTCCAGGGCCTCCTTGGCTTTCTCGGTTTTGGTTGGCCGGGTAAGACTTGACCCGGTATAGTTTTATTGAGAACTGTGGCACTGTAGTCTCCATAAATTCCTATAGAATTAACAGTGGATTGTAAATTAAATGTTATTCACTTGCCGAGAAAAATATATCAAACTTTTGATATGTCCACTCCAATAGTTACAAGGAGTGAGTGATGTAGTAATAGCTAAAGGTCACAAGAGCCAGAGCGGAACGGTGTTTGCCCAACAATGCGTGCGTGCTCTCATTAAAGAATTTTAGAGTTGAGGTTTTAGAAAACCTAGCCGTCGAGTGAATGTGAGGCTGAGATTGAACTTGTTTTCATACAAACCTCCTTTGTTTTCTTGCCGAAATTATGCTTGAAAACTATTGTTTAGCATAAGAACAACATAATTTCAAGGAAGCAGGAAGGGTAGTACCAAAACAAGGTCAACTTCATCCTCGTTTCCATCTATAACTGCAAAACATGCCCCATTCACACCAGCTAAACATGTTTAATTAAACTTGGTATAAAAAATGAACAACAGTAACTGGAAAACTTAAACACAGGTTTTTACACAGAATTCAACTGAATTTTAACATGTTAGATAATTACACTAAATTTGCTATCAATCAAAGTACAGTAAACAACTTTTTTAACAAAAAAATTTGATACGAGTTAAAGTAAACAGTTTTAAAACATGTTTAAGCTTTGATGCGAGTGGGACAATAGTCTATTATTGATTAAGGAGGTGACACCAAGGTGACGTAACATCTAACGATGTTGCTGTCCTTGATCTACCTTGCTTTGTGACAAGCGTGATAGTAATAGACCCGAATTGCAGCCACATAAGAACGAATAGGAACTGTGTGTGGAGCATAAGCAACGACCACTACGGCGGCAGTGAAAACGTCGCTTTAAAAAATGAATTTAAGTTTTTCAAACTTCATCGCTACTATTTGGAACCTTTCAATTTGTCAAATGTAAGCAATTTTCCTGGAGTTGAATTCTTAAGGACTTTATCTAGGTTCAAAGAGAGAAAGGGAAATTTTTCGTCGTACGTGCACGTCCTCCATAAAACGTCGCATTAGGAGGTTTCAAATCGTAGTGGTGCAGTGGACGTCAACGAAATGTACTAAAAAGCGGGATGCACGTGCAGAGCCGTTGTTTTGCTCATAAACTAATTGCTTTTTGGGCGATTTACTTGTGGTCGTGGTTGTTTAAGCTCCGTTTTGTTTGGTTCTGGACTGATTTTATACGCATAAAAATGCGGGCATGAGTTGTACTTGGTCAAGAGACGATAAAGGACCTTCATCCCCTATTGACTAGGTTTATCTACTTTACAGGTAATAAATGCCATATCTTACCCGATATCGAGCTGTATGAGTAAGGGATGTGGGTGTGACACGTGTCACAAGTAGGATGAAGTAAAGATCCGCACAGGAATGGTTGGTGGTGTGCAGTGAAGTACGGTGAAGTCCAATATGTCGCGTGAAGATGATCACATGTGTTAGGAACCACTGAATATGCCCCTAAACAAAATATCAATGAAGACAATCAGACCTTAACCGGATAAATGCTCACTGGTATTTATCTGGTCCAAGAACGCAGTATTTCCCTTTTTGTCCTCATTGTACGTTTCTTGGAAATTATATTCCTGGGCCGGGTTCTTCAACCTGGGTTACGATAACCCAGAGTTGGTGCGAAATTTGAATTCAGATATGAAAGCTTAAAAAGCTAATTCAGTTCAATTCCTTTTGTCTACAATTTGATGATTGGATGCTGTAATATAAATAGAATAGTAAAAATTGTCCGAGAAAATGCTTTTGATGAAAAGAAAAGGAGACCCAGGTTAAAACTTAACCCCAGGTTAGTGCTGATCGGCCTTTCAAACAACTGGGCCCTGATCATGAGCCGGGCTCTTCCCTGGGTTAAGACAACCCAGGATTTAGTTCTAAATTTAGATTCAAATATGAATATTTTGAAAAGCAAATGAAGTTTAATTCATTTTGTCTACAATTTGATGATTGGATGCTCTAAAACGAATACAGAAAATTATCCCAGAAAATGCCTTTGAATTAAAGAAAAAGAAATCGGATTAACATTTAATCCGAGCTACCAGATGGATCACTAGGTCTGATGATGATTATGATACTAGACTATCTAAGCTAAAATTGTTGTCATTATCTAATAGGAGGTTCACTAGAGATGTTACATTTTTTTTAATGTAATTAATGGACATTATGATATTGACATTTCAAATAAGCTCATATTTTGTAAGGACAGAAATACAGGTTATAACTTAAGGAAAAATGACACACAGGACCTTGTTCCAAATTTTAGTAGAACTGATGGTTTTAAATATAGTTTTTTTAACCGTGTTGTAGATGAATGGAATGGTTTACCCAATCATATTAGAGAATCAAACAGTATTGCAACTTTTAAAAGAAATGTGTTAAGCCTTGTTAAGGATAACTAGAACATTTATATTTCTATTTGCATATATTTTTCTTATATGTTAATTAGTGGGGGCATCCCTAGTATGGCGCATTGGTGCTTTTGGTTGTCTCCTTCTCCACAACTTTTTTTTTTCTTTTTTTGTTTGTTTGTTAAAGTAGTGTTAGCTTATTTCATTTCATTATTTGCTTGTTATGCAGTGGAGTGAATCTGTAATAAATAAATAAACATTTAACCCCAGGTTAGCGCTAATCGGCCTTCAAACAACTCGGCCCTGAGTGCAAGGCTATCATGTAAGCAATGCATACGTTTAGCATTCAGATTTTGTTGTTTTTGTTGTTTTTTCATTCAGGCAAGTAGATAAGCCTGCATCTGCCGTGGGAGTGGCACATGGGGGATACGAGATGATGTTAAGAGTTAAAAGCACGACCTCTCAGTCAATAAGCGGTTACTCGGAACAGTTTTTTCTTAAAGATAGATTTTAGCATTTTCTGTAGAACAATATGGAAACAGTATCAAGGGAAAGGTGCTGCTCATCTTTCCCTGGTCGCATCTTCCACGCACTTCCCTCAATAATATTGAATCTTAAGAGACAAAGGAGAGAGACTAGGGACGAGCAAAGCCGCGTTTCTGCAGAAAAGTTGTCCCGGGAAGGAGATTAACCCTCCCAGCAGATTCAACTTGAACGAGGTTTTATATGAGAGAAAAGTTGCCCCCTTAAGCGATGATCCCCCTCTCCCCGCCCCTTCCCCCACGGGTAAGGGGTTGGAGACGTGTGTGACATTCCATACTAGCTCGGATCTTGTACAGTACTGCAAAAATTACCACAGGAAACTTTCATTCAAATTTTAAAGTCAACGTTTTATGCTGTGCTTGTAAAAGAAAGTACCACAGAATAGAAGCTACCATCAAAATGATTTCATCTTCGTTATAAGCTTAGGCTTCCAAGGAATCAAAACTGTGGCTACCTATGTAAGTCAGACATAAAAGACCCCTTAGCTATCTAAAGCACAATGTTCTTCAGTCAATTATTTATCAAAGATTTCTCACGAGATTTAGTTTTATTACACGAAATATTACCACAAAACAGAAACACTTTTGAATACTCGGCGAAAGTTCTTAGATATCATGGTGTATTTCTTAGCTTTTTCATACTGTTGCGACACCTCGCCCCATGTGAGGGAATCCAAGACAGTCTTGGATTGTAGACTCCAAGCCGGGGATTCCGGATTCCACGTACTGGATTCCAGTCTTTGTCAGTGGAACTTGGATTCCGGATTCCAATCGTTTTGGGATTCGAATTTCTTGAGTTGTTTTCCGGATTCTTAAGCCTAGGATTCCGATTCCGGATTCCACGAGCAACAATTTCCCAGTTTTCGGAATCCAAATTCGCTTTCACGGGGCATGACACTGTTGATCATCAAGGGGGCCGAGAAAGGGATATCCGTTTGAGCCTGCATGTTTTGGTACTGACAAACTTCATGTTTTCAATTTTGAAGTGATGATTTTTGAGGGCAACCTTTGCATCAACCTTTTCAACCCCAATTTACAATGAAAGGAAAAATTGATTTTTTGTTTGTACAATGCCAAGCAAGAATTGCTGAAAAGCTCTGTCGAAGAGGTTTCATGTGAACAGTAACATCAAAGGAATTCATCCACAGACTCAAAAGTTAGAAGCACCTTGTACAGCATAATAAACAATACGAAAGGAAAGTACTGCTCAGTAGCTTTCATTTGAATGGTCACACCATAGGATTTTATCCACAGACTCAAGACTTAGAGCCACCTTGTACAACATAATAAACAGTACACACCGCTCTGTAAAAGACCCAGTGAAACCCTACCCAGTGGTTTAAATTCAGTCTACCCGTGATAATTTAGCCTCTCCGATACCCGGCTAATAGTTTGTTTCTACCCAGCTGATTTTTTGCTTCCCCGGGCACTTTCTATCACGACTTTTTTCTACAAGACAAGAGTATTTCGTTGGTCATGTTTGTTTAAAAGGACAAAAATACGAAACATTATTACCATCTGACAAAAACAAAATACCGAGGGTAAAGGTAATCTGTCTCGCATAAAAAAAAGTGTAAATTTTTTAGTTCTTCTCGCTACAGCAACATGTTAAAGATGTTCAAAGTTTTTATGTCACTAAAGATGTAAGGCCTGCCACCCTTTCTGCTTTTATGGGAAGTACACAACTAAGACGAAAAAAACAAGTGGAAAATAGACCAACCCAGTGACCTTTACTCCGAGAACCCAGTGAAGAGTTAGATTGCACTGGGTCTGTTACAGAGGGTGTCACTACCACAGGAAAGTACTGCTCAGTAGCTTTCATTTGAATGGTCACACTATAGGATTTCATCCACAGAGTCAAAAGCTAGAACCACCTTGTATAGCATAATAAACAGTACCACAGGAAAGTATTGCTCAGTAGCTTTCATTTGAATGGTCACACCATAGGATTTCATCCACAGACTCAAAAGTTAGAACCACCTTGTATAGCATAATAAACAGTACCACAGGAAAGTACTGCTCAGTAGCTTTTTATTTGAATGGTCAATCTTTAGGATTTAAGCCACAGGCTAGTCAAAAAGTAAGGGCTGCCTTTTATATCTCTTTAGTTGACTCAGTGGGTGTGAATGAGTAATTCCTATGAGAAGCAAACACTGTAATGCAGGTGAAAAGCTATTTTTCACTTGTTTACCGTGAAGCAAAATCTTCCTTCTTTAATACACACTAGCTAGCGAAGCGGCACTTTGTGAGGTTAATCGCCTCTCGTTTAATTTCCGTCGTTGGAGCATGATCGAAAAAACAACAGACAAAGTTACTTTCTTTCACTTGTTGTTTTTGAAATATCAAGATATTGCTGATATTGACCGCATCTTCAGGCCGGCATTACCGTGCTTATCTCATTATGAAAACATTTCATGACGTATTGCCGAGTCCACTTTCCCTTCGTGGGTGGGAGAAATTTGAAAAAATAACTCACCCTCGATAACATCTATAGTCCCCCAGCTGCCAATGTTAACCTTACATTACAATAAGCAAGAAGGAAAACAAGGAAAGCTAGCAAAAGAATGCTATTGTTGTTGATGGTAACAAAGAAATTGGAATCATCCCCTTAATTAATCGTGTTCTTTTGCTCAATTAGTAGTGCAAATGAAGTTGTTGATGATACATTGCTTTATACTGGCTCCTTGAATTTTCGGCCCTCCTCTAATTTAAAGAAAATAGACATGATGTGTGAAAGATTTGCCAGATATGAATGGCTGATTATAGCATTATTGTCTAATTGAACTGTACTAATTATCTTGCGGGTGGCTTATTTTTATTGAAGAAAATATCAAATGTAAAAAGAATTACCACAAGAAGTTTAATAGAGATTTGTGAATAACTGTTTTAAGACACTACAAATTACACTGAAAGCTTACAGTAACCCTATTATCCTGCCTATGTACTGAAAACAACATCTTTTTAAAAAGTCCTCCAGAAACGTGTTATGCACTTTTAAAAACACGTGTGGCTCCATTCACGAAAAAGCTTTTCTCTCGACATCAATGACGTCTTTCTTGCAAGGCCAAAGAAAAATGCACTGGAAAAGGATTCTTTAGTTAAAATTAAGGGGTATTAGGGAATTAAAAACTAAACGAGTTTGATAAGATATTCATGTAATCGAGGAACCTTTCTCACGCTACCCAGAAAGTTCTCGTGATGTATGTTATAAATAGTCCTTTGTGAGTTTTGAAAGGAAAATAGTTTTGTTATGCAGTAAAAATATTTGTCTTTCCGATACGTTGACGAATGATGTCCATCTCAGCTTTTATCGCATTCATAAAAAAAGCAATGCAAACATGTAAATGGATTTTAGAAAACTGATTCAATCTATTGGGGCGACTCTTTTGTTTAGCTATTGTTGGAGTGTCGCCCATTGATTTCATTTAACTTGAACTTCATTCTCTTTTCTACTTATTCAGGGTGATGTTCTCTCCCCAGCACAAAGGAATTGCCATCTAATCCATTTTTCGCAAGTCGGATGGGATGATTTGTGTACGCAAGTTTTGTTTGAACTTATTTTGGGCGTGGCGCTGTGATAACTGCTTTGACAGCTATTAGAAGAAATAAGGCTTTTGGGTTTGGTTAGAAATGTAATACACCACTAACAGAAACCTCTTACCACTTGAACGTGTCAACCTTAAAAAATCTAGAGCATTTTTCGTTTCCTCCATTGCGCAAAAAAAAAAAAAGCGATGCTTGAGATTTTAGACTATCCCTCCTTCACGACATAGCGATCGCGCGGCTGTCGTCAACTTTATTGAGAGTTGTTATTTGTCACCGCAAGAGCGATAATAATAAAGTGATAAATTTATAGAATGGAGCGAAATACCAGCTGTTTTTTTTCTTAACGAAGGAAAGGAAAATAAAAGATGGTATTAAATCTCGTGTTTTGAAAGCCTTTGCCTGGAACGATCCCATGCTGTGTTTGCAAGTCCACTAATGCCCGTCGTATGTCTTTTTGTGATCGAAAGTACTGATCAAGTATTTTTAGCGTTTAGCGGATAAATAGATGGCCTATATAGGCTAAACAATCTATTTTACCTATTAAAATAATGATAGTTCTCAGTCATTGGCGGCCAACAAATGCTCGATAGAACTTAAAGATTTCAAAAACAAATCTCTTGATATCAAATTGATATGTTTTGACTTAAACTTGCAACCTCTTTTAACGCCAGACGGATTTAGTCTTTGGTGTTTTGAATCCCCGTAAAACCTTTAACAGAGTTTATGCGTTGTTTGTTATCATACAACCCGTTCAAAAAGAAACTGTTTCTAGTCGGCTCTGTTTGTGCTATCGTATTTTTGAAGTGTTGAACTAAAAACAAGTGAGATTTACAGAAAATGAGAACGAACCTCCCGAAACGTGTTACTTTCTACTATTTCAATGCATTAATAAAGCTAGTAAAAGATTGGCGAAAAGAACTCATTCGCCTCGTTGAAAGTTGCAAACTTTCTTATGTGTGCCTTAAGAAAAAACAACGGGTAAGAGACTATATTTTGAAAACAAATGCGAAAGACATATATTAAATTTACTTCGAGTATTGCCTTGCATTAAAAGAAATTTCGGCATGTTAGTTGGCCCTTTAATTAAGTATGACACTGTTTCAAACTAACAGTAGCTTTAAGCCCTAGTACAGTAGACGTAAGATGACTCTTTGTCTATTCATCACACAAAAATCGTACTCAAGGCTCATTCCCTCGCGTTAAAGTTTACCAAAAAACACTTTCTATACAGATACAAACTACAAAACTGCTCTAAACACACTACCATTAATTAAAGGACGGCAAGGTTGATTCCTACTCGAAGAAAAATGAGAATTGATAGTTACTAGGCTTCACGCTTAAATAGATGTCAAATATACGATCATTTCATCAGTTTACCGATAAACCAGGTTTGTAGTTATTACAAACTGACATCGCCCCATACACGTAGTTAAAATGGATCTTGCTAAGTTAGTACATTATTAAAGCGTTTATAAGATCATATAAAGTTCTTCGATGTTTCAACACATTGTCTCTGTTTGCTTCAGCAATTGAGTCGCTTGCGAGTGAGTGAAATAAAATTTATTCAAAGAAAAGCGCATTAAGGGATGGTCGAAAGTTGGTACTTCAGGGAAATCAGTTGGAGTTTACCGTATGATAAAGTTATGAACAATTCATCTTTTGGGCGTATTTTCAGTTGAAATTTCAGTAGTGAGAATGAAACTCGCAGAAAATGTTTTTCACTTCTTTTTTAATTTGTAAATTCTAAACTTCTTTCTTCCTTTCTTTCCCACACCCCAAAACTATTCAATTTCCAGAGCCTTCATTCGTTATTTTCCTTAGGCGTGAAAACGGAAATGTAACTCAAGGAAAAACTCTCTGAAGTTTAACTACAGATTCCAATTTTGATTACCTTTTCTTTATTGGCAACGTAAATGGTTTTCACGCCCTGCCAAATTAATAAAATTACGTCGGAAGTTTGATTCAAAGGCATCGACAAATGAAATTGATAGATTTGTCAGGCCTTGCTGACTGAAACATGAACTGCAGACGAAGCCTTAAGGAAACCGGTCGGTATACAGGAGAGATGTCTTTAAGATGATCTAAAGAACTGCTCAACAAAAACAAATGGTTGTTATGTCTGTTTGGAAATAACAGCCATTTCTTTTTGTTGATCAGTCCTTACAGAACACTCTTTCGCACCTTTTTGGAAGCTTATAAAATGAAAGAAGAAAAGGAAAAGAATCATCGAAGCAAACTAGAGAGAAACGCGATGATTTCTTTTTCGTTGACTATAGAATTGCTCCGGTTTTTACTTCATCTCTTTTGTGAAACAGCATCCTTGTAATCATGAATAAGAACCAGTCAATTTGAAATCTCACGAGACGAGATTCACGCTATCATATCACTTAATAAAATAAACCAGTGACATAAATTTGTTTTATTAGTTTCTATGAATTGATCTGTTCGCATGTCAGAATATTTTGAAATTGTACACAATGAGCAAGTCCATGGGAAACTACAATATAAGATCGACTGCGAATTTTTAAACTGTTTGTTGTTAGCTTTTCTTTTTCACTGATTTACAGTCACCATTTGAACCTAACGTTTAGCACCCAATTGTAAATTGTAAATTTGGTTTTAAACGTTACATAGCACCGAGTCATTTTTCCTCTGTAATTTCGTATCTTGCGTCGCCTTCACAAACTAAGTACACAAAGACAGCTTGCTGAGAAAGTTCCCTCCAAAAATTGTCAGTGCCGACTAGCAAATCATGAGGAATATACTTTCCGTTTGACAGGGATAACAAGTCGGTATAAAAAATTCGTAAGTAAACTGCGCACTGAATCTAGAAGAACTATTTGCCGACGAAAGACGAGAGCAAATTTCTGGTCTTTTCTTCTGTAGAGCGATATCCACTCCAATAGTTTTATTCGCACAAGAGCGCAACTTCCGCAAATATCTCTTTGATACAATGAATACACTACTATTTCCGTTGTTTGATCGGTCTAGTAAGCCCCTTTGTAGTACGTTTAAGATTTTAAATTACATTTTTAAGCTTTTAAGGGCAACCCCCCTCCTTGAACAGTTGTTTTGTTTTGTTTTTTTCTGTTCTACGATCTCTACTAGATAACAACCTTGGAAAGCATATCCGACAAATCGCTCTAATTGATTCGTGAATAAACAACTCAAAGCGTTCAATGTTTTCACCATGGCCTGTTCACCTGTGGTTTGATTTGATATTTACGAGATAAGGCCAAAACATTATAACTGTTTTGGATACCCGAAAGAATAGCAGTGCTATGGTATTTCTTTAATTAACGGCTGCATTACGCTCCGCTTTTCAAATGAAAGTGTCGCCAAGACGGTTTAATGATCAGTAAAAGCTGTGTCTGATTTCTCTGTTCTGTACCAGCATATTCCATCTCTAGCCAGAAACGCTTAAAAATTCTAAAATGGATTATTACCTTCGCGACATATGAGTTCCTATCAACAAGCCATGTTTCTCCATGATTAGCTGAAACCGGTCATAAACAATCTAATTTTACCCTTTTTTGTATCATTCAGAGAGATAACATCGTAAAGCGTGAAAAGTTCATCGCATGTCTGGTTACTCTTTCCATAATGTGCCAATCTGTGAAATTTTCACTCATACTCTGTCAAAATCCATTAAATCGTTTATGATACATTTATGAGAGAAATACACTTAATATCTGCCCCATCGAGCTGTACAAAATAAAACATATCCTTGTTAATAACATGATGCAGAACGATGGTGACTTATGTACATGTACAAAAGAATTCACGGTTGCTCGAGCACTGCTTAGCTTCCTTGAATCTCTTACCTAGCAGTGGAAGTCGTGGTTCTCTTTGTTCGTTGTCGTGCCTGCTTAATATTTGTTCCACACCAAAGCTCAGCTGTTGATAACTCGGGATCGGAGTAGGCACGCCAATTCCACTGCCACTTTCGGACGACCGACCAGAACTGTGTGACGCCGGTCCGTACGGACGGGCCAAAATGTCTTCAATACGGAAAGACGCCATGCTTGATTCGCAAGAAAAAAAAATCAAATCGACGCTTGTGCTGCGACAACGTTGTCGTCGCTAGCTAGTCAACGAGGAATATGGCAAGCTTAAGGCTCGCGGGTAGATGGTGAAGACAAAAGGGGTCCATTAGGTGACGGCCGCCAATGGCCCACGGGGTGCTAGAAATGACATTGCGTTGTTGACTGTCATTTTCTGTTCCATTAGCGTTGATTTGTTGATTTTTATCATCTTAGCTTTTCTTTGTCAATGGGAGACATATACATATAGACATGATGTGTTTCCTGAATAACGCTTTTTGAGGCTGGGCCTCGATTGATATCTGTGTTCGCAGATGGGATAAGCAAAACTCGAGAGCACGCAAGACTGTTCCGCCTGTTCGATGTCCCATATCATTCGACCGCAATCATCGGATTAGTTATAGATACATTGGACAGTGTCCTAATCCAGTGTACTCTCAGTATTGTTTAAATACTAGATTTTAGAGATCAAAACGGGAAAACACCTTCACATACTTTTTAGACTCCCACCCCCAAAAACAGAGACCTGTAACCGGACATGCTTTACAGTAAATCTGCTTTCTCCACTTCACAGATACCCAATCTCCTGTGTGGTGGGTATAGACACCATTAGGAGTCAATTAGCACCCATTTAAGGTATTAGATATTCTGCTATACCAATTTACTCAGCCTCACACACGTGTATTAATTATATCCTCGGAGTTAATTAATTCGTCACTTTAATTACTACATGTGTGTTTTTCATGTAGATGGGGGAGATAAAAGTGTTTAACTTCACATTATACGGAGCGAAATGTAAACGCGCCTAGTGGCTCTGTGTTACCTTTGGTGTGTTTTCTTTTCAAACAATCTTGACAGCATCAACAAAAACAAATATCCTTTTACGCAAGTATTTTCACGGAAAGAGTTTCTATAGTTTCTCCTAAGGCGATAATTCAATTATCGCACGATTAAAATGCAATATGATCCGGGGGCTTTAAAAAACCAATCAAATCGGAGACCGGGCATGGGGTTTATATAACAATCGTATTATATCGTTGACGATATCGCTATATAGAAATAAAGTAACTAGTTTTGGCTACAATGAATAAGAGCTGTCAAAAGTCTCGCTTGAAATCTAACTGAATACTCTTAACTCCTCAACTTTGTGACACCTTTATATTCGAGCAGGTTGCCAAAATCAACAGAAAGATATTCATTTAGGAGTAAAACCAAAACTCTTAAGAAATGTTCTTTCTATCACCATACAAACGGCAGAATGCCACAAACAATTATATTTAACAGTTATCGGATTATGGAAAATCACTATATTAGGCTTATCATATTGGTATAGCCATGTTAACGTCTGATATACTATTCATCACGCCTACAAGTTAATACGTGCAACTTTTGGCACGCTACGTCGTGCTTTTCTGCAATAACAACACTGATCGTGACTAAAACGTTCCGTCTATAAACATCTCTCTGATCAGGTCGATAAAAAGGCTTATAGCCCGCCCAACATTGACTTATCAACTTCTATGTCGGTGGGCAGGCGACACAAGCTTATCTCTTCGCTAAACCGACAAAAAATTGTTTGCTTGAAAATTCGTGCACGTCTTCTGTGAAAGATTTTTGTGCGTCTCTTAACAGGCAGAAGTTTCTCAAACCAGTTGGCAAACACGGGATTAATAAACGAAAATAAAATATAACATAATGAATGCGACACGTATGTGCCATTAAATAACCATTATAAACTGACCTATTTTATTGTTTTATGTGTTTGTGTGACTTTACGATCCTATCAACAAAATTATATCTTGTTCCCTTCCTTAAAATCGTCGTCTTGAAATCGCTGAAATTTTTGGTTTCTGTGGAGAAAATTCAGTTTGCTTTATAAACAGCAGCTTATCACGTTAACTGAAACTCTTGTTTATATTCCTGAGTGCATTTTTTCGCGAGAATATATTCTGGAAACCAAAGTAAAGTGTAACGCGGTACCAGTTAACAATTTACTGTCAGAAAACGTTATTGATAGTTATATCAACGACAACGGTGTAAAATGTTAAATCTTTATGGACCAAGATTTTTCAGAGCTGTTGCGCAAAACGTCTCTGTTGCTGAGATGCTTCAAATTCTTTAATTGACCTTTATTGAAACATACTATAACCTTTACATAGCTACTGGTACCCGTGTGCTCTTTCGAAACTTTCATGTGAAGTCTTTTTCAAAAACATGTGTCAACTAAAATCAACCACGCTGGTGGTGAAGAAGCCATCTCGTCAAAAGTACTGACTAGTGTTAGGTCAAAATCCTTCGTGGATTTCTCTTGTGGAGTAGAAACGCAAGGGTGTATTGAGGCTCCTTTTGTGAAAGCCATTTTAAGTGCTTTGTACAAACTACTCTCGCAGCGGAAACATCGCTGGCATTCACTTTCGTTTGCATTTCTTAATGTTTGTTCCATAGTCTCTAAAGAATAACTTCTTATGGAGATTTGGCAAGTTATGTTTACAGTTGGTCGAGGCATCACGGACAAACTCCAAGAAGAACAGATGTTACCCTGTCCTGAAAGTAAACAGCCAATTTACTCCTTTTTACAAAGCATTGTACTCGGCTTTCACCTGCTTGCCAGTTTAGAAGTTTTTAAATCCGCTTTTGTCGACAGCTTGACAACTATGCTCGACCTTATCACACAGTGTGCTTTTCAAACGATTGAGGGTCTTAGACCAACCAGCGTATTTACAGTGGACATCGTTATGTGTCATCTGCGTACTGAATCATACGGTCACACACACCATACGTACAACAAGATCGTGAAGTAACGAGTTATTTTACTCATCCGTGTAACTTGACGCAAAATACTAAAAGCCTTTCGTCGGTTTAATCTGCCTCGGTTTATCAGTCAACTTCTCGCTGAATCACGTGGCCGAATCGCACACACAACGTCCAAAATTCCCAAAAAAACTTAACTAGTTAATGTTGTGATCTTAGAGAAACGATCGACGATGGCTTTTCTATTATATACCTATTTACGAGGGGATCGATTGGCCTATAGGCATCATCTACTGCATACTACATCACATGCACATACCCTAACTGCTACCCTAACTACATAACGCCAAAAATCTATCAGCACGACTTCACAGTTCGCTTTTATTGTGATCTTAGTTTGACGACTGATGGCGTTCTATTATCTGTCGGACCGTTTACAGAGGACAATTCTTTAGACTACATCCACTTAATCACACCTGCTTTAACTCTCACAGTCTCCGCCCCGATAACTCCAAAAACACGACATCAGTGCACGAGTTTAGGTATACCTCAGGAAATTGCTGCTCAGCAACTTTCATCTGATTGGTCACTTCACAGGGGTAACCACCAAATCCACATTTACAGACTCAAAAGTTAGAACCATCTTGTACAGGATAATAAACAGTACCACAGGAACGTACTGCTCAGTAGCTTTCATTTGAATGGTCACACCATAGGATTTCATCCACAGACTCAAAAGTTAGAACCACCTCGTACCTCTGAAATAAACTTCATCCTTAGTATTCTCTCCATTTCAAAGTCGCCATCTTGAAACATTTAACATTACGCGTGCCTAACTGGCTCCGGTTCTACGACCATGGCCAAGGTTAAGACAAAGGTTTCCCAAATATGGTTGTGAATCTGCGCGGTCCTCACATACTCTTTTTGCGCGCTTTTAAAGTACAAGTCATCCGTGTTGAGTTTAAGACGTCTGACAAGCAAATTCGTCATACGGAAGAGAGTTTTTCTTTAAACGGTAGATGACCTGGGAGGAACTTACGCGCAAGTAATTTTTGATTACTTCATTATATGACTGATCAAGGAGTTAGACATCTTGGTTAACGACCTTGACACTTTAAGCTTTTAATCCGTGTAAGGCAAGCATTCTCATCCAGGCAACATGATACATTATCCCCCCTTGGTCTCCTAATGACCTTTTTATGTTCCTGACAGTTAATCTCGTACCCAGATCTCACTCTGTTTTACCCTTTTTCCCTTGGCCGTGGGAGATCTGGGTACGAAATTACCTGACAATAGGGAGCTTAAGCAACTACGATGACGACGTCGACAACAACCTCAAAAAACAATAGTTTTGACGATCAAAA
This sequence comes from Porites cylindrica, assembly GCA_964035525.1. Classification (NCBI taxonomy): domain Eukaryota; kingdom Metazoa; phylum Cnidaria; class Anthozoa; order Scleractinia; family Poritidae; genus Porites; species Porites cylindrica. The sequence continues at coordinate 4,636,124 of OZ037787.1, read as the reverse complement.
CAACAGCTCTGCACGTGCATCACGCTTTTAGTACATTTCTTTGACGTCCACTGCGCGACTACGACGTGAAACCTCCTAATTTGACATTTTACGGAGGACGTGGACATACGACGACGAATTTTCCTTCCTCTTTTTGAACTTGAATAAAATCCTTAAGAATTCAACTCCAAGGAAAAGTCGCCTGTATTTGACATATTGAGCGGTCCAAATAGACACGATTAAGTTTGAAAGAACGCAAATTCTTTTTTTAGCGACTTTTTTACTGCCGTCGTCGTCGTCGTCGTTGTCTAAGGTCCCTAATAGGGAGCTTAAGCAGCGACGTTTTTGAGCGACGCACGTCAACCGGAAGTGAGGTATTTTCCCTCTTAACATGCCTTGATGATATAAAATTTGTATTCCTTAGCTTCTTTACTTTTATAGAGGCGATTTGACTGAAAATTTGCGCGAAACCACCGTCAAAAAATAAAAAAAGGCCACTTCCGGTTGACGTGCGTCGCTCAAAAACGCTGTTGCTTAAGCTCCCTAATGTCTTATGAACAACGATGAGAGTGACTAAGTCTAGCGGCTTGTAGTAAATTTAACACACCTACAACGTAGCTGCAAGTCTCAAGTGCCTCATTTTCTGCGGTTCAGTTTGGTGGAGTTTTAATTTATGAAATGATTAAAGAAATGCCCGCGCTGTCAATACTGAATCAAACACGTGATCATTATAGTCATAAAGCACGTACCCTACTCCAAGCATGCGCTTTGGTTATGTAATGCTCGAGCACTATTTCACCTGTGGAACTGGTGGAAGCGCGCCAAGAAATTTTCGTAGCATTCTCTCGTATTTAGAACATCAAGTCCAAAAGAAAAACTATATTGTCTCACTTACCAGTTTTCACCATCATCATCATCATCGTCATCATCATCATCCTTCATCATCATCGTCATCGTTCACGTCGCCTTGCTCTCCTTGTTATTCCACTCTTGTGCCTTCCCATATTCTACCAATTTTTCTTTATTCAACATTTTCGCCACTCGCGTCCAATGCGCAGCAGTTGACAGATGTCATTCGGTTGCGGAGAGTAGGGTATCATGTTTCCATGCGAGCGAGATCGATCTCAGGCGGGCAAGGTACACGTGACATCGCCTCGCGAAAGTAGATTCCAGTTCCAATCGAGCGGGAACGCTAAATATTGCTGTGCGCATGCGTGAGGTACGGGCCAGGCCGCGGGTTGGTGTATGTGCGCCTCTTTCTTCAAGTTTGGCCCAAAAGTAGGTTGTTTTTTTGTATTTAAGTAGTTGAAATTCAGGACTCTATTGAATTAGGATTTTGGACACCTTTGGGTCTGAATAATTTTAAGGCTAAGTTCTATGTGAACTACACGAGTATCCAGTCACCTTGACCGAACAAGCTTAATCAATGAAGGATTACCCACATTTATTATTTAAAATGTTTGTTGCAGGAACAAAGCGTCAGATCCCAAGCGAGCAAGAGTAGCCTTCCACTCAAGAGTCAAGAAGTCATTCGCTTGATCTTGCCCGCTCGAGGAGCCATTCATACAATAAACAATTATTGGATGAGGTTTTTGTAACATCCGAAATATTCAAGGTTGAGGTAACTGTTATCAGCGGAGCCAAAGGCACACCGAGACCTTGATTATTCTGGATATTTACAAAAACTGAATCTAACAACTGTTTAATTATTACATTGTTTTGAAGGAAATAAGGACAAACACGGCATCGCATGCAACAAAGTTTGACATTGCTCTTGGAAATCATGTAATGCCCAGGCAACCTAGATCAGTCAGCACTATCTGCTAGCAGACAACTAACTAATCTGAAGGTTGTGCTGACTTCAAAAATTAACTGTAGGCTGTTAGCCAATGAGAAGGCAGATAGTGAGTACAATGTGTAATAATAACGTATAACATAACTTACCGTCGGCTATTTCATCGTAAATGCGTAAAGCTGCAGTGGTAACCACCAACTCGTTAACTGGGCTCCGGATCTGATTATAAGTCATTTATTCAAGCTATGTGGTTGTCAGTTCGCTTTTGGATAGTCCCTGTTTCGCGGACATCTTACTCTTTCGACAGAGCTCATGCTCGGCATCCTAAACAGACAGAAAAATGATCTGAATATATAGGTATGGCCAAGGTGTGGTGAGAAGCAATCATGGCTTAAAACAACAATAAATTACTAAGGTAAACTTGACAGATAAGGCTAAGTTGGCACCAACTCAGGTGAGCCACCGTATAGACGTGACATTTAATAACCGGGCGCTTCGACCGCTAGCCCTTTGTCGAAGTTCAAACAGTTCAAACCACTCCGCTTAACTGTGTAAACCTATACGTACTTACGTGTGAAGGGCTGTCTCCATAACAACGATAATTTTTCGTTCACATGCACGAACGTATCTGTAACAAGGATTAGTATTAGGTTCTTAGTTTCTGACGGAAAAAATACAATTTCAGTCAAGAAAATTCAGTGGCATTCCTGTTATTCCTCATTTAAAATCTGCTACTGCAATACATTGCAGTTGGAGTGATAAGGCACCTATGTCTCTAAAGAGGACTCGGAATGTTGACTTCATTTGCTTCGGTGTACAGCTTTTTTAATATAATATTTTGGAAAATAAGAACCTGTTTGAAATTTTATACTAAACAGGGTCTTGTATAGAGGGGGCCTAACTGGCAAATTTTAGCCTAAAAGGTTCTTAAAAACCAGGTTCTTAGTCGCGGGTTTTTAATGCATTTCCGGCAACAATAACCTGTCTCCACAAGCATGAAGTACTTTTTGAACATTTCTGAGGAGTCAGTTTGCTTTCGTTGCTTCATTATTTTCGACACTCTAGGGTATATAACAAACTTTCTCAAAATACTGTGTATACCTTTATGTTATTGCACATAACTGTTTACTCCAAAAGTAACCTTACAATGCTTTAACTTACACTCTAAATCAGAAAGATCTGTTTTAGCCCTAAATATAGGGCCGTTTCGGTGAGTAAAATACAGTCCTACTTTTGAGTCTAATTTGGCTGCCTTAAATCAGGGCCACTACAGTCCAATTAGCTAGGGCTGATTTGGTCCCAGGGCTGAAATGGGCCCTACCGTGGGCTGGAATAGCCTTTTGATAGAGCTTTTTTGGCCTAAATTGTGCTCAAATAGCTCCAAGAAGGGCTGAATCAGACTTTGGCCTGCAGGGCTGAATTGACACTTTGGGGCTGAAACAGATCTTTTCAATTTTCAGTGTACATGCGTTCCACTTCGTCATCGTTCGTCTTGAAGCGAATATTAACTAGCTAAGACCATAACGACTTAACAAGGTGCCATAATCGCATCAAAAATCAACCTATTTCAGCGAGATTTAGGAAACTTTTTTTTACGTCACACTGGAGACATCTACCTAACAACGGTTCCAATCAAAGGTCAGGATTCTATTCCCGGTCAGGGCTGAATTTTTTCAGGTTATTTTTTAATCGCTTAGGTTGTTCATTCAACTGCGAGGATCATTTTCACATTCATTTCAAATGAATGTGAAAAGGATCCACGAGCAATTCAAAAATATGATCGTTCTAATTTTCTTCTCTGCACGCGCAACCTCCTGAGATGAACTACAATGCCTTGCGGATGGAGTAGATTGGTTTAATTTCCAAAGAGATACTGATTTCTCAGTTTATTATTATCCAGATGCGTGAACTAATAAAAAAGTGACTTGCAGCCGGAATTTTTTGCTTACGTGATCCTCTTTTTGTATTCTCAAATGCAGATAAGTTAAAATTGGCTAATTAATGTGCGAGGCGAAAGTTATTCAGTGGTACATTTCTTTGAAAATCTACCAGGGTTTCCATCTGGTGAACTTATCCCTCAAGACGATCTAGAGGGCTGAGAAAAAAATCCCAGCTTTGGTGTTAGCCATGCAAATAAATTGGCCAATCTTCAAATGAAGGTTGATTTTGAGAAAGGGGAGAACAACCGCTAAAATTTCAAGAATACAGGTTCCCACCTTTTACCTTATTTTTCCCTACTACGCACAAACATAGCAAACATTACACCGAAGTAAGTTTATAAAATCGAAATACTTACACTAACGTGTCTTCTATTTCTATTTTAGTCGCGTTAAACGAGGTTTAAGTCGCGGTAAAAGAGACGCCATTATCCCATCGAACTGCACACTTCTTTTCAACGGGTTTCGTTTAAACTTTTTGACGTCACAGTGGATACTGGTACCTAGCGACGGTTCTATTTTGATCATCTGCGCGCGCTAAATACGCAATACTTGCGATGAACTTTACCTTTATAAAAACCTGATTTTTTTCACGTTAATCTACACCCGTTTCGTAAATTTACTTTGGTCATTCAATTCCATGAGACACAAGTGAAGGCAACCTGTTGCCAGAATTACATTTTTTGCTGGTGAGTTCCTCTTTTCGCGTGATACGGGTTTAACATTGGCCACAAGACGCAACTTGTTTAATTGTACGTCTCTTGAAAAATTGCGAGATGAAGTATTCAACCATTTGCTTATCATCCCATGTAAGCTAAATCCGGATTCTGGAATCCCAATTCAAGAAATTTTTACTTGTGGAAAACGGAATCCTGGACTCTGGAATCCGTAATTCAGCGCAAGGAACCTCTCTCCCGGCGTTGCGTGACAGAGAGAGGGGCCAGAACTGGACTATCCATACACTGCCTCTTTTTCATTTACGCGCGAAAATTTTACGTGCGTTCGCACGGGAAAATTACGCGACAGTGGAAATCAACCCTTAGTAGCAAGATTAGAAGAGACTGATATACTATATTCTATTCTGGCACATTCATTACCGGTGATTTCTTGGGGTACCCTCGTAGCCTGCGAGTACAGCCGTCTCTCATCGCTGCTCGTCGGGAAGGACGTTTCGGAATTCGTAAGAGAGGATTGAGGATACACGGCTGTATTCCGTACGGTATTCGCAGGCTAGTACCCGCTTTGGCGAATGACAAACAGTGACCTTTAGCATACTGTGTAGTAGACTTGCTACAAGTCGAACTCTCATAAGTTCTATAAAGAGAGCGAAACGAGCTTCTATGAGGCGGTGTAGCCAACCACGAACAAAAAATGGACTTTTAGAAAGTCTGACTGTGTAACAATAAATAAATGTGCCTCTGGTGATCGGTCGTTTCGCCTACGAGTCGTTTCGCTACCGTCTTATGTCGTTCCCCTGAGAAGCGAAACGAGCGCTGCGCATGTATATACTTCGTTCGCTCAACCATGATACAAAAAAGTGCGATACGCATGTATATACCTCGTTTTCTTAGCCACTGATAAGGCGAAAGTAGTTAGGGAACTGACCCAACACGTACGCGAAACGACTTCAGAAGTCAGCAAACAGGACATAGGCGAAGGCGACTCGTAGGCGAAAGTTGAGTTGAGGCCTCCTGGTGTACTGGTTTTTACTTGCCCATATACTGGCTCTAAATACCGTTACTGACCGTAACAAAAAGGAAGGCCACAAGCACCACTATTATAATTCACTAATTTATGGACTCTCGTTCGATGTTCTTAGATAAGTCGGAAAGACTTTTGTAAGAAGGTCGAAGTGCCTCTATGGCATGACCCATCTTCGGGCCGACCCTCGCTTGAACCACTAGGCAGTCTTAACGCTTTATATTAGAGAGCTATTAATTAAGTACTATTCATGTACACTCGCCTTACGCAAGGGGTACTTACCTTATCAACTACCGGTACATGTTTTCAGAAATTAACATAGAGAGGCGCATTTTCGTAGGGAATGAAATCTACCTCCGATTATATGGCATCTGGCATGTTCATCTCTGGTAAAACTTGGTAAAACATTAGCAGACCCTCGTTACCAATTAATCATCCAGCTAGGCTCCCCGGTGTGTTTGACAAGAAATCTGTGTGCGCATTGGTCAACTTATTCGTCGCCTGCGAACTCGAACTGGTCTGCAAACATCAACGTGCGTCATGCGCGTAGAAGCTTGTGCCCAGTGACAACCGTTAATGTGATCGGGAATCCAACATGGCGGACGAAATGAGGGAAAAAGTGGCTCAACTTTTAAAGGGAATTGACCGGTATGAAAGCTGACCGCTGCTGTATAACTTATAAAACAACATAAAACTAGTTGCTGCAGAGATGAGTGTAGGTAGAAGGTAGTAAGAAACGTATTGTGAAGAAAACGTGGTGGTCTTTTGATCACGTGTCGGAAATAGGACAACTGATGTAAAGATTACAGCAAAATTATTTTGTGAGGTTTTTCTAGTTGTTTCTATCCATGAAGTTATAAATTTGGTTACTTGATTTAAGACCAAATCGTTTCTTTTGTTTTAGGTACAATCCTGAAAACCTGACAACACTTGAAAGCTATGTTCATCTTCAGGTAGGAACAAGAAATTTTAGCTTTTGCACTTCAATAAAGGCATTTTTCATAAATTATTATTGTTTTTTATGAACCCTCGTTCTGAGGGTTAAGTTATCTTGCTATGATTGCTCTCAAGCCTTTTTGACTGGTAAGACAAATACCATAATTTCCTCGACGATATGAAACATAGCGCATATAGATAAAGGTACAATTTTTATCAAAGTTGTATTCTTCGGTAACTGGTCAAATCGCCCGAAATTTATCTCGCCCACAGTTATGTTGCCCGAAGCCAGAATTAAGTCGCCCGAAATGCTGAGTCGTGTCGCCCCAATTTTATCGGGTGAAGTGCACTGAGAAACAAAGTTAATTTTTCTCAAATAAAGAGTTTGTGTAATTTGTCTTGTTCGTAAAACCATCATGAGACGAAACAAGAGGAATGAATGTGTAACATACCTCATTCTTATAAGTAATGATGAGATGACACAAGTGGTATAAATACGTAATATACAAGGGTGTGCCCTAAGGTAAGTTAAAGGGAGCCCAGTGTTCCGAACCTGTAAAATCCAGGATGCCCGGCATATGATTTGTATAAAAAAACTGTGATTTTCTAGTTGCTCAAGAACAAAAGCTACAATAGGTGCCAGGGGCCACCGGGCTCTGTTAGAACACAGCCCTTATATATTTCACTCTTAATCCTTGATGAACAACAAAACAAGCACGATAAATGAGTATTATTTCTTTTTCTCTAATCTCTTTGAGACGAGGCAAGCGCGATAAATGTGTAATAAGAATGCAACAATGTTGTTGAGCAGGATAAAATTTTTAGCCACATATATAACTCTAAATTTCTGGTGACTTGACTGTAAATTTTGGGTGACATAACTCTAGTTCACGGCAACTTGACCACAAACCAAATTCTTTAACTGAGTTGCTCCTCCTCTTTTGTTCTAGGTCTATAATAACGTCTATGACCTGGATGCAAATCTTGCTGTTTTAAAATTGTGAGTATAAGTCTATGTACAATGTACATCTATTTCGTCACAAGTGCCATATTGCATGGTTTTGGCTAGGTTGCAGTATACCTGGCCCACTAAATATTGAACTTAAAAAAACTGCTCCTGCAGTCCCAAAACCTATAACCTTTACTTTCTGACATGTACATGGAAATTAGAACATCTCTCCTGATGCTCATTTGCCCTTAGTGATTGCTTGTAGCTTGCAAGTAGAGGTGAATGCTGTCAGTGAATTTTTTTTCCAAGCTAGCTAATCCGAATGTGTTGTAAGTGCCATATTCACTCTAAATGCAGTGCCTTCCCTCAAGTAGTTTTGATGTATGAACACCCTACAATTTTAGAGAACCTGTTCATTAGATTACAGTGTTATACAATAAAAAATCTGTTACATGTAGTACAAAAACGAGCAGTCAAAAAACCTATCAGATGAAGGCATCCTATCATCTTGTGTTGTATTGACCGGGGGCCAAACCAGTCCCAAACAGGCTATAGATACCAATTAAAAACTAAACTCTTTCATTACTAGCATCCAAACTTACTAATAATTAGTAATATTTTCATATTAGGTACCAGTTCAATCCTGCTTATCACCAAACTACAGTCACCATGCAGATCCTGCTGAAAGCTCTCATGACTCTACCAAATGCTGACTTCATAATGTGCAGATGCCTAATTGATGATGCTAATGTATCCTTCCTGTTGTACCTTTTTAAAATACTATTATTAGAACAGTACCACAAGCAGTAGCAAGAGCAGCAGCAGCAGTGATAGTAGTGGTAGCAGTAGTAGTAGTATCATTTTTATCATTATTATTTATTATCAATTCGAACCATTAAAAAACAAAAGAAGCTACCGGTATGTACAAGGAAGGCAAGTCCTTTTTGGGGGAACACCCTTGCACCTGAGAGTTAGTATCCTTATATGTTTGTCGGGGAGTTGACAGAGGGGTCTAGACTTGTATCCACTATTGAATCTGTATTACCCGGCCCGTATTATTTTTTCTAGTACATTTCAATTACAATGTACAATGTAAATGTTACTTGAGGTGTGAAATTGCACTTCATTGTAAAGGATGGAGCTTCAAAAGACTTCTCTTTCTTCTTTGATGAATTTAACTATTCAGAAATGGTGTTAAAAACACTCATTTCATAACTGTCTGCAAATGTTGTGCAAAGGTGAAGACCCCTAGACTCAGACCCCCATAGATCCACCACTACCACATCAATTTAAAAGCATGTTACATGCACCTCAGCTGCCATTAACTAAACGAAAAATTGACTTGCTGTCCTTGACATTCGTCAGCAACAGGATCCAGCTATAGCTAGTGTTATCAAACTCGCAGAACTGTTGGAAACCTGTAACATTTTGGAGGCTTGGGTAGGCTCTTGTTTGCTGTTTTGTTAAAATAAATGTAGAAAACCTTTCAAATCAAAAATTAAAATTATTTTATGTCTATATTGTTCTTTAAATGTTTTTTTTTTTCGCTTATTTTTTATTATGATAGTGTAATTTTCTGGCCCCGGTTGGCTTAAAGATGGTTAATGCTATCCACTGGATAGTGCAATTGGTTTTCCTGATATGTTTGATGCTGATTTATCTGGTGAATAGCTTGCTATCCAATGGAGCCTGCCTTATTTATAAATAAAAGTTTTCCAGCACCTTTTCTACAACATGTTCATTTCAATTATATTTATTTCAGAAATACCTAGAGGAAGAAAGTTCTCTTGTGGAGGGTGTTGTAGGATTTCATGATGCAATAAGAAAATGTGAGTTTAGTTGACCCTTGACTAACACTCACCCCTAAAGCATAATGGCATTGGAACCTTGTTATTTAATCTATTACCAAACTGTCCTTGTTTTCTCAGAGGCACGTGCAATGAGCAATAAAATGAATTTATGCAAATTAATTGTAAAAAGGAGGAGAGATTGGCTTCCACCCTCGTTCCTCACGGCTTCACCACTCGCCCCTCACAATGTGCTCTCGATCTCCATGACTCAAATGAAAAATAAGAGATTGCTCACAGTCTATTACCAAATACTTAATTTTTTCTCGTTCTTCTTTCAATTTTCTGGACAATTAAGAGTCTTTCATTGCATGTTTACAGCCACGTTTCCTGTATGTGTTTTATTTTGTACAGATGTTAGCTATGTCATAGGAATAACGTATCAAACAATAGACAAAAGCCTCATCTCTGAACTTCTTGGAGGGCTCCAAGGTATGTGATTTATAGAGTGATGTAACATGTTGCTTGACTAGTGGATGATAAAAGAACAGTACAAATAATTACAGTTTACTCCGTCAAAGACCAGCTCCTATAAGAACACAATACACAAAACACACAACTTTTCCTAGTCAAAACTCTATAAACCTCATGTAAATGAACACCTCGCGTAAGTGACCGTAACATATTTTTGTCTGACAGTTTTATAATTTTCCATTATTTTTAATCTCTTGTAAGCAAAGATGTGACGCATGGTGTGATCTCTTTGTTTTCTTATACACATATTACAATACTCAGAGTATACAAAGAACATAATTATATTCAGTGACATGGAACAACACATGTCATTACTTAGAAGTTGCATGCAATAAATTCTCTTCCAAAAAGTAAGTGTCAAGACCTCTTCTTGGATAAGACCCCTTGAGATTTGATTCTTGCCAGCGGCCCCCTCCTGTAAGCGACTATTAATTCTTTTGCATTTTGGTACTGGAAGTTTAACTGTAAGATTATTATTACCTATACGGTTTTTCCTGTGGTTGACTATGAGGACAAAAGCACAACATACCAACTAGGACAATGTTTTCAGTTGATTGTCACATATTCTAATCAACAGTAGATGTTGAAGGTTCTTCAACATCTAGTCAGTAAATAATCTCACTGGTAATAATTTTGATCATTAATGTCCATTCTGGGAAACTGCCCATCTACCCCTCCCCTAAGCCAACATTAACACTTCTTACTTAGGGCAAAATTTTGGCATAGGGGAGTAGTAGGTGGGGCAGTTTCTCAGAAACGTATAATGATCAATAATTTTTTTGCAGGGGATGAACTCGATAACTGGATCAAAACACAGAACTGGACGGTCAAAGAGGATGGAAAAGTATTTATTTGTAACCAAGACGCACACATCAAATCCAAAAATATTGCAGAGAAAATCGATTTTGACAGTAAGTGAAGACAGTGCCTTAGTTTTAGAAATTTTGCTTTTTGATACATCTTTTATTTTGTTCAGAGGATACAATGCAAGGCATCATGTTAACGCCATCATCTTCCTTACCCTTCAAGTCCCAACGGTGACCAACATCAATTTTCTCAGAACAACATCAATACATGAACAAGAGAAAAAGTCATAAGAATTAATTAATTGACCATCAAGGGGAAAGTGCTGTGATCTGTCAACAAATTCTCTCAACTGATTCTAGAAGGAAAAGTGTGGATTTCAGTCTGGAGAATTTGTATGTGGATATATTGGGACTTAAAGGGTCAATATTGTGACCAACATACAGGCTACACTTTGATCATCCTTTAATCTGACTTTATCTTAATGTCAATTTTAACCCAAAACGCTTGCTCATTCATGTGATTTTGATGCATACTTTGTTATTGGGCTGCCTGTGGTAAAGCCCAATCAAATTTTAACAGTATGCTAGATGTATGACCCACAAGGCATTGAATGTCTTGTTTGTATTCTGTGATGAGCACTGGCGTGGTATTGTCCTTGGGTTCTAATACAGTTTATTTTGTAACATTCCAGGTGTTGCTGGAATAATCGCCTTAGCCAAATAGAAGACTGCTCCAACGCACTGCCACCTCAGCATATTTCTTCAGTTTTCAAATTAAGCCTGGTTACCCTATGGTTATGATGACTTCTGCAATGGCTGTAGCCTGTGAACAAGACCTCTATTGTGAGAGGCGAGCGGAGCAAGCTGTGAGAGAACACGCAACCGATCGATGAAGCCCTAGGTGGTGTCTCCTTGCTATCGGATCGTTTCGCCTGAAGGTCGATTCGCCCGATGGCAGCTCGCACAGTCTAAGTCGATTCGCCCGATGTGTATTTGTGGTGAGAGAAAAAGGAATGAGCATGTAAAGACATTGACTGCACATGTGGAATCCAAGGTTAACTAAAATAACATCTCGGAGATGTAGGTTCACCATGTTGTAGAGTGTTGTATGACATCAGGCGAATCGTAGCGAACTCCTTCGGGTGAAACGACAGCAATTCGTCTCCTTCCGTGTGCCGCTCGCGCGTTCGTTCGTGATAGACCCCAAATGGAGAGCTTGCACACGGGCTACTAGCTATTGGAGTGATTGTATAATACTAAAAGCTATATCTCTCTGTCAGCTAAACCCAAAACATGGTCTTTAAAATATAAAAATTGGAATAGATTCATCTATGGTGCTTTTCAATTATCTGTAATGTTTTTCAAGTTCTAAGCTTGATGTACCCTGAACTGTTGTTACAAAATTCGTGTCGTAAATTATATTCTGCTTGTTAGGTACTGAAATGTACTGTTTACTTTACATTTATTGAACACAAAACTATAAATCTCAGTTTAAGAACCATTATACCGATACGTAGTTTATGGAGGTGGTTAACACATTTTGTCTGGGCACATGTATGTCCTCAAACTCCAACATGGCTCGCCACCGGAACCGACTGCGGGCACAAGACACCTCTGTCTGTTTCAGAAAGATAAATGCTAGTAGTAAGGTGGTTAAATGTCATGGCGGAACGACTGGATCCGGCCCTATACAGACGGTTCGTCTTCGTAACAGTTGTTCTAACTCACCCAGCGCGAGCGACGTAGAGACTTCAAGCATGCGGGGAATGAAACGCAGTGGGATATTTGCGCGCAGAACGGGGAAATAAGGCGCGCGGGGACGTACCATCACAAAACAGGTTAACGCTGATCTCCATACATTAGCTAGCTCGTTGGGTGCAGTATAAAGTGGTGGGCCTGGGTTTCATTTCCAGCAACGAAAACCACACGCCTGAGGTCAATTTAATGAAACTTTTACAAGTGTAATGTACAAGTGTACCCATTGTTTTAGAGACTGAAAACAATAGCTACACTTGTAAATTACAGTTGAAAAAGTTATATTAAATTAACCCCTGGTCTCACAGCACTCTCACTGATCGAACTCTTGGAATTGTGGGACGTGAAAGAACCCACAATGCTGTTCGAAAACGGACTCGACACTGGGCTGGGTGGACAATTTAAGGGTGGATATCAATTGTGACGGACTGTTTCTTCCTCTGTCATCGTATTGATTTGTTATGGTGAAATCAATAAATCAAATCGTTCTTTATTGAAGGAAAACAATTACTCTACTCAAAGACTGAAAGTCATGAGGCGAAAAAAGTACGCAGTACTATTAATATATAATATGGCTTGTTCTTTAGCTATGAGGCGAAACAAGCGAGCTACTCATGCAATTCACGTGCGGCTGTAGGCCGTATGACCCTCGTGTTTAAAATTTTCCACAGTTATGTGGACGTTGGAAACCAGATTCTGGTCCAGAGTGGGCGTGCAGACATTCCACAGGCCATTGTCACAACAGGGACTTCCAAAGACACTTGTACTGTTATAGTCTGTTAAAGCGGAGCTCTCGCGTGCGCGAAGCGCGCACAGCGGGGAACCGTGGGTTAGAAAATTTGGTTATCTATGCATCCAATAAATTTTTCCTCGGACAAAATCGTACGTGCGTACGTCCACCCCTTTATGTAAACTGGGGTGAAAGAAGAAGCAGCAACAAAGCCGAGTCTTTTTTTCGACTAAATTTTAATGCGTACACCAACGTGGATAACCGAGAAAGAGCTAGAGCGGGAGATAATAAACAAAGGAGAACGAATTTCGCTGGAAGAAAAACGTAAAAGCAGTGAAAAAGAAAAAAAAGAGGGAACAAAAACACGTTTCACGTTGTAGTCGTGCGAAACAAGAGCAAAGTAATGTACAAAAAAGTGTGCACCTGCAAAGTTGATTTTTCTGCTAATTAGACCTTGTGTTTGTTTGTTTGTTTTTTTGCTGTTCTCTTTGCCGTTTTCGTTTAACGCGACACTGTTTTATTTTTTGCAAGAGTTAACTATAAGTATATCAACGAGAGCTTCGCTTTTAGCCCTGGCTAAATCTGTATCTTAGGGCGCTTTCCATTTGTCAGAACTGGCCGGCCGGACAAGTCAGTTTTAAAATGAAATCGGCTTTTTCCAAGAGTTTTTGCTAATAAAACATTTTCCTCGTGCATACTATTTAGGATTTGACTGATCTGGCTGGAGAGCTTTGATTAATACGGAAATTATCATTGCCACGGGATTGGACTGGCCGGTCAGTTCTAACAAATGGAAAGCGCCCTTAGTCTCATAATTATTCTTTCCGTGCCGAAACTTTTTCCTCATACGGGACCTAGACAGGAATTAGTTTGGAACAACATGGCCGCCGCTTGAACCAATGCGGCGGACGTGCCGGAAATAATTTTCTTAACACAAGGCTTATAATTTAACGACGTGCAACACAAAGGTGATAAGGAAAGGGGGAATTCAGAAAGAGGTTTTGTTCGGCTATTGAGAACCTTAAGCAAGGACTATGGCAACGTCTTGAACTGTAACCGGAAGTTTAAGGGGCTAGCGGTGAAAACTTCATTTTTGATAAAAATTTGAACTTGCGACCTTTCAATTTTTTTCTAAATTATTCCAACTCGCAGACTTTGTCAAATGTAGGAGTCGAATTCCTGAGAAACATATCCAAGTTCAGAAAGAGAAAAAAAAATTCCTCGTCAGTTGTTTGCGCCCGCCATTAATTAGGCATTTTCACGTCGAAGTCGTGCAGTGACGACACGTGGTGCACGTGCAAAGCTGTTGTTGTTTTGCAAAATTAAATCAACAATAGTTCAGTTCTACGCTCAACAATACGTTGGAGATCATGGCGCGCTGTGGTGTTATCAAACTACCGTAAGTATTTAGATGTATATATTTTTACCAGCTTATTATGCCAGTGTTATAGACAGAATGTCAGATACACTCATTTTATCCATTTTGGTCATCCTTGGCAAATTCTAAAGGCGTATTTTTCGAAGAGCCTCGAATTCGGTGTCAGGCACGACACCGAAGTGAAAAAAACGGCCACATTTTATGTACAGAAAATACAGGAAAGATGATAAGGGAAAGAGGATAAGGAAAATCTCACCCATGGTCAGTTAAATAGGGCTGGTAAAACACAAAACTTGGAAAACTTTGCAAATGCATTACACTTTTTATATAAATTATTTGCGGCGCGGAGCCAGCCATCACACGACTTCAACTTCAGAAGAGTACAGTAAGCAATTTGGAATGATGGCGATAAAGATTGAAAGAGCCCGAACTCACTTTTTAAGCGACGTTTTTACCCCCGTGGCTAACGTGGGATCCGTCATACTCCCTACTGAACTTGAAGTATTGACGCCTGTTAGTGAGGTATCGCGAATTCAGTGACGGATCCGGGGGGAGGGCCCGGGGGGTTTCGGATCCTCCCTTCCAGACGTGACGCTTGTTTGAGACTGAAATTCTTACATCGACAGGATCGTATATCACTTTTTAACTGGCTGATTTTTTCAATGAAACGCGCGTTGCATTTTGCCACTAAACAAAATTCCTGGGATATTAAAAAATGTGATTGTTTTTGGGTACTCTCCTCTGCTCGCAAAGCAGTACTTCCCGCGCGAACGGCGACCGGCGCTCACAGAGGAGGATGTTCTAAGGGTGTATCCTTTACGGGTGCATCCGTAAAAGGTGAGGGGCCATGGAATTATAACGTGCAACCGCGGCCGGCGGGAGGGGGATGGGTGGTGTTTGTGGGAGAAAAGTAATTTGCCATAAAAAAAGTTCAACAGTCCTTTCTGAACCAAAGTTTGGACCGCCGCCCCCCCCCCCCCCCCCCCCGATCAAAAATTTCTGGATCCGCACCTGGAGAAGGTGGTTGATACTTGAAAATACCGCACTTCTCTTCATGTCTTCACGTTGTGTCAGCTCCCAAGAAGATTCTTCGCTGTACGGCGCCTTTAAAAGGTCGCTCTTGGAGCCAAAGTGATTGAAAAGAATACCCGTAAACTACCTTGACGAGACCTTCAGTGGCGGTGGAGTTGAACCACCTGCGGCAAGCTGTTGATAAGACACGTGAGCAAAATTCCTTGAAAGAGGTGTCATTTCAAAATACCGCTTACTTATTTTTTTGTCATGTCACCAAATGCTACCAAATAGAAAACTGAAGTAAAACAAAACATTGTTCAGAGAAAAATAGCAAAGAAAGTTTGGATAAAACCTGCAGGATTACATAGGGGGCAGTGCGTGACGTTCCGCCCGCTGCGCAGAAAACTAAACCACTATTCTTGTCAAACTAATTTTAAGGACACGATTTCCTGCTATAATCATAAAAACTATTAGTGATCTTGAACTCTCTTTTTCACTCTCTCTAGCGTCGAAAATGGCGTCTTGATACCTCAAAATTTCGCACACCAAATTTAAGGGCCGGAATATTATGCTTCTTAGTTTCTAAACGAAAGGGGAGTACGTATTTTCACGATGCTCATCAACTACGCAACCGCACTTCCCAGACCACTGTGCGTTTTGTGAATCCCATGTCAGTAGATTACAGATGATTTCTTTCCAACACCACATTGGTGAAAACACACAGCCTCACTCGTGGCGAAAACTGTCAATAGATCTTGGGCACTTGCCCCAGACTCCAGCTGCCTCGTGAGACGCGCACCACTGCTGCTTTTCTCCGTAAACTGCTTGCGCTATCGGCAGGACTATCGAATAAGAACAAAGACAAAAATGCACTTGTCATTACTTGTTGTCAGGAAAATCACCTGAGATCGAAAGAACTTATTCATCAATACGTGTAAATAAATAGTATTTACTAGTATTCGCATGAGTACCACATGGCTAGGACATACAAAAATGCGTATGACTACTATGCGCGAATCAAACGTCGACGGCGGAAAATTCGACGGGCAAGACTATAAGGTCTCATTTACGATTCGTTTCTGATATTTTTGCCCGGACCTTTTGAAAACAAAACAAACTATTTTACACAGTTTGCCAAGCCGGTTGAACGCTCCCTTTTACGAGTCTAAGAAAGCCATTTATATTTTCGGTGGAGAGCTTTAATCCAACTGGGAAACCGAACAACTGACGAAAGAACTCGTTTGATGCCCATGTGAGTACTAGCGTCCCTGTGTTAACAACGGTGCCTCTTTTGCGACAAGTTAAGTTTTGTGTACAGTGGAAAGTATCAAGGAAAGATGCCAAAGCTTGTAGCATCACCTCATTTGCGTCCCAAGTGCTTGGAATGAAGGCCGGGATGAAAAACGCACCGAAAACAGCGCAAGGTGCCTGAAAAAAGAGCGCAAACACACAAAAAGAACACGAGAAAATCCTAAGGAAGAAGGCAAACGGTTCTATGAAAGTTTCTCTTAGTCTTCGGTTGCTTAGTCTTCGTAGCGATCGTTTCTGTTTCCTCGTAGGGAAGCGGGAAAAGCGCGAAAAACGCGTGAAGGTACTGATTGTCCAACTGTGCCTTGAGGTGGTACCTCGTTGCGCAGCTCTTGCAAAGGCCTCTATTTTGTTTGCAATTGTTCAATTGTTCATACGAGCGCTCGACGGTCTCTAAACAGAATATAGAGGGTCTTATAACAGGCCTGTGTTAACGTTATGCCAGAACAGAATGCACCGAAAATCATTCTCTCAAGGCTATGTTATTTTTTAACGAAATCGTCTCGTTCGCGGGATAGCACTACGCTGCCTCGCAAAATTTCGGTTGACATTTATACCATAACTGATCCCCGAGTACTGAAACAATGAGTTCTTGATCACACATAAATTCCATATTCCTTCAATTTTCTCTTCAAGAGAAATCTCGATAGGAAGTTTTAGCCGTTTATAACGTAGGTTCTGAAAAGTCTCAAAGGTGCGCCAGATTAGGTCCCTAGCCAATCCCGAAAAAACCAATATTGCTCTGGAAAGCACGAACCGCTCATGTGCCCAGGCTATGTGTATGTAAGGCTGGCGAGAACGGGGAATTTGACAATAGTAGTTAGCATTGGGGCGAAAAATTGGTCACTATGTGGGCAAGGTGAAGATCTTTAACATTCCGAAAATAAACCCCTATGTTTATAGGCCTCTCAAGTACCCCAAAATCCCATTCGCAAAAGAGCCTTAGATCTATAATTAGCCCCACCACCCCCACCCCACGTGGCTTAAATCTCATTTTGGGAATTGTTCTGATTCTCAAGCTAAATCAAACACGTTGGAACTAAACGAGAAAAGCCCGGATGTGAGTTGTCTCTCACAAGACCGATTTTTATGTCCTCTGAGCTGCCGTATGAACTGCTGTAGTGACTGCGAAAAAAAACCCCGTAACTAACGACCAAATCATGACAAATGGGGTTTCTCCTGATATATTGCGGGCACTATCAGCAGTTATCATGGTTAGTTACTGTGCTGTCTGTGCTTGTACCGAATCCAATTCTCAATGCAAAGATTGGCGTTGCATTTGAAGTATTAAACTGCCTTAACAAGTGTGACTCTGTACAACAGCCCCTGTAAAAAGGCTTTAGAAAACTAAAACTTCCCGGGTAGAATTTAATTCAAAATCGGTTATGGAACCTCGATGCAAAATGCAGATGCAGAGAGGGAAAAACTGGGGGAATTTTATGAGGAAGCTGTGTTCCTTGGTTACATCATGACTACAGACGTATGGACTGCAAAAGCTGCACTGAATTATGAGGTAAATACTGTTTTGCTTATTAACTTCGTAATTCCGATATCTTTTTACCGTGGGAGATAAAGGGGTAGGGACATTTGACCGATTATTCTGACCATGGGGTGCTGGGCGTTTGGAACCAATTTTGGCGCAGGGAACGGGAATTTGAACAGTTCCGTCTTCAAAAGTTCAAATACCCGCAGGGGTGTGTTGACGTTTAGAATTAACCAGTGCATTGTGTATATATCAGGAACACTGAACTTTCAAGCAATGAAAGAGTTTATAATGATGATTTTGAAAGTTTGTAATCTATTATTTATATTACTACAATAGTACGCACGCTCTGATTGGCTGCTAAGCCAAGATTTTCTTGTAATTACCGCGCATTAGTAGCTAGGTGTCCAAAGCATACAACCGATGTTTTTAAACACAAAACGTGACAGTGGACATCCATATTATGCTCAATTGGCAGCTGTCATAAAAAGCTATCTGCTGACCAGTGTCACATGACTGTATCGCGGGCTCAAGTGTTAACTCATTGAGGTGACGTGTTCTTTATGTTATCCGCTGACCATTTACCGATTTTTAATTGACCGCGAACTCAGCTCCAAAATATCTCATTGTCTAAGAAACAGTGTCTTTTTGTTTCGATCGCACCGCAACTTCGTGTCGGTTCGATGAACACGACCTCGAATGACCTCTTTCGCGCGGATGTTGAAAATTATTTCCGTTTTTATTGTATTCATTTTAAGAATAGCGCTGAACAGGCCACATAATAAATCACTTATTAACCTCGTCCTTTCGGTCATTACAGGGAAATCTCAGACCTCGGCCTTGATGTATTGACCTCGCTAACTCCCTGTAATGGCCTCACTCTCGATTAACTAATAAGTCGGTATATAACTCTCAGCAATTGCCAGGGCAGGCACAATTATGCACCCATATGGAAAGCCGGAAAACATGCACACCCTGTTTGTTCTTCATGCACACAAATATGCAGCAATCACGACACAAGGGGGATCATAATAAAATTGAAGTGACTTAACTTGGACAACGAATCCTGTAAAAGACAGAGTGGGTCCGTTTAAGGAAGTGTCACCATATAAAGCCTTGTTTCATGGTCTCTTAACCATGAACCAGATGTTTTTAAACATCTGGTTACAAGTACAAACTTTCCCTTGCTTTGGTCAAATAACTCGCCTGAGTTTCTCCAGCCGGAAGTTAAGTCTGACTTTTAGGCTTACATCTGAACTTGTAGCACATCCCATTAAAACCTCATGCCGGATGTCAGTTATTATAATTACTTGTTTTTCACCTGGTTCTTCAAAGACAAAGCGCGATCGGCGTAAAACTGAGTCTGCAGTCATAGCAAGCGCGTGAGGCAAAAATTGTCTCTATTCTCTTCGCACACTATCCACTTGTTAGACGCTGAACTTGTTGTTCAGTGAAAAAGAGAATTGAAGAAGGACTTACAAGCGTATTTTGAGGCCGATTTCGAAAGGTTACCTACTGATCCTTAGTTTCCTTCTTTCGAATTATTATGGCCCAGAAAATCGAATTTCAAATTTAGCCGTGTTTTGATAACATTCAAAGACATTTGGTGAAATTCATTTCCCTTCGTGAAATAATACTGAATTCCAAGAAACCCGGGGGACGGGGGGGTGGGGGTAATTTATTACAAACAAATGCAATTCAAGGGGCCGGGGGAGGGGGCTTTATAAAGACGAAGGACACCAACGATTGACGGGGAAGTTTGCATAGACATTATTGACCTTTTTGGCCGTTTAAAACCCGGGAGAATCCCAAGAATATCATATCCCTGATAAATATAACCCGGTCAGGAGAGTTTCGATCACTTACCTGCCTTTGTGAACTAAACAATACCCATGAAGGAAATAGCAAGATTTATAAACTCTGTTCTAAATCCATTAATTCAACCACGCAAGATGTTGGAAGAACACAAAAGTTAGGTGGATACCCTACTACATTCCTCGATGTAATTTGCGCCCATTCAAAGGATGCGTGCTGTGTTTTCTCTTGCCACGCTCCTGTCGAAATTTTGATCCCTGGAAACTAGGCCAGAGTTGAACGAGCGGCCATATCACGTGACTGCAGGGCTTTTTGCTTCATAAGCCGTTTCCTCGTTTTTTTAGGCACGAGCTGGCCGGCTAAACTGTCGGATAGAAATTGCTTTCGCACAAAAAGCTATTTTCACAGGTAATTTGGCGCAGCGAAGGCGCTTTGTTAGCGGCCATGTGAAAGAACAGAACAACGTAAACTCCCCAATGCGGTAACTGAAACGAGGCACACACGGATTGTTCTCTAACTGGGCATTCGAGTACCTCTTTACCATAAAAAAAGGAAGCGTTTGACTATTCCTACGGACGTCTGCAAGGGAGGCTATATCAACTTACATTTCGACGAACAGCCGAGAAAATAATTCAACGATTTCCAAGCGGTCGTAAGTATCTTTTAAGCAGTGTGTTTTACCTGAAAACAAGCTAAAACCTTTTGTATCCACACGAATCCTTTCCAGTTACGTCAGTAAAACAACGAGTTTGTTTAACCTTCGAGATACTATCCACAAGCTTCGAACAACGGCAAACCGAACAATCTTTCAGGTTCTATTGAAAGAAAGAAAAACAACGATTTGAGTTTCAAGATTTGAAGCAAAAAGTTCCTTTTCCTTAATGTTACTTGCGCGATTTTCTTACGCATAATAACTGGTCATTCGGCGAGCTCATCCATAAACATTAGACTCAGAAAATTTTACTCTCTAATAGAGCGGTTATTCAAAGGAAGTCTAACCTGCAAATAGACGACAGGCTTAGCGGATAATCTGTAGTTTATACGAGGGTTATGGTAGGTAGATAATTGTTTTCCCAGACTGCACCAAATATCTTCTCAACATTGTTTATGGTACGCAGTGTTTAGACATTACGGTTGGCCCAATTGAAAGTGGCTTAGGAAGCGGATTTGTCACACACTGGCTAATACCCGTTTACATAACCCGTCCTTTATGTTTTAAAAACAAATAGAAATTTCCATTGGGGCATGTAAAGATAGAGCAACAACTGAACAGACAGGATAAAATTCCGAAAGTTCAACGAATGGACTGGAACGGTTTTCAGAATTTTCGGAAAAAGAGAAACACCCCTTGAGCTAAAATTACCGTACTGTTCCGCATCTTCAGAATTTTCGGTCGGTTGGTTCGCGTTTTAAGAACTTGACAGTTCTCAGATTTTCCGGAAAATTTCCGTAACATTCGTTCGCATGTCGAGATTTCCAGAAATTCTAATCAAACGGATTGCGGTGCGGATTTCGGAAAGGAGGGAGCAACAAGTACCTTCTTATAATTCTTTCGCTTAAATTACCCGCCAACGAAATCAGAAAATTTAAAGATCCGGAACGTTGAAACTGCATCATCTTTCGCAGTCCTTTGCTTAGGATACCCATTCCAAACTTCGTCAACAACGTTCTTTGTTGAGTGAAGAATGTTAGAAGACGTGCGAGCCAAGTTTGAATTGTTACGTCTCGAAATAAATAATTTTCTTTATAAGTTATTGTTTTGTATTTCCCCCAGACTCAGTGGCAGACATAACAACTATAGTCTTGGCAGTAATCGCTTTAGTCTTTGTACAGGACTTGTGTTTTTCTTAGCAATCATTGTCACCTACTTTTCCCCAAAGTGTTTGTGATTGGACACATAATAATCAAGCGTCTGGTAGCTTGTTATCTTCTTAATTCTGCCGTTTATAATAAATAGCCTTAACAACTGGAAGTGTTTACGTCGGCCTTTTCTTTTCATTTTTCTCGCCCGCAATTTCGTTTCCGTTTAACTCGTTTCCACTTTTATAAGTGGTTCAATTTTGCTGTTTATGTTCGTAGACAAGACGACTCTTCGCGTTACGCCACGTGGATCGTTGAGTTCACATGACAACGAAGTAAATTTCAAGGGGAGAGTGCACCTGTTAAGTGCCAACATCCCACCCGGGGGGGAAGGGTGGGGCGTGGTGGTAAGATGAGTTTGATAAACTCAGATAAGTCGATGAAACCGTGGTGGAACGAGAGAGAAATTCACAAGCTCGTTCACAAGAGCATGTAAAGAAACGTTAAATTTCTGCGCCTTTTTCCAATAGTAGGCACTAAAATAGAAGGAAAAGTCACCGGTGATAAGCGAGGTGTGAATTACGACAGCAAATCCGAAAGGCATTCGCAAGAGCAAGTAAAGCAAAGCATAGAAAAGACAAATTGCTTCATATTGGTCGCATTTCAGGGAACAAAAAAAAAGAAAAATTTCCCCTTGAAAACAAAGTGGCATCAAAACAAACTGCCCAAAGCAGAGAAACCGCAAGTGACAATATTGACTCAGCTTGTACGCCGTTCAAAAACACATCGATTTACCGACAAATTATATTCCACTCTTTCAGCAAGTAAAGCGACTGGCCGAAATAAATATACAAGTAACAGCAAATCACATAATAAATGATTCCTGACCAAACAACGTAGCAGAAGCGCTTTTAGCGAGTTGCGTACTTTAATTTTCATGCCACGAGCAAATCAAACTTATTTGATGAGGGAAACAGAAATGTTTGCTTTCGCGACCCGAACTGTAATTATTTTCACTTGCTTTACGGGAAATAAACTCTCGACTTACAATTTCAAGTGACTTTCGACTGGCTGAGAGGCACGAAATTCCTCTGTAAATTTGCATAGGCCTCGTAGATCAGTATATCACGTTCTGAAAAAATTCTACGAAAGCAAAACGCGTTACGTTTTCGAAACGAATTAACACAAGAGACTGTAAAATACAGAAAGAAAGTATTAATCTTTCTTCTTTCTTTTGAAAATCAATAAGTGGAAGATCGAAAGTAATTTGCACCTTCTTTCATAACCAATCATAATATATGCAACCCTTGAAAACGTGATAGAAAACACAGCATATAATGCAAATTTAGTTAGAGCATAATCGAATCGCAGTGTTGCTAATCTTAGGATGCTCTTAAGAGCAGCAAAATCAAAACATTGACGAGTTTGACAAGCAAATCTTGCTCAACATATCAGCGACTTTAAGCGTCAGAGGCAAGGACAAGGTTTATTTGCCTGGGCAATTTTTCTTTTTGACCAGTTTGCGATAACGGATAGAAAATCAGTTGATATTAAACGCAGGATAATTTCAAGAAGAATCCACTACGAGGTACGGTATTTTTATAACCCTTAACGGAAACAAATGCGAGCGAAATTTAAGCTGCCGTGAGTCATTTCTTATACATTTCACCTGTCTTTGCGTACAGAAACGAGAAAGTAATAATTTGATTTTGCTTGCATTTTAAATAGGCTGCTATCTCGACAATGGCCGAACGCGCTCCGAGTGAAGTTAAAGACACGCTGAAACGAATTGAAGAACACCCGAACGTGGTTGGCGTGATTATAATGGACCGAGATGGACAGCCAGTCCATAGCACATTAGACGCTATGGAGACGGCATACTACATTAGGCAGTGCAGCTCGTTAACGGCGATCGCCAGGGGAACAATACGAGAGACTGATCCAACGGACGATCTTCAGTTCTTCCGGATTCGAACAAAGAAGTTTGAAATCATGCTCGCGCCGGAGCGCGACTATCTACTCATCGTCCTGCAAAACACGACAAAAACGCCGGGGAAATTCGCTTGAGGAAACAAAAAACGCCGTGTTTGGGAAAAAAGAAACCATTTGCTTTCACGAACCAAATTACTTGACCACAAAATTTAAAAGGTACAAATTTAATTTGAACTTCTGCAATGGTCTTTTACGCTTGGAGCAACGTTTTTCTTTCGCTCAGTGAGAAAGTCTGACTTTTGTTTCGAACCATTCGAGGACTCCTTTGTTGAGTCTTACTTTATTTTTAATTTTATGATGTAGTAAAACGAAAACGACGGCCTTTGTTTCTTCGTGTTGTTGATGGATTATTGCCAACAGGTGCAGACTGTAATTTTAATGTCCTCATCAATATTTAAATGTGTTTTTTTCTCCTTGTTGATCAAAAACCACAAGGCTGAAAATTGGGTTTGAGTTTTGTAACACACATAAACCTCATTCAAAACACTCAAAATCTGTGGTTTTTGCAAAACCACAGAATCCAGCGGATACAACATATGTATTTAATTTATTCCTAGAACCTGGCAACGACTTCTTATAATTCCACAGGAACTGCACTTCCATGCTTTGCATTTAACTACTAACGGCATAAAAATTTGTACAAATACGTTGAACAAAACGAAATGTAGTATTGGAATGAATTGTAGAATTAGGCCTTAGAATTCAGCTTCAGGGAGAACGATAGAGTTTTAACCTTTTCTCTAGGGTGAATTATGTTGTAATGTAATGCATGGAGCTCTAACTTTTGAGTCTGTGGATGAAATCTTTTGGTACAACGATTTTTTTTTTCAAATGAAAGCTACTTCGTAGTAATTCACATGGTTCTATTTATTTTGTTACTATTTAATAACCTGAAATTTCGAATTTCTCTTCAATATGTTGATTGGGGGCACTCTTTGAGTAAAAGTTAAATACAAAAATCCCATCGCAAATTGTCTTGTTTTTTCTCGCCTTGCCGCTGTTCAGAAGGCCGTTGTCTTGCCGGAACTTCTGAGGAACCTAAACGTGGAGGAAACAAAATTAAAGTTAGTTGTAAGGACAGAAAAGACAAATTTCATTCTAGCTGTAAACTTGTGTGATAAAACTGTATCCTTTTTTTTTTTTTCAGCTTCAAATGTTTTCATATCCCTCCAACGACAGAAAACAAAGACGCGTGACTTAAAGTAGTATTGTGTACCGAATTCGTTCTGTGAGCTAGAATAATCTGATGTTGCTTATCAGGCTCGAAGGACCATGTTTAGTCCTTCTTTATTTGTAAGTGCAATATTCCACTGACAGGAAAAAAATACCACACCTATTGTCGCACAAGTTGTATCATTTGCGATCCTTAATCGCTCCTTAACAACAACTGAACATGAAAGACCACGCAAATTACAAATGATAATCCAATTCCTTCGTGGCGAGCGCCCAGTGGACGGCCAGGAATAGGTTTAAAACTCACCATACTATTAAATCGCTACATACGCGGGATTTCAGCGTTCGGATCCGTTAACAAGCTCCAGTCGGTACCTATGCAAAAGCCGATTCTTCTTCTGTGTTCGAGTACCTTCTTTTCCTCCAGATCCGCCCACCGAACCTGAACAACACAAACAAGTAATCACAAGTGAATATCAAAGAGGCTGCATGTGTCACGAAAATTACGAGAACTTATTCGTAGCATCTTCGGACATTTTCGGCAACGTTCCGAAGTCTTCGGAAAATCGTCGGAACTGTTCGGAAATTCCGGTCACGACAAGACGAAACCCTCAAGCATTTGACTTGAAAAAAGTTAGCAGGTATGACAATATTACAATGTTATTTTTTACATGATAAAGTTGAGTTGCAAGGGGACCTACAAATGTTTGGATTGATTACTCTACCGCTTGTAATAAATTATGTGTTGTTGGGGTGAGATAAAAAGCTTCAGAGCTCAAAGTATTGGTGAGGTCAGTGCGTACTAGTCAAGCATGCAATTTTCAGGATATGTGGAAATGAAAGTCAGTCAAGCCTACAACCAGTCCAAAAGCTGGCTATGTCCCTATCAACTACAAAATTGCAGTTTCGAGTCAAACAAATACGTCTTTCAAGCATTATATCAAACGTTACAAACGACAAACATAACCTTTGAAAACCTGTTAGGCTTAACACGTTTTCGAAAACCACAATTTCCAATCCGCTTCAATCTTTTTTCGTGCCTCTTTTTGTATTTGCTGTTTTCTTTCCACCTTGTTTTCATGTTTTTAGCTATCATTTCTGTGTTTTGCTCAGTTTGTTGCCCGTTACCACTGTTTGAACTCTGATAAAGTTGGAGATACAGTTCCTATAAACTCCGCATCGTAAAACTGGTACGAGCCCTCCCTCCAGGCCTCGCGAGCATTAATTTTGAGAGTTTCTTAGGTGCCAGTCGTCGCATTCAACCTTGCCTCGCTAACACTCTGCAGATACAGTGTAAATAAATTACTTAATTAACACCTTCACTGAAAAATGTTTTGTACAAAAGTGCTGATTAGGTATCACGATCAGAGCTTACCCTCTTCTTGCCAATGCGCATGTCCTCTTCGCGTTCGTCATAAGGGTCATCATCGTCACTAGGGAGGAACGGAGGCGACTCTTCTCTTCTTCTCTTCATTGGCCGAATGCCATCAAGTTTATCTAGCAAAGGAACGATAAAGAGTTGTAAACAAACAACTCACGGTAACGCGGGGATGCCATAAAACGTCAATCCTTTTTTGGGCGTCAAGAGAAGCTGGACAAATTCTCACCACTTTGGGTTAACCTACCTTCAACTTTGTCAGTGTGCTATAAATCCTTCGATACTAACGTGCTGCTTAGAAACAAGTTCAGTTAGTGTTTTGGTGCAATACTACATGAAAGGTTACTTACTCAGTTTGTCTTCCGCTGGCTCTATGTCTTCCCATTTGCTGCGTGAAGGCACCTGTATCTTAGGCTGAAATGATGGATTAATTTAGGTTTCTGGGAAACTGTCCACCTACCCCTCCCCTAAGCCAACATTTACCCTTACTTCTCACTTAGGGCAAATGTTGGCTTAGGGGAGGGGAAGGTGGCCAGAAACCTAAACTGATCTGAAATAATTAACAGACCCAGTGAAGAGGAACTATACGAGGCCAATACAAGCAAAATACAGCTAATGAGGTTTCGGGGGGATTTTGTTGGGAGTTGATACAGGGATTGTGTTACAGTTTTCTCTGCGTGGAAACTGTTTCCGGGATAGGTTCCTGGAATTAAGTTATTATTTGTTCGGGTATGGCGTTGGGGATTAATCGGGAAACTGCGGCAGGGCTTTTAGTGAAATTGGCCTGTCGCTTATTCGGGGAATCATTTTGGGAATTGGGGAGAAAGGGTCAGATTCGGGCTCATTTGGTCAACCTTCTTAAAAATGGTTTCTTTATTGAGGAGAAGGAGAGGGGCGAGAAAGGAGAGGGGGAAGGGGAGGGGGGTATCTTTGATGTATTTCACGTTTTCTTCTGGTTTAGACACAGGTTTTTATTTCTTGTCACAATAATCAACCTTTTACAGCAAAATGTCTTTCACTGAAATTTAAGGCTTTTGAGCTTTTGAGCTTTTTTTCCTGACGTGATGAGCTAAAACAGCCAGCTTGTATTTATATTTCTTAGGCTGCTTTTTCTTTCTTCCTTTTCTGTTATTATTTCAATTTTTTTTTTCATTTCTTTTTCAACCATCAAGAATGAATGTATCATGCATTGTATACCACCCTTGTACGGAGTCTAACTTCTTTGCCATTTAGAAGATCGTTATCTTTTCAACTTTTACTTTTGCGCCCCAAAACATAGTTTTAGGTGGCAAAGTTGTTATCTCTGATGTTCTATTTTCAACATGTTGTTATTTTTTATGTGGCTTAATGAAAGTCAATATCAGTTTTTTTAATTTTACAGTTTGTCTTATTTACTAAAAGTTAATTACCATCCTACCTTAACCTTGCATGCCTTTATCCTGTGGTATTTTAACGCTGCAATGTAATATTTTTCTTTTAGTTTTACGTTATTTTTCCTACCTCCCCTTGGTCCTCCTGTGCTGTCTGCTCTTGTGCCTGCGTTCCTGCCACAGCTCCATCAGCGGTTTCATCTGCTGTCTCCATCTCAACCTTAACCAAAAGTGATTGTTTAAT
The DNA here is from genome assembly GCA_964035525.1 of Porites cylindrica. NCBI lineage: Eukaryota > Metazoa > Cnidaria > Anthozoa > Scleractinia > Poritidae > Porites > Porites cylindrica. Next base: position 4,608,260 of record OZ037787.1, on the reverse strand, counting down.
GTTATACAGCGCGCGTTCTCATTGGCTACTACTTCGAGGTCACATGTCGTCTAAAAACAACACTGTTTCCCGCCAAAAGTATTTGAACGGGCGACATTACAAATGTGTAATCAAAAGTTGGCAAATACTACGATTATACGTGAATTAACTCAAGTTTTTTGTTGTGTTAAATAACAAATCACGCAATGAAGTAATAATGAACGATTATTCCTATTACTGTGCATTGTGAACAATTTGTGATAGTTTTAACACTTGAACCTTTGGTAAAGACGTTTTAATAACGAAAACTATAAAACCAGTTGTCTTTCCCAAAGGGCCGTTGTTTTTATGTACGGAATTAACTAGTTTCTGCGTCCTGCGCGAAAAAGGCGATGTGACACGGTTTATTATCGGGGAAATTCAAGTTCCATTTCAATTCCAGGCCATTCGCTGTCGACAAATCAACTTCCGAACGAATTGATTGTCTGTATCGTGTGATATGTTTTCATTACAATTACAAACGTCAGGCGTTTATGGTGAGCACGAACCTCGGTAATAACAGCATCTTGCAGCAATGATCGTACATCGAGTCTTAGATGATGAACTGGAGTCTCCTCCCAAGCCGATACCATCTGAAATATAACAACAGTTTCCTTAAAAATGATGTTATTTTTTGAAGCGTAGCACTGCAGGTATCAACTTGTAAAACACTACTTCTACAAGTTACTTCGGCGCATCAAATGGGGGCACAAAATTTTGCTAAGAATGCCTCTGCTCATCCCTTGACAGGGATCTTGAACCTTCTCACGACCAGACATTTCTGCGCCTCATAACTTAGCAGTTTTAAAAACATGCTTCTCCAACTCGTACGTAACTCTGCCCTGAATACCAGAGTTTTTTTAACCCACTTGTCGATGTTTGAATATCAGATGAAACACTCTCTATCTCGTGTTTGATATATTACTTCTCGATATTTTGATATCAGATGAAACGCTCCTTCTCGTGTTTGATATCTTACTTCTCGATGTTTGGATATCAGATGAAACACTCCTTCTCGTGTTTGGTATCTTACTTTTCCGTGTTTGGATATCAGATGAAACGCTCCTTCTCGTGTTTGATATATAACTTGAAACACTTCTTCTCACGTTTGATAAAGATTAAGAACTGACCTTGTTGATTTCCTCAAAGGTGCGATTGTGACTGTTTCGCTTAGCACAATCATGCGCGTCGGCCATTAACTCAGCAACATACACCTGTGCAACAAAACACACAGATTACGGCTTTAATCATAACAACTTCGACAAAATTCTTAAATCTGATTGGCTATCAACTGTCCTGATTTCAGCACTAATTGGACGGTACTTCCAGCGCCATTTTAGTAGCCTACTTTAAGCAAACTTCGGGCTTGTGACGGCAACTTTATACCTTTGCGACCCGGAGTAGATCTTGCATTGGGCTTGGTTTTACTGAATGGTACGAGAAGAATGCTGTAGAAAAACGTCAACAGCTACACAGCACATTCTCACAAGAAGGTACACCCGACTGGTTGAAACATGACTTCCCTACTCCAGTTGCGACATGATGAAATTTTGCCAGACAAAACATAATTATTTGAAGCGCCTTACATATTTATTTCTTGCCGGATAATAGGTGAATATACGGTGTCCTTCCCTTTGTTTGGTCTCACGATTGTCAAAGAACATCTCTGTCTGATTACTTGAAGAGTACTTTTAAAATAATACCTTTCAGAATTCTTACCTCGAAACCCTTTTGTTTTGCATGACTCCAATATTTCTCAAAATGCTCAACCTAACGACGCAAAAGATCACCCGCAAGATGAATTAAAAACGTTTTGCATCTGGAACAACAAGTAAAATGGCTTCTTTTAACTTGATGAGAACCTAGTCATTCAACCCTTTAATCCCCAAGATCCACATTGAAATTCTCCAGACCGATCTCCAAGAATTAGTTGAGAGCATTTCACGAAAATTAAAGCAATTTCCCTTTAGCGATCAGTCTTATTAAGTCTCAAAACCTTTTCGGTTGATTATGTATCTTTGTTAGGAGAAAATCGACGTTGCTCAATCTTGGTACATGCATAATTGCACAATCCTATTCATAGATTTGTTATGAAAATACCAACATCCTAACTATTCATACCAGTGACGTTTCTCTGTGATCAATTCACCCAATAGCCTCATTTGACAATAAACCATACCATCCCAAACTTGATCACGGAATCACAATAACAATTTCTAGCGTTTGAGTCTGTGGATGAAATCCTATGGTGTTACCATTCAATTGAAGCCTACTGAGCAGTACTCTCCTGTGGTACTGGTTATTATGCTGTACAAGGTGGTTCTAACTTTTGAGTTTTGAGTCTGTGGATGAAATCCTATGGTGTGACCATTCAAATAAAAGCCACTGAGCAGTACTTTCCTGTGGTGTTGTTTATTAAGCTGTACAAGGTGATTCTAACTTTTGAGTCTGTGGATGAAATCCTATGGTGTGACCATTCAAATGAAAGCTATTAAGCAGTACTTTCATCTGATACTGTTTATTATGCTGTACAAGGTGATACTAGCTGGCGAATTTAAGAAACCATGGTAAACAAACCTTACCTTATCATGAATCGCATCCACGATAACAACAGGGAAGAAGCCATCTTCGAGAGTTTTCGTGAAAGATTTGAACAAACTACTTCTGTAAGCCTCCTCCATTTCCTCTTCATAAACATATTCAGTCACCTAACAAAACAAGACGCAAAATTTAAATTGTTTTTCCTTTATTTTCGGAAATTTTGATTATTTGCTGCTTGTATTTTAGCAATGCTTGTAATTCTGTGGTCACTAATTATCTCCCAGGAGATACAACACATGCACTGCCATAAAGATGCTCTGAACAACCCAAAATTTAATCTTTAAACAGGTGTTTAAATAACATGTACTTACAAATTTTATTTCCATTACAACAGAGTAGTAAAAAAGAGGTTTCTACACCTATAGTTTACAACTAACAGTTAGTGTTCCTCTAATTGTATCATGCTACAGTTTTTGTCCAGTTTCATATGGCTAATGTCTGCTTACAAGACATGAATCATTATATTTCTGGTTAAAAATAACTACAGTCGAACATCCACTAACAGACACCCCTCTACAATGGCCACCTTCTTCTGTCCCCAATGTGGCCATAGTGGAGAGGTCCAACTGTACAAGGTTTAACCCTTTAAATCCTAACTAAGACCAAAATTTGAATTCTCATTTGTTGCCCCTATTCATTTCCTACAGAAGTAGTGGGGAGAAGTTGATAAAATATCAAGCAAATTCATTTTGTGTGATCATGTCCGTAATTCTCATGACCACTCTGTTTTACAAAGCATTGATATTACAAGGAGAAATTTGATGCTGATCACTCTTAACGCTTAAAGGGTTAAGGCTCGCACCTTTTTCTTGATTTTCTTCCCGGTGTCTGGGTCTTTTTCTGTTTTCTCAACCTCCATTAAAAAGTAATCATCTAAGGCTAATATTCTGGGTGCATGAGCTCCATAAGACACTTCCTTGTCCTGCAACGGAAGAAAATATTTAAGACTTAGAATAAAGATGAAGAGGGAGAAGATGATAATGGCGATTGTTGAAAATAATGATAAATACAAGTATACACTAAAACACTGGATAGTGTTTTTGTGCGCTCTGATTGGCTACTCAAACTTAGGACATTCAGTGCTATTCACTGATTCACCACCAGCTCCTCCGAGCGAGCGACACCAAACTCGCCTAAATTGCGAGCAAAATGGCTTCCTGGTTTGCTGCTGTAACAAACAAAGAAATTTCACAAACGATAATGACAATAATGCAGTAACTACAATCAAACCTTAATAGAACGGATAATTTATAAAACTCACCTTTATCAGCCTAGCTACATGGGTTTTGCCACTCCCCGGTGGCCCTCTGAGAATAATCACAATCTACAACAAAGAAATTTAACAATAAAGGTTGGAAAACACTGGCTGACAAGCTGCAGCAACATGTTGAGCTGACATGTCACAGCAACAAATCACTGTGTAAGGCAGTTGGAAGCAAGGAAAGCAATGTGTGTACTGGAGAATTTTTGTGAAAATCTTTGTCTCTGCAACCGGGTCATACAAAATCAAGTGCAACTTGATGTGGTGGCAAAATTCTGTTGCTGTGACACATGAAGTAATTAATTTTGTTGGTGTGACATGTGGAGCAACTTATTGCATCAAGTTATCCCCAACTAGTACACAGGGAGTGATTTGTCACAGCGACCTATTACAGCGACATGTTGCCTAGCGTGTTCCGACCTTAAAAGGATTCCCCCCCCCCAAAAAATGTGGAATTTCATGAACACAAATTGAAAGAATTCATATTCCCTGAAGGCAAACAATGCAACAAAATCAACAAAAATTGTAAATTGTAAACATATGGAACCGGCAGCTGGCACAATAATAAATGAGAAGGTTGGTATATTTACCCGATCAGGTCTAGATTCTCTTCCTGGAGAATCAAGAATACTCTCAACAGGAACAACCTCAGCCTTCTTCTCAAACCTGGGCGGTTCACTCTGGTGTCCAGCTTCTTCAGGGTGGGGTGGGTAGTTAGCAGGGTCATGCATAGGGCGATCTTCAGGGTACGGGGGTCTGTCTCTATAGTAGTCATCATGGGGTGGTCTTCTATCTGTAGGAGCTTGCTCATCATACCATCTGTTCGAAAAACTTAAATACTTTACTATAGGAAATTAATGCTCCATGTAATTAAGGTATTGGAATTTAACCTGACCCTTCAATAAGGGAAATTAATGCAAAAGAGAAGGTAACATTTCAAAAATTGTTGGGACAACTAAGATTTCAAGTTGCCAGGTAAGTAACGACAAGTAGACGGGGAATCAAACAGCTAGGGGTTTCTTTTGGTTCTATTTTTCTTTTATTTTCCTATTAAAGTAGCCAGGGGCATGTTCATAGTTGCCGGGGAAGTTCTGAGAGTTTTTTTGCTAGCAGTGAAAAAAAGTGGTTTACGCCCAAGCGTATGATGGCGCATACTGTCCAATTACAGGCATGATACATGCCGTCCTATTCAATGTCCTATTAGTGCTGAAATCAGGACAGTTGATAAGCAAACAGATTTGACAATTTTGTTATAGTTATGATTAATGCTTTTATGTTGGTTACCATTCCAATATTTCAAGGAGTGTATGAAGCCATGATTAACAAACCTCTCATCTGGACCCCTCATTTCGTCTCTTGGCCACTCTCTAGGGCGATCAGGGGGGAAGTGCTCTGGATGATCCCTATAGGGTGGGGGTGATCTTCGCCATCGATCATCTGTATGATGACGTTCTCGGAATCTCTCATCATCAGGTGGTCTTCTCCCTAATATTAAATTTCAAAGTTCAAAGTGACATTGCAGTGAGGGAATTTTATGTTAGCAACATCAAAAATTAATGGTCTTCCTTGGTGAAGGTTAATGTACTGAACAAATGTATCAAGCATTGCATTCCCGATTATGTCAAAATTACACATTTGAAGAGAATCACACTTGCATATGGATGCAGAAATCTTTGTCTCAATGAACAGTGCATCTTAAAAGGGGCTATGTCACAAGGATATTGCTGTTTTAGATCACTTCTGTGCTAAAGTCATTATTTAGACATTCACAAAATGCTCCTTTAGAGTTACAAAGAAGACTTAATTAATTTATTACTGATACATTATAATATTCAGAAACTCACAGTCTTCTCGATCCCAATCCCGTGGTGGTGGTCTGCCTCGGTCATCAAAGAAATCAGCATCACGTGGGGGTGGTGGCCGGCCAAATCGATCAAATTCTTCACGGGGTGGAGATCTTCCCCGATAATCACGTCTGGGAGGAGACCATCCCCTCTGGGAATGATCAAATGGGGGCCATGGAGGTGGTGACACGGGTCTTCCCCTGTGATCTTCATGGAATGGGGGTCTTCCCCTTCTACTTCTTCCCCTGGGAGATAAAGGTCTGCCAGGGGGACCATGCTCTCGTTCCCAAGCCCATGCATCCACTTCCTCCCTTGGATGTGGTGGCCATCTTTCTCTGTCATCTCTTGGGTGTGGTGGCCAACGATCCCTAGCACCTCTTGGTGGAAATGGAAAATCACCATCATCTGGAGGGAACGGTGGCCGATCTCTTCCATCTCTTGGAAAAGGAGGTCGATGCCACTCGTCTCTTGGGAATGGTGGGCGATCCCACTCATCTCTTGGAAATGGTGGTCGGTCCCTTTCATCTCTGGGAAATGGAGGCCGATCTCTTTCATCTCTTGGAAATGGTGGCCGATCCCTCTCATCTCTTGGAAAAGGTGGCCGTTCCCTTTCATCTCTTGGAAAAGGTGGCCGATCTCTTTCATCTACTGGAAAGGGTGGCCTCTCTTTAGCTGGTGATCTCTTAATTTCATGTTGTGGAGCTACATTTATCTCAGATGACTCTTTCTGTACATGGGCTTCCTTCCCATCTTTAGCAGCTGATTCATCTCCAGTTCTTTCTGCAGGGGGCTCTGTTCCTCTCTCATCTCTGAAAGGTGGCCCAAGGTCTCTGTCTCTCATGAAAGGTGGTCTTTCTTCCCAACCCTCTCGTGGAAAAGGAGGCCTTTCTCTTTCATCTCTTAAATAAGGTGGTCTGCCTCGTTCATCCCTTGGAAATGGTGGTCTTCCATCACGCTCATCCCACCAGGGGGGTCTCATTCCCTGTTCATCAGAAGGGAAAGGTGGCCCTCTGCCAAGCTCATCAGGAAATGGTGGCCTTCTGTCTCTTTCATGCCTTCCAAGGGCACTCTCCCTTTCATCTCTTGGGTGAGGAGGTCTTGGACGTCCCCACTCATCTCTCTCAAGGGGTGGTCTCCAATCTCGTCTGTCACCTGAACCTTCAGTGTCACCCTCTCTTGGTACAGGCATCCTCCCCTCTCTTCCTGGAGGAGGTTCACCTTCACCCCATCTGGAGAACCTGCCTCTAGCCGATGGCCAATCTGACTCCTGAGAGGGGCCTGCAAGATAGAAATTAATAACTATTAGTGAACAGTTCAGAATGAAATGAGTGAGAGTTGCAGGGTGCCAAGAAAATCATTTTTACAGCTTGCCATTAGAGCATGCTGAAGCTAGCATTTACTAGCCCAGACGTCATTTCAACTAGCCCCAAAAACTTGTTGACTAGCAGAATTGATTACACAGTTCTTCTGTTATTCGAATTGCTCAAAAAAACATCACTTGCCCATCAGGCAATTTAAAACAGAATTCACTAGCCTGATAGCAAAATCCACCAGCCCTGGGCTATCAGACACTACTTTCTTTGCATGCTGGAGTTGTGTCAGTTTGTGTTTAATTTTGTTTTGTGGTGTGGTAGATCTCTTCCTCCAGCACAAGATGAGTTTCAAAAAGATGTCAAGAGTGGCATGATGGATGTGGTTCCACACCAGTGTGAGGGCATGGGGGGTAATGACAGGTATTTAATCTTCTGTTTTCAACAGTTAGTTATTATATTTCTGCATAATGCAGAATACTGTAATCAAACTAAATGTACTAATTATTTGAGAAATGAGGATTACCTGAGTACTAACTGTTAGGAGTCTCAAAGAAATAGTTCTACTCTTGAAGGGGAGTACAGTGGAACCCCGCCTTACGACCACCCCGTTTATAAGACCACCTCGTTATTACGGCCATATTCATTCAAACCAAATGTAAAAAACATTGAGTCATTTTATTATTTTGAAGACCCCGTTAATGCGACCACCTCGTTATTACGACCAGGATTTTTTGGCCCAACGGTGGTCGTATTAACGGGGTTCCACTATACAATAAGAAAGAATAATAGTGTTTATGCACAACTGATCCATTAATCTGTAGTTGCTTCACACAAAAAGCTGCATTACTTTTTTGTTTTTGCTACTGCATGAGCTGAAAAAAATCTCAACTTCTTTGGATTACTGTTCATTCATGTACAACAACAACAATAACAACAACTTTCTTCAGTAATCCCACGTAAGTACATGGTATTACCTACATTATTACTAATGTTCCTGTTAAAGTTAGATCGAAGACTATTGTAAAGATTACAATTGAATAGAAAGTGTTATTTGAGTTCAACTTCATTTAAGTGGCAGAAAGGACAAATTCAAAGATTTTCTGGAGTTTCAGGTACTGTATTTCTGCCCATTTCAATTTGTAAGGGATGGTTGCCAAGTCTGAATTTACAATACCTGCATCACCAGCATGTTCCTGATGGTAAGAAGGCCTTCCCCATTCATTTTCAGCCTGCCACTGCCATTGTTCACCATGTGTTTTGTCTTGATCTGCTGCAGATTGGGTGGTCTGCTCAGGGACTGATTGTTGTTCGTCGGCTCCTCCTTCTGTATACTGTTCATTTTCAACCTCCATGTAGTCATCTTGAGGAGCCTTTAAGAGACAGGGTGCAAAGAAAGTTTGTTTTACTGCCTGCGATTCGGGTAAGCTGTATCTAGCATGTACTAGCCCACAAGTCATTTCAACTAGCTCTAAAAACCCTTTTTGATTGGCAGGATTTATTTCAATCTTTCTGTAATCTGAATTTCCCCAAAAAACAGTACTAGCCCCTTGCGCAAGTTAAGAACAGAAATCACTACCCCGATAGCAAAATCCACTAGCCCCGGGCTATCAGAGACGACTTTCCTCGCACATTGAGAGAGTAGAGTACTTAACATAATCTCTGGGTTAGTTGCTCCAAGAATAGCCCTTATACACAAGGCTATGCTCTTACTAAGAAAAACTGAAGGGAGCCCAGTGCCCTGAACCTGTGAAATTCAGGGTGCCCAGCATAATTATGATTTCTGTGAAAAAAAAAACATAGATTTTCTGGTCGCCCCAGAGCAAACCTTAAGCGCCACAGGCCAACCAGGTGCTGCTAGAGCACAGCCCTTATACATGTGTGCGTTAGACAAGCAAGTCGTGTTTGTAAACAAAAATTTTCGCATTTATACTCTTTCTATCCGGGTATTCTTTTCAACTCTACTGCCTAAAGTTATTCATTCATGTAAACTTTGCAATTTACATTAATTGAACTTGGCAGCTTAAATTTGCCCTTCTAATGTCAATGTGCAAAAGGGCTATTGCGTGGTACCAGAAACTAATAATGGGTTTCTTGTGGTACACATACACTGTATGTGGAAGTGGCAGATACCCATACGGCATATCATTTGTGACAGTTACATGCATTGTGGCACATACATTAGGAAGGTTGCAAAAATCTGAATTTGAATTTTAGTTTAGCCTAGAGCAGATATTTAATTTTTGGCCAACTTTTCCTTCAGCTTAAAGTTTTGCATTGGCTCAGACTAAAATCATTAAACTTTATGTTTACCTCATAATTGTTTTCCTGGTAACTACCATCTCCAAGCTGGTATTTGTCATCACCTAAAATAAGGAATACATGTAATCAAATTTGGCTGAGGCAACTTCAAGGACATGTACCAGGTAATGTAGTTTTAACTTTTGAGTCTGTTAACAAAATGCTATGGTGTGACAATTCAAACAAAAAATGCTGAGCAGTACTTTCCTGTGGTACTGTTTAGTATGCTGTACAAGGTGGTTCTAACTTTTGAGTCTGTGGATGAAATGAGTGTTCTAGTGTAGCATAAGTGATCTTTCAATAATGTTATTACTCCACATGAAATTTGGGATTTTCGATGACATTTGAGTTTAAGAATGAAAGAGTTATTTCAACAGACCTTCTACAGACTCCTCTTCTGGTTTGGCAGGTACCACGGGGAATTCACCATCTCCTATACCAGGAATCTGGTCTCCTCTCGATGAAAACTGCGACATGACTCCACTGAATGTTTCAGTTGTCTCAGTAAAGGCCTCTAATTCTAAAAACAAAAGGAAACAGCAAAATAAATAATGGTAATTACCGGTATTAACCATAATTACCCATCAATTAACTCTGGGAGTGATAGATTAAAGGACTCAAAATGCTCCTGTAAAGTTATGAAGCATAATATCAAAGAAATTTCATCAGGGAGCACTAACCATAATGATTTGTTTTTTTTTTTTGGTGATTTTTGCAGGCGTAGCATTAAACCTTGAAAAAGATCGGCCAACTTTGTCAAGTTTAAATGTCTACCAATCCTTGCAATAGATTGCAACAAACAATGGGAAAAAGTTCAATGCCTAAATATAATAATAATTTATAATAGTCTTAGTCCTTTAACAGAGGTGAGCAGTGTACCTGGGTATTGTGGTTCCTCTGGAGTTTCTTCAGTTGTGGGATCAGCACTGTGGTCAAATATACAATCAACACTTGTGCATCTGAAAGAGAAAAAGTACTCCTTCAGTGCCTTGTTGTAAAAGATGTTCAACACTGTGCAAAAACTTGACCTAAAGAAGTTTTATAGATTTGAAATGATGCAGCAAAAAAGGCAAAAAAAAGCACTTTTTGATAATATGAATATTATTGTAATATTGTAAATTTTACTACACTGTAAATAAAAAATTTAATGGTCAAAATGATTTGTGAAATGGAAATTCTTCCCATTAAGGGTTTTCCAAAAAAAAAAAAATGCCATTAACGGTCGGTGTAAAAATAAGAATTGCATTTTTTCTGTCAAAGATCAGGTGGCCACAAAAAAAGTGAAGAGAAAAAGAGGAAACATGCCCGGCATTTAAGCAAAGATAGAATTAAAGGCTTAGCACCTTGGACCACCTCTCTCTGGTGACTCAGCACTGGTGAAAAAGCAAGATCTGCATCTCAAAGTCATAATTTCCACTGAGTACAACGGGTGAGTGTAAAAATTTAAAGCCCTAAATGACTTACGACATAATTATTGCTAGATTCTCCTTTCAATATTATGCTTGTATATCACACTGGATCAGGATCCACTTACAGTAAGGCTACGCATATACCTTCATTAACATTGTTCCTACATTATTTTTAGAGCTAACCTTGAGCCCGAACTGCAAGGTGGATGTTGAAAATGGCAGTTGTTTCCAAAGCGACACTTGGGAAAGAACTTGCAAGGTGGTTTTTTTGGCTTCTGTGGCATAATTTTCTCGGTAGAACCTACAACATAGTGAGATTTCAACGTTGTTCCAGATAACTCAAGTCTATACCACTGTACCCCCCCCCCCCCCCCCCCCCGGGCCAAATCAAACATTACATTGCTACAGTCTATATGTGTGCTGGTCTGATCTATGGCATATGATCTAAGTGTACATCAAAACTGTGATGCAACAAAATGTCTTGTGTGCTCATTACACCCATGATCATATTGTGTTTTGTCCCATGTTCTTGTTTCAAAGGTGGTTCAGGAAGGGGATTAAAGAAGCAATCTACATGTGCATTTGAACAGACAGTCCCTCCCTTAATAGGAATGGAGGTTACTGTACCGGAAAACCTTCTAAATGTGAAACTCAGGGGGGGGGGGGGGGGAGGGGAGGGGAGGGGCACCTCCTCCACCTTTAAACTGAGAGTCCCTCCCTTAATAGGAATGGAGGTTAATTCAAAGTCTTACCTGAAGGGGCCAACCTTCTAAGTGTTCAACTCAGGGGGGTGGGGGGGGGGGGGCATCTCCTGGGTTAATTTTAAATGCCATGTAACCTAGCATGGTCTTCAGGTCATAAGAAGACCATGACTTAAGAAAACATTCCAAACTTTTCAGTGACACCCCATATTGTAGCTTGTAGATCCATTATTTTCAGTAAATGAACATCAAATCTTATAACATCATTGAAGACAATGGAACATTGAAATGGATTATTTTGTTTCCTGTTAAGGTATATTGATACTTACTTTTGTCTTGAAACCCAGCATGTGTTCTCTCTGCACTCATGTAAGTCGTAGATGCTGTTTGGCTGTTGTAAGTGGAAGAACTAGCTGATGAAGAAGGTGATGCATACGATGCAGAAGATGTTTGCTTAAAACGTTTCTCAAGCTCCTGAAGTTGTTGAAGTTGTTCTTGTTGTTGCTTCAACAACTGAATTTCCTTCAGAGGGTCTAATTTTTGTGGACTGATGGTTACAGATGTAGAGAGGGCAGTTCTGAAAAAGAAAAAGAAAAAATTAATAATATTCTTGTCTCATTTAAAGAAATGTTGCACACATCCTTGTGGCATAAGGATGTCCTTACATGATACCATGTATGTAACATGCATGTACATGACCTTCAGCTGAATAACAGTGATTACACGCACTTTCATTACGGTTACTACAGCTGTATAAATGTTTTATATGATTTTTCCCAATAAGCAGAGGTTAATGCTGTGAAAGATAGGTCAACAGCCAACAACTTCATAAAAAATGCAATGGGCAGAAAGAAAGAACAACTTCCAGATGCTGCTTCTTAATCAGTCCTTAGATACTAGTAGAAACAACAATTCAGGAGTGCATTCGGATGTCAAAGATAACAGGTAAACTTCAAAGCAAGGCACAAAATACATGTAGATACCAGTTTCGGACCATGAGGAGGTTCCTGAAAAAATTGTGTGGGATCAGCTGATAAGTATTGTCGAAACAGGGAATAATATGGAGAAAAGGCGAATAGGAAACATAATGAAAACTGCACCCTTAGGAAACAATAAGGCAAAAAAAATATTATTGAGTTACCTTTCTTCTCTGTCCCATTTTGAGGGTCTTTTCACAGGTGACGATGAAACTAAAAAACACAAAGGCACCAGAACTCTAGCACAGTGCTCAACTTTCAGAAAAAATCTTAGGGCCAGCTGGCCCCCAAGTTTTCATTTTTGGTCACCAGAACAAGTATTCTGGTCGCCAAAAATTATATTTAAGAATTAATGGCATACAATAAACTTAACATCTTTTACTTAGCCTTAACAGAAAAAGAATGCTTTAGACTTCCTTTTGAACTTTCTCTCGAATGGGTTTCGCTCAAGGCTCAATTACCAGCTGGTTTTTGGGAAAATGAGCCCACACTCAAGCGTAAATCTCCTCAAACAGGTATGCAAGCTTAAGGTTCAGGAAATCATAAGAATAATCTGTTACAGTGTAGAAATCGTTAAAGCGTTTAAACAAATCGTTAAAGGGTTTAGACAAACCATTAGTTCAGAGTGTTTGGGCAAAACTTTAGAGCGTTAGAAAAACCCTGAAAAACCATTACCTATCCATTAGTTTTGTGAAGGATAACGGATTATCATTAGTGAATGTTTTCCCAAAGAAGAAAGTCACCTATCTTGGAGGCCAGGTTGGCGACCAGGCGTGAAAATTTGGTCGCCACTGAGTAAAAGCTGGTTGCATTGGCGACCCCACAGGTCGCAACGTCAAGCCCTGTAGCACCATATCAGGTAATCTTACAGTATAAGGCAGCAATACCATATTATTAATTTTATGGTACAAAAGACAAGAGCAAGAAAAATACTATCTGTCACTATGGATACTGCTTGCAAAACCTGAACAGCTCAAAGGACAAGTTGAGGCTGGAATGATTTCAAGTTTAAAACAACTTTTTTTCAATATCGAGATGATTATTTACCTGTTGATGTTGATACAGTACTTTCTTGAGAGGCAGATGTTTTGGCTTGAAGCCATTTTGGAACTTGACCAACCGTTTTTTGACCTTCTGACTGATTTCCACTGGTTGATGGTTTATCTTGAAGCCATTTTGGTAATGACTTCTGTGGCGCCTGACTTGATTCAGCCGCCTTGCTTCTACCTCCTTGATCTTGCATCCACCTCGGCATCTGCTTCCTTTGCGCTTCCACTTCTTGTGCAGCCCTCTCAGCTGCCGCTTGCTTGACATCTTGTTCTGTTTTCTCAAGCTTTTCTTGAAGCCACCTTGGCATGTCCTTCTGTTCTGCCTCTTGCTTCTGCGTTCCTTCCGAAGTCTTTTGCTGCATTGGTGACCTCTTCTGCATCCAACTTGGCAACTGTTTGGTATCATTAGTAGATGCTGAAGACATATTTTGTTGATTCACTGACTTTAAATTACCAGCCGGCATCCACTTTGATTCCTGTTTGGTTGCTGTTGTTGTAGTTTTCGCAGATTGCATCCATTTTGGAACCTGACTACTGTTAGAAGTATCCTGATTTTGCACCAAACTATTCTGCTGATGTTCTGGATGTGGTTGCCACTGTTGCCTCTGTTCATGTGCGTAAGACTGGCTTTGTTGTTGTTGGTTGTACTGATATTGAATTCCTTGTTGATTCTGCAATCTGTTTTGAAGCCACTGTGGTTGGGCTTGTTGCTGCTGTTGTTGTTGAAGCTGGCCTTGATGAGACTGTTGTTGCTGTTGTTGTTGATAAATTTGGTTTTCACTGCTATAGAAATCTTGTTGGCTTTGTCCTTGCACCTGGTAAAGCTGTTGTTCCTGTTGTTGACCTTGATGCTGAAATGAAAGTTGCTGATGCTGCTGGGATGGAACATTTTGTTGCGGCTGTTGTTGCTGCTGAAACTGATGTTGCTGCTGCAACTGTTGTTGCTGCTGTCCTGGAAGCTGGACAGTCGCTGTAGCCCCCAATACCTGCTGCTGCCCACCAGCCTGTATCTGCAGTAGACTCTGACTCTGTTGCTGCCAATGTTCCATGTGTTTCTGCCACTCTTGATACTGTTTCTGATCAGGGTGATTCTGATGCTGAGCTTGCCACTGCGCATACTGCTGCTGCCACTGTGCGAACTTTTCCTGATACTGCTTCTGTGCTTCCAAAATCTGCTGCTCGGCATTGCCTTGGTCCCCTGCTACAGAGCCGAATACTCCTGATGATGTTGCGGCATTGGCGCTTGAGCTAGGAGCTGGTTCAGGAGGGAGCGGAGGAGGAGCAGAAGGATCTGATTGCTGCTCTGGTGGCAGAGGTGGTGCTTGATTTTCCGTAGCACTTTGTTGGTGAGACTGAACAGTTTGTTCAAGGCCTTGGTTTGCTACCTGAGCACCGGGGACAGCATAATAGCCTTGTCCTGCCACAGCGTATTGCTGTGTCCCGACAACTTGTCCATATCCTTGCACGGGATACTGTCCCACAGCGGAAACAGCTTGCTGATTTTGATAACCAACAGCTCCATACTGCTGAGCGGCGTATGTCTGCGGCACTTGAAATGCCTGTTGTGTCGACGCTTGAGGTTGAACATAATAATATTGTTGTGGTTGGGCGAACTGTCCTTGAAACTGATATTGTGGCTGTTGCTGATGTAGTTGCGCTTGTTGATACGCGTACGGATTCATTTTCCGTGGCGATCGACGCTTGAAATCGAAAGAATTTTTATGACGCTAAGATCATTTTCCTTCAAGATGGCGACCATGCGGGAGACAAAAAGGAATTTGTGACCTGGCCTTTGAACAAAGTATCCAGGCCTTCGTTTGGAAAAAATATGGCGGACAGTGTGAGGGAGCGACTTGAACGTCGTAATGAAGAAAGGCTTGCGGCTATAGAGAAACGGAAAGCTGATAAAGAGAGCAATGAGCAACCAACAGAAACAACAGATTATTTCGAAACTACCTTCGCTAAGGAAAAGGGGGCAGTAGAGGATCTCCTTAGCAAAAGGGCTAGCTTGATAGAACCCGGTAACAAAATGCAAGCCACGGAGTTTTTTGAATCCCTGACCGACAAGTGTCAGAAACTTCAAAAATTTGTATCAGATTCCGCGATGTTCTTACCTTCTCGCCAGATAAAAGTCTCACAAGATATACTTAAAGCCTTGCAGCAAGAAATTAACGAAAAGCGAGAGGAGTACATGCCAAAGAAGAAGTTTGCTTTTAAGGCCAGAAAAAAGGAGGTGGTACCGACAAAAGAGGTGAGGGAATAGTAAGCATGTGGATAATCTTGTTCTGTGTTTCTCACAATCAACAGAACAGAACTATTAGTCAGTATGTCTCAAGGATACAGTAAAAAAAGGCCATCAATGAAAAATTATGCATATCCCCAGCTCCACCCCCTGGGTTGATGACAGGTGTAATCATAACTATACCAAAATTCTCAAATCTGATTGGCTATCAACTGCCCTGATTTCAGCCTTAATTGGACAGTTTAATAGGACAGTACATGTCATGCCTAAGTAATTGGACAGTACGCGCCATCACGCGCGCGCTTAAATGGCTTTTTTTTTCACTGCTAGCAAAACAAAATTTCGAATTTCTTGTGTTTTGATTTAAAAAATAGCCTATTATATCACGAATTTTGTTAAAGTTATGATTAATTGGTAACAGAACTTCGTGTCATCCAATTCGGTCTGTAATCATATTCGTGATTAAACAAATCGGACTCCCACTATGCGGTCGTCCGATTTTGTCAATCACTCGTATGATTACAGACCGAATTGGAATCCACTCAGTCCTGTTACCATTACGAATAATTTATATGTGTATTTAGCGTTAAGTTTTAAGGGCGGTAAAATTCTTCCAGACTGGTATGAAAATCTGTGGAGGCCTGTGGGTTTCACTGCTATATTTTTAAAAGGAATTCTCCGCTGATTAAGTAAAGAACATACATGTAGATTTTATGGATGTTTTTAGAGATGCATTTGTATTCTTCAGAGATTTACAATTAACAAACTGACGCCAGTTTTTTATGTGCCTCTCCTCTTTGTGATGCTAAAATTACATCATAACATTGTCATTGTCATTCAGGGGTTCAGATATCCAGGGGTTCTTACATTCAGGGGTCCTTGCATCTAGGGGTTCATAATTATGTCCAGGGGTTTATAAATCCTTGGTTTCTTACATCCTGGGGTTCTTATGTTCAGGGATTCTTATGTCCAGGGGTTCTTTTGTCCAATTATGATTATGTCCAGGGGTTATTACATTCAGGGGTTCTAACGTACATAACATTGTTATTGTCATTCAGGGGTTCAGATATCCTTGGGTTCTTACATTCAGGGGTTCTTACATTCAGGGATTCTTATGTTCAGAAGTTCTAATGCATTTCCAGGGGTTCTAACATCCAGGGGTTGTAACATCCAAGTGTTCTTGGGTTCAGAGGTTGTTATGTCCAAGGGTTCTTCCCTCGAGGAGTTCTTGTGTCCGGACGCTCTTACATCCAGGGGCTCTTACATTCAGAGGTTCTGACATAGTGGCTTGGTAAGAGATACATGTACGAATTATATGAAGGGCTTTCACTAATATCTTAGTGCCAATTTCATGTACAGAGGTTTGCCCAGCTACTGATACACAATCGAAATGTTGCACCTTGTTATTTTCACTTTCTCAAAATGTTTTTTTTCTGTCCTAAAGGAGGGTATCACCCATCAAGAAACCAAAAACAAGACAGATGCCCTCTCTACAACAGAAAAACAATTCTTAGAGGCAAGCCTTGGTTTCAAAGGACTCACAGCACAAACTCTCACCATGACGCCAGAACAGGTTAAAAGTCAAGATGTCACTCTAAGGGGTCTCCATAATTGCAACATTATAGTTTATGGTGCCCCGTCGGCCTTGCTTATGAACAAACTAACAGACTGCACCGTTCTTTGTGGTCCAGTATCTGGAGCTGTATTCATTGAAGACTGCTCCACATGTAATTTTGTCTTTCCATGTCATCAGTTACGTGTTCATAGCACTACAGACAGTAACTTTTATCTTCACGTAACAAGTAGAGCTATTGTAGAGGATTGCTCTAACGTAGGATTTGCCCCGTTTAACTGGAAGTATGAAGCTTTGGAAAGTGATTTTCAAATTGCTGGTCTCAATCCTTTGGAAAATAACTGGTCACTTGTGAATGATTTTAATTGGCTGAAGACTGATGAACCTTCCCCAAACTGGTTTGTTATTCCAGAGGATCAACGTAAAGATAAATGGATTTTATAAGCTTGCTTTGAAGAGATATCTATACTGTCTTTTTTAGTGAGAAACAAAGTTAAACATGTACTGTTGCCAGCAAGGGGCTATTCACATGATACCAGAACGACTTTCATTCTGAAACAAGATCATTCCATCTCTATGTATTTGTTTATGTGATGCAGAAACAACATTTTGTTCCCATACAAGTCATTCCTGAATTAGTTCATTCCGGTTTTCAATCCAAATGAAATACTCATTCTGGTATCATGTAAACTGAAACTTCGCTCTGGATGGAAAATCACAAATCTTGTAGTCTGGGGCATGTGGCACATGTCTATCTGATCCTGGGTGAAATCCACATAAGTGAGAATGTCTCAGGCAGAGCCATTCATTTTTGTCATGTGAATACAGGAGGAACTTTGTTCTGGATCAAAACTCATTCCGGAATGAATGTCCCATTGTCATTGCAGTATCATATAAACAGCCCCTGTGTGAGGAACCATTTTTGTTCCCTATAGCTGTATATATTGCAAAAGTTGCCAGGTTAGAAAAACAAGCTGGAATTTACAAGTACATTTACAATTACAATTTACATGCTTGCAGGGTACTCCCCATCAGTTCTTCTCCCAAGAATAACGATACATAATCAAGAGAAAAGGTTATGAGAATTGACAAAATGATCACTCAAAGGAAAATTATTTGATTTATACAAATTCTCTTGACGAATTCTTTGGAGAATGTATCGGAGATCAGTCTGGAGAATTTGTATGTTAGATATCGGGGCTTATAGAGTGACCACAATACTCTGTTGCCATGGTGACCGTTGTGGAGAGATTTCAATGTTCTTTTCTCAAAGGAAGGTTCAGTATTCATGACTGTTCAGCAATTGCACTTGTGTTTTTAAAAAGTATCTTATTTATTAATAACTTAACAGAACAGACAATAAGTACTAAATTTTAAAAAATGCACTTTATTTGAGTGTCAATGTATTTGGCACAAAAGTACTAATTGCGGACACTATTTTTACGCCTCCCAATGGAGATGGGAGCGCCATTTTATGTGGTGATGCGAGGCACGCAAAAGTCTAGCCGTTTGAAGGACAAAGGAAGTACCTTCATTTCTCAGTTATATTAAGACCCTGAGTATTGGTATTGGCAGTAAAGAGCTCTACTGACTGAGCTAAACCGCACCTAAAACCTGCTTTTACATATAAAACCTTTATATGTATGTAAATAATACATACCGGTACATATAAAACATTATTAATAAAATTACAAATACTTAGTATATGTATGGCTAAACTTGTGTCCAAATTGTATGCCTTATAAAGAGCAATTGACATGGATTGGATTTGCATTCAAGCCAGGTCAAGCTTACCCTGCCCCCCCCCCCCCAAAAAAAAATGCCTTTAATGAATTTATTATTCCAAAGTCGAATCCGTTGATAGTTGTAGATTTCAGAGTCATCTCTGTATTGTTGCATGTATGATGAGCATTGAATTCACATGCGAGATAGTCATGAAAGTTCTACAGGCTCAGTTACCTTGAATTTGATGTACATGTCTTTGAAGCAATTTTATCCATTCAAAGATTTTCAATCTGGCCAAATACAGTGAAATTCTCATAACATATTCACTGCTCATTACGCATTATTAAGGAGGCAGATTTGAATTTGATACAAGTTAAGGGAACTACTAACGGATTCATTTTTCAAATAATCAATTCCTTAATAGAATCGTGGGGGATATGCTTGACCTGCCTTGACTGTTAACTGTCATTCAACTACAAAGCTTTCCCTCCCTCCACCCCACTTGGGCAAGTAATTTGTTACAAAAGTTTACTTTGCTTGTAAAGTGTACTGTAGACTGCAAATAATTATTTCAGTTCCAAGAATGTTTTCGTAAGGGCATGAAAAGCAATAACAGAAACTTGCTCAGGAAAGCAGAAAAAGTAGTCCTTCCCCCACGAGAGAAGAAATACCCTTTCCTCCCCTCCCATGGTGAAATATTCTCCTCGGAGTGCTAGGTTACCAAGCATCTTAAAAGCATTTCAAAGCGATTTCAAAACAACATGGGAAAGATACGAAGAGCTCGCCAAAAACTCCATCTTCCAGCCGTGAAACCCAACAACGAAAAGGACAAACAAGATGTAATGAAACCAAATGAGGTATGTCAAACATGTCCACTCTAAGTTCTGTTGCCAGTGTCGATAATCACTCGTGAATCTTCCAACTTTTAGAATCGTTCCTCATTTACGCGCACGTGGATAATTTTTACTGTTTTTACTTTATGTCAGAAATAATTGTAACAACTGTTTGTTCTGTAATCAAATTTATCTTAAAGTTGTTTATCTTGAGTGGGTAAATTTTCGCACAAGCTGTTGCCTGGTCCCACGATTCCCGCCTATGCTGTCTCCATTTTGCGGGCGACAAGAGGAGCCCACAATCCCAATCTCCAGGTTGTTATCACGCATGCGTCGCATGTATGTAGCCAGCATTCGTTTGGACTTCCTCTAAGAATGAATGGAATGCACAGAACGCAATTTGATCATGCTTGTCTTGACCTTCTGCCCCTCGTAATCCGATCACGTGTGTTTGGACCATCTGTCAAGTGAAATGTACGCAATGCACAGCGATGGAGCAAAAGCGTCTGGACCTTCGATTGTTGTCGCCCGCACTCCCTAACCTATGGTTATTACTAGTGCATTTAATGTACTACACAACCTTATCTTAGGGCCCCCATTAGAAATTTTCACGACCTGCAGCGTCACAATGGTTGGAAAAGTAGAACCAGTTTCAACTCCTCTGATCAACTAGACCATGTGCTGTAGATTACCATGCATGCCAAGGCCAAAACTGTGTTTCCACATACCTGTGATGTGGTGCTGCAGATTGGTCAAAGATCACGTTCCAGACCGTTACACACCCTTACAGATCATATGGAAAGTAGGCTTTTCTACCTTATCCCGGCTCCTTCTTCCCCTTCTAACTACTGCTGGTAATAATTATCATTGAAAGTATCTTCTCTTTATGCATGGTTCAATTTGACCTGTTACCATGCCCTCCTGGCAGGGACTGTGGAGACCATTTTAAAGTGGTAGGGCTAAAAAGTCTGGCCAATACAAAGAAACATTCAGGTCGGTGTTTCGCCATTTATCTTGCATTTGCACGCCATCTTACAGTATGTACCACCTCAAAGTCCACACATGTTATACTATCCAATATAGCCAATATGTTAAATAAACCTTTCTAAGGTTCCTACTTTTTGAAGTTGTCGACAGTGCCGAAGCTTCTCTTGCGATTCTCATTGCAAGAAAGAAGGTCCTGTGTGATGTCAGCTATAGAGACACTGTCTGTTCTCCGCTTGTGACTGCTCACCACTACTAGGTCACCCATCCTGGATGGAAGCCACGTCTTCAGACGCCGTGCAGATGAGAATGAACGCTTGCCAGCAGCACTAGTTCCAGGATTTACAGTAGGCATGCAGATAGTTTGGGCTCCTGAATTACAGTGTAGCTTCTTTTCTGGTTCTGGAAACTTTGACACCGCCAACTGGATTTCATCAAAGCATGATATCTTCTCTTTAATGTAACCTCCAAAATACTTAGTGGCATGCCGAGGTAGCGCCCCTGTATCAACATCTTCGCTGAATGATGCTTCAAGAAACTTAAAATCTGCCTCATAGTTGTCACCATTAGCAGCTTTAACCAAGAGGGTCTCCATCTGGATGTAGCATCTGAAACTTTTCTGATAGGTAGCACTGACGCTAAGATCAATAGCCTCATAATAGACCCTTCTAAAATGATCATTGGCAGTTTGGGGGTAGGTTGGTGCACTAGCACCCACCTCCAGACCTCCAGTCCAACCTCCTTGCTTTCTTGGAAGCGTTGGTTCACCAAGCAGGCCTTCACTCTTGCAGGAAATGTTAGCATAGAAATGGTCGAAGCTCTGATCACTGGGCATTTTTGTGAGCGTCTCCTTTGTTTTCTTTTACAAAAAATAAATCGATTTGAGTTTGCATCCTACACACTTTTAAAACGTTCCTTCAAATACAGACTTTAGTTTTGATGATTATTCCAACAAATTCCTGCATTTTCCCTTGAAAATACATAGTCTTGAGTTCCACAGTTTCATGCAAACTGCAAAAGAAATAACACATACTTCGCAAAATCAAAGAGAAATACTCTGGCCCAAATGGTTGGACTTGTCCAAGGGGTTGCTGTGTGTTGGGGGGGGGGGGGTTGATGGTAACAGGTCATATTGAACCATGCATTCGATAATTTTTGATTAGAAAATCGAAGGCTAGAGCTGTCATTTATTTATAGTCTAGTCTTCCTGCTATTTTTCCCACGGCTGGACTGTTTGATGCAAATGTTGATGAAGCAGACTCTTCTCAAGCACAGAAGGGGCAGCATAATAAAAAGGATAGACGGAAAGAACGCCATGAACAGTTCCTCAAAAGTAAGCTTTAGTTTACTTTGTATTTCATCTGTTCTTTTTAATTCACTGAGTTTCTCATACAGGTTTCGTGTAGCCTATTAGGGATTCTTTACGCAGGCCTGGTTCAAACACGGAACTCCTCATGAACCGAACTTAATACATTGAATTAAGTACATGAATAGTTTGGTGGCTGAATCAATTAGGAACACCTGTTTCACTCAGCTGTGCTTTGTGACTAACTCGGCCAAGAATTTACTTTGGATTGACTTTGGAACAGCTTTGATTCAGACACTGAACTTTTCATGTAGCGAACCTACTGCATAAATTATCATAAATGGGTATTTTTCTCATTCTGAATTTATTTTGGCTGGAATTAAGATCGGCGTCTGAATCAATTCAGCTGGTCTAAATAAATTGGGTTGCCCTTAATTCAAACTACATGTAGGTTCAGCTCATGAAAAGTTCAGTGTCTGAACTGGGCCTTAGCCTGTGGAAAAACCTAGTATTATTTACTGAGTTCTTGACAGTCTTTTTCTGTTCATGAACCACAGAGTTACATGCTAGCCGACGTGTAGAAGAAGAAAGCAAGAAAGCAAAACAGCGAGCCCAGACCGTTGTCGTTGGTGACATGGAGCCATTGCTGTCAGCTTTGCCAACCATAAACATACCTGAGCTTGTCAGAAGCACAAAATCCACTGACAACAGGTAGAGCTGAATACGATTTTTAAAAAAAGAAAGAAAGAAAAAAAAAGAGCGTAATAAGATGAACTAAGTGCTGATAGTATTTTACAGAGTGTACATTTTACTTGTATTTGTCATGTATTTTACACGTATTTGGGTCATATGTGGCTCATCCAAATTTTATCTTAACCTTCGACAGTCAGCATTTTTTAAAATGTCTAAGTTGATGTGCCTCTGAATTTGTGACTGATACATTGCCATCAACTTAAAATTATTTATTTTCTGCAGTGGAGGAAGTGAAAAGCCAAAAAAGAAGAACAAGATGAGGAATAAAGCTCGGCAGGCTCTACAGTGAGTGTGTAATCCCTTACAAGTTAGTCAGAGGGAAGGGTTAATTAGCTTTGCCAGATATGGTGGTGCCAACACCACGACCATCTGCGCCAGTGACTGCAGAGACAGAACCGGTGCTTTCCTATACCACTCACAAGACCTTTGGCATCTATGAGACGTGCTCTTTTTTAAAACGTAGTGTAGCTTCTTTATCAAAACATTGCTTTAGGCCCACTTCAAACGTCAAACTTCTCATGTACCGAACCTACTCCCTTCAACTAAGTACATGAAAAGATCAATGTTTAAATCAGTTCAGTCCGACATGTCTAATTTGGGCTTATGGCTGGTGTACGACGACCTGACTGATGTCATAGGGAGACTGACCAACATCTGAGGGAAAAAGGATCAGTAGGAACAGAGGATTAGTAGGAAGAGAGGATCGGTAGGAACAGAAGATCAGTAGGAACAGAGGATCAGTGGGAACAGAGGATCAGTAGAAACATTAGGATCAGTAGGAACAGAGGATCAGTAGAAACACAGGATCAGTGGGAACAGAGGATCGGTAAAAACAGTAGGATCAGTAGGAACAGAGGATCAGTAGGAACACAGGATCAGTGGGAACAGAGGATCGGTACAAACAGTAGGATCAGTAGGAACAGAGGATCAGTACCTATGTTCCTACTGAACCTCTGTTCCTACTGATCCTGCTGTTCCTACTGATTGTCCATTCCTACTGTTCCTTCTGATCCTCTGTTCCTACCGATCCTCTGTTCCTACTGATCCTCTGTTCCTACTGTTCCTTCTGAACCTCCGTTCCTACTGTTCCTACTGATCCTCTGTTCCTACTGATCCTACTGTTCCTTCTGACCCTCCGTTCCTACTGATCGTACTGTTCCTGCTGATCCTCTGTTCCTACTGATCCTACCAAGATCTTACCGATCCTCTGTTTCTACCCATCCTCTGTTCCTACTGTTCCTGTGTTCCTACTGATCCTCTTTTCCTGCTGATCCTACTGACCCTGTGTTCCTACAGTGTACCCTCATTCTAACTATTTCCCTATGACGTCAGTTTGGTCATCGTACACCAGCCATGAGCCAATTTCGGCTTATGGCTTGAATTGAGTTTGAGTGGCCCACATGGGAATTTCAACTGTGGAGTGACTTCATTTCAGACGTCGAACTTTTCATGTGCCGAATCTAATGCATCAATAACTATAATTTATTTTGACTGGTTAAGCATTGTAGCTCATTGTACTATTGGAACATCGTGAAAATGAATTGAGTCTGACTAATAAGGTGCGACGTTTGAATCAACCGTCAAACTTGTATCATTTGGGTCGACCCAAACAGCTACTTCAAAATTCAGTACAAGAATGGTTCGGCGTTTGAACTGGGCCTTAGTTACGTCAAATAGTAGACACCTTAGACCTCATTTACAAAGCCATATCTGATTTAACAATTAATGAATGAGGCGGAGTATCTTATGAAGAATTATGGAGATCGAGGATAATTCTTCATATGATAGGAAAGCTGAATGTGTGGTTCCAAAAATTATCCATACCTCCCTCATGGAAGGGATTGTACCTTTGAAACCCCCCCCCCCCCCCCCACCTTTCTGGAAATTCTAGTCAAGCTTCATGCATTTACTTAAATTTTGGGGCATTTGAGAACCTCACATCCCCCAGGAATTTGCAATCCCTTCTATGAAGGGAGTATGGATATTTTCTGGAACTGCACAAATCAATAATTGTTACATTATTCATTCAAAATAACTCCTAGTTTAAAAACATTGCTAAAATATGCTTACCTCCATCGATGTTAAGTTCATCTTCGATAGTGCACGTTTAGGGTTGTTCAGCTCCACAAATGTTCTCCCAAATAGCAGATGTCGCCCTTAGAGTTGTCTTCTTGCTGTTCTTCCCATGTTTTTCGCCATTATTTCGCCTAGTTCTTACTCTTGAAACGAGTGAAATGTCTGCCATTTTTGTTTCAACAACCAAAACAACTCAACCTCGTCCCCAGCTTTTCTCGGTTACGGTGCATTAACCTGCAAGGAAGCTGCACTTTTGACGTCATCAGTTGATTAATCGCAAAATTCTTCCAAATTTGGTCATCAGTAGCTGGTTATGGTGAATTATGCATGTGCGTTTAGCCAATCAGAATCGTGGAAATATTTTGAATGAATGATAATGTAATGTAAAGTATTCAGAAATGTATGCGTAACACTTGTTTTTTTGTGTGTTTGTTTTCAGGGCAAGTGAAATTGCACATTTTCAGCAAGTTCTACAGCATCCTGCCTACAAAGCCAATCCTCTTGCAGCTATTTCTGAGCACATTAAAAATGCTGTACAAAGAGAGCATGAAAGTCAGACATGACACAAAGAAAAATAGACCAACAGAACGAGGAGTTTTAATATATCATTTAACTTCCAGTCCATGTCTCTGTGTTGAGCACGGAGAAAAAAGTCATTAGGGAGCTTTCGCAACGACGACAGCGACGGCAACCAGGACGTCAAAAAAGCAATAGGTTTATTACGCAAAACAACAACTTTGCATCACGCTTTTTTGTACATTTCTTGCCGTCCTTGCACGACTACGACGTGAAAATGGCTAATTGCAAGTTTTATGGAGGACGTAAGCAAGCGACGACGAATCTCTTTTTCTCTCTCTAAACTTGAGAGCGGTCCTCAAGAAATCAACTCCAGGGAAGTTCGCCCACACTTGCCATTTTCAGCAAATTGGAATAAACTCGACAAATATTGAAAAAACGAGAATTCATTTTAAAACTGACGTTTTCGCTGCCGTTGCCGTCGTCGATGCTAAAGCTCCCTATTATTTCGAGGGGAGGAGGGCGGGTGCAAATGTTTAGTGGAGTGCATTTTATGTGAGCGAATAGGAAGGTTCAGCGACAACCACGTCTACGGCAAAAAAGCAATAGTTTTAATTAGACAAAAACAACTTTGCACGTGCAGCATGCTTTTTGGTACATTTCCCAGCCGTTCCTGCACGATCACCACGTGACACTTGATAATTTGAAGTTTTATGGAAGGCGGGCGTGAACGAGCGGTGGCGAAATTTTCTTTCTCTTTCTGAACTTGGATATCATTCGTAGGAATTCAACTCCGGGAGAGCTCGCCTACAATTGACCAAGTAAGTGATTTGGAATACTCGCGATGAAGACTGAAAGAACGTAATTCGCTTTTTAAGCGACGTTGCTAAAGCTCCCCAATGGCAGAACTGTAGGCTTAATCCCTGAAAAAAAAAACATCCAGGTCGCTCCTTTGGACAGAGGTTAATGCACTTTGGATTGTTAACATTCACGAAATAAAAACGAAAGGAAAGACATTTTAAATAATCGAGGAGAACGAAAAGCGCGAGGAGTATTTGTTCATAACATTTTGTTTCGGTCTCCAATCATAAGGACAATTGGAGGACCTTTTCATGATGTACAGAACGAATGCGCTGTACCAACAGGGGCAAGGGGCGCTGCAGAAGACATCGTCTCGGCCCCAAAGGGCCCCTGCGGAAGAGATCGTCTCGGTCCCAATTGCTTCGTTACCCTGGAAACGATAAGGCACCCCCTTTCTCGGGGACTGTTTTTTGTTTGCCATGTTTGAAAAATGTTTTCGTGGAACCCGTGCAAAACTTTGCTTAAAAAAATAGTAACTGTTAACAGGAAACTAACAACTGTTTATGTAAGACTTCCTTGAAGTGCTCCTTGTTTACAGTTTGTGTGACAACCTTGTAAAGTTGTTCCCTCACAAACTGGTTATCACGCAGTGGACTCTTGTAGAAATCCTTGTAACCTTGATTTCACTGAAGTGTTTCTCCTAATAAAAGCCATTCATCCTTCTTCTAACAGATTCTGACACTTGTTTATTTTCGCTGTTTACATAACAAGCTATGCACGGAAGGAATTAGAATAAATTATGTCCTTAGTTTACTTAAATGAACTACTCCGCAAGTAAGTATTAAGCTCTTGCGAATTTCAGCTTGCTCAGCTTTTGCTTCATTTCTATCACGAATAATCGGTTTTATTCGTTTGAAGGATAAGTTCAGGAATTCTACTCCATGGCTGAGTTAACCAATAGCATGGAAACAACCTCAGCGGACCCAAGTAAGTCTTAAATCTTGTTAATGTAGCAAGGAATGCAACAAGTTTCGCCGATTAATCTCTTTATGCACGGAAGCGACAAAATGTACCAGACAAAAGTTAAAGCTTGGGTGACTAAACTTTGAAAATATTAACAAAGAAAACGACACAGAATAAACGTAATGCCCGTGGTTAGCCTTCATGAGAATTTAATTCTCCCTAACTTCATGCAAAAATTGGAATGTTACTTGTTAAGCGGGATTTATATCACTTATGTATGGAAGCCAGTTGAAGATTGCCAATGAATAAACTTATTACTTCTGTGCTGTTGAGCACAGCGGTACCGGATCCACCCAATTCGTGTGAATAAAAATTATGTTCAATGCCTTATCAAGAACACATAAATCGAATTTGACTGTTAGTGTGGCGGAATACAAGTTGTGGTTTCATAGAATAATCCCTTTGTTCACTACAAATGAAAGTCATTATATTCTGCCGACAAAAAAACTATACCTAATATAATCATCACTCCCCGGGAAAATGGCAATGAGTTATTCATGTACTAGACAGGGGCGTAGCTACAACCAGTTGCAAAAGTATTGAGACACTGTACAGCAGTTGCTGTACAGCTGCTTGGAGGAGGAACAACTTTGATTGGGAGGGAGCAGGGAGGTCAGTATTATATCTCA
The DNA here is from genome assembly GCA_964035525.1 of Porites cylindrica. NCBI lineage: Eukaryota > Metazoa > Cnidaria > Anthozoa > Scleractinia > Poritidae > Porites > Porites cylindrica. The sequence goes on along the minus strand of OZ037787.1, from coordinate 4,580,328 downwards.
CAGACCTGTGATTAGCAACGATTTGAAGCAAGAAAGGTCGTTTTATCGTGGGAGTGTCTCAACATTTTTGCAACTGGTTGTAGCATTTTTTTCCTTTTAAGTCGTGTCGTATAGAAGCCCTTGGAAAGGGGGGTGGGGAGTGGGGGGAAGGACATAAAAGCAAACCAAATAAACAATGACCTATAAACAGTATTTTACAGCACAACCGTTCGTTTGTACAGCAAAGTGAAGAGTCATTAAGATGGATTGGTTTTTTCGAAGTTGCATTTTAACATCGATCAATGTAGAAAAAAAGCAGTTAACCTGGGCGTGAAATCAACTTTCTTTGTAGGAGCCTCTGGGCTACTTAATTGATATTTCAAAGTGGTGGCCAGTTCAACAAAAAACAAAACCAAACAAAAAAACTAAAACTAAAACAAACAAGGAGATAACGGTTTGCTAAAGAGCTGAGACAGCTTGAGACCGCCCAAAAGTACGAGTTTTTAACCTGAATGATTGGAGTTAATAAAGGAGATCCCTACAACGAATATACTTGAAAACCAAGATGGCGCTCACCGACAGATTATCCCAGTGAAGACCCAGTGAAGTATGTGTCAGTCGCGGCAACAGACATTGCTCTGCAGTTTTCATGTCCTTTTATCTCGCGATTGTGACCCAAATTCTTGTTAAGCCCGGGGTTAATGGCTTAAAGGCAGCTAAGCCACCTAGACACTGCTAGAAGATTCATACACCTACTGAAACGTGCGAACTTTATATTTTAATGAAACGATTTGTAAACTTGTTGCTCTCTCTTTTGAGGCGACTAACGAACTCTGACGAATCTTACTAGCCTCCGACCATATGTTTTACAGTTGCAGATATACTAATTTTCAAGCTCTTTGTTTGTTTATTTGTTCGTTTTTTCGCCTAAGCTTTCCATAGGGTCATAAATTGTATGGAACAGATTCGTCTCAAGCTTGATAGCCAAGAAGATGACGTTCTTTTCCTGTCCAATTATTTCCAAAGTAAAGACTTCAGAAAACTATTCAAGGTAACTGCTTCTTATTTATTCCCCGTTTTATTCTTTTATTAACGTTCGCCTAAGCGAACTGGCCTGGAGTCCGATGAAATAAGTTTACTCGAAATAAAACTGAATAAATGAGCATAAATTTTCGGCGAAGTAGGACTGTGTGTGATAGCACAGACCGAGCTCAAGTGAACTAAGTAATTATAAACAGTGTATTTGAGCTAGTATTTCAAAATAAGACGAAAAAGACGAAAACGTCTTCCAGTTGTCCTCTAAAAATTAAAAATTGCCCATTCCATTGAGAGCGCGCGCCTTGGTGGGACATTCCGGGTAGGCAACGAGCGTAACACTCCATTATAGGTCCCCTGAGGTGCAAGTACTCCGTTGCGCGTTTTACGTTATTTTCTTTGTCTGTATACCGTAAATGACCCTATAGACAGCCACTTCCAAATAGACGCCTCTAATCTAATAAACGCCCCCACCTCCCTCTACGCTGTATTAGGAGCCCCCCTCGAATGAACGTCCCCTGTCTAATAGACGCCCCCTATGAAAATTACTCCAAAAACCTTGGAATAACATCCGAATAAGCAAAAAGGAACAAAATAATTCGATTAATTCAGTTTCTTGCTTGATTAACGGGGCTTTGCGTATTTCATCTCGTTCAATGAGAAGTTCGAAGTTTGGATGGACCATTGATGGCATCACAGGGGCGGATCTAGCGGGAGGGTGCAGGGGGTGCGCACCCCCCCCCCCCCCCGATATGACCTGCGGTTTTCTAATACAACTGGTATTCTACAAAAAAAAAACTATGTGGTATTGGTGTTGAAGTAGAGCAAGAGACGAGTGCACCCCCTCCTGAAAAAAATCCTGGATCCGCCCCTGCATCACAATAACCCGGAGCCAAGATTCTGGCATCGATGTTAGGATTTGAAAAGACGATATGGATCTCTAGACGGCCTAGACGTATCTATTGGTGGCGTAAATATATTCCGCTGTTTTTCAACTCTCTTGATATTTTCGCCGCAAACATATTAGTTTTGTTCAGCTTGTTACAGTCATGAGAATAAACGTCTCCTTTAGAGAGAGAGAGAGTTCGATTTGTTTAATCAGGAGAATGATTACGAACCAAATTGGGTGACACGAAGCTCTATTACCAATGAATGATAACTATAACAACATGTGTGATGTTTTAGTCTTTTTTGAAAATTGAAACTCCAGAAATGTCAAGAGTTTTCTTGCTAGGAGTGAATAAAAGAGACCATTTAAGTGCGTTCGAGCGATGGCGCGTACTGTCCAATTACATAGGCATGATGTGTACTGTCCTATCACACTGTCCAATTAGTGCCGAAATCAGCACAGTTGATAGCCAATCAGATTTGGGAATTCTGTTATAGTTATGATTAATGTAAAAATAAAACTCCACTCAGTCCTATTACCATTATATATATCTGTAAAATCAACAGGTTCGTACCGCTATGGCATATTCACTTGATGGTGGCATCTCACAAGATGCAAAAAGAGGAACAGCAGTAGAACTTACTAAAGAGGTCAGTACTTTTGCTACCACGCGTTTCAGTGTTATCTTTTCAGTTTCACCCTTTGGTGACGACCAGCGATTCGGAACCAGGTAGCCAAAACACCGCATTTTTCACCAATACCTCTTCATTGCGTTGATTTTCGCCCAGTTTCCCTACGAATAGGTAAGAAAAGTGTTGCAACAAAAAAAGCATATTTTCCAACAACTCGGGCATAATTAAATAGCTCGTCATCTTTTTCAAGCATGCGCAAAAGCACAAATTTGGACTTCTTTTTTTTTTTTTTTTTTTTTTTTGGCAAATCCATTTCAAGCGTTCTCTTTCCCCTGTAACCCCCTGGAACCCCTTGTAACCCTTTGTAACCCCCTGTAACCCCTTGTAACCCCCTGTAACCCCTTGTAACCCCTCGTAACCCCCTCTAACCCCTCGTAACCCCTTGTAACCCCCTGTAAAGATATATTGTTTTATTATGTGCTAGAGGGGAAAAAATGCATTTTAGACTACAAAAATGCCATTTTAAGATAATCGAAAAAATTTCCAATTTTTTAAAGGGGTTTACCCATGATTTTGAGCAAGAATTGGCATTTTCTTGAAAGTTTGTTTTTCTTTTGAAAAGCCTAACATATATTGCTTGATTACCTTCTAGAAGGTGAACAAGGGTTTTTAGACTGTAAAAATGTCCTTTTCACATATTTACAAAAATTTTCATTTTTTACATAGTCGAAAAATTGCATTTTTGCAAAGGGCTTAACCTATGATTTTAGTCAAAAATTGGCATTTCTGTCAATCTATGTTTTTCTTATCAAAACGCCAAAATAGATTGTTTGATTATGTATTAGATAGAAAAGATCGCTTTTTAGACTATAAAAATGTTCTTTTCACAAGGTCGAAAAATTGCATTTTTGCAAAGGGCTGAACCTATGATTTTAGTCAAAAATTGGCATTTCTGTCAATCTATGTTTTTCTTATCAAAACGCCAAAATAGATTGTTTGATTATGTATTACATAGAAAAGATCGCTTTTTAGACTATAAAAATGTTCTTTTCACATGGTCGAAAAATTTGCATTTTTGCAAAGGGGTTAACCTATGATTTTGATCAAAAATTAGCATTTTTCACAAACTACGTTTTTCTTCTAAAATTGACAACATAGATTGTTTGATTAAGTTCTTTTTTTGGCAAATCCATTTCAAGCTTTCTCTTTCCCCTGTAACCCCCTGGAACCCCTTGTAACCCTTTGTAACCCCCTGTAACCCCTTGTAACCCCCTGTAACCCCTTGTAACCCCTCGTAACCCCCTGTAACCCCTCGTAACCCCTTGTAACCCCCTGTAAAGATATATTGTTTTATTATGTGCTAGAGGGGAAAAAATGCATTTTAGACTACAAAAATGCCGTTTTAAGATAATCGAAAAAATTTCCAATTTTTTAAAGGGGTTTACCCATGATTTTGAGCAACAATTGGCATTTTCTTGAAAGTTTGTTTTTCTTTTCAAAAGCCTAACATATATTGCTTGATTACCTTCTAGAAGGTGAACAAGGGTTTTTAGACTGTAAAAATGTCCTTTTCACATATTTACAAAAATTTTCATTTTTCACATAGTCGAAAAATTGCATTTTTGCAAAGGGCTTAACCTATGATTTTAGTCAAAAATTGGCATTTCTGTCAATCTATGTTTTTCTTATCAAAACGCCAAAATAGATTGTTTGATTATGTATTACATAGAAAAGATCGCTTTTTAGACTATAAAAATGTTCTTTTCACATGGTCGAAAAATTTGCATTTTTGCAAAGGGGTTAACCTATGATTTTGATCAAAAATTAGCATTTTTCACAAACTACGTTTTTCTTCTAAAATTGACAGCATAGATGGTTTGATTAAGTTCTTTTTTTGGCAAATCCATTTCAAGCTTTCTCTTTCCCCTGTAACCCGCTGGAACCCCTTGTAACCCTTTGTAACCCTTTGTAACCCCCTGTAACCCCTTGTAACCCCTCGTAACCCCCTCTAACTCCTCGTAACCCCTTGTAACCCCCTGTAAAGATATATTGTTTTATTATGTGCTAGAGGGGAAAAAATGCATTTTAGACTACAAAAATGCCATTTTAAGATAATCGAAAAAATTTCCAATTTTTTAAAGGGGTTTACCCATGATTTTGAGCAAGAATTGGCATTTTCTTGAAAGTTTGTTTTTCTTTTGAAAAGCCTAAAATATTGCTTGATTACCTTCTAGAAGGTGAACAAGGGTTTTTAGACTGTAATAATGTCCTTTTCACATATTTACAAAAATTTTCATTTTTCACATAGTCGAAAAATTGCATTTTTGCAAAGGGCTTAACCTATGATTTTAGTCAAAAATTGGCATTTCTGTCAATCTATGTTTTTCTTATCAAAAGGCCAAAATAGATTGTTTGATTATGTATTAGGTAGAAAAGATCGCTTTTTAGACTATAAAAATGTTCTTTTCACAAGGTCGAAAAATTGCATTTTTGCAAAGGGCTTAACCTATGATTTTAGTCAAAAATTGGCATTTCTGTCAATCTATGTTTTTCTTATCAAAACGCCAAAATAGATTGTTTGATTATGTATTAGATAGAAAAGATCGCTTTTTAGACTATAAAAATGTTCTTTTCACATGGTCGAAAAATTTGCATTTTTGCAAAGGGGTTAACCTATGATTTTGATCAAAAATTAGCATTTTTCAGAAACTACGTTTTTCTTCTAAAATTGACAACATAGATGGTTTGATTAAGTTCTTTTTTTGGCAAATCCATTTCAAGCTTTCTCTTTCCCCTGTAACCCGCTGGAACCCCTTGTAACCCTTTGTAACCCCCTGTAACCCCTTGTAACCCCTCGTAACCCCCTCTAACCCCTCGTAACCCCTTGTAACCCCCTGTAAAGATATATTGTTTTATTATGTGCTAGAGGGGAAAAAAATGCATTTTAGACTACAAAAATGCCATTTTAAGATAATCGAAAAAATTTCCAATTTTTTAAAGGGGTTTACCCATGATTTTGAGCAAGAATTGGCATTTTCTTGAAAGTTTGTTTTTCTTTTCAAAAGCGTAACATATATTGCTTGATTACCTTCTAGAAGGTGAACAAGGGTTTTTAGACTGTAAAAATGTCCTTTTCACATATTTACAAAAATTTTCATTTTTCACATAGTCGAAAAATTGCATTTTTGCAAAGGGCTTAACCAATGATTTTAGTCAAAAATTGGCATTTCTGTCAATCTATGTTTTTCTTATCAAAAGGCCAAAATAGATTGTTTGATTATGTATTAGATAGAAAAGATGGCTTTTTAGACTATAAAAATGTTCTTTTCACAAGGTCGAAAAATTGCATTTTTGCAAAGGGCTTAACCTATGATTTTAGTCAAATATTGGCATTTCTGTCAATCTATGTTTTTCTTATCAAAACGCCAAAATAGATTGTTTGATTATGTATTAGATAGAAAAGATCGCTTTTTAGACTATAAAAATGTTCTTTTCACATGGTCGAAAAATTTGCATTTTTGCAAAGGGGTTAACCTATGATTTTGATCAAAAATTAGCATTTTTCACAAACTACGTTTTTCTTCTAAAATTGACAGCATAGATGGTTTGATTAAGTTCTTTTTTTGGCAAATCCATTTCAAGCTTTCTCTTTCCCCTGTAACCCGCTGGAACCCCTTGTAACCCTTTGTAACCCCCTGTAACCCCTTGTAACCCCTCGTAACCCCCTCTAACCCCTCGTAACCCCTTGTAACCCCCTGTAAAGATGTATTGTTTTATTATGTGCTAGAGGGGAAAAAATGCATTTTAGACTACAAAAATGCCATTTTAAGATAATCGAAAAAATTTCCAATTTTTTAAAGGGGTTTACCCATGATTTTGAGCAAGAATTGGCATTTTCTTGAAAGTTTGTTTTTCTTTTCAAAAGCCTAACATATATTGCTTGATTACCTTCTAGAAGGTGAACAAGGGTTTTTAGACTGTAAAAATGTCCTTTTCACATATTTACAAAAATTTTCATTTTTCACATAGTCGAAAAATTCCATTTTTGCAAAGGGCTTAACCTATGATTTTAGTCAAAAATTGGCATTTCTGTCAATCTATGTTTTTCTTATCAAAACGCCAAAATAGATTGTTTGATTATGTATTAGATAGAAAAGATCGCTTTTTAGACTATAAAAATGTTCTTTTCACATGGTCGAAAAATTTGCATTTTTGCAAAGGGGTTAACCTATGATTTTCATCAAAAATTAGCATTTTTCACAAACTACGTTTTTCTTCTAAAATTGACAACATAGATGGTTTGATTAAGTTCTTTTTTTGGCAAATCCATTTCAAGCTTTCTCTTTCCCCTGTAACCCCCTGGAACCCCTTGTAACCCTTTGTAACCCCTTGTAACCCCCTGTAACCCCTTGTAACCCCCTGTAACCCCTTGTAACCCTTCGTAACCCCCTGTAACCCCTCGTAACCCCTTGTAACCCCCTGTAAAGATATATTGTTTTATTATGTGCTAGAGGGGAAAAATTGCATTTTAGACTACAAAAATGCCATTTTAAGATAATCGAAAAAATTTCCAATTTTTTAAAGGGGTTTACCCATGATTTTGAGCAAGAATTGGCATTTTCTTGAAAGTTTGTTTTTCTTTTGAAAAGCCTAACATATATTGCTTGATTACCTTCTAGAAGGTGAACAAGGGTTTTTAAACTGTAATAATGTCCTTTTCACATATTTACAAAAATTTTCATTTTTCACATAGTCGAAAAATTGCATTTTTGCAAAGGGCTTAACCTATGATTTTAGTCAAAAATTGGCATTTCTGTCAATCTATGTTTTTCTTATCAAAACGCCAAAATAGATTGTTTGATTATGTATTACATAGAAAAGATGGCTTTTTAGACTATAAAAATGTTCTTTTCACAAGGTCGAAAAATTGCATTTTTGCAAAGGGCTTAACCTATGATTTTAGTCAAAAATTGGCATTTCTGTCAATCTATGTTTTTCTTATCAAAACGCCAAAATAGATTGTTTGATTATGTATTAGATAGAAAAGATCGCTTTTTAGACTATAAAAATGTTCTTTTCACAAGGTCGAAAAATTGCATTTTTGCAAAGGGCTTAACCTATGATTTTAGTCAAAAATTGGCATTTCTGTCAATCTATGTTTTTCTTATCAAAACGCCAAAATAGATTGTTTGATTATGTATTAGATAGAAAAGATCGCTTTTTAGACTATAAATATGTTCTTTTCACATGGTCGAAAAATTGCATTTTTGCAAAGGGCTTAACCTATGATTTTAGTCAAAAATTGGCATTTCTGTCAATCTATGTTTTTCTTATCAAAACGCCAAAATAGATTGTTTGATTATGTATTAGATAGAAAAGATCGCTTTTTAGACTATAAAAATGTTCTTTTCACAAGGTCGAAAACTTGCATTTTTGCAAAGGGCTTAACCTATGATTTTAGTCAAAAATTGGCATTTCTGTCAATCTATGTTTTTCTTATCAAAACGCCAAAATAGATTGTTTGATTATGTATTAGATAGAAAAGATCGCTTTTTAGACTATAAATATGTTCTTTTCACATGGTCGAAAAATTGCATTTTTGCAAAGGGCTTAACCTATGATTTTAGTCAAAAATTGGCATTTCTGTCATTCTATGTTTTTCTTATCAAAACGCCAAAATAGATTGATTGATTATGTATTACATAGAAAAGATCGCTTTTTAGACTATAAAAATGTTCTTTTCACATGGTCGAAAAATTTGCATTTTTGCAAAGGGGTTAACCTATGATTTTGATCAAAAATTAGCATTTTTCACAAACTACGTTTTTCTTCTAAAATTGACAACATAGATTGTTTGATTAAGTTCTTTTTTTGGCAAATCCATTTCAAGCTTTCTCTTTCCCCTGTAACCCCCTGGAACCCCTTGTAACCCTTTGTAACCCCCTGTAACCCCTTGTAACCCCCTGTAACCCCTTGTAACCCCTCGTAACCCCCTGTAACCCCTCGTAACCCCTTGTAACCCCCTGTAAAGATATATTGTTTTATTATGTGCTAGAGGGGAAAAATTGCATTTTAGACTACAAAAATGCCATTTTAAGATAATCGAAAAAATTTCCAATTTTTTAAAGGGGTTTACCCATGATTTTGAGCAAGAATTGGCATTTTCTTGAAAGTTTGTTTTTCTTTTGAAAAGCCTAACATATATTGCTTGATTACCTTCTAGAAGGTGAACAAGGGTTTTTAGACTGTAAAAATGTCCTTTTCACATATTTACAAAAATTTTCATTTTTCACATAGTCGAAAAATTGCATTTTTGCAAAGGGCTTAACCTATGATTTTAGTCAAAAATTGGCATTTCTGTCAATCTATGTTTTTCTTATCAAAAGGCCAAAATAGATTGTTTGATTATGTATTAGATAGAAAAGATCGCTTTTTAGACTATAAAAATGTTCTTTTCACAAGGTCGAAAAATTGCATTTTTGCAAAGGGCTTAACCTATGATTTTAGTCAAAAATTGGCATTTCTGTCAATCTATGTTTTTCTTATCTAAAGGCCAAAATAGATTGTTTGATTATGTATTAGATAGAAAAGATGGCTTTTTAGACTATAAAAATGTTCTTTTCACAAGGTCGAAAAATTGCATTTTTGCAAAGGGCTTAACCTATGATTTTAGTCAAATATTGGCATTTCTGTCAATCTATGTTTTTCTTATCAAAACGCCAAAATAGATTGTTTGATTATGTATTAGATAGAAAAGATCGCTTTTTAGACTATAAAAATGTTCTTTTCACATGGTCGAAAAATTTGCATTTTTGCAAAGGGGTTAACCTATGATTTTGATCAAAAATTAGCATTTTTCACAAACTACGTTTTTCTTGTAAAATTGACAACATAGATGGTTTGATTAAGTTCTTTTTTTTGCAAATCCATTTCAAGCTTTCTCTTTCCCCTGTAACCCGCTGGAACCCCTTGTAACCCTTTGTAACCCCCTGTAACCCCTTGTAACCCCTCGTAACCCCCTCTAACCCCTCGTAACCCCTTGTAACCCCCTGTAAAGATATATTGTTTTATTATGTGCTAGAGGGGAAAAAATGCATTTTAGACTACAAAAATGCCATTTTAAGATAATCGAAAAAATTTCCAATTTTTTAAAGGGGTTTACCCATGATTTTGAGCAAGATTTGGCATTTTCTTGAAAGTTTGTTTTTCTTTTCAAAAGCCTAACAAATATTGCTTGATTACCTTCTAGAAGGTGAACAAGGGTTTTTAGACTGTAAAAATGTCCTTTCACATATTTACAAAAATTTTCATTTTTCACATAGTCGACAAATTGCATTTTTGCAAAGGGCTTAACCTATGATTTTAGTCAAAAATTGGCATTTCTGTCAATCTATGTTTTTCTTATCAAAAGGCCAAAATAGATTGTTTGATTATGTATTAGATAGAAAAGATGGCTTTTTAGACTATAAAAATGTTCTTTTCACAAGGTCGAAAAATTGCATTTTTGCAAAGGGCTTAACCTATGATTTTAGTCAAAAATTGGCATTTCTGTCAATCTATGTTTTTCTTATCAAAACGCCAAAATAGATTGTTTGATTATGTATTAGATAGAAAAGATCGCTTTTTAGACTATAAATATGTTCTTTTCACATGGTCGAAAAATTGCATTTTTGCAAAGGGCTTAACCTATGATTTTAGTCAAAAATTGGCATTTCTGTCATTCTATGTTTTTCTTATCAAAACGCCAAAATAGATTGATTGATTATGTATTACATAGAAAAGATCGCTTTTTAGACTATAAAAATGTTCTTTTCACATGGTCGAAAAATTTGCATTTTTGCAAAGGGGTTAACCTATGATTTTGATCAAAAATTAGCATTTTTCACAAACTACGTTTTTCTTCTAAAATTGACAACATAGATTGTTTGATTAAGTTCTTTTTTTGGCAAATCCATTTCAAGCTTTCTCTTTCCCCTGTAACCCCCTGGAACCCCTTGTAACCCTTTGTAACCCCCTGTAACCCCTTGTAACCCCCTGTAACCCCTTGTAACCCCTCGTAACCCCCTGTAACCCCTCGTAACCCCTTGTAACCCCCTGTAAAGATATATTGTTTTATTATGTGCTAGAGGGGAAAAATTGCATTTTAGACTACAAAAATGCCATTTTAAGATAATCGAAAAAATTTCCAATTTTTTAAAGGGGTTTACCCATGATTTTGAGCAAGAATTGGCATTTTCTTGAAAGTTTGTTTTTCTTTTGAAAAGCCTAACATATATTGCTTGATTACCTTCTAGAAGGTGAACAAGGGTTTTTAGACTGTAAAAATGTCCTTTTCACATATTTACAAAAATTTTCATTTTTCACATAGTCGAAAAATTGCATTTTTGCAAAGGGCTTAACCTATGATTTTAGTCAAAAATTGGCATTTCTGTCAATCTATGTTTTTCTTATCAAAAGGCCAAAATAGATTGTTTGATTATGTATTAGATAGAAAAGATCGCTTTTTAGACTATAAAAATGTTCTTTTCACAAGGTCGAAAAATTGCATTTTTGCAAAGGGCTTAACCTATGATTTTAGTCAAAAATTGGCATTTCTGTCAATCTATGTTTTTCTTATCAAAAGGCCAAAATAGATTGTTTGATTATGTATTAGATAGAAAAGATGGCTTTTTAGACTATAAAAATGTTCTTTTCACAAGGTCGAAAAATTGCATTTTTGCAAAGGGCTTAACCTATGATTTTAGTCAAATATTGGCATTTCTGTCAATCTATGTTTTTCTTATCAAAACGCCAAAATAGATTGTTTGATTATGTATTAGATAGAAAAGATCGCTTTTTAGACTATAAAAATGTTCTTTTCACATGGTCGAAAAATTTGCATTTTTGCAAAGGGGTTAACCTATGATTTTGATCAAAAATTAGCATTTTTCACAAACTACGTTTTTCTTGTAAAATTGACAACATAGATGGTTTGATTAAGTTCTTTTTTTTGCAAATCCATTTCAAGCTTTCTCTTTCCCCTGTAACCCGCTGGAACCCCTTGTAACCCTTTGTAACCCCCTGTAACCCCTTGTAACCCCTCGTAACCCCCTCTAACCCCTCGTAACCCCTTGTAACCCCCTGTAAAGATATATTGTTTTATTATGTGCTAGAGGGGAAAAAATGCATTTTAGACTACAAAAATGCCATTTTAAGATAATCGAAAAAATTTCCAATTTTTTAAAGGGGTTTACCCATGATTTTGAGCAAGATTTGGCATTTTCTTGAAAGTTTGTTTTTCTTTTCAAAAGCCTAACAAATATTGCTTGATTACCTTCTAGAAGGTGAACAAGGGTTTTTAGACTGTAAAAATGTCCTTTCACATATTTACAAAAATTTTCATTTTTCACATAGTCGACAAATTGCATTTTTGCAAAGGGCTTAACCTATGATTTTAGTCAAAAATTGGCATTTCTGTCAATCTATGTTTTTCTTATCAAAAGGCCAAAATAGATTGTTTGATTATGTATTAGATAGAAAAGATGGCTTTTTAGACTATAAAAATGTTCTTTTCACAAGGTCGAAAAATTGCATTTTTGCAAAGGGCTTAACCTATGATTTTAGTCAAAAATTGGCATTTCTGTCAATCTATGTTTTTCTTATCAAAACGCCAAAATAGATTGTTTGATTATGTATTAGATAGAAAAGATCGCTTTTTAGACTATAAAAATGTTCTTTTCACAAGGTCGAAAAATTGCATTTTTGCAAAGGGCTTAACCTATGATTTTAGTCAAATATTGGCATTTCTGTCAATCTATGTTTTTCTTATCAAAACGCCAAAATAGATTGTTTGATTATGTATTAGATAGAAAAGATCGCTTTTTAGACTATAAAAATGTTCTTTTCACATGGTCGAAAAATTTGCATTTTTGCAAAGGGGTTAACCTATGATTTTGATCAAAAATTAGCATTTTTCACAAACTACGTTTTTCTTCTAAAATTGACAGCATAGATGGTTTGATTAAGTTCTTTTTTTGGCAAATCCATTTCAAGCTTTCTCTTTCCCCTGTAACCCGCTGGAACCCCTTGTAACCCTTTGTAACCCCCTGTAACCCCTTGTAACCCCTCGTAACCCCCTCTAACCCCTCGTAACCCCTTGTAACCCCCTGTAAAGATGTATTGTTTTATTATGTGCTAGAGGGGAAAAAATGCATTTTAGACTACAAAAATGCCATTTTAAGATAATCGAAAAAATTTCCAATTTTTTAAAGGGGTTTACCCATGATTTTGAGCAAGAATTGGCATTTTCTTGAAAGTTTGTTTTTCTTTTCAAAAGCCTAACATATATTGCTTGATTACCTTCTAGAAGGTGAACAAGGGTTTTTAGACTGTAAAAATGTCCTTTTCACATATTTACAAAAATTTTCATTTTTCACATAGTCGAAAAATTCCATTTTTGCAAAGGGCTTAACCTATGATTTTAGTCAAAAATTGGCATTTCTGTCAATCTATGTTTTTCTTATCAAAACGCCAAAATAGATTGTTTGATTATGTATTAGATAGAAAAGATCGCTTTTTAGACTATAAAAATGTTCTTTTCACATGGTCGAAAAATTTGCATTTTTGCAAAGGGGTTAACCTATGATTTTCATCAAAAATTAGCATTTTTCACAAACTACGTTTTTCTTCTAAAATTGACAACATAGATGGTTTGATTAAGTTCTTTTTTTGGCAAATCCATTTCAAGCTTTCTCTTTCCCCTGTAACCCCCTGGAACCCCTTGTAACCCTTTGTAACCCCTTGTAACCCCCTGTAACCCCTTGTAACCCCCTGTAACCCCTTGTAACCCTTCGTAACCCCCTGTAACCCCTCGTAACCCCTTGTAACCCCCTGTAAAGATATATTGTTTTATTATGTGCTAGAGGGGAAAAAATGCATTTTAGACTACAAAAATGCCATTTTAAGATAATCGAAAAAATTTCCAATTTTTTAAAGGGGTTTACCCATGATTTTGAGCAAGAATTGGCATTTTCTTGAAAGTTTGTTTTTCTTTTGAAAAGCCTAACATATATTGCTTGATTACCTTCTAGAAGGTGAACAAGGGTTTTTAAACTGTAATAATGTCCTTTTCACATATTTACAAAAATTTTCATTTTTCACATAGTCGAAAAATTGCATTTTTGCAAAGGGCTTAACCTATGATTTTAGTCAAAAATTGGCATTTCTGTCAATCTATGTTTTTCTTATCAAAACGCCAAAATAGATTGTTTGATTATGTATTACATAGAAAAGATGGCTTTTTAGACTATAAAAATGTTCTTTTCACAAGGTCGAAAAATTGCATTTTTGCAAAGGGCTTAACCTATGATTTTAGTCAAAAATTGGCATTTCTGTCAATCTATGTTTTTCTTATCAAAACGCCAAAATAGATTGTTTGATTATGTATTAGATAGAAAAGATCGCTTTTTAGACTATAAAAATGTTCTTTTCACAAGGTCGAAAAATTGCATTTTTGCAAAGGGCTTAACCTATGATTTTAGTCAAAAATTGGCATTTCTGTCAATCTATGTTTTTCTTATCAAAACGCCAAAATAGATTGTTTGATTATGTATTAGATAGAAAAGATCGCTTTTTAGACTATAAATATGTTCTTTTCACATGGTCGAAAAATTGCATTTTTGCAAAGGGCTTAACCTATGATTTTAGTCAAAAATTGGCATTTCTGTCAATCTATGTTTTTCTTATCAAAACGCCAAAATAGATTGTTTGATTATGTATTAGATAGAAAAGATCGCTTTTTAGACTATAAAAATGTTCTTTTCACAAGGTCGAAAACTTGCATTTTTGCAAAGGGCTTAACCTATGATTTTAGTCAAAAATTGGCATTTCTGTCAATCTATGTTTTTCTTATCAAAACGCCAAAATAGATTGTTTGATTATGTATTAGATAGAAAAGATCGCTTTTTAGACTATAAATATGTTCTTTTCACATGGTCGAAAAATTGCATTTTTGCAAAGGGCTTAACCTATGATTTTAGTCAAAAATTGGCATTTCTGTCAATCTATGTTTTTCTTATCAAAACGCCAAAATAGATTGATTGATTATGTATTAGATAGAAAAGATCGCTTTTTAGACTATAAAAATGTTCTTTTCACATGGTCGAAAAATTTGCATTTTTGCAAAGGGGTTAACCTATGATTTTGATCAAAAATTAGCATTTTTCACAAACTACGTTTTTCTTCTAAAATTGACAACATAGATTGTTTGATTAAGTTCTTTTTTTGGCAAATCCATTTCAAGCTTTCTCTTTCCCCTGTAACCCCCTGGAACCACTTGTAACCCTTTGTAACCCCCTGTAACCCCTTGTAACCCCCTGTAACCCCTTGTAACCCCTCGTAACCCCCTGTAACCCCTCGTAACCCCTTGTAACCCCCTGTAAAGATATATTGTTTTATTATGTGCTAGAGGGGAAAAATTGCATTTTAGACTACAAAAATGCCATTTTAAGATAATCGAAAAAATTTCCAATTTTTTAAAGGGGTTTACCCATGATTTTGAGCAAGAATTGGCATTTTCTTGAAAGTTTGTTTTTCTTTTGAAAAGCCTAACATATATTGCTTGATTACCTTCTAGAAGGTGAACAAGGGTTTTTAGACTGTAAAAATGTCCTTTTTCACATATTTACAAAAATTTTCATTTTTCACATAGTCGAAAAATTGCATTTTTGCAAAGGGCTTAACCTATGATTTTAGTCAAAAATTGGCATTTCTGTCAATCTATGTTTTTCTTATCAAAAGGCCAAAATAGATTGTTTGATTATGTATTAGATAGAAAAGATCGCTTTTTAGACTATAAAAATGTTCTTTTCACAAGGTCGAAAAATTGCATTTTTGCAAAGGGCTTAACCTATGATTTTAGTCAAAAATTGCATTTCTGTCAATCTATGTTTTTCTTATCAAAAGGCCAAAATAGATTGTTTGATTATGTATTAGATAGAAAAGATGGCTTTTTAGACTATAAAAATGTTCTTTTCACAAGGTCGAAAAATTGCATTTTTGCAAAGGGCTTAACCTATGATTTTAGTCAAATATTGGCATTTCTGTCAATCTATGTTTTTCTTATCAAAAACGCCAAAATAGATTGTTTGATTATGTATTAGATAGAAAAGATCGCTTTTTAGACTATAAAAATGTTCTCTTCACATGGTCGAAAAATTTGCATTTTTGCAAAGGGGTTAACCTATGATTTTGATCAAAAATTAGCATTTTTTCACAAACTACGTTTTTCTTGTAAAATTGACAACATAGATGGTTTGATTAAGTTCTTTTTTTTGCAAATCCATTTCAAGCTTTCTCTTTCCCCTGTAACCCGCTGGAACCCCTTGTAACCCTTTGTAACCCCTGTAACCCCTTGTAACCCCTCGTAACCCCCTCTAACCCCTCGTAACCCCTTGTAACCCCCTGTAATGATATATTGTTTTATTATGTGCTAGAGGGAAAAAATGCATTTTAGACTACAAAAGTGCCATTTTAAGATAATCGAAAAAATTTCCAATTTTTTAAAGGGGTTTACCCATGATTTTGAGCAAGATTTGGCATTTTCTTGAAAGTTTGTTTTCTTTTCAAAAGCCTAACAAATATTGCTTGATTACCTTCTAGAAGGTGAACAAGGGTTTTTAGACTGTAAAAATGTCCTTTCACATATTTACAAAAATTTTCATTTTTCACATAGTCGACAAATTGCATTTTTGCAAAGGGCTTAACCTATGATTTTAGTCAAAAATTGGCATTTCTGTCAATCTATGTTTTTCTTATCAAAAGGCCAAAATAGATTGTTTGATTATGTATTAGATAGAAAAGATGGCTTTTTAGACTATAAAAATGTTCTTTCACAAGGTCGAAAAATTGCATTTTTGCAAAGGGCTTAACCTATGATTTTAGTCAAAAATTGGCATTTCTGTCAATCTATGTTTTTCTTATCAAAACGCCAAAATAGATTGTTTGATTAATGTATTAGATAGAAAGATCGCTTTTTAGACTATAAAAATGTTCTTTTCACAAGGTCGAAAAATTGCATTTTTGCAAAGGGCTTAACCTATGATTTTAGTCAAATATTGGCATTTCTGTCAATCTATGTTTTTCTTATCAAAACGCCAAAATAGATTGTTTGATTATGTATTAGATAGAAAAGATCGCTTTTTAGACTATAAAAATGTTCTTTTCACATGGTCGAAAAATTTGCATTTTTGCAAAGGGGTTAACCTATGATTTTGATCAAAAATTAGCATTTTTCACAAACTACGTTTTTCTTCTAAAATTGACAACATAGATGGTTTGATTAAGTTCTTTTTTTGGCAAATCCATTTCAAGCTTTCTCTTTCCCCTGGAACCCCTTGTAACCCTTTGTAACCCCCAGTAACCCCCTGTAACCCCTTGTAACCCCCTGTAACCCCTTGTAACCCCTCGTAACCCCCTGTAACCCCTCGTAACTTCTTGTAACCCCCGGTAAAGATATATTGTTTTATTATGTGCTAGAGGGGAAAAAATGCATTTTAGACTACAAAAATACCATTTTAAGACAATCGAAAAAATTTCCAATTTTCTAAAGGGGTTTACCCATGATTTTGAGCAAGAATTGGCATTTTCTTGAAAGTTTGTTTTTCTTTTCAAAAGCCTAACATATATTGCTTGATTACCTTCTAGAAGGTGAACAAGGGTTTTTAGACTGTAAAAATGTCCTTTTCACATATTTACAAAAATTTTCATTTTTCACATAGTCGAAAAATTGCATTTTTGCAAAGGGCTTAGCCTATGATTTTAGTCAAAAATTGGCATTTCTGTCAATCTATGTTTTTCTTATTAAAAGGCCAAAATAGATTGTTTGATTATGTATTAGATAGAAAAGATCGCTTTTTTAGACTATAAAAATGTTCTTTTCACAAGGTCGAAAAATTGCATTTTTGCAAAGGGCTTAACCTATGATTTTAGTCAAAAATTGGCATTTCTGTCAATCTATGTTTTTCTTATCAAAACGCCAAAATAGATTGTTTAATTATGTATTAGATAGAAAAGATCGCTTTTTAGACTATAAAAATGTTCTTTTTGCATCGTCGAAAAATTTGCATTTCTGCAAATGGGTTAACCTATGATTTTGATCAAAAATTAGCATTTTTCACAAACTACGTTTTTCTTCTAAAATTGACAACATAGATTGTTTGATTAAGTTCTTTTTTTGGCAAATCCATTTCAAGCTTTCTGTTTCCCCTGTTACCCCCTGGAACCCCTTGTAACCCTTTGTAACCCCCTGTAACCCGTTGTAACCCCCTGTAACTCCTTGTAACCCCTCGTAACCCCCTGTAACCCCTCGTACCCCTTGTAACCCCCTGTAAAGATATATTGTTTTATTATGTGCTAGAGGGGAAAAAATGCATTTTAGACTACAAAAATGCCATTTTAAGATAATCGAAAAAATTTCCAATTTTTTAAAGGGGTTTACCCATGATTTTGAGCAAGAATTGGCATTTTCTTGAAAGTTTGTTTTTCTTTTGAAAAGCCTAACATATATTGCTTGATTACCTTCTAGAAGGTGAACAAGGGTTTTTAGACTGTAAAAATGTCCTTTTCACATATTTACAAAAATTTTCATTTTTCACATAGTCGAAAAAATTGCATTTTTGCAAAGGGCTTAACCTATGATTTTAGTCAAAAATTGGCATTTCTGTCAATCTATGTTTTTCTTATCAAAAGGCCAAAATAGATTGTTTGATTATGTATTAGATAGAAAAGATCGCTTTTTAGACTATAAAAATGTTCTTTTCACAAGGTCGAAAAATTCCATTTTTGCAAAGGGCTTAACCTATGATTTTAGTCAAAAATTGGCATTTCTGTCAATCTATGTTTTTCTTATCAAACGCCAAAATAGATTGTTTAATTATGTATTAGATAGAAAAGATCGCTTTTTAGACTATAAAAATGTTCTTTTCACATCGTCGAAAAATTTGCATTTTTGCAAATGGGTTAACCTATGATTTTGATCAAAAATTAGCATTTTTCACAAACTACGTTTTTCTTCTAAAATTGACAACATAGATTGTTTGATTAAGTTCTTTTTTTCGCAAATCCATTTCAAGCTTTCTCTTTCCCCTGTAACCCCCTGGAACCCCTTGTAACCCTTTGTAACCCCCTGTAACCCCCTGTAACCCGTTGTAACCCCCTGTAACCCCTTGTAACCCCTCGTAACCCCCTGTAACCCCTCGTAACCCCTTGTAACCCCCTGTAAAGATATATTGTTTTATTATGTGCTAGAGGGGAAAAAATGCATTTTAGACTACAAAAATGCCATTTTAAGATAATCGAAAAAATTTCCAATTTTTTAAAGGGGTTTACCCATGATTTTGAGCAAGAATTGGCATTTTCTTGAAAGTTTGTTTTTCTTTTCAAAAGCCTAACATATATTGCTTGATTACCTTCTAGAAGGTGAACAAGGGTTTTTAGACTGTAAAAATGTCTTTTTCACATATTTACAAAAATTTTCATTTCTTACATAGTCGAAAAGTTGCATTTTTGCAAAGGGCTTAACCTATGATTTTAGTCAAAAATTGGCATTTCTGTCAATCTATGTTTTTCTTATCAAAACGCCAAAATAGATTGTTTCATTATGTATTAGATAGAAAAGATCGCTTTTTAGGCTATAAAAATGTTCTTTTCACAAGGTCGAAAAATTGCATTTTTGCAAAGGGCTTAACCTATGATTTTGATCAAAAATTAGCATTTTTCACAAACTACGTTTTTCTTCTAAAATTGACAACATAGATTGTTTGATTACGTTCTTTTTTTGGCAAATCCATTTCAAGCTTTCTCTTTCCCCTGTAACCCCCTGGAACCACTTGTAACCCTTTGTAACCCCCTGTAACCCCCTGTAACCCCTTGTAACCCCTCGTAACCCCTTGTAACCCCTTGTAACCCCCTGTAACCCCTCGTAACCCCTGGTAACCCCCTGTAAAGATGTATTGTTTTATTATGTGCTAAAGGGGAAAAAATGCATTTTAGACTACAAAAATGCCATTTTAACATAATCGAAAAAATTTCCAATTTTTAAAGGGGTTTACCCATGATTTTGAGCAAGAATTGGCATTTTCTTGAAAGTTTGTTTTTCTTTTGAAAAGCCTAACATATATTGCTTGATTACCTTCTAGAAGGTGAAAGACGGTTTTTAGAGTGTAAAAATGTCCTTTTCACATATTTACAAAAATTTTCATTTTTCACATATTCGAAAAATTGCATTTTTGTAAAGGGCTTAACCTATGATTTTAGTCAAAAATTGGCATTTCTGTCAATCTATGTTTTTCTTATGAAAAGGCCAAAATAGATTGTTTGATTATGTATTAGATAGAAAAGAAGGCTTTTTAGACTATAAAAATGTTCTTTTCACAAGGTCGAAAAATTGCATTTTTGCAAAGGCCTTAACCTATGATTTTAGTCAAAAATTGGCATTTCTGTCAATCTATGTTTTTCTTATCAAAACGCCAAAATAGATTGTTTGATTATGTATTAGATAGAAAAGATCGCTTTTTAGACTATAAAAATGTTCTTTTCACAAGGTCGAAAAAATGCATTTTTGCAAAGGGCTTAACCTATGATTTTAGTCAAAAATTGGCATTTCTGTCAATCTATGTTTTTCTTATCAAAACGCCAAAATAGATTGTTTGATTATGTATTAGAGAGAAAAGATCGCTTTTTAGACTATAAAAATGTTCTTTTCACATGGTCGAAAAATTTGCATTTTTGCAAAGGGGTTAACCTATGATTTTGATCAAAATTAGCATTTTTCACAAACTACGTTTTTCTTCTAAAATTGACAACATAGATGGTTTGATTAAGTTCTTTTTTTGGCAAATCCATTTCAAGATTTCTCTTTCCCCTGTAACCCCCTGGAACCCCTTGTAACCCTTTGTAACCCCCTGTAACCCCCTGTAACCCCTTGTAACCCCCTGTAACCCCTTGTAACCCCTCGTAACCCCCTGTAACCCCTCGTAACCCCTTGTAACCCCCTGTAAAGATATATTGTTTTATTATGTGCTAGAGGGGAAAAAATGCATTTTAGACTACAAAAATGCCATTTTAAGATAATCGAAAAAATTTCCAATTTTTTAAAGGGGTTTACCCATGATTTTGAGCAAGAATTGGCATTTTCTTGAAAGTTTGTTTTTCTTTTGAAAAGCCTAACATATATTGCTTGATTACCTTCTAGAAGGTGAACAAGGGGTTTTAGACTGTAATAATGTCCTTTTCACATATTTACAAAAATTTTCATTTTTCACATAGTCGAAAAATTGGATTTTTGCAAAGGGCTTAACCTATACAATTTTTTGATAGTCTAAAAAGCGATCTTTTCTATCTAATACATAATCAAACAATCTATTTTGGCGTTTTGATAAGAAAAACATAGATTGACAGAAATGCCAATTTTTGACTAAAATCATAGGTTAAGCCCTTTGCAAAAATGCAATTTTTCGACCTTGTGAAAAGAACATTTTTATAGTCTAAAAAGCCATCTTTTCTATCTAATACATAATCAAACAATCTATTTTGGCCTTTTGATAAGAAAAACATAGATTGACAGAAATGCCAATTTTTGACTAAAATCATAGGTTAAGCCCTTTGCAAAAATGCAATTTGTCGACTATGTGAAAAATGAAAATTTTTGTAAATATGTGAAAGGACATTTTTACAGTCTAAAAACCCCTTGTTCACCTTCTAGAAGGTAATCAAGCAATATTTGTTAGGCTTTTGAAAAGAAAAACAAACTTTCAAGAAAATGCCAAATCTTGCTCAAAATCATGGGTAAACCCCTTTAAAAAATTGGAAATTTTTTCGAT
This sequence comes from Porites cylindrica, assembly GCA_964035525.1. Classification (NCBI taxonomy): domain Eukaryota; kingdom Metazoa; phylum Cnidaria; class Anthozoa; order Scleractinia; family Poritidae; genus Porites; species Porites cylindrica. The sequence continues at coordinate 4,558,936 of OZ037787.1, read as the reverse complement.
TATCTTAAAATGGCATTTTTGTAGTCTAAAATGCATTTTTTCCCCTCTAGCACATAATAAAACAATATATCTTTACAGGGGGTTACAAGGGGTTACGAGGGGTTAGAGGGGGTTACGAGGGGGTTACAAGGGGTTACAGGGGGTTACAAAGGGTTACGAAGGGGTTCCAGGGGTTACAGGGGAAAGAGAAAGCTTGAAATGGATTTGCAAAAAAAAGAACTTAATCAAACCATCTATGTTGTCAATTTTACAAGAAAAACGTAGTCTGTGAAAATGCTAATTTTTGATCAAAATCATAGGTTAACCCCTTTGCAAAAATGCAAATTTTTCGACGATGTGAAAAGAACATTTTTATAGTCTAAAAGCGATCTTTTCTATCTAATACATAATTCAAACAATC